>CM077162.1:93683544-94415645 GCA_039583875.1 Platanthera guangdongensis | reverse complement strand
TGAAATGGTGAGGTCTCATTGATAGGTTTGAGTTGCAAGGATCTAGCATTGGAGGTAAAGATGTTGGGTAGTGCGGGACTTTCCCGAGGTGTTCCCAAAGAAACCAATAGGGTTACCACCTCAATAGAGAAGTCGATTTCGGATAATTAGTACGGGTGTCAAGAATGAACCCAGGGACCCTTAACGAATTCTTGAATTGAACTCTAAACTCCGTGAGTTCCTTCGGGGCCATTCGGTAAGGGGCCCTGGATACATGCTTGACACCCGGGGTACTAGATTAATCCGGAAATCGACTTCTCTATGAGGTGGTAACCCTAGTAGTTTCTTTGGGAACACCTCGGGAAAGTCCCGCACTACCCGAACATCTTTTACCTCCAATGCTACCTCCTTCAACTCAACCAGATCATGAAGACCTCATCCCATTTCATACGGGCCTTTAAAGTCTGAACTGAAGATAAGAGCATACGCGGTGCGAAATTAATACCTTGGAAGATAACCTCGGTGTCCCCATGCCTCAAATAGATCTTCTTCTCTGCGCAGTCGATCCTCGCGAAGTGCCAATTCAACAACGCCATGCCCAAAATGATGTCGAACTCCGGCATCTTCAGGACCGTGGCCGGCGTATCGAAAGCCCTTCCTTCAATGAAATATCTCAAACTCGCACTTGGCGGTAGCGATCATCTTCGAGCCATCCGGAAGGCACAATCGTCGGGCTATTCCAAAAAAGTATTGTATGCCATCCATACATTTAATGAAATCTTCGGACACGAAAGAGTGTGAGGCACGGTATCGAACAGCGCATAGGCAGTTTCCCACCGATTACATCGGTGCCTAAGTACCAATAACCAAGCTCAACCACTAGGTATCTAGTATTCTTAAACGGTTTAATTAAACGACAAAATTTGAGAAGGATAACTGCACATACTAGCTATAACATCCTGAGGATTCCGCTCTTGCGCCATGTCCAGCGCATACACCTGATCCGGACCGGGCCGGGTTACCTCCTCATGGTCCTCATCCTCGACCACGCATGTGACCCCGCCCCGAGGAGCTGCCGGAGGGATAGCGAGAGGGGCGTTCCCAAATAGCTGTGGCTAGAAACATCGGATATGGCCCAGCTGGTTGCATTCGAAGCACACCAGTCCACGACGGCCTTCAGGTTGTTGAAATTGTTGAGGTTGTGGTGGTGGAGGCAACGCAGGCAGCTGAGGAACCGGATGCTCCACCCTATAGTTTCGGTGGACACGCCCTCCACCTCTTTGATATCCTCTTCCTCCTATGAAGTCCCGCCTCCTTCTATTGCTCGGACCGGCCTCCATAATGCCTTCTACAGGCCTCTTGCCACTACTCAAGTGATCCGCCTCCAACCTCTTAGCCATGTCAATAATCTCCGCCAAACATCCATCCGCTATAAACAAAAGGGACTGCCTTAGGGGATCTCGCAGCCCTTTGTAGAAACGTTTGGCATAACCTCTATCGTCCAACTCGTAAGCATTTGCAAACCTTGCAAGATGCTGGAATTCCCGCTGGTATTCCGTAACTGAGTTTGATACCATCTTCAGTAGTAGAAACCTCTGCTCAAGCTCATCTTGGGCCGAAGTAGGAATGAAGTGATCCAAGAAAACAACCAAAAATTCTCTCCAACTTATCTCTGTATAGACTCGGCCATTGAAGGTAGAGCCCATAAGGGACTTCCACCACCTCTTAGCATGTAACTCCAAGACGGACACCGCCAATGACATGGCCATGTTGGCTGGGCAACGGATACCAGCTAATAGCTCTTCTACTGTGTCGAGCCATTCCTCCGTACATACGGCTGACTCCGTCCCACGATAGACGGGAGGGGATAGAGCCCGGAAGGTGCTCAGCCAGGTAGAGCCCGAGTACTGTTGTTGCACCGGAGGCTGTTGCGCCTTAAAAGCATCAAGAATGTCGGTGAGCGTCTACCCCAACTCAGACTGTTGGAACTGAGTGGGTATGGGAGGGGTAGGAGTACCCCCCATCGGCTCAACATGTAGTGGAATCTACACGTACACGACAAATTTGTGGTCAGGTTGGCTAAACTTAAGGTCAAAGTTGTACAAACTTAATGTGAATACATATGGGCACACCACGGCTTCCGCTAAGTCAGTTTGTCCTCAAGCTGACTAATCGAACGGGGGTGGCACCATTGTTGAATGACTTCTTAGTTGAGGATCGAGGTAAACTGATACCATTTGTAAGACCCCCCCCCCCCATCGGATCCCAAAACACGGCACGAAGGGGGGAGTCTTATGCCCGGAACAGCCGCCTTGCGGTATCATTAGCACCCGGGCTAACCTGTACCACAAGACGCCTATTCCGTCGGTTATAACAATATCAATATAACATGCCAACCCAACCAAAATATAAAGCAAGAAGAAGTCAAATCCACACTAAGTATAATGTCCAAATACATCAATAAAGGAGAAGCTAAAACATGCTTCTACAATATATCAGAGTACAGCTAAACATTGCCCTAACGGGCTACATCAGAGTATCAAAATACTAACATCAGTAACTGATGGTATCGACGACACCATCACTTCAGGCCCTATCGTCCCGGCCTGGCTGTCCTGCAGCGTAGTCTGTGGCTGATCTACCAGCGGGATGGCCTCCTAAAAAGGAAGACGTAGCAACCGTGAGTCGAAACGACAAAGCGGTTTCACATCCGCTCCCCCGGCGACTCCTCGACACCGGACGGGGAAAAGGAACAAGAGTACAATATATAATAAGTATAAAAGGTACAAGCAGGTGGCAATAGTGTAACAGTATCATGATCTAGCAAATATTTAAGAGCTATAGCAAACTAGCAAGTATAAGTAATAACAGGAAAGTAACTTAACTTATAAGAATGCCCATACAAACTTATAAGTTAAGGATCGGGTTACATAAAAGTAACTCATCGTATAGGAGTGCCCATACAAACTTATACGATGAGGATCTTGTTGTACAATGTTATGAAATCCTATGTATGCTATGCAAAGACTCACCCATGATCACCACATGCAATTGCTATGTTGACACAGACTATAGTTCCCACTTTTCGAGCAGGTAGCTAACCTCTCAGGAATCAGCTGTCGTGGCCAGACGGTGACAGTAGAACGTGCACTCTACTACTAGGCGGGTATCCACACTACTTCACCTAGGCCTCCGTACGCCTCAACGCTAAGAACACAACAATGGAGCCCATGCGTACTATGGCCCAGCGGGGTCTGGGTAGATGTGCACTTAGAACACAGCCCGAACTGGCCATGTGTGACCCGGAAGGAGCCTCGGAGTGAGCACGAGAACCAAGCCCAACCGTTCACCTGACACGGAAGGAGCCTCGGACGTGAACACCGAGGACCAAGCCCAACCGCCCAAAGTCTAACTGTCGAATCCCGTCTGTGTGACGATTGGCGAGCCCGTAGACCTGCCACACTATCCTTAACCCAGGATTACGACACCGCGTGTCGACTCACACCGCATGCAAATGCCACATCAACATAACATGGAAGGGGCCTCGGAAGTAAGCATGAGGACACAACCCAACCATCCATCAATACCTTATTTCATCATAAACCAAACAAGTGATGGTCAATACCGCACTCACATCCTCTCACAATACTACCCGTAGGGAGACGGCGCTCTAAGTTTTGGACTACAAAACTCATTCCATTAATCAAACATACTCATGGCCATAATTTATTCTTCTATATGACTCCCAAATGATGACAACATAATATAAACATGATGCTCATATAAAGATCTATCACACTTTCATATGGTAATGACATATTATAAACATGATGCGCACAAATAACAATCTATCAATTCCTATCAAGTCAATTCGTTTAAATAAACTTGCTTCACAATTTGATTATAGGAAATCTGATTAATAAGCTTCATCAATCATGAAACAAAATGATTAATCATAAGAGTTCATCCAAGCCAAGTAACTTGCAATATTATTCCACCGAATCCAAATCCATATTATATAAAGCACAGAATTTAAGTGTAGAGTAAATATGTATTGCAAATCCGACCGAAGATTCCCAAAGCTACAGGAATCCGGTGAAGACGTGTAACCCCTCGATGGAAAGTCTTTCCATGGGCTACAACTTTTGTATTGATCTCAACACAGATTGGATATTATCCTATTTGAAATCGGACTTGAAGTCCGCTGCGTACAGAACACAATTTCTGCATGCAGGATTTATTGAACACCATTTTCGTTCAGTCTTTCCGTGGCTACAGACATCTTCTGAAGTCGTACAACCACTCGTTGGAAAGGTATTTTCAAGGGCTTCAACATTTTTGTTTAGTAAAGCCCAGATCTGGACATATAACACCTAACAAGGGCACGAAGTTTGCTATGCGCAATAATACAGATTCTGAACGCATCTTAAGGCAGAATGAACGGCATCGGTTCATCTTCCTCCTTCAAGGAGATATTCCCAAATCATTCCAGAAAACCTCCTCCCTTATTCAACCTCAAGTAGCCAATACCCTTCACGAAACCATCCCCTATCATCACATAGAGGAAGGGCATGGTTGAAGAGATCTACAACCTAGGACACAAGTCCTAGCATGACATTTCCTAGAAAACTCCTCCTCTCCATCAAGACTCTCTTGAGTCGATGTCTCGCCTAGGAAAATAACTATAGATCTAGCACCAAGGCAGAGGTAGGAAACTCACCTCGGTTCCAGCGGTACCATTTCCGACCATAGATCTTGTGATTCTTCGCGGCGACATCCTCTCCTTTACGGCATTGGCGAATCTCCTTCCCTAGATCTTCCTCCAGCAAACTCTCCTTCTCCACAGGACTTCTCTCAGAAAATATGGCTGGGAAGAAGAGTGAAATACTAGGGTTTTCCACTGTTCCTTATATATATAATGTGACACGGGTAGGGACACGACTGTGTCCTTAACGGTTTTCCGCTCAAGCGAAGAATTTCAGGCGGTTACAATGCCGATTTCAATACTCGACACGACGGGACACGCCCTGGTCACGCCCATGGTCCGCCCGTGACGTGGGCCGTGCACCTAATTGTCGAACTCAGCCACAAAAACGTCGAACAGAGAACACGCCCATAGTCACGCCCATGGTCACGCTCATGGTCATGCCCGTGACATGGGGCGTGTAACCCTCTCACTCGAGAACCAACCACCTACTAGAGTACCTTAAGCACCTACTCGAGTATCTTAAGTCATGCCCCTGGGTCACGCCCGTGACCCAGGGCATGTAACCCACTTTACTCGAGTACTTTGAAAACTACTCGAGTAACCTCGGCGGCTACTCGAGTACCTTCAGTCACGCCCCTGGGTCACACCCGTGACCCAGGGCGTGTAACCCACTTTACTCGAGTACTTTGAAAACTACTCGAGTAACATCGGCAGTTACTCGAGTACCTTCATTCACGCCCCTGGGTCACGTCTGTAACCCAGGGCGTGTAACCAATTTTACTCGAGTACTTTGAAAACTACTCGAGTAACCTCGGCAGCTACTCGAGTACCTTCAGTCACTCCCCTGGGTCATGCCCGTGACCCAGGGCGTGTAACCTGCTCTGGACTGACCGCTCCAGTCCACAAGTGCCGCCCTTTTTCCTCCACTTTCTTGAACTCAAGCCTGCCCTCCTGACTCAAAACTCACACGGGGGGCCTAGCACGAATCGGGACGTTACAGCAGTTATCCTGACTGAAGGCATTGAGTGAACCTTCTACACTCAATACTTCTGGCCTTGTGTAGAATTTTTGGATAAAGACATTGAGTGAATCTTCTACACTCAACGCATCTGGACTTTGCTGAATTTTTGATAAGGCATTGAGTGAGCCTTCTTCACTAAATGCTTATATACTTGGACATATTTCCTTTGAGTGGGCATTGAGTGAAAGGTCTTCACTCAAAGGTTTTGGACTTAGCCATATTTGAGTCCAGCACCACCGAGGCTCTGAATGCCTGAGCTTCTATTAAAGATTCTAGGCCTATGGCGTTGAGTGAAGTGTACGCATCAATGCTTGTGGACTTAACATTTTTTGCCTCTAAATTGTATCATGTCTTGAGTCCAACCAAAGTTCTGACTGAATCAATCTATCTAATCATGGAATTGCAGAAAACTTGCATATATTAAACTTGAACATATATCAAATCCAAATGTGTGTATACTATTGACTTGTGGGCCTTCTTAAAATCTAGTACATTGTGATAAATGAGCCTAACAATCTCCTCCTATTTGAAGAAGTTAGAACCCTAGTCAATGATATACACTAACTCATAGACAAGAAAAACTTCACATAATTTATGAGTAAACAATAACACATAATTAAGATTACATTAACACAAAATATGATAATTATAAATAAAATGCGTGTCAAATGATAATGTTTCATAATCCTAAACCCATAAGGAACTATTACAAAAAATAGTTTAGGTTTCTGGTTCCTTAATGACTATGACCCTACTAGGCCTCTTAGCTGCATTCTCATCAGCTTCAATCTTCTTTTTTATTTGCCTTTCAAAATAGTTGTTGTTGAAATCGGAATCCGGTCTCCGTGGAGTTCAAGATCCCAAAAGAGGGGTGACCGCGCACCTACTGCATTCAAGCGAATAATCTTGGCAAAAGACTAGGAACATAAGGGACAGACTCAAGGTCTCAGCGTGGAGGTCCCACCACATACCCGGAAGACTAACAAACTCTTCCCCTCCCAAGCCAAAGACTGAGCTAATTAGTCACCTTTGGAAGGCTCTCTTGGCCAACCAGAACACCTAAGGAGGATCTTAAGATCCACTCCATTTTAACTAGAGGTGCCACCTCGGGTCTACGTAAAATGTCCTTCATCGGCCCTACAAATAACATAACCTCACCGAACAGTTTTATTTTATACAACCCCGATTGGGCCGCCAACAATGTAATATAGGCCTTCTAGGACCGGCAAAGAGCGTCGCGGTCAATCTAAATGACAGGAATATAAATTCCATATTTCGGCACGCAGGCTGGCAACATAAGCAAAATAGGTCTTCTATGACCGGCATAAACTTGGGCTTTAAGCCCACTACTCCCCGCTTGGTACAACACTGTAAATAAATAATACACAAATTCCTCGGAGTCTTCTCCGGGAACCCCTGAACATAACCAATCCGGCTTACACATCCGAATAGGCTGCACACAACATGCCTGAACCCGTACTCACGCTTTCGGGTGCTAATGCAATTTACTGCGGGGATGTACACATCAACCCGTCGGAGAGCACCCTTCCCCCACTCATCGATGGAGAGGAGCTTAAATGCAAATATGATAATTGAGGGCTTCACCTGCCCAAGAAGAAACTTCGTTACCCTTGACGCGTGTTTGGCGGCGGTGCCGGGAGAGGAGCTCCTAGCTAGCTTAGTCCTGAGTAGTTGCGATGGTGGCCGATCTCCACTCCATGCCGAGCATTGCTCTAGTTGTAATCTCGATCCCTCTAGGGGGATAAAATCCTGATGCCTTCTTTGATCGAGCCCTGTTGGGGAGAGAAGAAATCCCCGTCTTCCTGTTCATTTTTCCTCTGTGGCTGAGCCCCTTGCTGGGAGGAGAAAGAAATCCCCGTCTTCCTCAATGTCCTGGGATGGTTGTTTAGAAAGCTGGCCTTGCCTTTGCCCTAGGCGGCGGCGACGGGGGAGAGAGCCGAGGCTCGGGCCTGCTCTTTGCTCAGGCGGCGACAGGAGAGAGAGCCGAGGCTCAGTCCAGACGGCGGGAGAGAGAGCCGAGGCTCGGTCCAGACGGCGGCGATGAGGATGGAGGAGAAACAAGGCTCGGGCTTCCTTCTGATTTCACCGAGCGAGAGTGGGGCAAGAGGAAGATCGGGAGAATGGGAGAGGGAAAACAGTGGCTGCCCTTCTCTTTTTCCACAAAAACCACCTCCCTGGCCGAACCTTTTTGCTGCGGGAAAATAATATCCCTTTCCCCCTTTTACCATATCTTCTTCTCTATCTCTTAAAATCGGGAATCTATATAACTTTATATATTTAAACTTAAATATATAAAAACATCAATCTACCACAAATATGCACCCATTGAGCGAGATCACACCAAGTCAACGCTCATGGCGCGCCTCAAGTCCGCTACCTGGGAGGGTCCCGCTCGGCCGGGTACGGGGTTGTACAGTTGTATGTATTTGGAAAATACTTACTAGGCTCAGGAACATCTGATGGGATAGTACCTTCTCTCGTCGCTTCTGAATTTCCTTCTGATCTCTTCATTTCTTTCCAATTTGGCCCATTCCAATGAGCTATATAGCTTTCCTGTTTCAGTCTTGTTTTCTTTTATCTGGTCTCAGGTTGAAATAATGATAGTCCTTGATTGAGGACTCCATATCTCAAAGTCAGGCATGGACTCCATTTTTTCTCTATATCACTTCTTGCTCTGCCTGATCTGAGCATCTTCCTCAGCAACAGACTTGCCTTTGCTCTTTGATATTTGTTTAGTGGTGGGGCTGACGGCAGGACTAACAACAACACTAGTTTTAGCCTAATCACCATTACTTTGTCCTTCAGGAGCAGGAACATCATCATATGCATACTTTTCTAGATCCATTGATCCCATGATAACATTTGTGGTCTATATAACATTGTCTGTATCTACTTTGATCATTTATTTCTCCCCCTTTATGACTTCTTCATTGATGACTGTAGTTACGGAGTCCTTGGTATAGGAAATCTTGCCAGCCAAATAATTTACTCCTTTGGTAACATAATTCTTGACTTCCAGCATGTGATCATCTAAGAACTGTATGCAAGCATCCATCCTTCTTTCCAAAGTGATTTTATTGGCTTCCATGATTTGCTTTTGGACATTGTGTACCATTTCTATATTGCTTGAGGTGATGCTTTGATTTTCTATAATATCATTTTGCTTTTGCCTGATCTCCTTAAGTTTGCTTTCAGTATAGGTCACAACATGAGCAGCTTTATTGAAGAATGCAACAGTATTGGCTTTCAACAGATTCACTTCAAATCTAATAGACTTGATATCAGTAGATAGATCTTGTCTCAGTTCCTTAATGGAGTCATCTACATAGTGCTCAAGTTGCCTGCTCTAATCATCTAGAAGTCCTTTTAGTTGAGCCAGAAAGGTGGAAGACCGCATCAGCTTGTTGAGATGCCCCTTGGAAGCAGACATCCTCATCCTCCCTCCTTATTTCTCCCCTGGCTTTTGAGTCAGCCATCACAAACTCAGATGAGTGATCATGAATTTCAACATTAGGCACATCATCCTCAGAAATCTCAATAATATGTTCAATCTCTTTAGTTGGAAGCTCTGTAGGAATCTCCCCCTCAATCTCAGCACAGTCCACATAGATTTGATGATCTTCAGCAGCTGAATTGGGCATATTTTCTTTCACTATCTCTGGAACTTGCTCCCCTCAACATTAGCATCACTCTGAGATTCTCTTCCTCAATCTCCTTACAGATTCTGGTTACAACATCACCAACTAGTTTCTTAGCAGTTTCTCCTGGAGTGTCTTCAGACTGAGAAACACTAGCTGGTAGAGTCTTTGCTGCAGGTTCTGATGACATAGAAACCTGAGCACTAACATTTCTTCTAGTCTCAGTAGTTGATTCAGATAATTATGGGTCATGAGGTTCGTCACCTCTGCTCTCAGAAGAGCTGCATTTTGAACTCTCTTCAATGATGATGACTATTTTCTTTCTCTTTCTGTCAGCTAGTTATTGGTGTGGGAGCAATACTCTGTCCCACCTTTCAAACATCCTAGAGTTCATCTTTCTCATGTGATGAATCTTAGCTCATAGCCTCATATTGAGGATCCCTAGAGTAGAGCATAACAGGTATAAGGATAGAACTCTACTCAAGTTGGGTTCTGGAATGCACTCCACTATTCTCTCAAAAAGAATCCTTCCCCAGTCAGTCATCTTATACAGAATCACTCTTGCCATTATCTCAACCATCTTCCTGGAAATCTTGTCATGAGAACCTATTTTGCAGATTAAGGCCTTGCCTATTATATCAACAAAGAACTCTCCATTCAGATTCATCTCTTTCCTCGATATAGAACCAGAGGTGTGCTTTGACAGGCCACGCCATTTAAGAGCTGACTTTAGATCCTCAAGAAAAGTTTATCTTTCTCATCTGTCAGGCCAAACTTAGTCAGGTGTAGAGCTTTGATCAACCTCCTTGAGGAAATCTTAATCCTATTTCCACTGATTGAAGTCTTAATATTAATTGAGGAAGAGCCCACTTTAGCATTTGAGTATAGTTCTAACACTTCTCGTTTCTAGATAAGCTTGGTTCTGACAGAACAAATTCTAGGTCAGCGACAACCAATAAATGAAGAACTAGCTGTATTTCTTCTAGAGCATCCTTGAAACCATTCCTAACAAGTTCAGATCCCTCGAATAGGAAATCCACTCCTTTAGATGTCATTGAACCTTTGAGACTTTGTAGAGTTGATGAGCTTGCTCGTGAACACTTCGGCAGGGATGCAAAGAGTTGAATAGGGCAAGGAACTATGTGTATTATTCTAGACACACATTTCTATTTATAGTTACCCATATTCGAGAATGTGGAGAGGCGCGTACCTGTCGTGATTTACAAGATTTGATCAACGACTGGGATTAATCCCTAGAGTTAGCTGAGATTTGAAATGCCAGAATAAATGTCTTGAGTGCACTCGACATATTTTATGCATTTGATGCTTTCAACGCCTGAAGTTGTCTCAACGCTTTTGAGGCATGGACATGTGCATTGAGTCCATATCTTTCTTCCCAACTCAAATTTCAAGGTGTTGAACTTGGCTTCATCTAGTGGCTTAGTGAAGATATCAACCACTTGTTTGTATGTGGGGACAAACTCAAGACTGATGTATTCCTTCTCAACATGTTCTCTAATGAAATGATATCTAATCTCAATGTGTTTGGTCCTGCTATGAGAGACATGATTCTTAGCAATTGAGATAGCACTAGATGAATCACAATACATTAGAGTTTTACTTAGCTGAAGATTATAATCCAGGAGTTGATGCTGAATCCATAGTAGCTATGCACAGCAACTCCAAGCTGAAATGTACTCTGATTCTGCAGTGGAGATGGATACATTGATCTGCTTCTTGCTACTTCAAGATACTAGTCTTTTCCCTAGAAACTGACAGGTGCCAGAGATGTTTTTCTTATCTTCTCTACAACCTGCAAAATCTGCATCTAAATACCTAATTAGTTCAAAATCACTATTCCTAGGGTACCATAGACCATGATCAGGTGTGCCCTTTAGATATCTCAGAATTTTTTAGCAGCTGAATAATGAGACTCTTTAGGGCATGCCTGATATCTAACACAAACACATGTAACATACATAATGTCTGACTTACTAACAGTCAATTAAAGGAGGGAGCCAATTATGCCTCTATACAAGGTTTCATCAACAGCTTTTCTGATCTCATCCTTGTCTATTGACACACTTGACCCATAGGAGTTTTCATTATGGAGGCATTCTTCATTCCAAACTTTTTGATTAACTCCTTTGTGAACTTAGACTGAGAGATGAATAATCCATCCTCTGACTGTCTAACTTGGAGGCCCAATAAATACTTGAGTTCACCCATGATGCTCATCTCAAACTACTCTTGCATAAATTTGGTAAACTTCTTGCAAATGTCATCATCAGTAGACCCAAAAATTATATCATCTACATAAACTTGGACTAGGATTATCTTACCCTTGACTTCCCTTAGGAATAATATCTTGTCTATCTTCCCACTTGAGAATTTATTCTTAATGAAAAAGCTAGACAGAGTTTTATACCAAGCCCTAGGGGTCTGCTTCAACCCATATAAAGCTTTTATTAACTGTAAAACATAATCAGAAAAGTTAAAATTAACAAAACCTAAGGGTTGATCAACATAGACATCCTCTTTCATGTCACCAATTAGAGAAGCTGGCTTAACATCTATTTGGTAGATCTTAAATCCTATATATGCAGCATATGAAAGGAATAGTCTTATAACTACTAGTCTAGCAACTAGTGCAAAGATTTGATCATAGTCAACACCTGCCTCTTGCTTGTATCCCATGGCAAGCAGTCTAGCTTTGTTATTGATTATAACACCATTTTTATCAAACTTGTTTCTATTAATCCATTTGGTTCCAATGATGTTATGTCAATGAGATCTGGGAACTAGCTTATAGACATTGCATCTCTTGAACTGTTTCAGTTCTTCTTGTATAGCCACAATCTAAAATGGATCTATGATGGCATCTTCAACTTCTTTGGTTCAACTTGAGACAGAAAGCTTGAATATATTGCAACATTTAGGTTTCTGCTCCTTTATGTGGCACCTTGGCTTACATCCCAAATGATCAAGTTTCTGGGATGATCTCTTAGATGCCTGACTATAGCTAGAATTCCTTCTACAAAATCTTGAACTTCAATTTCTAGTGCTTGATGATCTTCATCTATGTCCAATTCACCTAGACCATATTCTAGAATGATCACACCCTCATCCTCTTCTTGTTCAACGGGAGGTGTGTCATTGATACTTAGCTTGTCCATCCTCAATACTTCGCCTGCAGATCTAGAGGAGCTTGGTAGCTCACTGTGAATCATAGAGGACTCACCAAATACTACATTGACAGACTATTCTACAACTTGATTCTTTAAGTTGTAGACTCTGTAGGCTTTGATGTGGTTACCATACCCAACAAAAATTCCCTCGTAGGATTTGACAGCAAACTTTGTCAAGTAGAACTTCTCATTATTAAGCACAAAGTATTTGCTTCCAAAGATCTTAAAGTAGGCAAGATTTAATTTTTGCCTTTCATAATCTCATAGGGAGTCTTCTTATGGTACTTGTTGATAGTGGCTCTATTAAATACATGATAATCAGTGCTCACTACCTCAGCCCAGAAGTATTCTGGAAGAGAAGTGTTGCTGAGTAATGTTCTTCAAGCCTCTATGAGAGTCCTATTTTTTCTCTCAGCTATCCCATTTTGCTGGGTGTTCTTGGAGAAGAAAACCCAAACAAATCTGGAATAGTCATCAACTATCATAAGATTATATACTTTCCTACCTACACTGTGAACTAGCATAGGACCAAATAAGTCCATATGCATGAGGTATAAACACCTCTCAGAATCTTTAGTCACAATGCTCTAAAAAGAAGGCTTAGTTTGTTTTCCCTTTTGGCATGTATAACAAATGCCCTCTTTGGTGCATTTCAGATTGTGTTCGTTCCCAAATAGCTACTCACTGAAGAGCTTGCTGATTGCCTTGTAATTTAAGTGAGCAAGCTTCTAGTGACATTGCACACAATAAGAGACTTTCTCATTTGTAATAAGACACACTAGAGAGTCTGTACTTATACATAGAAAATTTAAACAGTAAAGATTTCCACTCCTAGTGTCTGTCAAAATGACCTCTTGATCACTTGACCTTTTGATCAGACACTTATCCTTGTGGAAGATAATTACATAGCAATATCACATAGTTGGCTTATGCTAATCATATTATGTTACAATCCTTCTACATATGATACTTTTGTAATGATGACTATGTTATTGGTGATCATAACATAGCCTTTGGTAACTCCTCTATTTGAATCACAAAAGATGACTTTAGGTCCATTCATCACTGGAGTATAATCCTTTAGATGGATCCTAGTTCCAGTCATGTCTGGAACACACACTGTCCAAGTACTTATTATTTTATCTTAGGAACCCAAAAGGTTTGCAACCAAAGATTAATTTACCTTAGGAAACCAAAAAGGTTTGGGTCCTTGGTTGATGTTAGCTTGAAAAAAATATGTCTACCTCCAGTATCCCTGGCAGGAAGAACTTGGGGTTTGGCCACTGCCTTACCCTTAAGATTGGGGGTTGGCCACTGCCTTGCCCTTAAGAACTGTTATCCTCATAGTCTTACTCTTTACAGGAGGAACTTGGGGTTTGGCCACTGCCTTGCCCTTAAGATTGGGTGTTGGAGCACCAAACATAAATGGTCCATGACGGGCCATTTGAATTTCCTCATGAGGAGCCTTCAGTACACTCAATCTCATAAACTTTCTTCTTCCATTGGAAGCAACATCCAAGCACTTGGAGAAAGGATTTCCATTCTTTCAGTTAACATACATACTATCATGGTCATACCTATTAGAAAGGAGAATAACCTTCTGAAATGATGTCTTAGGCACCACTGGAGCCTTCCCTTTCCCTTTGGAATGGACAGCTTTAGTGTTACACTTGAACCCCAATCCCCTCTTATTATTTTGAGAGGTGAAATATTCAATTAGTGACAATACTGTCTTGGGCTTAGAAAACTCAGCCACTAGCATCCTCTCTTTGAGGAGTTTCTCTTCAAGATCCTCGATGATCTTATTCTTCTAGCTAACAGTGCCTATTTGGATTTCAGTTGATTGACTTCCCTCCTCATCTGAGCTATCAAAGTAGCTAACTCAAACTGTAGGGAATTAGTTTGCTGAAGAGAGGCAATCTCCTCAGATTGTCTCTTGACAAACTTCTTGCTCTTCTTCAAAGCTTCCAGGATATCACCATACTTATCAATGAATTGATTGACATCCTCAAAAGATTCTGATCCATCATCCCCACTGGATTAAGTGGATGCCTCAGAGTTTGGGCCACTCTCATAGATAGAAGGAGTGTTGGGGAGAGAGTGTACCTCATCAGGAATAGAGTTGCCCTAATTATCTTCAGTTAAGGCCATGAGGCTGAACTCTTCATAATCTTTAAAATCAGTATCAATAGAGGATAATGGTGCTCTTATGCCAATTGAGGCAGCACGATGATCAGCCTACACTTCAATAGAAATGAGACCAATGTAGGCTTTTTATTCTTCTGATTCTGAAGACTTAGAATCACTATCTGACAAGATGATTTTTTTCTTGGCAAAGAAGCTCTTTTCAGACTTCTTGTCTGTAAAAACCGAACAAAAACAAATCGAAATGGTTTTAACTAAAACTTTATTATCCGAAAAAGGTATCTATTACAAAGGTATGACCTCCCTTATATAGAATGGAGGAGAGAAGAGAGAATACAAATAAGAGATGTGAGACTAAAAATTTACATGACAAAAGCGGACTATACAGACACAAACCGCACAAGCCGTGCGGTTAGGCAGAAGGGCTAACTGCTCAGCTACTACTAGAGAGAGAGATTGTCATGGGAGACCGCTAGACCGCCCGGTCTCCAAGTCACCAGAGACAACTCGCTAGACCGCTTGGACCTCAGACAGCAACACATAGCAACCAAACCGCTGAAGGGTAACCTCCAAACCGTACGGTCATCACGCCGCCAAGCCAGACCGCCAGACCGCCCGGTCACTAACTTTAACACTCCCCCTCAAGCTGTAGCATATATATCGATCATACCCAGCTTGTCACAAATATGAAGAAACGAGGTAGATACTGGCTTGGTGAAGATGTCAGCCAGCTCTTTATCAGAAGTGACGAAGGGATTGTAAATTTGTTCTTTCAAAATCTCTTCACGGATGAAATGACAGTCGACCTCAATATGCTTGGTTCTTTCATGAAAGACTGGATTTTTGGAGATGTATATGGCAGCCTTCTTGTCGCAAAACATAGGTAGAGGATGGTTGTAGACCTCTCCTAAATCCAGCATGAGAGCCCGTAACAATTTTAACTCACAAGTGGTCGATGTCATACTCCGATACTCAGCTTCAGCACTGGACCTGGAAACAACAGACTGCTTCTTGCTCTTTCAGCTTACCAGATTTCCCCCATCAAAGGTGCAGAAACCGGAGGTAGACTTGCGATCCCCTTTGTCATCAGCGTAACTCGCATCTGAGTATGCTTCAACCCTCAGATGACCATTCTTCTGAAAGAGTAATCCTTTCCCAGGCACTGCTTTGACATATTCCAAGATCCTCAAGGAGGACTGTAGATGACACTCCCTAGGAGCTTGCATGAATTGACTCACCTTTCCCACAACATATGAAATGTCGGGCCTGGTCATTGTGAGATATATGAGCTTACCAACTAGATGCCTGTACCGCGTAGTATCTGAAAGAAGGGGCGAATCATCCGTCCAGTTTTTGTCTTCTCCAATTGCCATGGGGCATCGGGCAGGTTTGGCTCCAGTCAATCCTGCTTCTTTTAAAAGATCTAGAGCATACTTACGCTGGGAGAAGACTAAGGAGTTGGGCTTCCGAGAGATTTTAATCCCCAAAAAGTACTTCGGAGAGCCCATATCTTTCGTGACCAGATTTGACGAAGATGCCGCTTTGTCAAGGCTACCCCTTCCTGATCATCGCTAGTGAGAAGAATATCATCTACGTACATAGCAAGAACCACCAGGCCCGAGGAGGTTTTGCGAATAAATAGCGAGTGATCGGCAGAGCTGCGCACAAAACCAACGGCCGCCACGATGCCGCTGAACTTGTCAAACCAAGCTCGAGGGCTCTGCTTGAGGCCATAGATTACTTTCTTCAACCGGCATACTCGGGTCTCCCCCTGAGTAACATACCCAGGAGTTTGCTCCATATAGACGGCCTCTTGAAGATCACCATAAAGGAAGGCATTCTTGACATCCAGCTGCGAAATCGGCCACTCTCGATTGACCGCCACAGAGAGAAGAACTCGGATGGTGCTGAGACGAGCCATGAGAGAGAAAGTGTCAAAGTAATCAACTCCATATGTCTGAGTAAAGCCCTTAGCAACAAGGCGAGCTTTGTAACGGTCCACCGTGCCGTCGGGCCAAATTTGACCACAAAGACCCAACGACAGCCAACGACATCAGTACCGAAGGGAGGAGGAACAAGAGTCCAGGTACCCCGCTCCGTGAGGGTCGCCATTTCCTCATCCATGGCCAGCTTCCAGTGGGGAATAACAAGGGCCTCCTGATAGGAACGAGGCGTGGCAGTGGCAGAGATAGCCAGCGCAAAGGTCCTGCGAGAAGTGGTAAGACGATCATATGAAACAACAACAGCAAGGGGTGTAGGGTACATGTCTGCACCCCTTTGCGAAGAGCTACAGGGAGATCCAGGTCGGCGGCTCCCTCGGCATCCGGAGCGTCCGTGGCAGAGAAAGCTGGCCCGGGAGAAGAGAGCGACGACGGCGGAGAGGATGAAGACGGTGATGGAGAAGTGGGAGAAAGAGGCGGAGAGATAGGAGGGGACGGAGATGGCGGAGGGGTGGATATCTCGGTAGGAGATGAGGGAACGAAGGGAATAGCAGGAGAATCAGAAGCTGGGGGAAGAGGAGAGGAAGATTCAGCCGAGAAGTAGGAGGCATTCTCAAAGAAGGTAACGTCAGCGGAGACGAACTGCTGACGAAGATCAGGGTTAAAGCAACAGTAGCCTTTCTGAGTGGTGGAGTACCCCAGAAAGACACATTTGGTGGAGCGAGGGGAAAGCTTATCACGGGTGGCAGATGGGGCATGCACAAATGTAGTGCATCCAAAGATTCAGAGAGGGAGAGTAAAAGACTCCTTGCCCGGATACAGAATGGAGAATGGGGTTTTCCCGTGGAGAACTGTGGATGGAATACGATTGATGAGGTAGTAGGCAAGGAGAACAGCATAGCCCCAATAAGAGCGAGGGACATGCATCTGGGTCATCAATGTGCGAGCCACATCGAGGAGTTGACGGTTTTTGCGTTCCGCCACCCCATTTTGTTGGGAGGTATAAACACAACTAGTATGATGAATAATGTCATGTTGCACACAAAAAGATGTAAAAGCATGACTCAGATGCTCTTTAGCATTGTCAGAGCGAAAGGTTTTAATACAAACATTAAACTGAGTTTTAATTAACTGATAAAAAGAGATCCATACATCTAAAAGTTCAGAGCGATCTCGTAGGAGATACACACAAGTACATCTAGAAAAATCATCAATAAAAGTTACAAAATAAGAACTACCCTGACCAATGGTGAGGGTAGGAGCAGGTCCCCAGACATCGGAGTGGACAAGATCAAATGGACGAGTAGAGCCCCGACCTTGCTTTGGTGGGAAGGAGTAACGGTGATGCTTGCCTAGTTGACAAGCGTCGCAGTGGAGAGGAGTACTGGAGGGAGGGAGGTGAGGCAGAAGCTGATGTAGAAGTCGTGGTGGAGGATGACCGAGGCGGAGATGCCATTTGAGAAGATCCGTACAAGAAGAGGAGAAGGCGGACAAGGCAGAAACGTTGTCGAGGAAGTAGAGGCCGCCGCTCTCAGTCCCAGTAGCAATCGTCCGGTGGGAGCTCGGATCCTGAAAATAACAAGAAGTCGGAGTAAATGTCACAGAACACTGAAGCTGCTTGCATAAAGAGGTAACAGACAATAGATTGCACGAAAACTTGGGCACATAGAGAGTGTCCGCTAGTCATAGTGACAGAGTAACATGAACCAATATCGTCCCATGAACCGCGGAGGGAGAACCGTCCGCAACGAGGACCGGGGGCAATCAATCATGTTGTTCGAGTAAAGAGAAGCACTGAGGATTTCCCGTCATGTGATTAGTTGCACCGGAGTCGACGAGCCATTTACCTTGAGTCACCATGTGGGCACTACCTGAAGATGTGACAACAGAGGCAGACGACTTGCAAGAGTCACTGGAGGGGCGAAGATGGGGATGCTTCGTCCAGTAGTATTCGTAAGTATGTCCGGTGTGGCCACAGTGAGAGCAGAGGTAGCGGGAAGAAGCACGACCGTCGGACTGGTGACTGCGGCTACCAGAGCCACTCCGCTGAGTTTGATGAGCATAGTTGTCCAGTGGAGGAGGAGCGGGCAGAAGTGGGCGCTGAAGGAGAGAGGTGACAGCAGCGATGCGGGCAGCGGTGGCATCTAAGGTAGGAGATTCCTCCTCACCCAGAATTTGCTGGCGGATCATGTCATAAGTATCAGGAAGCCGGAGCAGATAACATACAACAAGAAGCTCCTGGAAGTGCTTGTGTTGTTGAGCCAAATCCGCAGAAAAGGGGCGATTCTGAAGAATCTCAGCCCCAAGAGCCTGAACCTGTTGGTAGGCAGCAGTAGGAGACAAGGTAGGATGGGTAAAGAGGTCCGCATACAATGTATATATGCGGGACGTCTGAGCCCCCTTGGAGTACAGAGCGGCAAGACGAAGCCAAGCGGCCTTGACCGTCTCATCATGACGGATGACGGGAAGGCACTCATCGGAAAGGCTGTTAGCGAGCCAAGTACGCACAAGCGCGTCACTCGCATCCCAGTCATCAAAGAGAGGAGAAGTGGTAGGAGGTGGGTCATTAACGAGATGGTGGCGTTTGCGTTGCGAGTGGAGTAAAAAGGTGAAAGAGACGCTCCAATCCGGGTAGTTGGAGCCAACAAGCTTGGAAACGGTGCCAAGGTTCCCGGAAGGAGTAGGAGGAAGAGGCGGAGCCGGATTGGTGACAGTGGTGGTGGCAGTAGAAGCATCAGAAAGAGCCATAGGAGCAGGAAAAGGGAAGCCGGGCAGTTAGGAAACAACCCGTACGAATAGGAAGAAGAAAAGTTGCAGCGGTCACGAGGGCAGAAACCAGCGGCTAGAAAAGCCACGACCAAGCCGCAGACCCAAGCAGAGGGGAAGAAGTCGAACGGCTAGAGGACAGGCCACTCGAACACGAGCAGCGACAAAACAGGTCGCGGCGATATGAGGTGGCGACTTAGAACAGGAAACAAAAAGGTCGCGCACACAGAGGGCAATGACAAGGGGAGGAAGAGGCCACGCGGACAGGGTGCAAACCGGCGAGACAAGCCGCGCGGACAGGGAAGGCACAGAATCAGGAGGAGTAGATCGAGCCCTCTGATACCATGTAAAAACTGAACAAAAACAAACTGAAATGGTTTTAACTGAAACTTTATTATCCGAAAAAGGTATCTATTACAAAGGTATGACCTCCCTTATATAGAATGGAGGGAAGAAGTGAGAATACAAATAAGAGATGTGGGACTAAAAATTTACATGACACAAGCGGACTATACAGACACAAACCGCACAAGCCGTGCGGTTAGGCAGAAGGGCTAACCGCTCGGCTACTACCAGAGAGAGAGATCGCCATGGGAGACCGCTAGACCGCACGGTCTCCAAGTCGCCAGAGACAACCCGCTAGACCGCTTGGACCTCAAACAGCAACACACAGCAACCAAACCGCTGAAGGGTAACCGCCAAACTGTGCGGTCATCACTCTGCCAAGCCAGACCGCCCGGTCACTAACTTCAACATTGTCCTTATAATGCATCTTGTCATCAAATTTCTTTTTCTCCATCCTCTTGATTAGATAGTCAGTAATGACATGTACATATCTGTTGCAACAATAGCAAACAACATTAGTCTTAATATGTTTGTTCTGCTTAGAATCATACCTTTCCCCAGAGGTGTTTTTTTGGACTTCTCCATGCCGGTATATCGCTTTCTTGAGCTAGAGCTAGAAGCGCCCTTGTTCTTCCACTGTCTTCTCCTGCTCAACACTTTCTTGAACTATTTGGAGAACAAGGTCAGCTCTCTAACTAATAGTTCATTGCCCGAGGAGCTGGGATCTGGGAACTCTAAATCTACAGCTCTCCTTGGTGGAGATGGAGTCTTTTCCCCCTATTCCTTGTGGCTTCAGCTCTGTAGTCCACAGTCTTCTCTCTGTTGAGGGTTCTAACAGCATCTACTTTTTCTCTTCTAGTGTTCAGCTGCATCTCATGAGAAAAGAACTTCCCAAAAATGTTTTGAGCCAGAGTGTTGGCCATGTTGCCAACCTCCCGAATGACATAGATCTTGATATCTTATTCCTTGTTGAGAGATCTCAAGAACATGTCATTCAGCTCATAATTTATGAACTGTCTTACATAAGTGATCAGACTGTTCACTATCATGAAGAATTTTTCCTAACACTCAGCTATGGAATCTTTCTTACCTTTCTTGAAGGTCTCATACTGCTGATTTAGGAGGGATTTTGTAAAACCTCCTTCCAGGAACACAAGACACAGCCGTCTTGCGGTAGCATCAACACACATGTTAATTTGTACCACAAGTCGCATATTCTGCTAGCTAATCTCTGATATCACAAATGCCAACCCAACCAAAATAAAATCACAGAAGTCATAAATCACATAATTATATGTCCAAAATAGTGCATCAGTAATAAGGAACTACATCAGTTCCATTAATACCAGAGTACAGCAAAATTGTCCGAAGGTTACATTGTAACGCTCACGACTCACATCAGTCACCGAATTAAGTGAGGGTATCATCGCATCAAGCCCTGTCCGCTTGGCCTAGCTATCTTCCTGCACAATGCGATGTTGCTTATCCATCTGCGGTGTATCCTCCTAAAATGGTAGACGCAGCAACCGTTAGTCATAAAGATTAAGTGGCTATCACATCCGCTCACCCCAGCGACTCTTAGGCACCGAACGGAGGAAAATAAGGAGCTCAATATAACAATAGTATATAATTAAACAAGTGACATAGAGCATTATTAATCAGCAGTTCATATATATTAGCATATTTATACTAAGCAAGTATCAGCAGTAAAC
Source organism: Platanthera guangdongensis (assembly GCA_039583875.1). NCBI lineage: Eukaryota > Viridiplantae > Streptophyta > Magnoliopsida > Asparagales > Orchidaceae > Platanthera > Platanthera guangdongensis. The sequence continues at coordinate 94,394,182 of CM077162.1, read as the reverse complement.
ATCATTATATAAGAGGCAATCTATTCTATCAGTATATTAATCAAAAGAACAATATTTAACTTAATTTATAAAAATGGTCATACAAATTTATAACTTAAGGATCCGGTTCATCAAAGTAACTCATCATATAAAAGTTCCCAGACAAATTTATATGATGAGGATCTCATGTGGTGCAATGCAATGATATGAAATGAATGCAATATGATGACTCAACCATGCACACACTCACACACACTTGCTATGTCGACATAGACTTTTAGTTTCCACTTTTCGAGCAGGTAGCAAATCTCTCAAACATCAACCGTCGTGGCCAAAAGGTGATAGTAGATATGGCATCTCCACTACTAGGTGAGCATCCACACTATCAGGCCTAGGCCTCCGTACGCCTCAATGCTAAGAACACAACGACGGATCCCCTACGTACTACGACTCAGAAGGGATCTCGGGTAGATGTGCACCAAGAGCCCAGCCCAACTAGCATATAACTTGAACATAAGGAGTCTTCGAGAGCGTATCACCGAAGATCCAAGCCCAACCGCCCACTAGCATGGAAGGATCCTATGGGAGTGAACACTAAAGAACCAAGCCCAACTGCCCGAGGTCTATCTGCCAGCTCCCGTTGGTGTGACGACTGGCGAGCTCGTAGAACTGCCACCAAATCCTCAACGCAGGGTAGTATTCTGTGCATCAACACACACCCAACCCATGCAATTCAAATTTTCCATGCCATCATGCATTCAAGGGCTCCAAACGAGTCCCTTCATATCACAACTAACACCGTTCTCCAAGGCACACAAGGGTCCACATTCAACACAGGTGATAGTTCACCTTAATTACTACACCAGTCCCTCACTGCTACCTATAGGGAGTTATCATAACCCTAAGTAGTGGACTACACCAGTCATCCCTTCAATACTTGAGATCAAGGTTCAACTCATCATATGTCCATGGGGGTATACCTCATCCAACCCTTTTTCTAAAATTTATCATATACATAAGCATTATATCATTTCAATCCTCTACACCAAACTTCGTTTCACAACCTCCAAATACTCCCAACAAGTAGTCTTTCCAAAATTAATTAATCATGCAAGGGGTGATCACATTATAATCAACCATTTACCATTCGATCTCCCGAGTAATCAATTTGTAGAATAAATAAATCATCAAATATTAATACATCACGGTTACGCACCACATATTACAAAAACTGACATTCAGAAAGCTACAGTCGACCAAAAATTACGAGCAACCACAAATCAAAAAACTATATTCAAGGGCTACAACTTACATGTTGAGCCTGGGGTCCAAATCCAAATCCATCACACCTGAAATCAGGTTACAATCCGGCTTTGTACACTTAGACATATCACAACCTGCACCTTTATTATTACAGCACAACAACTTCATCCAAACATTCACGGAGTTATAGAAATCACCCGAAAATGTGTAACCATCCGTTGGAAAGGTATTTCCGAGGGCTACAACTTTCATGTCAAGCTCAATACCTGAATCACAACGGATCCTACCTGAAATCGGCCTTGAAATCTGCTGCGCACAGAAAAACAAATTTCTATACAGCACTTTGCACACATCGTAAACGACATCAGTTCATCTCCTTCCTCCAGCCATCAAACAAAGCATAACCAACATCTCCATTCCCTTTCTACCTCATTAAACCACGGTTTTTCACGACATCATGTCCTCCATCTTCGTAATGAAGAGAGGAGATGATTGAAGACATTCTTGCAGCGATTGGCGCCCTAGAATGAAAGTTCTAGCATGGTTCCTTCCTAAGAAATCTCCATTAAACTCCCAAATCAAGCTCTCTTGAGCCGATGTCTCTCCTACACTTTGGATCTAAAGATCTAGCACCAAGGAAGAGTGTAGGAAGCTCACCTGGTTTTCGGCCATGGATCGTGTCCTTCTCCTTGACGGCATGTTTGGTTTTTCTTGACGGTATCACTCCTGCTCGTCATTCTTCAGGAAGAGGGAAAAGTTCGGTCGGCTGAAATGAATGATGCTTTGCGGCTAGGTTTCGGGTGATCCTTTATAAAGGAAAGGCTTTATGGTTAAAGATCACCTTGCCATGTGTCACCCTCTCATTGGACTGCACTTTTATAGTATAAAATAAGTCTTCTTTCTGTGGAAGTCCAGAAGTACCGGTTCAACCCGTAACTTTCTCCCAGACCATAACCAGGCGGGACATACACAAAATTCTATGTCCATTCGTCGAGTATACTCGACGAATCGCCGGAATCACTCGACGAATCGCCGAATGCATTAAATCCGTTACACGAGTCATCTCGACGAATACACGAGTTCACTCAACGAATCTCTTGACGAATTTCACAAGACCACTCGACTTCATTCAACGAATTCGTCATGTCCGATCGACGAATTCTCGAGTTCTTTTGATGAATCACTTTGATAGATTAGTACACTCGAGTTCACTCGACGAATTCGTCGAGCCCACTCCACGAATTCACATGATTTAACGAGTCTTTTTGACGAATCATCACGACGGATTTCACATGTCCACTCGACTTCACTTGACTAATTCATCGAGTCTTCTCAAGTTTACTCAACGAATTTACATGTCTTATTGACCATTTCACGAGTCATTTCGACGAATACCCACCAAGCCTCTCCACGAATTCACGAGTCTTCTCGACTATACCTTAAGTCATCTCGACAAATTCACTCCAGGCTCCAACTGACGTCTCACGTCACCCTTGTGACACCGCAACACACACGAGGGGTTTAGATCGAAATGGGATGTTACAAATCTTATAAACAAACAAAAGATTTCATCACCGAAATTGAGCTAAGTTACGAGAAAACAATTTACGAAGAATACAAGGTAGGTGTTTAAATTTACCTTGGGGGAACAACTTCGGGTAGTGTTGCCTCATAAGGTCCATTAACTCCCACGTGTACTCTTTTCTATGGTTGGACCACAGGACCTTCACTTGTGGAACATTTTTTTCCACAACCTTTGTACTTCAGAATATATTATCTACATAGGTTCTAGTTGAACAGATCTATCAGATGGAATGAGGTCGGATGTAGCAGTGACAAACTACTCTGGTTGAAGTAGTGCTTTCCTAATGGAAGACACAATAAAGACATCATGTAAGTTGTAACACCCCCATCCGTCGCATGGCATATAACAGAAGGTCCAGCTGGAACACGACGCCATATACCACAGACAGTCGGAAGGGTTACTAAATGAATAAATCAAACCATCTAATTAAGACTACTCGTCCTAATCACAGAGCATTCTAGCGGAAGATTTTAAAGTTGAAAGAACCCAAAATTAATTCCATCAATATGAATGTCCACAGCTACAACAACAGGAATGAAACCCCAAATACACAGAAACAGGTACATGGCCTTAAGGCCTTACAAATGTTCACTTCATGAATAGTGTTTTACATACATCGGCTCGCAGGCCGGCCACACATGAAATAACTAAATAAAACTATTCTACGGCCTTCTAGGGCCAGCACAGCAACATGGGCTCCAGCCCGCTATTTGGCGCTCGGCTCCGCAGCACCTGCAAGCACATACCACCGCACGGTGGCAAATAAAGCAACGGTCAGCTAAAAGCCGACCAAATTATAACGACCCCGCCCCTTACTCGGGACGGCGGTGCTCTTTCCCTGCAAAGCATTAGCCAACAATATATATATAGCGCAATTATAATTCGCCACAGGTGTAGGCTCGCACGGCCAAACACCCCGTGCACTCAGGGCACATTCATGGTGGGCCCTGACCCATCAGTGCATCCACCACCACCCCCAGGATGGCAACAACATGTGAGCATTTAGCCTTTCTGACCACCGTCTAAGGCTCCGACTATGCCAACGGCCAGTCCCCGTCTTCGGGTCTCTCGCACCGAACCACATAGCCTAGGTCCAATTCCACTTGCCCGTTGCTCACGCCGCATGTCCAATTTAAGGAACTTTGCGCGGGCCAAGCTTCTCTCGGATCCCAAATTTTCCAAAACAGTCTCATAACCCAGTTATGATCAAGGCCGGTTCCCAGACCGCCAAGTTAGCAGAACACGTTTCCGCTCAATTTTCCGGGTGCGCCTTGAAGCTAACCTTCAAGGATCCCTGCTGCATTCTACCGCATGGAAACCCGAAAAAATCCAAAGCACGGAGTCTTCTCCGGCAAAACCACATCAAATGCAACATCACCGATCCAGACAAAACACGTCCGGGTAGGCTTCACACACAATGCCTATGCCCGTACTTACGATTCCGGGCTCTACATGCAACACAAGGGGGACTATTCCCGTCAACCCCAAGGAACACCACGCACTCACCGCATACTCGCGGGAGCGGGATTCCCTATGCAGAAAGAAAGAGATTCAAGCGCTCGAGTTGAGAATCGTTACCCTTGTAGTCCGTTTTGGCGCCATGGAAAAACTACGCGGTTAGAACTCTTCGCAATGACCTTCCCTCCACGGATCCGCTCTCCGATTTCGAAACGGTGCTCCGATGCTCCGCTGGCGGCCGGAAACCTCCTTCTTCTTCCTCTTCTCTCTCACTTTGGAAGGGGAGAACTTTGGAGAGAAAAATGAGGGAATAACTCCCTATTCCCGGCCTTAACAGAGCAGAATCTCATCTGGGCCATTGGATCCTAATTAAAGAAAACGAATGGCTCGGATCTGCACAAAATTCCCCTGACCTGGGCCGCACACGGCTTGGCACACGGCCGTGTCCAATGCCGTGTGCCTCGATCCAGGCACGATCGTCGAACTGAGAAACGCACACGGGCCAAGACACGCCCGTGTCTGACCTGACACGCCCGTGTCGGGTTCCTCGACACGCCCGTGTTCGAGGGAGTGTCACGCATAACCGCCACGACAACGGACACGACCCCTCAGGACACGGGTCGGGACACGGGTTGGCACACGCCCGTGTCGGATGACACGCCCGTGTCATCCGGCCGTGTTTCTGGCCGTGTCCTTCTCGGGTTGGAAACGGCCAAAAAATCACCAGCCAGACACGGCCTTGGACACGCCCGTGTCCTAGGCCGTGTACCCCTACAGGCACCAAAAACTCTTTTTCCACGACCGACTCGCACACAAAATTCGGGGCGTTACAAATCTCCCCCACTTAAGGAATTTCGTCCCGAAATTAAGCAAAGGTACACAAAAGCTAAATGATACCTGAGTGGAATAACTCGGGGTATTCCTCCAACATAGCTTGCTCTCGCTCCCAAGAAAGCTCCTCACGTCCGCAATTATCCCAACGGACTTTAACCATTCTGACCTCCTTGTTGCGGAGTCGTTTGACTGCAACATCTTCAATTCGTACTGGTCTGACCCTTGTTGTTAACTCATAATCAACCGGTACCTGATCGTCTGCAATGATCTGCGAAGCCTCCTGAACTGCCTTACGCAACACTGATACGTGGAATACATCATGCAGCCCACTCAACTCCGTCGACAGCTTTAATCTATACGCCGCCTCGCCGACACGCTCCAGGATTTCAAATGGTCCAAGGTATCTCGGACTCAGCTTCTTCAAGCGTCGAACCCGCGATACACCCTTGAACGGCTTGATTTTTAAATACACCATGTCGCCAACGTTGAACTCTACATTTCTATGTTTGGCATTGTAGTACTTTGACTGTCTATCCTGAGCAATCTTCAGCCTTTCTTGAATTGTCCGTATCATTGAAGTGGCATCTTCCACCGCTTGACGTTTATACAACTTTGATTCGCCTGCCTCCAACCAAGACAACGGCGTACGGCACTTCCTCCCATACAAAGCTTCAAAAGGCGCCATTCCAATGCTTGCCTGAAAGCTATTATTGTACGCAAACTCCACCATGTACAGGTGATCCTCCCAATGTTTCCCGAAATCTAGGACGCACATGCGAAGCATGTCCTCCATAGTTCTGTTGACTCTCTCGGTTTGGCCATCTGTCTGCGGGTGAAAGGCTGTGCTGAACTTTAGCTTAGTACTCAACAGACCATGCACCAACCTCCAGTCATTTGACGTGAAGCGTCCATCACGATCACTAACAATACTGCGAGGCACACCATGCAGTCGTACAATATTATCCACGTAGAGTTTGGCTAACTTTTCCACTGGATCCTCCTTTCTCACTGGGATAAAGTGCGACACCTTTGTCAATCTATCAACGACCACCCAAATGGCGTCATTTCCTTTCTGCGACTTCGGCAAACCGTGCACAAAATCCATAGATATGTCGTCAAACTTCCATTCTGGGATAGGAAGTGATTTCAAGAAACCTCCGGGCTTCTGGCATTCCGCCTTCACTAATGCATAAGTACGGCACTTGGCCACATAAAGCGCCACATCCTTCTTCAAACCCGGCCACCAGAATAATTTCTTCATGTCTCTATACATCTTCGTGCTTCCCGGGTGGATTGAGTATTTGGTATGATGAGCCTCATACATCAACTCCTCCCGAATATTATCCGCACTAGGAACGCATAGACGACCGTCCTTCCTTAGCAACCCATCTTCAACCACAAACTGGGAATATGACCCATCCAAAGATCCATCTAGGATTTGCTTCATGCTGCTATCCTGAACCAAAGCCCGCCGAACTCTATCCGCTAGGTCACACTGCACCTCTGTCCAAAACAGTTTCGCCTCGGCACTAGACTGCTTGTCAACGCAAGATATCTCCAATGCCTCCAACTCTTGGACCAATCTCTTATCATGCACTGATAACCAGTTGGCTTGTGCGGGAATCTTACGACTCAACGCATCCGCCACTACATTTCCCTTCCCAGGCACATAGTGTATCTTGAAGGTGTAGTCCCCTAAGAACTCCATCCACCTCCTCTGCCTCATGTTCAGATCTTTTTGATCCAATAGGTACTTCAAACTCTTATGATCGGTGTAAATATCTACCTTCACACCGTACAGATAGTGCCTCCAAAGCTTTAGAGCAAAAATCACGGCCGCTAACTCTAAGTCGTGGACCGGATAATTCCTCTCGTGAACCTTCAATTGTCGTGAACCATAAGCTATCACTCTCCCATGCTGTAGCAGAACACAGCCCAAACCACTGCCTGAAGCATCACTATAAATCTCGAACCCTTCGGTACCACTTGGCGAACATAAAATAGGCGCCGTGGTTAACCGCCTCTTCAACTCTACAAAAGCCTGTTCGCACTCCGAAGACCACACAAACTTCTGATCCTTCCTTGTCAACGTCGTGAGTGGTAGTGCTATCCGCGAGAAGTTCTCTACGAAGCGCCTGTAGTAGCCAGCAAGCCCCAGAAAACTCCGGACCTCTGCCACTGTAGTCAAAGTAGGCCACTCCCGTATCGCCACTATCTTCGCCGGATCCACAGCTATTCCTTCTCCACTGACAACATGACCAAGGAACGCTATCGAGGATAACCAGAACTCACACTTGGAGAACTTTGCATACAACTGACTTTTCCTCAATGTCTCCAACACCATGTGTAAATGCTTGTAATGATCCTCCTCGCACCGCGAATACACCAGGATATCATCGATGAATACTATCACAAACTGATCCAAGTATTCTCTGAACGTCCTATTCATCAGATCCATAAACACGGATGGAGCATTCGTCAACCCAAACGACATGACTGTGAACTCAAAATGCCCAAACCGCGTACTGAATGCTGTCTTTGGAATGTCGCTCTCCCTTATCCTCAACTGATAATAACCGGACTTCAAATCTAACTTCGAATATACAGTTGACCCAACCAACTGATCAAATAGATCGTCAATCCTCGGGATTGGATATTTGTTCTTCTCCGTAAGTTTGTTCAATTCCCGATAATCGATACAAAGCCGCAAGCTCCCATCTTTCTTCTTAACAAAGAGAACTGGTGCGCTCCAAGGCGACGAACTTGGACGCACATAACCTTGCTCTAGCAACTCCTGCAGTTGCACCTTCAACTCTGCCATTTCTCTCGGGGCTATCCGATAGGGGGAGCGTGACACCGGTTTGGCACCCGGTACCAGCTCTATAGTAAAGTCTATCTCCCGCTGAGGAGGGGCTCCTGGGAGATCATCTGGAAACACATCAGGATACTCGGACACAACTGGGATGTTGCCCACACTAGGTTTAGGCGTCGAAGTCTGCACTAGAGTGACATACAGTTCTGCCCCAGACCGAACTGCCTTAAACGCCTGAAGGGCCGATATAATAACTTTCCCTGACCCCTTCATGCCCGCAAAAGTAGCCTCTACACCAGTGTCCAGACCCAACTTGACTTCTTTACGGTTGCAATCAATACATGCACTCTGCTCCGAGAGCCAATCCATACCGAAAATTACGTCGAACTCCACTAATGGTAGAACCAACGCCCGCAAATCAAACTCCCGGTCTCCAATCTGAATCTTCACAACACAAATCCTATCCGCACGCATTGAGCACCCATTAGGCAACAACACATCCAACTTGTTTTCTGCCATCGAGAACGGAACTCCGATGCGCGATATAAACTTTTCAGACAAGAAGGAATGTGATGCCCCCGTATCAAAAAGGGCTCTCGCCGGAAACCCAAAGATTAACACAAAGCCTAGCATTAACAAACGTAAGCTAACAAATACGAAGGTAACAACTATAAAAGTTAAACCACTGTAATTTAATTCATACCTGTCACCACGTCTGCTTGCTTAATGGCCTCCTGTAGACCAAGGTTGTAGACTCTAGGCTGGGCTGGAGCATGATGGGATGCGGTTGACTCCACCGCCTTCCCTTTCTCCTCATAAGTCGCTCCAGGTCTCCTCTCGGACTTTGGACGTCCGCTCCAACACTCCCGAGCAAAATGCCCCATCTTCCCGCAGTTGTAGCAAGCTCCGGGGACTCGACTTGTAGTTGCCCCCGATGCATCAGCCGAAGGGGCTGAGTTTGAAGTCCTCCGCTTCTTGTTCCATCTGCGGAAACCTGTCTTGTGACTTGGCACCTTGAACTCGGTCTTCGTTTCTCCTGGGTCCCTCTTCTCTTGAACTTTCTTTGCAACCTTTTCCAACGATCGGGCCGAATTGACCAAGGCTAGGAAGCCCTGCGCCTTAGGCCCAGCAAGGAGTAACTGTAAATCGCCACGAAGACCCTCATAGAATCGGTTGGTCTTCCTCTCTTCTTCAGAAAACATAGCACCAGCATAACGACCCAACCGTGTGAACTCATGCAGATATTCGTCCACGCTTCTAGATCCCTGAGTCAACCCAAGAAATTGATTCTCCATCTCCAACCTCTGAGCAGAAGGTACAAATCTGGCTAGGAACAATCTTGAAAATTCTTCTATCGGCACATCCGCAAGTTGCCTTCCCACTAGAAGATGAAACTCCAACTCGTCCCACCACAGCCTCGCCTCACCTTCCAAAAGAAAAGTCGCTATGGTGGTCTTCTGCCACTCCTCAGTCATTGTGGCCGTCAACACCCTCTTTATGGAAGAGAGCCAGTCCTCAGCTTGAGTTGGTGTTCCAACCCCATTAAACCTCGGAGGATTAAAGCCCATCACATGCTTTAGCCGCCTCTCCGTAGTTCTCCTCGGCTCTACTAACTCAACTGCTGCGCGTTCCACCACTCTCGGCTCTGCCGCCCTAACCGGTTCTTGCTCATCCGCAGGAGGTGCGCGATGCATTTGCCCTGCAGGTTGGGCATTTATCATTGCGAACACGGCTTCAGCCACCATCCTGATGGTTTCCGCTGAAGGAGGTGTAGCAGGCACGTCCCTTGGTGCACTACTTTCCGCTGATTGCGGACGCTCTGACTGACCAGCACCGCTCCTAGCTGCCTATAAAAGCAAAGACACACGATTAGGCGACAAACAAATTGCTAAAAGCAATCATTGGAACACTCAGGTTCCACAGAACAAGTGTATTTTCATTCCTAAGTGGACATTCATGGGTTCTTTTTAATGTTATAACGATGACGCACACATGTGCTCACCACCCCTTAAAAGAATTCGCCCACGAATTCATTTAAGCTTGACCGTAACCAGAAGTCTGATACCAAATTGTAACACCCTCATCCGTCGCATGGCATATAACAGAAGGTCCAGCTGGAACCCGACGTCATATACCACAGACAGTCGGAAGGGTTACTAAATGAATAAATCAAACCATCTAATTAAGACTACTCGTCCTAATCACAGAGCATTCTAGCGGAAGATTTTAAAGTTGAAAGAACCCAAAATTAATTCCATCAATATGAATGTCCACAGCTACAACAACAGGAATGAAACCCCAAATACACAGAAACAGGTACATGGCCTTAAGGCCTTACAAATGTTCACTTCATGAATAGTGTTTTACATACATCGGCTCGCAGGCCGGCCACACATGAAATAACTAAATAAAACTATTCTACGGCCTTCTAGGGCCAGCACAGCAACATGGGCTCCAGCCCGCTATTTGGCGCTCGGCTCCGCAGCACCTGCAAGCACATACCACCGCACGGTGGCAAATAAAGCAACGGTCAGCTAAAAGCCGACCAAATTATAACGACCCCGCCCCTTACTCGGGACGGCGGTGCTCTTTCCCTGCAAAGCATTAGCCAACAATATATATATAGCGCAATTATAATTCGCCACAGGTGTAGGCTCGCACGGCCAAACACCCCGTGCACTCAGGGCACATTCATGGTGGACCCTGACCCATCAGTGCATCCACCACCACCCCCAGGATGGCAACAACATGTGAGCATTTAGCCTTTCTGACCACCGTCTAAGGCTCCGACTATGCCAACGGCCAGTCCCCGTCTTCGGGTCTCTCGCACCGAACCACATAGCCTAGGTCCAATTCCACTTGCCCGTTGCTCACGCCGCATGTCCAATTTAAGGAACTTTGCGCGGGCCAAGCTTCTCTCGGATCCCAAATTTTCCAAAACAGTCTCATAACCCAGTTATGATCAAGGCCGGTTCCCAGACCGCCAAGTTAGCAGAACACGTTTCCGCTCAATTTTCCGGGTGCGCCTTGAAGCTAACCTTCAAGGATCCCTGCTGCAATCTACCGCATGGAAACCCGAAAAAATCCAAAGCACGGAGTCTTCTCCGGCAAAACCACATCAAATGCAACATCACCGATCCAGACAAAACACGTCCGGGTAGGCTTCACACACAATGCCTATGCCCGTACTTACGATTCCGGGCTCTACATGCAACACAAGGGGGACTATTCCCGTCAACCCCAAGGAACACCACGCACTCACCGCATACTCGCGGGAGCGGGATTCCCTATGCAGAAAGAAAGAGATTCAAGCGCTCGAGTTGAGAATCGTTACCCTTGTAGTCCGTTTTGGCGCCATGGAAAAACTACGCGGTTAGAACTCTTCGCAATGACCTTCCCTCCACGGATCCGCTCTCCGATTTCGAAACGGTGCTCCGATGCTCCGCCGGCGGCCGGAAACCTCCTTCTTCTTCCTCTTCTCTCTCACTTTGGAAGGGGAGAACTTTGGAGAGAAAAATGAGGGAATAACTCCCTATTCCCGGCCTTAACAGAGCAGAATCTCATCTGGGCCATTGGATCCTAATTAAAGAAAACGAATGGCTCGGATCTGCACAAAATTCCCCTGACCTGGGCCGCACACGGCTTGGCACACGGCCGTGTCCAAGGCCGTGTGCCTCGATCCAGGCACGATTGTCGAACTGAGAAACGCACACGGGCCAAGACACGCCCGTGTCTGACCTGACACGCCCGTGTCGGGTTCCTCGACACGCCCGTGTTCGAGGGCCTGTCACGCATAACCGCCACGGCAACGGACACGACCCCTCAGGACACGGGTCGGGACACGGGTTGGCACACGCCCGTGTCGGATGACACGCCCGTGTCATCCGGCCGTGTTTCTGGCCGTGTCCTTCTCGGGTTGGAAACGGCCAAAAAATCACCAGCCAGACACGGCCTTGGACACGCCCGTGTCCTAGGCCGTGTACCCCTACAGGCACCAAAAACTCTTTTTCCGCGACCGACTCGCACACAAAATTCGGGGCGTTACATAAGTTCTCCAACTCCTAGAGAAGCCCCAACCTATAAGATAAGGGACCAATCTTCTCCAAAATGGTGTATGGCCCCATGTATTGCGGGCTGAGATTTTTCCTTCCACGAACACGTGACACCTCATGCATCGGCCTAATCTTTAAAAATACCTTGTCACTCACTTGTAATTCCACCAAACTATGCTTCACATCATAATACTCCGCTTGCCGGCTTTGAGCCTCTAGCATGTGCTCTCGAATCAATCTAATCATAACATCAATGTCATCGTTGTTCTCCACTCCCAATGCCTTGGGATTCTCATCCTGAACCCATGATAAATGGGTTATGCACCTCCTACCATAGAATGCATCATAAGGCGCCATTCTGATTCTTGCTTGGTGGCTATTATTATATGAAAACTCCACCAAAGGTAAAAATCTTTCCACGACTCTCTCCTATCTAAGACGCATAACCGCAACAAATCCTCCATTGTCCTGATTGTTCTTTCAGACTGACCTCCGGTCTGAGGGTGAAAAGACATACTAAAGGTAAGGCGAGAACCCATATATGCTTGAACTACCTTTCATTCCTTAGAGGTGAAGCGATCATCACGGTCCAAGATTATTGTCTTGGGCATCCCATGGTTCCGAACGAATTATTCCACAAAGAGACGCACAACACATCAACATGTGCCTGCTTCCTCATTAGAATAAACATGACAACTTTGGTCAAGCGATCAACAATCAGCCAAATCGATTCATTCCCGGATCGCGATCGAGGAAGACCGTGAACAAAATCTATGGAAATATCCTCAAACTTCCATTCTGGGATGGTAAAAGACTATAATAATCCACCAGGGCTCTTGCACTTTGCCTTTATCTTCTGACAAGCCTCGCAGTTAGGAACATAGTGTGTGACATCTCGCTTCATTCCGGGCCAAAACATTGTCCTATGCAAGTCGGTGAACATTTTGGCAATTTCGGGATGCATCGAATACTTGGTGCAATGAGCCTCTCTCAAGATGTCTTCCCAAATCCCACCACCTGCAGGAATGTAAAGTCTTCCATGGAAATGAATGAGGTCCTCATTTAGCATTTATCCTTCCGCTGATCCTCCCATAATTGCTTGGAACACCAGGGCCAAAGCAGCATCCTTCCCTTGTTCTGTCCGAATCCAGTCTCAAATGTCACAAACTATACTCATGGTGGTCAGATACTCTGTATAGGCCTCGAGACAAGCCTTAGTCACTAGTGTAATCTCCATCTCTTCCAACACTCTTACCAACTTCATAGCCATTAATTGTGTTTCAGGGCTCGTCCCGGGTGCTTTCCTGCTTAGTGTATCCGCTACTGGGTTCGTCATCCTGGGGTGATAGTTTAATATAAATTCATAATCACATAAAAATTCCAGTCACCGCCCTGCCTCAAGCTTAGATCTTTCTGGGTGTGGATATACTTCAAGTTTTTATGATCAGAAAAGATCTCGCAGTGGACCCCGTATAGGTAATGTCTCCAAATTTTCAAGGCAAATACCGCTGCTCCCAACTGCAAATCATGCACTGAGTAATTAACTTCATGCTTCTTAAGCTGTCTAAATGCATATGCAATCACTTGTCCGTGTTGCATCAACACTGCTCTCATGCCCTGGTAGGATGCATCAGTATAAATCTGGAATCTTTCCTTCTCAGATGGTAGGTCAAGGATTGGTGCGGAGGTAAGACGATCCTTTAGTTCTTGAAATGCAGTTTTATATTTAGGTGTCCACACAAAAGGCACGCCCTTCTTCATCAGTGCAGTGAGGGGAAGTGTGATTTTTGAAAATCCTTCAACAAACTTGCGATAGTAACTAGCAAGTCCAAGAAAACTTCGCACATCGGCCGCCGATCTCAAAGGAGACCATTCCGTCCCCACATGCACCTTGGCCGGATCCACAGCTAATCCAGCTCCACTTATAATGTCCCTATTTGGTATTGCATCCACAGTAACTCTGATTTGTAGAAGTGTCCAGTCAAGCTAAGATGAATTGAGATTGTATTTGATGGTCCTATTTTAGTTATGTACTTGCAGGTTTACATTGCTAAGTGCACACCAATTAATATTTTGCATATGTTTCAAAAAACAATTAATCAAATAATTCTAATGTTGGTTTACAAATTAAGTTTCATTTTATGTAGCTTGGGAATTAAATTTCTATTATTTTAATGTAAATTGAATAATTATTGATGATAAGTATATCTTTAAATTTCCCTTATGCATATGTAATTAGAAATCCATATTAACTCTGAACTCCTAATACACTTTTGGAATCATCATTTTTTCCCTAAATCATGCTGCAAGTTGTGCAACCCAAAATTTCTACAATTTTCTAATGAATCTGAATAAGAATTGATTTTATTTTTGTAGGAACAAGTTTTGTGCTGCCAGTTGAGACTAATTCCAAGTCATTATCTAAAAATGCAAGAAATTATGCTCCAAGAAATATTGCAAGGATCTGTTGTAAATTAGTTGATGCTCATCCTCTTTTCAAGGTTGACCCTAACAAAGTAGACAAGATTTATGGTGTAATTGTAAAGAAGCTAGGTCATCACAAGGAGGATTCTTCTTTTAATGCTTACTTTATTTCTATGTTTGGTAAAAGTTTTATGTTGTCTAAACAAAAATAATATTTCTCTTGTAATTTTGTGAAACGGCAGGGAAATTTCATTAGTATATCAGTTGTATAGAAATGAGTCAGGTTACGGAATAGCATTGGTCCCGTAACGTTCGGTGTATCAATTTGATGGAAAATTTATAATCTACTTGGTCTTAATCTAGCAGCTAAACAGCTTCAGCTCTCCCACCCCTGCAAATTTTCTATCATGAGCACACGGCATATTACCGACTACTAGTACTCGTTCCATGCAGAGTAACACTATCCTCCAATAAAGTGCTTCTCGGCACGTTATTCCCGAGATCCAGGAAATCCACCTTTTTATTGTAACTTGCAACCGGTTAATATTTGGATTTATTACTTCTTATGTGTGGGCTATGATGTGCCCTGCCTATTTTATATAATAAGAACCCCTATGCATGAAAGGGCACAATTGATATTTCAAAATCCTAATTGCTCTTTTTAGGTGTGTTGTTGCAGCTATTTTAGGATGCTCTCTCTCACTAGCAGGAGTTTCCAAGTCTGGGTCACCCTTCAAAACAACCTAAGGTGAGATTTATGAATGATGTTTACAACTATGCGGTAAATTGTAACTAAATCATACTTATCCAGAATTCATCATTTTTCTTTTTGCTGATAATGGTTATAATAGTTGCATATTCTCCAGCCTGTTTAAACGACTCGCCTTCTATCCCTAGCCACCGTTTTGAAGATATTGCGAGTGAAGTGATCTCTTTTCCGATATGGTTATTATCAGGTGTAATTTTATCGTGAGTTTATTCTTGGAAAAATGCTTCATGTACGCTACGTTTAGAAGAGCTGTTTCGGATTAAAAATTTGCTGATCCAGTGGAGTTAATTGTACATGGCTCGTTGAGAAGCTATTCTTTTCCAGGTGACCCAATTTGTACTATTTTATATTATGAAAAACAAATCCGTACAAGATCGCTATATGTAGTCAGATAGAGGCATAGAGCCCATTACTTTTTGATGCTTTCATATGAATGTTTCTCTTCGTGTGAGGCTCTGTTTGGGTTTTCAATGCCGTTTAGAGTAGTTTTAAAATTGATAAATGAATTTTCAGAATTTGTCTCCGAGTGTTGTTTTAAAAGGGTGCAAATTTAAAACCGAGAAATGCATTTTTAGAATTGCATTTTCAAAGTTGTATTTTTAAAACTAAGGAAAGTGTTTGGGTAATTTTTTTACAATCAGATTCAAAACTATAAGACAATGCATCTGTTTTGAAAACTATTGTTTTCATGGCGGTTGAAAATAAAATGTACACACGTGTTATTATTAGTTGTAGATGAAAATAGTGGATTGTTAAAGGCAAATCAAATATGGCTATACACAAATTAAAAGTTTTAAAAGCAAGTTTTTTTGCTGTTTTTTTCTATGCAAGCGCAAATCGCAAACTCTCGGCAAATTGCTGAATGGAGAAGACGACGTCGCCTCTCCTGCCGCCTCTCCTGTCACCTCTCCCGCCCCCTCCCTTCGCCTCTCCCGTTGCTTCTCGTCGCCTCTCCTGTAGCCTCTTTCGTTGCTTCTCCCGTTGCCTCTCACGTTGCCTCTCCCGTCGCCGGTGGTTTTGGAGGCTTGCTCAACACGTAGATGGACGATTTTCAAGGTATAAGAGCAAATCTGAGTTTATTGTTGCATACCAGGGTTTCTAATTTTGGTTTTAGGGTTTCCATTTGTTTTTCCATTTCAATTTTCCATTAGGCTTTCATTTCATATTTCCATTTGGTTTTGCATTTCTGATTCCCATTTGATTTTTGATTTCAATGTATTTTTGGTTTTCGATTTTAGATTTCCATTGATTTTTCTGATTTCATATGTATATCAAATATTTCATGAGATTTCTGTTTTGCTGAAAAACATTCTAATACATCATTTGGTGATATTTTGGATTGGGGAAATACATTGCATATAAATCTACGAAGGTAAAGGTTCTACCACTAGTGCATTTATGTAACGCCTCCATCCGTTATATGACATATAGTAGAAGTTCCGTCCGGAGCCCCACACCATATATCACAAACAAGTTGCGGAGTTTACAGGTTAATATCAAAAACTATTCGCATCCGAATCCAAAGCTTCCTAACGGAAGCTTTTAAGCTATTTGAACTCAACTCATTTGAATGTCCACAATATATAAACCAACATTTATATATATCAGCACAAAGGAATTTCCTCCGAATACACAACAAGTCTGGCCTTAAGGCCTTACAGTTAAGCTTTACAGGTGTGGATTACTAACATAGGCACACATGCTGGCCATACATGAAAACATTAAAATTCTTCATTCGGCCTTCGAGGGCCAGCTGCAACAACAACAAGGGCTTCAGCGCACTATTTTCCACTCGGCTCTCCAGCACCTACATGGGCACAATCCACCGCAACGGTGGTAAACAAGGCAACGGTCAGCATTCAGCTGACCAATTTATAACGAACATACCCCTTACCCGGGGCAGCGGTATTCCCTCCCTGCAGGCATAGCATATCACAAACAGATATATCACAAGATGTGCACTCACGCACCACCAATATATCACAAACTTGAGCATTTCGCTCCACAGCCTATAGCCGGAGACTTTAGTCTTAATGGCGCGCAGGCCTAAGACCCTCATTATGTGAATCTGACGAACGCCAATATCCCTGGCACTCATGTCAGACAACCATAACGCGGATACAGTTCAGCCCTTGCCCGTTGCTCAAATCTTCAGTTCAATGACTAGTCTGACGCAGGTCGGCATCCTTGTCTGTTCCGCACGAAGCCTTTTTAAGAGCTCACAATAGCCACACTATCCCCTAAAGACTGGCTTCACAATCACAGGTTAGCTAGGAGCCATTGCCAGCGACACTCACTATTGTCCGGCGTTAGCGACAAAACTCTCTTTCCATCCCCATCCCTAACCTTATCTGGACCAACCATCCAGAAGTCCCTGCAGCCACCTGCAGTGCCAGAAACACTGGTCTTTCATAGCATACAACACATGCAGTTTGCGGATATTTTCCCGGAATTGCACTCCAGTACTTCCTACTACTACCCTTCACAGGCACAACCCACCGACTCCACAAAATACTCGTTTATACGCGGAGTCTTCTCCGGTGTGCAAAATAAAACATCACCAATCTAGACCAACCTGTCCAGATGGGTTTCACACAGTATGCATATTCCGTACTACTTATTTCTGGATCTATATGCAAGACTTACTGGGGATTTCATGAATCAACCCAAAGAAACTCCCTCGACTTTCCACCGTTTGCTGGGGGATTCCATGCATATGCCAAACGAAAGACTTCACTTGTCCAAGAACAATGATCGTTACCCTTGAAGATCTCTTTGGAGCCATGGCAAAGCGTTTCTACTCGGACGAAAATGATCGTTACATTTTCCTCTTCGCAAATCTCGCTTTGGCTTTAGATTCTAGCCCCAAATCCTCCTTTAGCAGCACAACCAGAGAACTCAAACCCTAATAGCCGAGATGGTCTGCTCCAGAACATGGGAAGAATGAGAATAGACAAAGGAATAATGATTTCCAATTTCCATTCTCTACAGATAAGGCATCGATTATCCTCTAGCCACGCAATTTCTTTCCCTCAAAACACATCAACGGCTCGGGATTGAAGCTGAAAAATCAACCACCGCTCAGTGGCCGCACACCAGCCACTGGATACGAGACACCGCTCGGCTATATCCATATTTTCGACAATTCGTCGAACGGGACAAATTTCGTCGAACGAAATTCGTCGAACGAAATTCGTCGAACGAAATTCGTCGAACGGGCCAATTTCGTCGAGCTCTGCTCCACGATTTTTGTTGAGCTTTGCTCCACGATTTTCGTCGAGCTCCGCTCCACGATTTCTCGCCCAGCCAGGCCAACTCTTTGCCTATTTCATTTTGGGGTGTTACAATCCTCCCCTCCTAACAAAAATTTCGTCCCGAAATTTGGATACAGCATCAGAACACAGTAACCAATAAGTTATAATCATAACTTTTCCTCAACAAACATTTGTTATAATATTTTATGTTCTGTCCAAAATAAAACAAAACCTGTTATACCGGTTTAGCCAAACAAATCGGGAAATTCAGCCCGCATGATCTGCTCCCGATCTCATGTTAGCTCCTCACGGCCACAATTGTCCCACCGGACCTTGACCATCTCGATTGTCTTGTTCTGTAGCCGCTTATCCGCTTTATCTTCGATCTGAATGGCCCTAACCTTCGTCGTTAGCCCAGATTCGACCGGTACGCGATCATTCGCAATTACTTGAGTTGGATCCTTCACGGCTTTTCAAAGCACTGAGAAGTGGAACACATCATGCAATCCACTCAATTCTGCCGAAAGAGCTTGCCAATAGGCAGCTTCGCCAACTCGTTCCACCACTTCAAACAAACCAATATATCTTGGACTTAGCTTTTTCAAACGTCGAATCCTGGATACGCCTTTGAATGGTTTGATCTTTAAATAGACTCACTCGCCAACCGCAAATTTCACATTCCGGTGCTTGACATTGTAGTATTTGGCTTGTCTATCTTGGGCTATCAATAGCCGCTCCCGAATAGAGCATATTGTTGAATTAGCTTCTTCGACTTCTTTACGCTTATATAACTTAGATTTTCCTGTTTCCGCCCAAGCTAACAGTGTACGACACTTCCTACCATACAAAGCTTCAAACAGTATCATATTTAGACTAGCTTGATAGCTATTATTGTAGGCGAACTCCACCATATAAAGATGATCTTCCCATCTCTTTCCAAAATCCAAGGCGCACATTCGGAGCATGTACTCCATCGTTATGTTGGTCCTTTCAGTTTGGCCATCCGTTTGTGGATGAAAGGTCGTACTGAATGTTAACTTTGTCCCCAACAACTGATGGATTAGCCTCCAATCATTTGAAGTGAAGCGCTCATCTCGATCACTTACGATGTTATGGGGAACACCGTGTAATCGTTGTTGAAATCGATTTCTCGATCTCCTGTGGAGTTCGCCCTTGGGGAAGGGGTGGTCTCGCTCCTACTTTACTCCTGCAAGCGAAACAACAAATAAGATAAGGACCCGCCGAGATGATCAAGCTCCCATCTCGTCTACTGCTTTTCGCTCGACGAGTGCCGATCTCTGCTCGACGAGCCGCCCTGACGAGTACCGATGTCCGCTCGATGGAGTACATGCTCGACGAGTGCCGATCTCTGGTCCCGGGACGAGAGCTCTGGTCCCGAGTCTCGGGATCGAACGCCGAGTGTCGATCATGTTGTTTCCGCCCAAGCTGACGAGTGTCGATCCCGGGACCAGAGCTCGGCGTTCGTCCCAGCTCGCCTACTGCTTTTAGCCCGATCTGTCTAGGCCCCGGGCGACCTTGCTCGCCGGACACGGGGTTGTACATAATCCCCACTCTTTTTGAGCTTGGCAAAGCTCGGAAAGAAACATCCAACCCCGAGTGACTCTTGCCATAATCCTCGCCTACGGTTGGAGGGAATCTTTGGGTGGGGTCCACCTGCGGCTATATATATGTGCACATGCCCACCTTTCTCACTTTTGCCATTCCCTTTGCTCTAACCCTGCCAAGATGCCTCTTCCCAAGGAGATCCAAGAGCGCTTAGACCGAGCTCGCCAAGCTTCCGCAGCTCGCGTAGCCGCCCTGACGGCAGTCCCTGCTAAAGTTCCTCAAATTGATTCTGCCGAGCCCGGCTCCAAGAGGTCAAAGCCATTCCCTCAGGCGGCCGAGCCCATTTACCATGACCATGAGGGCCACCCTGGAGCGCGCGATCGGCTCTTCCACCCGGACAATTCTTGAGAAGGATAGAGAGGTTGTCGTAGTCGACGATGACCCGGATGGTCAACCAGATGGCGGGGGCGTCGCGCCGCGAGAGCCCACACCGCGAGGCGAGACGACTCTCGCGGACTCACGGTTCACGACACTGGACAACCGTCCCCAGGACCCGCCTCTTCTCTTTGGGATCCTGCCAGTGAGTTCGCAGAGGCCGAACTCGCCAGTGTGCGCCTCCCGTCCTGGCCAAACTGACGTGGCCGCGGGGGCGGGCCTGGGAACCATCCCCACCCCGGGATTCGAGCTCCTCTCGCCGGGAGCTCGCGGCCCAGGTCGCGGGAAGGATCTGAGGTTCATCCCTCCCCGCATATCCTTTGAGCCGCCGAGCTCGTCAGGTCAATCTTGCTTGACTTCCTGCCCCATGAGTTTTTTTCGCGTCTCTTCTTGCTGACACTTGTCTTCACAGCTCTTCCCAGCCAATCCGCTGCCGAGGAATCCTCGTGGGCAGCCCACTACTCTCGCCTCCCTTCCCCAAGCTCGCTGGACTCTTACCTGGGTCCTGAGGTGGATCAAGGCGAGCTGACGAGGAGGGAGGTCAAGCTCCTCAAGAAGCTGGTGTGCGGGCTGCGCGAGGTGTAGGGGTTCAACAAGACGCTACAGCGCGACTATGCGCGTCTCGCCTAAAAGGTGCGAAGTGGCCAGGCTGGCGAGTTGATGTCCCCCTCTCGGCTCCGGGATGAGATAGATGACGGTCTCTCAGTTGCGCAGAGGAATTCTGGAAGGATCCGCGAGCTGATCCGCGCGCGACAGTCTGGGGAGCGGGGGTCGCGAGGCCGGGGTAGGTAAGTGAGCGGCTCCTTTGCCGAGCCGACCAGTACTCGCATCCCGATGCTCCCTCTGCTCGCACGCCCCGTCCTTTGATTCCTGAACTTTGTTTCTGTAATAAGTAGCTTTATTAGAATATTCTTGGACATGTTATTCAAATAATGTACTGCAATGTTTGACTTAGCCTTGGTTGGGATGCGCCGGAATTCGGCGAGCTGGGGTGGCGAGCTGGGGTGGCGAGCTGAGCCGATTGGACGGCCTGCCCCAGATTTATTTTCCTATAAATATCCCCCCACCCCTCACCTACCCCGTACTGTGTGTTTATTGCTTTCTTTCCCTCTCTCTGTGCTTCTTTCTCTTCCTGCTCGTGCTCCGCTCGTTCCTCCACGATCATGGGCAAGACCAATCCAGATGCCGACGGCCGCTCCAAGTGCGCGCAGCACTTCACGGATTATTGCTTCTTCGATGGGCACACCAGCGAGGAGGAGCTCGCGGAATTCAAGGCCGCGTGTGTAACGCCGGGTTTCGAGGCGCGCAGGCCGGGGGAGGGGGAGGCTATCAACACGTTCTACGAGGACGAGCTCGCCTTCCCCATCCCGCATTTCGAGTGGGGTTTCGCCTCCCCCTCTGGCCGGAGATCCGGCAAATCTTGAAATACTACGGCGCGGTACCCGCCAAGCTGAACTCCAACGCTGTCGCAATGATGGTGGCGTTCGCGAGCTATCTCCGGCGGGAGAGGATCGAGTTCAACCTGACAGTGTTCAGGAAGCTGTTCTCCTACAAGGCGACGCCGGATGGGGTCGCCTACTTCGGCGGCTCTCTGATCAAGGTTCGCGAGATCGTGAATAAGCACCACACCTGGATGACCAAGATCGCCTTCATCAAGGGCGATCTCGGCAACATCCCATACTCGCCCCAGCAGAAGGTCTAGGAGGTCTACCGCCCCCTACCGTGTCCGGCAACGATGTCGATCTCCACACGTTCTTTCTCCACAAGGACTTCGAGGTCGTCTTTCTGCGCAGGGGCCTCGACACGCTCCCTCCCATTCTGCCCGGCGAAGGTATTGTTCTCTCCTCATCTTGCCGAGCTCGCCCGATCGCCGAGCTCGCCATATTGCTGCGGAATCTCTTCTGATTTTTTCAAAGTATTTTCTTATAGGGGAGCGAATTATTCCTGCGAACCCGCCATTTGCGGATCCGCGATCGCACCCGGACCCCTTTGCCCGCGCGAAGGCGGCAGCGGCG
Source organism: Platanthera guangdongensis (assembly GCA_039583875.1). Classification (NCBI taxonomy): domain Eukaryota; kingdom Viridiplantae; phylum Streptophyta; class Magnoliopsida; order Asparagales; family Orchidaceae; genus Platanthera; species Platanthera guangdongensis. The sequence goes on along the minus strand of CM077162.1, from coordinate 94,371,736 downwards.
GTCTGCCGAGATGAGGCAGCCCTCTCTCAACCCTCTTCCAATAAGAGGCGACCTGAGGACGCGGGGTCGAACCCGCCACACCGCCAGCGACCTCTAAAGAAGATGCGGAGGGCCCTGTTGGCTCCGCGGGGGCAACAACAACAACAACATCAACGACCCAACCCCAAATACATCAGCTCGTCAGAGACCCCTCCCTACGCGTCGCCGGAGAGCCCGCTGAAGGAGATTATCATCAAGGGACGGAAAGGTGGCGAGGGCCCCTCCTCCACGACGGCGATATCCCCTCCTCCATCGGCGAAGAGGGCGGCCCGCGAGCGCGCGGCGCCGAAGCAACACCCCCTCTTCAACTTCGGCGGGCGGTGGAAGGACTCGGCGGGCGAGCTCATGCTGCAATGGGATGAGCTCGCTCATCGAGTCTCCAACTCCACCCTGCACCCCTCCTGGCATGACCGCGAGCCTGCCACCGGCCATGCCTACGCCCTCAGCTTCGGCCTTTATGGCCGCGAGGATGCCGAGGCCTACAAGCACATGACCCTCCGGCAGCTCAGCCACGAGGGTCTGCAGGCCCATCTCCGGACCCTGGAGCTCCACCACATGTTGGCACGCTTCAGCTTTGCCCTCAGCCACGAACTCCAAAAGGCTGAGCAGGCTCACGACATCGCCAATGATAAGGTCGCTGACCAAGCGAGGCAGCTCGGCATAGCGGAGGGTCTACTCGCCCAAGTCGCCGGCGGGCTGGTAAGTGTCAAGCACTACTCTTCTCTTTTACTTAGAATATTTTGTGTTGCTGCTAAATGGACTTTCTCTTTACCAGGATGCCAAGGCCGCGGGGGAGCTTCAGGCTCGCCATGCCGAGCAGGGGGAGGAGATCAGCCAGCTGGGCGCACGCCTCGCCGAGCTGGAGGGCGCGAACACGAAGCTGAAGGAGGAGAAATAGTACCTCCTCAGCGAGGTCCGTCGCCAGGCGGAGATCTTCTTCCCGCCCCACGACATCGACCCTACCCTCCCCTACAAGAGCCCGCGGATCTTTGGCGAGGCTGACCTCGCCGAGAGACTGCGCATCAACTCCATCCAAGCCGCCGAGTGCACCCTCCAAATGATGAAGGACTCGGGGGTGTTGGTGGAGGGATGCGAGGGGATCTTGGCCCGGGACCTGATGCCGAGACTGTTCCCAGCAACGGCGCCCAGTGAGAAGGAAGACAACATGGAGGCGATGTTTGGGGAGGGCTTCCAGGATCAGTCGGGTGAAGGCGAGGACCAGTCTGGCGGGGGAGGCGAGACCTGAAGATAGCTTGTACTTCTTTCTTCTTCTCCTTTTTGTTTACTCGCCGAGGCGAGCCCCCTGTAACTATTTTTGTAAACACTTGCTTAATGAAAGAAAATTTTTGATCATACCCGTGCCACTTTTCTTTTCCCTTTTTCTTGGTACTTTGTTTGTTATGCTCTGAATACTCGCGAGTGCTTCCCCACGCGACCTCGCCGAGACAGGTTCCGCGAGTAGGGTAGTCATGAGTGCGCGCCCGCGAGTGGGTACGTTTTGAGTGCTCGCCGGGCCCCAAGCGATTCGGGAGCGGGCTGCTCTCCGCCCTTGTCGCGCCACCTTAACTCGCCTGCGAGCCATCCAGGTTGAACTCAAAAAGAAGAGAAAATCTTCTAAGGAAAACAGGCAAAGGGGTGAAGTGCCCCGGCCTCGCTCGCCTTCCTTCAGCGAGGCCCAGGCTCGCCTTCTCTTTGCTGATGCCGAGCTGGGTTAGGCGAGTCCAAACTTGCCTCTACATAACCTCTCCCCTTTTTCCATGGCATTCGGAACTTCTTGATCTTTACATGGCAATTTCAAGGCCGACACCATCGAGTGACTTCCTGCCCTGCCAGCTAGGTGAGATCCTGTCAGTGGGATCTGCTCGAGGCCAAGGATGACACTGAGTGACTTCCTGCCCTGTCAGCTAGATGAGAGCCTAACAGCGGGATTTGCTCGGGGTCCAGAGTTACTACCATCGAGTGACTTCCTGCACTGCCAGCTAGGTGGGAGCCTGACAGCGGGATCTGCTCGAGGCCAAGGATGACACCGATTAACTTCCTGACCTGTCAGCTAGGTGAGGGCCTGACAGCGGGATCTTCTCGGGGTCTAGAGTTGCTACCATAGAGTGACTTCCTGCCCTGCCAGCTAGGTGAGAGCATGACAGCGGGATCTGCTCGAGGCCAAGGATGACACAGAGTGACTTCCTGCCCTGCCAGCTAGGTGAGAGCCTGGCAGCGGGATCTTCTTGGGGTCCAAACACATTCCATAGAGTGACTTCCGACCCTGTCAGCTAGGTGAGAGCCTGACAGCGGGATCTGCTTGAGGCCAAGGATGACACCGATTGACTTCCTGACCTGTCAGCTAGGTGAGATCCTGACAGCGGGATCTGCTCGGGGTCCAGAGTTGCTACCATCGAGTGACTTCCTGCCCTGCCAGCTAGGTGGGAGCCTGACAGCGGGATCTGCTCGAGGCCAAGGATGACACCGAGTGACTTCCTGACCTATCAGCTAGGTGAGAGCCTGACAGCGGGATCTGCTAGGGGTCCAGAGTTGCTACCATCGAGTGACTTCCTGCCCTGCCAGCTAGGTGGGAGCCTGACAGCGGGATCTGCTCGAGGCCAAGGATGACACCGATTGACTTCCTGCCCTGCCAGCTAGGTGAGAGCCTGGCAGCGGGATCTGCTCGGGGTCCAAACACATTCCATCGAGTGACTTCCGGCCCTGTCAGCTAGGTGAGAGCCTAACAGCGGGATTTGCTCGAGGCCAACGATGACACCGAGTGACTTCCTGCCATGCCAGCTAGCTGAGAGCCTGGTAGCGGGATATGCTTGGGGTCCAAACACATTCTATTTCTCTATGCAGGCTAGCTATGACAGTACTGAAGTGTTGAAGAAATTTATTATAGTCAAAGTATCGCTTACATGTTTCAGGGTAAAAAACGTTTTAAGTCGTCACCACTCCATGTGAGACTTAGGGTCTCGCCCTCTACATTTTGGAGTCGATAGCCTCCCGATTTTAGAGCCTCCTTTACAATAAATGGTCCTTCCCAGCAGGTGTTGAGCTTCCCTACTGATGCCGACCTCCCTGCTGCATCCACCTTCTTCAACACCAAGTCCCCTTCCACGAACTGCTTGACCCTGACATACTTGTCAAAGTACTTGGCCATTCTCCTTTTTATCTCTTCTTGTCGGAGGGCGGAGAGTTCCCGTAGTTCCTCCACCACGTCGAGGGAGAGCCGCAGCTCCTCCTCGTTCTCTGCCCGCCATTCCTCTCTGCCTTTCTTGGCCTCAACGACACGAGGTGTTTGTACTTCAAATTCCACGGGGAGCACTGCCTCGCACCCATGGGAGAGCTTGAAGGGGGTCTCACCAGTAGCCGTGCTGGGGGTGGTTCTTAGGTCCCAAAGAACCGCGGGGAGCTACTCCGCCCAGCTCCCCTTCAAATTCTCCACCTTCTTCTTGAGGAGGTTGACGATGATCTTGTTCGCGGCCTCCACCTGCCCGTTGCTCCTGGGGTGCTGGACCGAGGCGAACCTTAGGTCGATTCCAAGCTACTCGCAAAAACCAGTGAACTCGGCGCTGGCGAACTGGGGCCCGTTGTCCGTGACGATGGTCTGGGGCAGCCCATAGCGGCAGATGATCTCTCCCCAAACAAAGTTTCTGATTACCTGGGAGGTCACCTTGGCTAGCGCCTTCACCTCCAACCACTTGGAGAAGTAATCGATCATTACTAGGAGGAACCTCCTCTGCCCACTGGCCTGGGGGAACGGCCCAACCAAATCCATTCCCCAAATGGCGAAGGGACAGGGGGCCGTGATACTTTTGAGTCGCTGGGCCGGCTGTAGCTGGAGGGGGGCAAACAGCTGGCATTTATGGCACCTCCTCGCGAACTCCGTGGCGTCTTGGCTTAGGGTAGGCCAGAAGTACACCTGCCTGACTATTCTTCGTTCCAGGGTCCGACTCCCGGAGTGGCTCCCACACTCTCCGGAGTGGACTTCCTCCAAGATCCTCTGTACCTCCTTCTCGGCCACGCAACGGGCCAACATCCCCGAGAGTGTCTTTTTGTATAGCCGCCCGTCCTGGAGGAGGTAATACGCTGACTTATGCCTTAACTTCTTCTTATCTGCCCCCTCTGGATACTCTCCCGTGGAGAGGAAAGTCACAACTGGGTCCATCCACGAAGTTTGTTGATCAATTTCCATGAGCTCCCCCTCTTCGATGGAGGGGCAGAACAGGTCGGTGATGGTACCCCCCACCTGGGGATCATGCTTTGCTAGTTGGTCGACTTGTTCATTCTCTTCCCTGGGCACATGTCGGATGGAGAAGGTTTGGAAAGTACCTATGACCCCCTTCACCTTGGCTAAGTACAATCGCAGGGTGGACTCCCTTGCCTCAAACTCCCCGTTGATTTGGGAAGCTACCACCATGGAGTCGGTGAGGACCTACACGTCCAACACCCCCAGCTCCCTGGCCAGGCGCAGCCCTGCTATCACGGCCTCGTACTCGGCCTGATTATTTGTAATGGGAAAGTGAACCACCACCGCCTGCTCAATTCGAGTCCCCTGAGGGCTTTCCAGGATCACCCCCACTCTTAGGGAATGCCTCCCCGAGGCGCCATCTACCTTCACCTTGCAAGGAGTCGGACGGGTGAGTTCTTCCTCTGCTACCTCGACCACATAGTCACCCAAGAAGTCGGCCATCGCTTGAGCTTTGATCGAGAGCCGCAGAACGAAGGAAACGTCAAACTCACTCAGCTCCACCGACCACTTGGCCAGCCTACCTGAATGCTCCACCCCCTCAAAGATGTTACGGAGAGGATGGTCGGTCACCACTCGGATTGAGTGTACCTGGAAGTAGGGTCATAGCCTCCGCGCTGAGATGATCAGGGCAAAGGCCAACTTCTCTAAAATCGGGTACCAGAGCTCGGCCTTCCTCAGGACCCGGCTCACGTAATAAATGGGGAGCTGCTCCTTCCCTTCTTCACGAACTAGGACGGAGCTCAAGGCCTCTGCCCCGACCCCGAGGTACAAAAACAGGTCTTCCCCCTCCTTCGGCCCTTAGAGTAGCGGAGCCTGGGTCAACTGCATCTTGAGGTCCTGGAACGCCTCCTCGCACTCCTTGGTCCATTTGAACTTTCGGCCACCCCTCAATGTTTTGAAGAAGTGGGAGCACTTCTCCCCTGCCCGGGAGAGGAACCCTGCTCAACCCTGCCAGCTTCCCCGTCAGTCGCTGGACCTCCTTAGCATTCCGCGGAGACCCCAGCTCCAAGATAGCCCTGACCTTATCAGGATTCGGCTCGACCCGCGCGGGGGTGAGGAGGTGCCCCAAGAACTTTTCCCTGCTGGCCCCAAAGACACATTTTAGGGGATTCAACCGCATCTTGTATTTGCGCAGGGTGGCAAAGGTCTCCTCCAGGTCCCGGAGGTGGGAGTACACATCCCTACTTTTGATCATGAGGTCATCTACATACACCTCCAAATTCCTCCCCTTTTGCTCCTTGAAGACCCTATCCATCATTTTCTGGTAGGTTGCCCCTGCATTCTTTAGCCCGAAGGACATCATCTTGTAACAGTAGCATCCATCCCCTGTAATGAACGAGACATCCTTGATGTCCGGGGGGTGCATCCTGATTTGATGATAACCTGAAAAAGCATCTAAAAAACTCATTACAGAAAAATCGACGGCTGAGTCAACCAGCGCGTCGATTCGAGGCAAATGATAACAGTCCTTAGGACAAGCTTTATTAAGTAAAGAAAAATCGATACACATCCTCCACCGGCCGTCACCTTTTTTTACCATAACCATGTTGGAGACCCAGCCGGGGTATTGGATCTCAAACACGAAGCCGGCCTTGAGGAGTTTCGCCACCTCCTCCCTGATAAGCTCCGCCAACTTGTCCGCAGTGGACGTCTTCTTCTGTTGAACGGGGCATGTTCCCGGGTCCAGGTTGAGGCGGTGGCAGGCCACATCCGCGTCAACCCCCGGCATCTCCGCGGCTTTCCAAGTGAAGATGTCCACGTTCTTCTGGATGCACTCCAGCATCCTGCCTTGGTCCTTCGGGGTCAGCCCCCCGCTGACGCGGATCTTCTCCATCCTGCCCCCCCCCCCCCCAAGGTGACATGGAGGACTACTCCTCCCTCCACTTCCTTCCTCTCTCCTGAAAACCCGAACAGAGGGCCATCCGAGGCCAGCACCCTCTTTGCCTCCACCTTCATCGCGTCAAACGCCTTTTTGAAGACGACGTTGACGGAACTCCCGTTATCCACGAGGATCCGAGAGACGGTAAAATTCTTGATGGCCGCCTTGATGACCAGCGCATCACAGAATAGATCCTCGTGATCTGGCATATCGCTTCTGGAGAAGGTGATCCTCTCCTTAGGGGGTGGGGTTTGGGATGTGGAGGCGAAACTCCGGCAGTACATGGTGTGGAGGCTTGCCTTGCAGGAAGCCTCGACCCCCACTCCCCCGTGGATCACTCTGATCCCTCCTCGGGTTCCGACGTCCACCCGGTCTTCGCACTGATCCTCCTCCGCCCGAGGCAGGACCTCCTCAATCCTCACTTCTTGCCGACCCTGCTGCTGCTGCTGCTCCCTATTCCCTCTCATCTCAAGGAACTCCGGGCAGGTGGCTGTGGCATGCCCCTCCTCTTGATGGAAGTCGCAATAGGGCAACTCCACCCTAACTTCTCTCCTCCTCCTCATTATTATCCTCCTCCTCACCACCAAGGCTGTGTCCATAGCCTCCTCTTGGTCAGGGAGCCGGGGTCTCTGGGTCTGCCTCCAGCCCGGGGGGTGGAACTGATCTTGCCTCCCCTGATAGTGATCCCTTCCGTAGTATCCTCTCTGTGGCCCTTGCCCTTGCCACTCAGGTCTCCAACTTAGCCGACGGTCGGGCTCCTGTCGCCCCCACCTCGGCTGCTGCTGCCCCTGGAGCGCTCTCTGCTCCTCTGCCGGGGCTCTCCTCTCCTCTCCTCCTATCCTCTTCCTCCTCTCGACTCCTTCTCCTCCTCCGTGGCCCACCTAGCCAGCTTCCTCGCAAATTCCGGGTTTGATGCCTCCCCGTCAACTTCTCTCGTCGCCCTCTCCATTATCTCCTCGTAGGAGAGGGGGGGGGGGACTCTCTTCAGCTCCATCCTAAAGAACCCCAACTGTAGGCCCAGGGTGAAGGCCATCATTAGGCTATGGCCCGGCATCTCCTGGACCTGAGTGACCTCCTCCTAAAACCGGTCCACGTAGCTCCCCAACGTCTCATTCACTCCCTGTTTGATGTGAAACAGGGACTCCGACTCATTCTTCCTCTTCTTCGAGGTAGTGAACCTCAGCATGAACCCCCGGTGCAGGTCCTCAAATCAGTAGATGGAGCTGGCCGGTAGCTGATGGAACCACTCCCTTGCCTTCTCCGTGAGGGTGATGGCAAAGAGTCGGCACTTGAACCCGTCCGACATCTGTCGGATGGAGACTACATCCTCGAACAATTGAACATGCTGGACCGGGTCTCCCTTCCCAGTGTAGTAGGACATCTCGGGTTCCCTGAACCCATCTGGAACTGGAGATGAAGAGACCAGCTCGCTAAAAGGGCTTCCACCCCCCACTAGGCGAGCTGGCGAGTCTCGTGAGCTCAACTCGCCGAACCTTCCTCGGCCTGCCGAGCAGGGGAAGAGCTCGCGCCCGGGGAGCTCGCACCCCCGGCCTTCCTCGGCCACTTCTTTCCCAGCTCGCCTGCCGGGAGCGTCCTCGCCCAAATACGGGGCGTCCGCGATCTGGACTGCTGGAGTCGAGCACTCGGCCCGCGTACCGAGTGCGAACTTGACGAGGCTCAGCACCTCATTCCTGAAATCTTCCAACATCCCCACCGTGGTGAGAGGTGGGGGGGTGGCGAGTTCGGCCTCTCAGATCCATGTCCTCCCGTCATCGAACTCGCTGAAGCTTTTCTGTACTGACATGCTCCACGCTCACCGCACCAAAATGTTGAAACCGATTTCTCGATCTCCTGTGGAGTTCGCCCTTGGGGAAGGGGTGGTCTCACGCCTACTTTACTCCTGCAAGCGAAACAACAAAGAAGACAAGGAAAGACCGACCCAAGGGCTCGGCGGGGATGTCCCACCATAAACCCGGAAGATCTCAGAGCGCTTCCCCTCCTTAGCCAGAAGCCGAGCTAAGGTACCCTCAGAAAGCGCTTGAGAACTGGAGCAGGGAGGCACAGGAAACATGCTTTCTGGGGTACCCCTTGGGTCCTATTTATATTTTTTGGAATCTGGACTGCCAATAACCAAAAGAGCTGACCTGAAATTACCAGAAAACCCTTGGTTGGGTCTGCCAACAGCCAAACTCCGTTGTTTTGAAGGGCTATAGGCAGACCAGCGGGGGCAAAAAAAAGTAAAAAGTACCTCATTCACCCAGGCGAGCTGGGAGCTTGATTATCTCGGCGGGTCCTGCTCGCCTGCTATTGCCGAGCTCCGTTGCGAGGACGCGAGCTGGGACTAGCTCGGCGAATGCCGAGCCTAGGGTCGACTAATGCTGATCTCCGCTCGACGAGTGCCGATCTCTGGTTGACGAACGCCGAGCTCTGGTCGACGAATGCCGAGCTCGGGCTCGGCCACTCCACTCCCGAGCTCGCCTACTGCTTTTAGCCCGATCTGTCTGGGCCCGAGGAGACCTTGCTCGCCGGACACGGGGTTGTACAATCGTACTATTTGTTCCGCATACATCCTTGCCAAAACTTCCACTAAATCATCCCTCTTATTCGAAATGAAGTGAGCCACTTTAGTCAAGCGGTCTACGATTACCCAAATTGAATCGTTACCACGTTGCGATCTTGGCAAACTGTGCACGAAATCCATCGAAATATCATTAAACTTCCATTCCGGAATAAGTAGTGACTTCAGGAAACCGCTAGGCTTCTAGCATTCAGCTTTCACTAAGGCACAGGTCTGACATTTAGCCACTTAATGTGTGGTGTCCTTCTTCAAACCCGACAACCAAAACATCTTTGTGCTCCCTGGGTGAATTGAGTATTTCGTAAAGTGTGCCGCATACATCAATTTTTCTCTTAGCTTACCCATACTTGGTACTCACAAATGACCATCTTTCTGCAAGAGGCCGTTGTTGAAGTTGGTGACCGGGCGGCCTGGCGGTTTGTATTGGCGGGTTGGAGACCGCGCGGTCTGGCGGTCTGTCTCAGCCGGCTTGGAGACTGGGCGGTCTGGCGGTCTACCCTGGCGGTCTTCGCTTTCTCTCTGGTGGTAGCCGTGTGGTTAGCCCTGTTGTCTAACCGCGCGGTTTGTGCGGTTTGTCTTGTATAGTCCGCTTAGTCCTGTAATTTTTAGTCCCACATCTCTTATTTGTATTCTCTCATCTCTCCTCCATTCTATATAAGGGAGGGCATACCTTTGTAATAGACATCTTTTTTGGATAATAAAATTTCAATTATTCAAAAGTTTATTCGCTTGTTCTCTACTTTTCGCTTCTTTTCGCTACTTTCTAACATGGTATCAGAGGGCACGGTCATTTCCTCCTGATTCTGTGCGCTCTCTGTTGTTCGCGGCTTGTTTTTCGCGTTCTGCGACTTGATTCGCGGTTTGCCTTCTCTTCTGTCCGCGCGGTTTGTTTCTATCCGCACGGCTTGTTTCTGTCTGTTGCCCTGTTCACGCGGCTTGCTTCTTCTTGGTTCTCCTCTCCTCCTGCTCTTTGTCGCAGCGACCTGTTTTCTTGTCGCCGCGCTCCTTGTTCTTTCCTGCCGCTCCGACTTCCTAGTCGTTGCGGTCTGTCCGCGTGTGTTGTCTCTCTACTCGCGGTTTGCTGCTGTGATCTGCCTGACCGTGCGGGTTGTTCCTTTTTCACCCGCATCTTGGTCGCGGTCACCTGCTCTTCTCTTCTCTTCTGTTCGCTCGGCCTTCTCAGTCTGCGCGACCTCTTCCCCGCTGGGCCTTTGCCTGCTTTTTTTTCTCCGCTTGCTTCTCCGTCTGCCCGCGCGCCCTGACCGCGCGGCTTGCCCCTTCTTTTTCGCGACCTTTTTCGCGATCTCCTCTATTCACCGTGCTCTACTTCTTGTTGCCTTCTACCCGCTCCTGCTTGCTAGTCGCCCCGGCCTCATCTTTGGCCGTGCGACTTGTTCTCCTCTGTTCGCCCGACTTTTTCAGGCCGTGTGACTTCTTTCCCTCTGCTTTGCTCGGCTTCTTGGAAGAGGCCTTCCTAGCCGCCCGACCTGTGTTCTGGTCGCTCGGCTTGGTGCTCTTTTCTCTTCTCGCGGCTTGTTCCTCTCGTCGCGGTTTGCTCCTCTCTTGCTTCCATGGCTTTCCTCTCCTCCAGCCTGTCCGCCTCTGTGGTTACCTCTTCTGGTAGTGCTCATGTTGTGACTCGCGGACGATGGCTCATCGACTCTGGTGCAACAAATCATATGACAGACAACCCTCAATGTTTCTCTCTTCTTGACACACAGGCTCAGTTGCCCCCGGTCATTGTTGCTGATGGATCTCCCTCCCCGGTCCATGGGACGGGCATGGTTCAAGTCACTTCATCTCTCTGCTTGGCTGATACCCTCTATGTGCCCAAGTTTCCGTGCAATTTATTATCGGTTACTTCTTTATGCAAGCAACTATGGTGTTCTGTCACATTCACCCCTACCTCTTGTGCTTTTCAGGATCCGGACTCCCAACGGACGATTGCTATCGGGACTGAGAGTGGTGGCCTCTACTTCCTCGACAACGTTTCTGCTCTATCCGCCTTCTCCTCCTCCTCTACAGATCTTCTCCAATGGCATCTTCGCCTTGGACATGCTCCTCCCCGAATTCTACGACAGCTCCTGCCGCACCTCCCTCCTCATCATCCTCCTATAAACTGTGATGCCTGTCAACTTGGCAAACATCACAGCTCCTCCTTCCCACCAACACAAAGTCGGGGCTCTTCCCATCCGTTCGACCTCGTTCACTCTGACATATGGGGTCCCGCTCCTAACCTCACCATCGGTCAGGGTAGTTCCTATTTTGTCACCTTCATTGATGATTTCTCTCGATGTACGTGGGTATATCTTCTCAAAGATCGCTCCGAGTTGTTCTCTGTTTGGACCTCCTTTTATTCTATGGTTAAAACTCAGTTTGCTACGTCTATTAAACTCCTTCGTTCTGACAATGCTAAGGAGTATCTTTGCCACGACTTCTCCTCCTTTTGTACTCACCATGGTGTTATTCGTCAAACCAGCTGTGTCTACACCTCACAACAAAATGGGGTGGCGGAACGCAAAAACCGTCACCTCTTTGATGTCGCTCGCACTATGATGACTCAAATGCATGTTCCTCGCTCCTATTGGGGCTATGCTGTCCTCCTCTCCTGCTATCTCATCAATCGCCTTCCCTCCACCGTTCTCCACGGTGCTACCCCCTTCTCCATTCTTTATCCGGATACGGATCCCTTTCCTCTTCCTCTACACATCTTTGGGTGCACCGCTTTTGTGCACTCTCCCGCTGCCACCCGTGATAAACTCTCACCACGTGTCACCAAATGTGTCTTTCTGGGCTACTCTCCCACTCAGAAAGGATATTGTTGCTTTGACCCTGTTACCCGCAAGCAATTTGTCTCTGCGGATGTCACCTTCTTTGCCAATGCATCTTACTTCTCTCCCGCTTCCTCTTCTCCTCCTCCTGCTCCTACTTCTTCTACCAACCCATCCATTCCCTCTGCTCCCACTGATGTTCCACCCTCTCCACCCACTCCACCGTCTTCCCCATCCTCCTCATCTCCACCCTCTACTCCACTTTCTCCCTCCACTCCGCTGCCATCTCTCTCTACTCCCGGGCCAGCTCTCTCCACCACGGATACTCCGGATACTGAGGCACCTGCTGACCTGGATCTCCCGATTGCTCTTCGCAAAGGGGTTCGGGCTTGTACCCACCATCCACTTGCTGCAGTTGTTTCCTACGATCGTCTTACCCCTGCTCGCCGAGCTTTTGCACTGGCTATCTCGGCCACTGCCACCCCCCGTTCCTACCAGGAGGCCCTTACTATTCCTCACTGGAAAGTTGCCATGGATGAGGAGATTGCTACTCTCACTGAACGGGGTACCTGGACCCTTGTTCCACCTCCTTTCGGCACAGATGTTGTTGGTTGTCGCTGGGTCTTCGTGGTGAAGTTTCTCCCAGATGGCAGTGTGGATCGTTATAAGGCTCGCCTGGTTGCCAAGGGTTTTACCCAAACTTATGGGATTGATTACTTTGACACTTTCTCTCCCGTGGCTCGCCTCAGCACTATTCGGGTTCTTCTCTCTGTGGCTGTCAACAGGGATTGGCCCATCTCGCAGCTAGATGTTAAGAATGCCTTCCTCTATGGTGATCTGCAGGAAGATGTTTACATGGAGCAACCTCCTGGGTATGTTGCTCAGGGGGAGACACGGGTATGCCGGCTAAGGAAGGCTATCTATGGCCTCAAGCAGAGTCCTCGTGCCTGGTTTGACAAGTTTAGTGGAATTGTTGCGGCCATTGGTTTTACACGAAGCTCAGCAGATCACTCCTTGTTTGTTCGGAAAACCGCCTCTGGTCTTGTTGTTCTTGCGGTTTATGTTGATGACATTCTTCTTACTGGCGATGACCAGGATGGGGTATTGATGACCAAGAAACACCTTCGTCAACATCTGGTTACAAAAGATATGGGCTCCCCGAAATACTTTCTGGGGATTGAAATCTCTAGAAAGCCCAACTCCATGGTCCTTTCACAACGGAAGTATGCTCTTGATCTTTTAAAGGAGGCAGGACTCACTGGTGTTAAACCTGCACGTTGTCCTATGGCTGCTGGAGAAGACAAAACTTGGACAGATGACTCACCTCTTCTCTCTGATCTTACGAGATACCGGCGTCTGGTGGGCAAGCTCATATATCTCACGGTAACCAGACCCGACATCTCTTATGCTATTGGCAAGGTGAGCCAGTTCATGCAAGCCCCGAGGGAGTGTCATCTACAATCTGCTCTGAGGATATTAGAGTATATTAAAGCTGCTCCAGGGAAAGGACTCCTATTTCAGAAGAATGGTCACCTAAGGGTTGAAGCTTACTCTGATTCTAGCTATGCGGATGACAAAGGGGACCGCAAATCGACTTCAGGTTTCTGCACATTTATTGGAGGCAATCTTGTGAGTTGGAAGAGCAAGAAACAGCCTGTTGTTTCCAGGTCTAGTGTAGAGGCGGAATATCGTAGCATGGCATCGACTACATGTGAGTTGAAGTGGTTGAGGGCTCTCATGCTTGACTTAGGAGAGGTTTACAACTATCCTCTTCCTATGTTCTGTGACAATAAGGCCGCGATACACATTTCCAAAAATCCGGTCTTTCATGAGAGAACAAAACACATAGAAGTCGACTGTCATTTTATTCAGGAAGAAATATTGAAGAAACATATTTGCACTCCATTCGTCACGTCCGACAACGAGTTGGCAGATGTCTTCACCAAGCCGGTGTCCGCTTCCTTTTTCCACATCTGCGACAAGCTGGGCATGATCGATATATATGCTCCAGCTTGAGGGGGAGTGTTGAAGTTGGTGACCGGGCGGCCTGGCGGTTTGTATTGGCGGGTTGGAGACCGCGCGCTCTGGCGGTCTGTCTCAGCCGGCTTGGAGACTGGGCGGTCTGGCGGTCTACCCTGGCGGTCTTCGCTTTCTCTCTGGTGGTAGCCGTGCGGTTAGCCCTGTTGTCTAACCGCGCGGTTTGTGCGGTTTGTCTTGTATAGTCCGCTTAGTCCTGTAATTTTTAGTCCCACATCTCTTATTTGTATTCTCTCATCTCTCCTCCATTCTATATAAGTGAGGGCATACCTTTGTAATAGACATCTTTTTTGGATAATAAAATTTCAATTATTCAAAAGTTTATTCGCTTGTTCTCTACTTTTCGCTTCTTTTCGCTACTTTCTAACAGCCGTCATCCCAGGAGAATTGGCCATTTGACTCATCCACTGCATAGTGTTGCAAACTTGCATCAAGTTCCATTGCTCGCCGAACCCTGTCCGCATGACGCGGGTACCTTGAAGTACCGCGATAGATTTTACATCCCCAATGTTGATGATATTCGAGTTAAGTTGTGCAATGAGGCTCATAGTTCCGGCATTGCCTACCACCCAGGTTCAATCAAGATGTACCAAGATTTGAAGTAGATCGTCTGGTTGTTCAGAATGAAAGGTGATATAGCAAAGTTCGTTTCAGAATGTTTTACGTGCAAGCGAGTAAAGGACGATCATGACATACCTGGCGGTAAGCTAACGCCCTTAGAAATTCTGAGTTGGAAGTGGGAGAGTATCTCAATGGATTTCATTACTGGGTTACCGAGATCTCCCCGAGGACACGATTCAGTCTAAGTTATTGTTGATAGACTAACGAAGTGTGTTCACTTTGTGTCTTTTAAGATTGATTACCCCATGAAGAAGATAGTTGAGCTATACTTAAATGAAGTCATTAGATTACATGGAGTGCTAGTTAGCATTGTATCTGATCGTGACTCCAGGTTTATGTCTCGCTTTTGGAAGAGTTTACAGGAAGGTTTGGGTACTGATCTACGGTATTTCATAGCCTATCATCTACAGACAAACTGTCAAACAGAAAGAGTTAACCAGATCATAGAGGATATGATCAGATGTTACATTTTGGACCTCTGGGGAGCTTGGGATGATCGACTCAGATTAATGGAGTTTGCATACAATAATAGTTATCAAGAAAGTTTACAGATGGCCCCATTTGAGTCCTTGTATGGGAGGCAATGCAGAACTCTCTTATTTTGGGCCGAGGTCATTGAGAAACCGTTACTGGGTCCTGAAGCATTAGAAGAAATGGATGTTTCCGTGAAGATTATTTGGGAAAAGCTTTGGATAGTGCAGGGACGATATGAGAAGAATGCCAATCATTGTAGAACTGATTTAGAGTTTGTTGTAGGGGACATGGTGTTTCTCAAAGTTTCCCCGATGTCTAGAGTTAAAAGATTTGGAAAGAATCATAAGTTGGACCCGGGGTATATGGGATCTTTTAAGGTTGTCGAGCGTATTGGTGTATCAGCTTATAGGCTGGATGTGCCCGCAAATTTTCCGGGTGTGCACGACGTGTTTCATGTGAGCCAATTACGGAAATGTGTGCTCAGCAACCGGCTTAACAACCTGAGGTAGGCGGTCTGTTGACCATTGAGTTGTAGGCCTTTGTGGCTGAGAAGTAAGTCTTGGAGGAGACTTAGAGGTTCTGCGGGATCTGAGGTGTAAGCTCTTAGGAGCAAGTTTTGGAGAAGTGCCCAGTCCAACAAGATAGTTAGATAAGCAGGAGGGAAAGTGGATGTACCCATTTGGGGAACCACTATAAATCACTGTATGATTTTATGTGTTGTTTTCTTTATGCAGGTTGTGTATATCTTGAAAGCATAAAACAACTAAAAGTAAAAGCTCTTAAAGAGCAGAGGTTGGTTGTTGGCATACTGTTTTTAGAAAACTATAAATAGAACCAAGGGGTACCTCTGAAGGCATGCTTACTTGTGCCCTGGTCTTCTTGCGCTTTCTATGTTATCCTTAGCTCAGCACTTGGCTAAGGAGGGGAAACACTCTAAGATCTTATGGGTGTGTGGAGGGACCTCCATGTTGGAGCCTGGGGCCTGTTTCTTATTCTAAGTCTCTAGTTGTTTGAGTTTGTGAGAGAGAAGTAAGTGTGCGATCACCCCTTCCGCAAGGGTTCGAACTCCAAAAGAAGCTGATTTTTGATTTCAACATTTTGGTGAGATGAGCATGGAGAGTGATCAGCACTGAAAATATTTAGTGAGGTCAATGACTGTAGGTGAAGGACAAGGTCCGCGCAGGGCCGACTTGCCACCCCCTCCCCCTCTCTCCACACTCGGGATGTTCGAGGATTTCCATCAGGAGGTGCTTAGTATCGTCGAGTTTGCACTCAGCATGCGCGCCGAGTGCTCGACTCCAACAGTCTTAATTATCGCGACCCTAACACTGGGTGAGAACGCCCCCGATAGGAGACCTGGGAAAGAGGTAGTAGATGAGGGGAGGAAGAGAGATCTGCAGGGGCGAGTGTTGTTCCCCAGCTCGGCGAGTGGAGGCCAGATCAGTAAGATGGGTATGCAAGATCCCCCGGCTCGCCCAGTATAGTGAGGTAGCCCCTTTAGCGAGTTGGTCTTATTTGCCCAGTTACAGAGGGGTTTCGTGAGCTCAAGATCTCCAACTATACTGGGAAGGACGACCTAGTCCTGCACATCCAAGAAAAGGAAGATGGAGTCGGAGTCCCTATATGAACGAAACCCTTAGGAGCTATGTGGATCGATTTCAGGAGGAGGTCCTCCAAGTCCAGGAGATGTCAGGGCATACCTTGATGATGGCCTTCACCTTGGGGCTGCAGTAGGGTTTCTTCAGGATGGAGCTAAAGAGGGTGCCTCCTCTCTCCTATGAGGAGTTGATGGAGAGTATAGCATGGGAGGTCGACGAGGAGGCGTCGAACCCGGACTTTGCCCGTAAGCTGGCCAAGTGGGCCACGAAGGAAGAAAGGTAGACAAGAGGTGGCAGAGGTTAGTAGGTGAGAAGATCTGAACCCAGACAAAGGGAACAACAGCAGCAGTAGCAACATCAGCTGAGGTAGGGGCACTAGGAGGCGAACAATCGGCTCGCCTGGAGGCAGCAGGAGTGGCAGGACCAAGGCCAGCGGAGAGGTTTCCATGGAGGAGACAAATGCCAAGGGTGTCATGGGTAGTTCAACCCTCCAGGATTGAGGCAGGGCCAGAGGCCTCCTCTCCCTAATCAACGTCAGGCTATGACGATAACCCAGGGGAGGAGGAGAGGATAACAGAGAAGAAAGTGGGAAGTCAGGGTGGATTTGCCCCATTGTGACTTCAACCACGAAAAGGTCCATGCCACGGTGACATGCCCAAAGTTCCTCGAGATGAGGGGGAATAGGGAGCAACAAAAGCAACCCAGCTAGGAGGTGAGGATTGAGTAGGTTTTGCTTAGGGGAGAGGAGGATAGGTGTGAGTATCGGGCTGATGTTGGAGCTCGAGGAGGGATCAGGGTGATCCACAAAATGGGTGGGGGTCGAGGCTGTTCGGAAGGCGAGCCTTCACACCATGTACTGTAGGAGCTTTGGCTCCACATCTCAAACCCCACCCACGGATGAGAAGATTACCTTCTCACAGAAAGATATGCCGGATCATGAGGATCCTTTCTGCGACGTGTTGGTCATCCAGACCACGGTTGAGAATTTCACTGTCTCTCAGATCCTCATCGACAACGGGAGCTCGGTCAACATCATTTTCAAAATGGCGTTTGACGCGATGAAGGTGGAGGCCTGGAGCGTGTTGGCCTCGTATGAACCTCTATTCGGCTTCTCAGGAGAGAGGAAGGAGGTGGAAGGAGGAGTGGGACTCCATGTCATCCTGGGGGGGGCAGTCTTGGAACTGCAGATTCGTCATCGTAGACGCCCCCAGCAGCTACAATGCCATTTTCGGATGGCACCTCATCAGCACCTTCCGCTGCGTACCCTCCTCCTTTCATCAGTGCTTGAACTTCAGCATCGAGGGTATCTAGATCAGGGTCTGAGGAGATCCCAAAGTGGCAAGGGAGTGTTATGTAACCACGATGAACTCTATCTCTTGGCAGGGTGGAGCCGAAGAGATGGGAGGAGGATGGAGGAGTTGTCCAAGCGGGAGTCCGGAGTAGAGGTAGAGGAGATGGAAGTGGAGGAGATCCGCACCCAGGTGCAGGTGATAGAAGGAGTTCTGGAGGAGCCGGGCGAGGTGATGGCCGTGGAGCAAGCTGAGGAGGATGTTCCAATCCCAGGTGAGGGGAAACCAGTGAGTGGGAGGAGTAGTCCCGGCTGGAGGCTGCGGAAGAGGTGGTAGAGATGGATGTTCTCACCTATGAGGTCGAGGTGGAGAAGGTGCGCATCAGCGAGGGGTTGAGACTGGAGGACCAGGAGAGGATGCTGGAGTGCATCCATAAGAACATGGACATCTTCGCGTGGAGCATGACAGATATGTCGAGGATCTATACGGATGTTGCCTGCCACCATCTCAACCTGGATCCCGAGGTCCGCCCCCATTTAGTAAAAGAAGAGGTCCACCGCGGACAAGCTAGCTAAGTCCATCAGAGAGGAGGTGTCCAAGCTCCTCAAGGCCGGGTTTGTGTCCAAAATCCAATACCCCGGCTAGGTCTCCAATGTTATAATGGTAAAAATAGGAGATGGCCGATGGAGGATGTGTGTTGATTTTTCCTTGTTAAATAAATCATGTCCTAAGGATTGTTATCCCGTGCCTCGAATTGATGCGTTAGTTGACTCAGCCGTCGGCTTTTCTATGATGAGTTTTTGGATGCATTTTCAGGTTATCATCAAATTAAGATGCACCCACCCGACATAAAATATGTCTCCTTCATCATTGGGGAAGGGTGTTACTGCTACAAGATGATGTCCTTAAGGCTAAAGAATGCAGGAGCGACGTATCAAAAAATGATGGATCGAATCTTCCGAGAGCAAAAAGGGAGGAATCTGGAGGTGTACGCACATGTTCTTATGACCAAGAGCCAGGAGGTGGACTCTCATCTCTAGGATTTGGAGGAGACCTTCGGCACCTTGCAGAAGTATAATATGAGGCTGAATCCCTTGAAGTGTGTCTTCGGGGCGTGTAGGGGTAAATTCCTACGGCATCTCCTTACTCCTATAGGTGTAGAGCCCAATCTTGCCAAGGAGGTTCAGCGGCTGACAGGAAAGTTGGCAAGACTTAGCAGGTTCCTCTCATGGGCAAGAGAGAAGTGCTCTCCCTTCTTCAAGTCATTGAGAGGGGGCCAGAAATTTGAGTGGTCTTGGGAATGCGAGGAGACATTCCAAGCCTTAAAGAGGCAGTTAACCCGGGCTCCACTCCTCCAAGGGCCTAAGGAAGGGGAAGATCTGTCCTTGTACCTTTGGGTAAGGATCGAGGTGGTAAGCTCCGTCTGTAACATCTCATTTCGCGCTAGACCCCTCAAACGTGTTTTGAGTCAAGGGAGTTGACCCAGGTTCGGGGTGCGCCGGACTCGACAAGTAAAATTCATTGGATATCGTCACGGATATCTGATGAATTCGTCGAGTATGACTTATGAGGAGGGACCAATACTATTTGTCGAATAACTTCATGAATACCCGACGAATTCATCGAGCGATTATATGTATACTCGACAAATAGAGCGAATGTGGACTTCGACTTTTTTCTGGATTTGGGGCGTTGAGTGTGTTGAGTGCACTCAACGCGGAATTGAGTGCGTTGAGTGCTCTCAACGCCATTCGATGAATTAGGCTGAGGCATTGAGTGGTCTCAACACCACTCAAAGCCATTTGAGTTAGAATATTTCTCGAAACTGCTGGCATCGAGTGCGTTGAGTGTACTCGACGCCATTCGACGATTTATGCAGAGGCGATGAGTGGACACACCAATCAAAGCCATTTGTATTAGAAAAATATCTGGGATGATTGGCGTCGAGTGCATTGAGTGCACTCGACGCCATTAGCTGAAAGGCGTCGAGTGCATTGAGTGCACTCGACGCCACTCAAGGCTTTTACTTAGAATTATTCTGGAAACTGTGGCGTCGAGTGCGTTGAGTGCACTCAACGCCACTCGATGATTCGTCGAGTAAAGAAGGTATACTCGATGATTTTAACTTAGAAAGTGTTGAACATATACATGGTGTTGACTAGTCATGATGAATCTCGACGATTCGTCGAGTAAGCATTTGATACTCGACGATTCGACGAGTATGGGTTGCTTACTCGACAACTTTGACTTAGCAAATTTTCTGGCGCATTCTGCTTGCTGTCACATGCCCGTTCTGAACTAGATTCTTGGGAATTGTGCCAAAATGATTTAATTGGTCGCGTCCTTTCAATATGACATATTTAAAGCAATAATGAGCGCTCCAATGTCAGGATGACACGTGGCAAAGTAGTTAACCCTAATCTCTCATTATAAAAGAGACTTGCGAAAAACCCTAGCCGTTACTTTGCCATTTTTGCCGAGCCATTACTGTGCAGTCCTGGCAGAAGCGGAAGGAACAGAAGAATTGCCGGAGTCATTTTCTGGAGAAGGGCCGATCTATCTTTCCAGGAAGAACTATGCCAATAAGGGAGAAGATTCCACCGAGAAGGATAACGAGATCCATGGCCGAAACCGTCAGAAATGAGGTATGGCTCCTACCTTCTCTCTTGGTACTAGATCTGCAGTTATTTTCTAGGAGATATGTTGACTCAAAGGAGTTTGACTTGTGAGATAAAGATTTCCTAGGAAGGTACCTTACTAGGGTTGTGCCCTAGAGAGTAGTTTTCAACCTCTCCTCTCTTCTATGTGCAGGTGGTCGACTTGGTTTCGTGAATAGAAATGGTCTATTGAGAGTGAATAAGGGAGGAGGAAATTCTGTATATAACTTTGAATAAATTTCTAAAGGAAGAAGATGAACCGATGTCTTTCATCTTGCTTTAAGATGCATGCAGAAATCTATTTTCTGTGCGTAGCAAACTTTAAGGTTGTTTTCGGATACTATACTTCCAGATCTAGGCTTTCGACTAAACACGAAAGTCGTAGTACTTGGAAAGACCTTTCTAACTGATGGTTACACATTTTCATATTAGGCCTGTAGCCTTAGAAAATTCCAATCGAACTTGCTAGGATGATATGTTATATGTGCAAAAATCTGTTTTATGTACGCAATAGACTTCGAGGCTGATTTCAAGTACATTACTCTCTGATCTGGGTGGTGGACCAAATACAAGAGTTGTAGTCCTTGGAAAGAACTTTTCAACGGATTGTTACATGTTTTCATACGAGTCCTGTAGACTCAGGAATGCCCAGTCAAAGTTTATGTATAGTCAAGTCGTACCACAGGTTGCTCTCAGGTTAGTGTAGAACTAGGTTTGAACTTGGTAGAGAAGTCCTTGTAGATTAATGTTGAGGTTTGCATGTGGTTTGCTGAACTTAAACTATTGGTGATTGTGCTAAACAAAAGATTGATGAGATTTAGTTGATAGATCCTTTAGTAAACAAATGGTTTGGTGAAACACATTGTACAATTGACTCGGTGGAGTTTCATAATCAAATGAATGAAAAAGTTAGTGAACATTACGTGTGCATGTGGAATATTATGATAGTTTGTGATTATCATCTTGTGGAAGCAGGATTGTTTATGAATACATAATTTAAGAGAGTATTGGATAAAGCTATTGCATGATTATGTGGGATATTGGTTAAAGAATGTATTTAGTAGTCCACTGCTTCGAGTTGAGTCTCCCTGCGGGTAGTAGTGTGGGATTGGTATGTTGTGTTGGGTGGATTGACACCTGTGTAATTAATAAACCCTAGTGTGGTATGGAAATATGGAAGGGTTAGAAGTGTATGTTTGTTTGTCGCACGGAAATGATGTGAATAGTAAAAAGGGACTCAGTGTGGATCCCTCATATGTGAAATGCATGCGGCGTGAGTTGACAAGTGGTGTCATAATCCTAGGTTAAGGATAGAGTGGCAGGTCTATGAACTTGCCAGTTGTCACATCGACAAGAGTTGACAGATAGACTTTGAACGGTTTGGCTGTGTCATCGGTGCTCATTCCTGAGGCCCTTTCCGTGTCAAGTGGACAGTTTGACTATGTCCTCGGTGCTCATTCCCGAGGCCCTTTTCATGTCACATCGGTAGGCCAGTTTGGGATATGTTCTTGGTGCACATCTACCCAAGACCCCTCTAAGCCATAGTACGCATGTGAGCTCTTCTGTTGTGTTCTTAGCACTGAGGAGTATGAAGGCCTAGGATTGGTAGTGTGGATGCCCGCCTAGTATTGGAAAAGCCCATTCCACTGTCACCGTCTGTATGAGCATTCATACAAGTCTGTGTCGACATAACAATTGCATGTGTGTGAACATGGGTGAGTCAGTGCATTGCATTCAAATCATCGCATTACATTACATACACAAGACCATCATCATATAAGTTTGTATGAGCACTGTTATATAATGAGTTACTTTACCGTTGAATCGATCCTTAACTTATATGTATGTATGAGAATTCATATAAGTTGAGTTACTTTCCTGTTGTAGATTACCTGCTTGTTGGATTGCTATAATTGAGTATAACTGCTAGACTAGAATATTGATTAAATTGCTATACTTCATCGTTGTTTCTACTCACTTGATATATATATACTCTACACCTGTTTGTACTACTGCTTACATACTTATATTGTACCGCTTTTTCCTCTCCCTGCCCGACGCCGAGGAGCTGCCGGGGGAGCAGATGTGATAGCGACTTAGTCTTTTGACTAATGGTTTCCACATCTTACTTTTTAGGAGGAAACCCCGTAGACAGAGCCGTAGCAGGTTATGCAGGAGGGCAGCCAGGCCATGATGATAGGGCCTGAAGTGACGGTACCATTGCTACGGTCAGTGACTGATGTGAGTTTTTGAGAGACTCATTTTGTAACCGTTTGGCATTACGTACTCTGATATTATGGAAGCATTTGTGCTTCTTTTATTTGTTGTACTTGTGGACTTTATACTTGTGTGCAATTTTGACTTCTGTTTTATATTCTTTATGTTGGGTTGACATGGATGATATGTTTAACTAGCAGGATATGCGTCTTGTAGTACAGATTAGCATGTGTGCTAACGTTACCGCAAGGCGGCTGTTCTGGGAATAAGACTTACCTCGGCCGTATTTTGTGTTCCAGGAGGGGGGTCTTACAAATAGTATTAGATTGCTACGATCCTGAACAAAATAAGTCATTGAACAATAGTGTCACCCCCATTTGATTAGTTAGTTTGGGGACAAACTGACATAGCGGAAGTAGTGGTGTGCCCATATGTAATTCACACTAAGTATGTCCAATTTTGACCCTACGATTAGCCAACCTGACCTTAGGTTTGTACCTTGTAGATCCCGATGAATGTAGAACCAGTGGGGGCACTCCAGCGCCTGTCGTACCCACACAGTTTCAGCATTCAGGGCTAGGGCTGATGCTCACGGCTATTTTGGATGCCTTTAAGTCCCAATAGGCTTCATTGCAACAAAAAGCCCCGGGATCTAATTGGTTGAGCATGTTTCGAGCTCTCTCCCCACCTGCCTACCTTGTGATGAGGTCGGCTGTTCATACAGAAGAGTGGCTTGACACGGTGCAGGAATTACTGGCTGGAATCAGTTTTCCAGCCAATATGGATGTGACCTTAGCAGTCTCGGTCCTACAATTGTATGTGAAGAGGTGCTGGAAGTCCCACATGGGTTCCACCTTCCAGGGCCGAGTATATACGGAGATCAATTGGACTGAGTTCTCTGGAGCTATCTTGGAACACTTCATCCCTTCGACCACTAGAGACGAGTTAGTGGAAAGATTCCTGCAGCTGAAATAGGGATCCAAGTTAGTTACTGAATATTAATGGGAGTTTCAGCATCTCGCAAGGTTCGTTGATGCCTACAAGTTGGATCACCAGGGTTATGCAAAGAGATTTTACAAAGGCTTGCGAGATCCCCTGAGGCAAGGGCTTTTGTTTATTGTGGATTCGAGCCTAACAGAGATAATTGACATGGCAAAGAGATTGGAAGCGGATCACTTGGGGGTCCAGGCTAGTAATAAGATACCCGCTGAGGGAGTAATGGAGGTCGGTCCCTATTATAGAAGGAGGTAGGACAACGGAGGAAGAGGAAATAATAGTGGCAGAGGTTGCTTCCGTCAAAATTTTAGGATGGAGCGCCACGCACCGCAACCAGCACTACCGCAACCAGCACTAGCTCAACCGCAACCACAATACCTGCAGCCTAGGGAGCAGTATGAGTGAGTTTGCTTCTAGTGCAACCAGTCGAGCAACATCCGGTGCTTTTGCCCACACCTAGGTGGAAATGCTCTCCCTGCCCTTCGTTCGGTAGCTCCATGAGGATGAGGACACGTGTGTGGTCGAGGATGAGGACCACGAGGAAGGAATCCCGAACCTGCTCGGGATCAGATGTTTGTGCTAGACATGGCGCAGGAGAGGAATCCTCAGGAGGTGATTGGAGGTATGTCATGATTTGATTAATATATTATAAGCATTTCTTTTAGATTGCATTGGATATGTTAGGAGTCTAGCTTTGAGTCTTTCTAATTGATGCCTAAGCACCGTGATGGTTGTTGGGAAACCATCCTATACACTATTCGATACCTGTGACACAAACTCGTTTGTGCTGGCGGACTTCGTTAAAGACCTAGAAGGAGTGCAATACTTCACTGGTATTTGTCGGAGAGTACGCCTCCCAGATGGCTTTGAGATGACTGCATCTGCCAAGTGTGAATTGGAGGTACTTCTTGGAGGAAAGATCTTTGAAACCCCTGTCATAGTGTTAGAATTCCAGAATTTGACCTCATGCTGGGCATGGTATTGTTGGATTGACACCACGCCAGGATTGATTGTGCGGAGAAACGAATTTCCTTGAGGCATGGGGACTCTGAAGTCATCTTTCAAGGAATTAGACTTACACCCCGTATGTTATTATCATCAATTCAGACATTAAAGGCCCATATGAGGGGGTTGAAGTATATATGATCTGTTTGAACTAAAAGAGATGGCAGTCGAATTAAAAGATGTGTGAATAGTGCTGGATTTCCCTAAGGTATTTCCTTAGAAGTTACCTAGGTTACCCCCGCATAGAGAGGTGGACTTTCAAATTAAGTTTGTATTGGGTGCCAAACCCATCTCTAGAAACCCTTACCGAATGGCACCGAAGGAACTCCGGAGTTTAGAGTTCAACTGCAAGAATTAGTAGAGTCAGGGTTCGTTCGCCCCAGTTTATCACCTTGGGGAGCCCCTAATTTATTTGTTGAGAAGAAGGATGGAACACTACAGTTATGTATAGATTACCGGGAACTCAATCGTTTAACCATGTGGAACACCTATCCTCTACCCTATATCGACGAGTTATTCGATCAGTTGGTAGGATCACACTGGTTTTCCAAGCTGGATCTGCGCTCGGGGTACTACCAGTTAAGGATACAAGATGAGGACATTCAGAGAATGGCATTTAGCTCGAGGTATGGTCTATATGAGTTCATCGTGATGTCGTTTGGGCTTACAAATGCCCCCTCAGTGTTCATTGGTTTGATGAACAAGGTGTTTGAGCCATACTTAGATGTCTTTGTCATCGTCTTCATCGATTACATTCTAGTCTATTCAAACACAGAGGAAGAGCATGTTGAACACTTGACCTTGGTGCTGAAGAAGTTAAATGAGCATACATTGTTTGCCAAGTTCAGCAAGTGTGAATTTTGGCTCCGGGAAGTTGCCTTCTTAGGACATTTGATCAGTGGTGTTGGACTAGCTGTGGATTTGACCAAGTTGCGTGCTGTGAAGGAGTGGTTGCCTTTGAAGTCATCGGTCGATGTGCGGAGTTTCCTTGCACTTGCTGGGTATTATCACAAGTTCATGAAAGGATTCTCAAAGATAGTCATCCCTCTCACAGCTCTGACAAAGAAACATATGTCATACGTGTAACACCCCAGTTTTTAGAACTTGAATTTCTGATAGCTAACGCCTGGTGATAGTAACTATCGCCCGACGATAGCCTTGTTTCGTCAGGCAGAGAATGACAAAACAAAAACCCCATTCGTCGAGTGATGAGTTTTCGAGAAAGAGGTTATCGCGCCGCGTTAGCCTTACAGTGCAGCGTTAACTCTAGGTTTGCGTCGAGAGCATTGAGTTCTCGAGAATGGGTTGAGTTCTCGAGAAAACATTGAGTTCTCGAGAAAAATGCTACTGCGTGGTGCTAGCTCTAACACCGGCATTAGAGCGACATTATTTTTTCAGTCTTGCGGCTCGGGAAGCTATTGCCCGACATTAGCGTTAGAGCCCGGCGGTAGCAGACGGAAGCAGTTCCGTCTATTGACTTTTTAGCCGTCTGATTTCTTTTTGGATTTGATCCTAAGGCCCAAGGCTCTCCTCCAGATAGCTTTTATAGGGTTGAACGAGATTTCCCCTTCATTTTCTTCCCATTTTGAGTGTTGACCTAGGGTTTGGGTGAGAGTGAGGAGGAGGAAGAAGAAAGCTTTCTTTCACCATTGATGGAGCTTCAGACCTCTGATCATCGTTCCGAGGCTAGATCTGTGAAGAGGACGTGGAGGTGCTTGTTTTAATCCGTGCATGACAAGGGTTTCATGGCTAGGAAGAGGAGTCGTAAGGTAACGACACTTCTCCTCTCGGTTTTAGGATGCATGCATGGCATCTACTCTTTTCTTGTTTTCTTTCAAGCATTCTAGGCACCAGATCTCTCAAATGAGAGGGATTCGGGTTGTCATGGTTCAAGAGGAGCTACCGGGTCAATTGTGTCCATCCCCATCATGATATTGCATTAGAAATCCAATCCTTTAGTGGATTAGGTGTACAACCCCGTATTCGCGAAGAGTGGGCCCAAAACAAGGTAAACAAGTTTTTAAGCTTTTTGGGAGTTTTGCACTCCTAGGGGCCAATTTTTGGTGAACTTGAAAGACATACTAGTAGGGGGACAAAATATTTCTCCCCCCAAGGCGCTCTTGGCAAGCCGTCGCAAGCCGCCGCAAGCCGCCCAGGCCGCCAGGCCGCAAGCCGCCTCAGGCCGCCAGGTCGCAGGCCGCCAGTATTTCGAACTCTTGGCGGCCTAGCGGGGCGAGACCGGCCGGGGGCCAGGGTCTCGCCCCCGCCTCTTCTTGCTCGGCGGCCTAGCGGGGCGAGACCGGCCGGGGGCCAGGGTCTCGCCCCCGCCTCTTCTTGTTCAGCGGCCTAGCGGGGCGAGACCGGCCGGGGGCCAGGGTCTCGCCCCCGCCTCTTCTTGCTCGGCAGACTAGCGGGGCGAGACCGGACGGGGGCCAGGGTCTCGCCCCCGCCTCTTCTTGCTCGGCGGCCTAGCAGGGCGAGACCGGCCAGGGGCCAGGGTCTCGCCCCCGCCTCTTCTTGCTCGGCGGCCTGGCGGGGCGAGACCGGTCGGAGGCCGCGGTCTCGCCCTTGCCC
The DNA here is from genome assembly GCA_039583875.1 of Platanthera guangdongensis. Lineage (NCBI taxonomy): Eukaryota > Viridiplantae > Streptophyta > Magnoliopsida > Asparagales > Orchidaceae > Platanthera > Platanthera guangdongensis. The sequence goes on along the minus strand of CM077162.1, from coordinate 94,344,764 downwards.
CCTTGCAGTTTTACCTTCTTGCCCTCGGGGAAAATTCCCCCTTTACCCCCCGGCGTGGCTGTTTTCTATTGGCCCAAGGCTTTTTGGGCGTGAGGGTATCTCGGTCATTTTGGTCCAAGGGGTTTTGGAAAACTATAAATAGACCCCCTTGGGTGCCTTGGAGAGGGACTTCATCTTCTTCTTCTTGCTTGCTCCTCCCTTGGTTTCTTCTTGGTAGAGTTGAGAGAGCTCCTCCAAGGCACCCTAGCTCGAGCATTGGCTAGGGAGGGGAAGTGCTCGGGTAGCCTTCCGGGTGTGAGGTGGGACCTCCGCGCTAGAGCCGAGGGTCTGTTCATAGTCTCCCAAGTCTCCGGTTCGTGGCGTTCTCTCGAGTGTAGTAGGTGTGAGGTCACCCCTTTCAAGGGACCCCGAACTCCACAGAGACCAGGTTTCTGGTTTCAACATTTTGGTGCGGTGAGCGTGGAGAGTGACCAGCACAGAAGATCTCGGGAGAGTGTCATGACAGGAGGTCAAGGAGGTAGTGATGATCTCGGCGAGCTCCCCACCCCAGGACCCTTTGTGGGGAGGCAAGAGTTCATGGCCTCCATCCAAGGTATCATGGAGATGTTGCGAAGCATTGCTCCTCAGGGTGGCAGCTCCACCCCGACCCCCCAGGAGCTAGCTCCCCCCCCCCCCTCGACGAGTCGACTCCCAGGGGCTTAGGCGAGATGACCCCAGCGGGGGGAGAAGGAAGTGTCCCAGGAAGAAGGCCCGGGAAGGAGAGGATGGGCGATGGGGTCGAGCGAGACCTCACCGGCCGGGAGCTGTTCTCCAGCCCGGCGAGTGCCAACCTTCAAGGCGAGCAGGTCGCGCGAGTGGAGGTGGCGAGACCACCCCTTAGGGGGTCACCCTTCAGCGAGCTAATCATCTCAGCTCCCGTTCCCGAGGGGTTCAGAGAGCCAGACATGGCTTACTACACGGGGAAGGATGACCCCGTCTAGCATCTACAATGGTTCGAGGATGCCGTCTCTATCAGGCCGATGACAGATGCCTTCAAGTGTCGCCTCTTTGCGATCACTCTGAAGGAGAAGGCAAGGGACTGGTTCCATCAACTCCCTCCGAGGTCGATCTATGGGTTCGAGGACCTGAGCCGAAGCTTCCAGCTTCGCTTCTCCACCTCCAAGAAGCGGAAGAGGAGTCCTGAGTCCATCTTTTTGATAAGGCAGGGGCCGAGGAGTCGCTGGCCCGCTACGTAGACAGGTTCCAAGAGGAGATCCTGGAGGTCCAGGAGATGCCAGGGTATGCTCTCCAGATGGCCTTCACCGTTGGGCTGAAGGAGGGCTTCTTCAAGATGAGCTTGACCAGGAAGGCCCCCCTTTCCTTCGAGGAGCTGATGGAAAGGGCGGCAGAGGAGATAGCCATGGAGGCGGCCAACCCGGCGTTTGTCAAGAAATTGGCAAAGCTGACAGAGACAGAAGAAAAGGAGCAAGGTGGCTCGAGGCCCCAGGAGGGGAGAAGGAGAGAAGAGCGGAGAGCTCAGGAGGGTCCAGAGCCAGGTTGGAGGCAGCAGGGAGGACCCACTCAGGGCCCGGGAAGAGGTTACGCCCATGATGGGGGAAACTTTCATGGGGGCCAAGGAAGGTTCAACTTCCAGAGGCAAGCCCCTAGGCAACTTCTACCCCCACCACAGCAAGCGATGGAAATTGGTCGAAGGGAGAGGAGGAACCGCACGGGAAGGAAAAGAGTCAGAGTAGAGTTACCCTACTGTGAGTTCCACCAGGAGGAAGGCCACGCGACATCTACTTGCCCCGAATTTCTGGAGTTGAGAAGGACCAGAGCTCCAGCACAGCAACCTCATCAGCCTCAACAAGCGCAAGACCCGGTGCGGATTGAAGAAGTCCGACCCGAGGCAGCAGAGGAGAGATGTGAGGACAGGGTTGATGTGGGCACCCGAGGAAGGATCGGATGATTCACGGGGGAAGAGGGAGGTAAGAGAGAAGTGAATCATCTTTTTTGTAATGAACTTAGCTTGCGTTGTATTGGCTATGATCAATGGTAAAAACCACTGAAAAATATTTGTGGTCCATGGAAAGTCCCTTAGCTCCGAGATGGATTCCGCTGCCAGGCTCTCACTAGCTGGCAGGGCAGGTTGATCTCTCGTGGAGGCTAAGCCCCTTAGCTCCGAGATGGATTCCGCTGCCAGGCTCTCACTAGCTGGCAGGGCAGGTTGATCTCTCGTGGAGGCTAAGCCCCTTAGCTCCGAGATGGATTCCGCTGCCAGGCTCTCACTAGCTGGCAGGGCAGGTTGATCTCTCGTGGAGGCTAAGTCCCTTAGCTCCGAGATGGATTCCGCTGCCAGGCTCTCACTAGATGGCAGGGCAGGTTGATCTCTCGTGGAGGCTAAGCCCCTTAGCTCCGAGATGGATTCCGCTGCCAGGCTCTCACTAGCTGGCAGGGCAGGTTGATCTCTCGTGGAGGCTAAGCCCCTTAGCTCCGAGATGGATTCCGCTGCCAGGCTCTCACTAGCTGGCAGGGCAGGTTGATCTCTCGTGGAGGCTAAGCCCCTTAGCTCCGAGATGGATTCCGCTGCCAGGCTCTCACTAGCTGGCAGGGCAGGTTGATCTCTCGTGGAGGCTAAGCCCCTTAGCTCCGAGATGGATTCCGCTGCCAGGCTCTCACTAGCTGGCAGGGCAGGTTGATCTCTCGTGGAGGCTAAGCCTCTTAGCTCCGAGATGGATTCCGCTGCCAGGCTCTCACTAGCTGGCAGGGAAGGTTGATCTCTCGTGGAGGCTAAGCCCCTTAGCTCCGAGATGGATTCCGCTGCCAGGCTCTCACTAGCTGGCAGGGCAGGTTGATCTCTCGTGGAGGCTAAGCCCCTTAGCTCCGAGATGGATTCCGCTGTCAGGCTCTCACTAGCTGGCAGGGCAGGTTGATCTCTCGTGGAGGCTAAGCCCCTTAGCTCCGAGATGGATTCCGCTGCCAGGCTCTCACTAGCTGGCAGGGCAGGTTGATCTCTCATGGAGGCTAAGTCCCTTAGCTCCGAGATGGATTCCGCTGCCAGGCTCTCACTAGCTGGCAGGGCAGGTTGATCTCTCGTGGAGGCTAAGTCCCTTAGCTCCGAGATGGATTCCGCTGCCAGGCTCTCACTAGCTGGCAGGGCAGGTTGATCTCTCGTAATAACCCAAGTCCTTAGCTCCGATGACGATTCCGCCGCCAGGCTCTCACTAGCTGGCTGGGTAGGTTGATCTCTCGTGGTAGCCCAAGTCCTTTGCTCCGATGACGATTCTGCCGCCAGGCTCCCACTAGCTGGCTGGGTAGGTTGATCTCTCGTGGTAGCCCAAGTCCCTTTTCTCCGAGGTGGTCCCGCTGCCAGGCTCCCACTAGCTGGCAGGGTCGGTGGTACCTCTCGTAGAGAGTAAGTCCCTTTGCTCCGAGATGGTCCCGCTGCCAGGCTCCTACTAGCTGACAGGGCCGGTGGTACCTCTCGTGGAGACTAAGTGTTTTCACCCATAGGAGGTCTCACCACCCAGGCTTCCATAGCTGGCATGGCAGGTTGACCCCGAGGGGAAGTTACACTCCGCGAATACGTTGGGTTGGATGTTTCTTTCCGAGCTTGTGCCAACCTCGAAAAGAGCGGGGATTGTGTACAACCCCGTATTCGCGAAGAGTGGGCCCAAAACAAGGTAAACAAGTTTTTAAGCTTTTTGGGAGTTTTGCACTCCTAGGGGCCAATTTTTGGTGAACTTGAAAGACATACTAGTAGGGGGAGAAAATATTTCTCCCCCCAAGGCGCTCTTGGCAAGCTGTCGCAAGCCGCCGCAAGCCGCCCACACCGCCAGGCCGCAAGCCGCCTCAGGCCGCCAGGTTGTAGGCCGCCAGTATTTCGAACTCTTGGCGGCCTAGCGGGGCGAGACCGGCCGGGGGCCAGGGTCTCGCCCCCGCCTCTTCTTGCTCGGCGGCCTAGCGGGGCGAGACCGGCCGGGGGCCAGGGTCTCGCCCCCGCCTCTTCTTGTTCAGCGGCCTAGCGGGGCGAGACCGGCCGGGGGCCAGGGTCTCGCCCCCGCCTCTTCTTGCTCGGCAGACTAGCGGGGCGAGACCGGCCGGGGGCCAGGGTCTCGCCCCCGCCTCTTCTTGCTCGGCGGCCTAGCAGGGCGAGACCGGCCAGGGGCCAGGGTCTCGCCCCCGCCTCTTCTTGCTCGGCGGCCTGGCGGGGCGAGACCGGTCGGAGGCCGCGGTCTCACCCTTGCCCCCTTGCAGTTTTACCTTCTTGCCCTCGGGGAAAATTCCCCTTTACCCCCGGCGTGGCTGTTTTCTATTGGCCCAAGGCTTTTTGGGCGTGAGGGTATCTCGGTCATTTTGGTCCAAGGGGTTTTGGAAAACTATAAATAGACCCCCTTGGGTGCCTTGGAGAGGGACTTCATCTTCTTCTTCTTGCTTGCTCCTCCCTTGGTTTCTTCTTGGTAGAGTTGAGAGAGCTCCTCCAAGGCACCCTAGCTCGAGCATTGGCTAGGGAGGGGAAGTGCTCGGGTAGCCTTCCGGGTGTGAGGTGGGACCTCCGCGCTAGAGCCGAGGGTCTGTTCATAGTCTCCCAAGTCTCCGGTTCGTGGCGTTCTCTCGAGTGTAGTAGGTGTGAGGTCACCCCTTTCAAGGGACCCCGAACTCCACAGAGACCAGGTTTCTGGTTTCAACATTAGGAATAGTGGGTGAAGCCGTATTTGCGACCGTTAGTCTGACTCGGTAATGATGCATAGTGAGCCTTAAGGATTTTATAGAAATCCGTTAGCGGCAAGACGTCATTTGTGATGATGTTTTCCCCCTCTTTTGTGTGAGTACGTGAAAGATATGGTACCTAAACACCTAGAGGGGGGGGGGTGAATAGGTGACCTAAATCTTTTTGAAACTTTGTTGGCAGCACAACAGTTATTTTATAGAATTCTACAGCTAACAGCAATTACAGAATATAAACAGTTAATCCACAGCACAGCACAGCACATCAGACACACTAATTTATAGTGGTTCCCCAATCTTTGGGTACATCCACTGTCCCCCTTCGCCTATCTAGCAGTGTACTAGATTCGGCCAACCTTCTCCACTATCTCAGAACCCAACAAGGTTCCTACACCTCAGGCCCAAAGCCTTACACTCAGCCACCAAGGCCTACACTCAGCCACCCAGGCCTACACTCAGCCAATTAAGGCCTACACTCAGAGTTCTTCAACTCCTACACTCAGGCAACCAAGCCCTACCCTCAGCCTTTATAATATAGGCTTACAATTCTCTCAGATCCAATGGATCCTACAAGTTAACATAGAAATACAATAGCTAACTCTCCAACTCAGAAAATAAGAGAGGAGTTGAGAGTTTCTTGAAGAGTTCTTGGAAGAACTCAGCTAGATCCAAACTGACTTAGCTTCCTTCAAAGCTTCTTGAGTTAGAACTGAATTAGTCTGAATCTTCTGCAGTTGATCCTTGACCTCTGCTTCTTGAGATCCAAATGATTCTGAATCTTTCTTATCAGCCTTAGTTCCAAAGACTGAATTCTTGATTGGAGCTCTCTCTCTCTCCAACTTCTTAGATCTGCAGTTGGACTGTCAGATCTTCTTGTGTTGATCCTCTGTGTATCACTTTCCTGATTACTTGAAGAATCTGATCAACCACTTTAAGTATTCTTGACACCTACTTGTAACAACAATCATCAATCTCTTTCTGTATACTATGGGTGCCTATTTATAGTCTTCCTTCATGGTAACCGGCTGGTCCGGTTCATAACAGACTTCTGATTTCTCTGACAGTTGCTGTAGACCGGCTGGATCGGCAGCTGTCATGTCAACCAGTCACTTCTTGAAATTCTCTAACTGTCAGATAGTGTCAAGACTTTCTGTTCTTAAGTGTCGACACTTATAGACTAAGTGTCGACACATGTTGTGTAAGTGTCGACACAAGTCTACAAGGTGTCGACACAATTCCTTGTATGTCTCGACACAGATACTTCTTCAAGTGTCGACACTGAAATTAAGTGTCGACACAAGTACTTGATCTTCATTATTTAACTGTATTCTTCTAAGTGTCAACACATCTCCTTTGTGTCGACACATCTTCATGTATTGAAACTGTCAAGTGTCGACACTACTTCTTGGTGTCGACACAAGTCTTCAATTTTATTTCTTCAGCTGAGTGTCGACACATTCCCTTAGTGTCGACACTTGTCTTCAATTTTATTTCTTCAGCTGAGTGTCGACACATTCCCTTAGTGTCGACACTTGTACTTAGAATATTTTGTAAACTTTTCTGTTCTTTGCTAAGTGTCGACACAGCTCCTTGTGTCGACACTTTCTTCAAGTGTTGAGTCTTTAGCTAAGTGTCGACACAATGTGCTGAGTGTCGACACTTACTTCAAATGTTGACTCTTCTGGTTGTGTGTCGACACATTGTGCTGTGTGTCGACACATGTACTTAGACTCTGCAGATTTTTGCTGAGTGTCGACACATCTCCAAGTGTCGACACTTTCTGGTGTAGACACAGCTCTTCTAGGTGTCGACACTTCTGCTAAGTGTCGACACAGCTTTTCTGCATACTTCTTCACTGAGTGTCGACACAGCTCCAAGTGTCGACACTTTCTGTCTGGTGTCGACTCTTCTTCTCAGGTGTCGACACAATTACTCCAAGTGTCGACACTGCTTGTCTGGGTGTCGACACAAGCTTTCTCAAGTGTCGACACTTTCCCTCTGGGTGTCGACACATGGACTTAGAAACTTTTAGCTTCAGTCCAGTGTATACCTAACCTGCACAAGTAACTCAAACAAACATCAAATACATTATGATGTATATCATTGAGTTAGGTGAGGCTTCTTCAAATCAGGTACATTTGACCAATGTACCCAACAATCTCCCCCTATTTGGAGAAGTCATAACCCTTAGTCAATGATATACACCACTCATAATTAAAATTTACAAAATGATGAAAAGCAGATTATAATCAACAGGGTTAACATGAACATGTAAAACTTCACACATATACACATTCAACATTCCAGAACAAATAAGAAACAAACACATTTCAGATCAATCATACTATAGTTATCACATATTGTTCTAACATTGTTCCTTATACATTTTCAATGTTGTACAAAAATGTTTTTCATTTAAAAGATTACAACAAGCTTCAAGTTTAATTCCTAATCTATTTCTGATCAGGTTCTTTGATAACAATTCCTTTTCCAGCTTTAACTTGAGCTTTGACAGCAGCAGCAGCAGGCTCAGCATCAGCAGGCTTCTTGCCTTTTGAGTCTTTCTTCTTTTGTTCTTCAGCCTTGATTTTCTGCCTCTCAAAGTAATGATAGGGCTTAGGAAAGTACTTGCTAGGCTCCACAGCTGTAGGAGGTAGCTTTCCTAACTTAGCCTTCCTTCTATACTGGACAATGGCTTCCTGCCTGATCTCATGCTTCCTCCATTCAGCTTCTGAGAACCACTTGTTCCTCTCATGTGCATTGTCCTTGGCTGCTTTCCAGGCTGTGAGAATGATGTTCCTAGAAGTAGGGCTCCACTGTTCAAAATCTGGTTTTTGCTCAGCCAGTTCCCTGAACTTCTTCTTTGACAGCCTTGTTTCTTCTTCTTTGTCCATAGCCTCTTGCATAGCTGCTGTAATAGGTTGAGTAACCTTTTCTAAATGGACATTGTCCTTGCCCCCAGATGGGCTATACATAGTGCTCACCTCTGCATGAATCATTTCAAAATCTGGAGGTGGATAAATGACTTGAGCTACTTCTTGTGGCTCACCTCCAAAATAGGCAGGGTTCAGTCCAGATTCAGCAACTTCATTGTCATCACACAGGGGAGGATATCCAAGTGTAGCCCTGATTGAATTTGAAATCCATTTTGCATGCTCAGAACTGGCCTTGACTAACACTCTCTCCCCCTTTATGACTTCTTGGGCTACATGGTCTCTTACATCATCTTTCTGGAACCTGATTTGGCTGTCCAAATACCTTATGCCATCCTTAAAGAAAGGTCTAAGCTTGGTAAGCTGTTCAGAAATGACCTTCTGGGAATCCTTGATTGCAGTCTTGACAGCAGCAAGTTCTTCTTGAAAAGCTTTATCAAATTCAGCCTTGGCAGCATCAGTAGAAGTAGATGGTTCAGCAGACTTATTCTTTAATTCAGTCACTATAGCATTGTGGGAGGCAGTTAAATTGTCATTCATTCTTAATTGATTCTCCAGCACATAGCCTTGCTTCAGTGCTATATCATCTACTTTAGACTTGATTTTCTCCTGGTGAGTTGCCAAATAGACCACTGCATTACCACCCTTGTGGAAGCAGTCAGTCATTTCCTTCTTATTCAAATTCATTTCAAACCTTATTGATTTGATATCTTGAGCTAGATCAAATTGTAGGGACTTTTGGCCTTCATCAATATACGTCTCTATGGCCCTCCTGTGCTCATCCAGCTTAACTTGCATTGCTACCATTAATCCACTGTAATCAGTGGATGGAGCTTGTTGGACTAGAGAGTGTTGAGCAACAGTTTGTAGAGTCTTCTTATAGCTCTGACTCCTTCTTTTGAATACAAAGAATTGCTTCTTTTTAGCTTGTTCAGTCTCATCATCCTCTGACTCTGAGGTACTGGCTATATTCACCCTGTCCTTAGGGCTTGCAGGCCTTGCAGTCTGCACACCAGGTGCTTGCTCAGTTTCCAGCCTAATAGGCTCTTCCACAACTTCCATGTTCTCCCCCTCAGTAGCAGCACCCTTCTCTTCAGCTGCAGCAACTTTATCCATGTCAAAGTCCTCTTGATCTAAATTAAGAAATAGATCGTCCATTGTGTATTCAGCTTGAGACTGTGCAGGAGAAGTACTGGGTTCATCAACTACTTTATCAGGAACAACTTCTTGTACTACTGATGTGTCTTGGAGAACAACATCTGGTAGTTGATTTGTTTGCTGAGTTTGATGATGGACATCAGACAAATCAGAATCTATTATAGAAAAATCTAAAGTATTGAGGTCAGAAAGTACCTCTTGGATAATTATGGTAGCTTGCTCACTCTCCAGTGTAGATGGTTCTTCTACACCTGGAAGCTCCCCCTGGCTTAGATCCCTAGGGATGGGACTAGTGTGAGGCAGCTCCCCCTGAGTCTCAGCCACATCTTTAGCAGCAGGGGTCTTTTCTACTATCTCCTCCTCTTGCTCATCAGGTGTGAACACCACCTGTTCTTCACTTCCAGAACTGCTTGAAGACACTTGGGCCACAACAGCAGTTTTTCTCTTCTTCCTTGGAGGGGAATCCTTCTTAGAAACCTGCTTCTCTGGAGTAGGAACTTCCTTAGACAACACTCTTTCCCATCTTGAGAGTATTCTCATATCCATCCTTCTCATATGATTGATTTTAGCACCAGCAGCATTGCTCATGACCTCTGGTATTGTACCAGCCAGGTAGAGACTTAGTATCCTGCCCAGATTGGGCTTCTTTAGACTTTCCTTAACTTTCTCAAACACAACCAGTGACCAGTCTGTTTTAAGGTTGAAGATGATTCTGGTCATAACACTGAACATGGAGGCTGACACCCTGTCATGCCCTCCAGGTTTACTGAGGATAACTTTACCCACAACTTCTGACAGAAACTTTCCTTGGGTATTCATTCCTCTCCTGTTGAATACTGATCCTATCTTCAGCTTAGGATCTAGACCACACCAGGTAAGTGCTTCTCTGGTCTTAGATGTAGTCACTTCCTCTTCATCTTGAACTTTAGGTAGCTGAAGTACCTTTCTCAGAGACTTGGGTGAAATCTTGACCTTGGTGCCATGCACCCTTGATTTGATTCTGTAGCCTGAGTCATCTACAGAAGCTCCAGCAAGGAATTCGATTACCTCCTTCTTCCATATTTTAGTTGGTTCTGAAACCAGATACTCCAATCCAGAATCGGTGACTAGGGTTATCACCGATTTGATGTCTTGATCGCCATCGTCGAACGCGCCACGAACCAGTTCATAGCCTTCGTTAACGTTCTCTTCCAGCTTGGGAGCCATTAGGGTTTGGAGAATTAGTCTTTAGAAGAGAGAAATGTCGACACAGTAGTTTGGTCTCGAAACTCTGAAAGCGTGTCGACACACAAAGACAGAATCCTATTTATACCTTTCTGGTTTGAAGACGAACAGGCGGGATAGATTACTAAAGATGTGTCGACACTGGCAAGAAGTGTCGACACTGACTTATAATGTCTCGACACTCATGTGTCGACATAAGTTTAAGTCATCAGATTTGATGTGTCGACACTTGGTGAAGTGTCGACACCTCACTACTCGACATGTAGTCGAGACTTTACTTAGAAAATTCTGAGTAAAACTTAAGTGTCGACACCTTATTGAATGTGTCGACACCAACTCGACATGTGTCGACACTAACATTCTGAAATGTCGACACCAACTTCCTAGATGTGTCGACACCATTTTCCTGAAGTGTCGACACTTACTATTCTGTGTCGACATAGACTTGTCTATGTGTCGACACCTTTTTACTTAGCCAATTTTTTAGTTCTGTAAACTTAGTCTAAGTTTATCATACCTAGTTCAATTTTGAACCTATTGAACTTAGCTTCTTCTAAGGGCTTAGTAAACATATCTGCTATTTGATTATCAGTTTTAACATATTCAAGTGCAATATCATTTCTTTCTACATGCTCCCTAAGAAAGTGATATTTAATCTCAATATGTTTAGTTCTACTATGTGATACAGGATTATTAGCTATTGAAATAGCACTTGTAGAATCACAGTAAAGTGGAGTTCTACTTACCTGAAATCCATAGTCTTCTAACTGATGTTGAATCCACAGAAGTTGAGCACAGCAACTTCCTGCAGCTACATATTCTGACTCAGCTGTGGAGATAGCCACACTAGTTTGCTTCTTACTGCTCCATGAAATGAGTCTTCCACCTAGGAATTGACAGGATCCAGTAGTGCTCTTTCTATCTTCTTTGCATCCTGCAAAGTCTGCATCTGAATAGCCTGTTAGATCAAAATCTCCATTCCTAGGGTACCAGAGGCCTAGATAGGGAGTGCCCTTTAGATATCTCAAGATTCTCTTGACTGCAGTCAAGTGAGATTCTTTGGGGCAGGCTTGATACCTGGCACAAACACATGTAGCATACATAATGTCAGGCCTACTTGCAGTCAAGTATAGTAGGGAGCCAACTATCCCTCTATACAAGGTTTCATCTACAGGTTTCCCTGCATCATCCTTGCTTAGAGACATACTTGACCCCATAGGAGTCTTCATGGTACTGGATGAATCCATACCATACTTCCTTATGAGTTCTAGGGTGAACTTGGACTGACATATGGATAGACCACTTCCAGTCTGTTTAACTTGGAGACCCAAGAAAAACTTCAGTTCTCCCATACTACTCATCTCAAATTGACTTTGCATAAGCTTTGCAAACTTTTTGCAAAGGCTACTTTCAGTAGACCCAAATATAATGTCATCTACATATATTTGGACAAGTATGACTTTGCCTCTAGATTCCCTAAGGAATAGAGTCTTATCTATTTTCCCCCTTGAGAACTTGTTCTCAATGAGGAAACTAGATAGGGTTTCATACCAAGCTCTAGGTGCTTGTTTTAACCCATATAATGCTTTCCTAAGTCTATACACATAATGTGGAAGAGTAGGATCAACAAAACCTGAAGGCTGCTCCACATATACTTCTTCCTTTAGATTACCATTTAGGAATGCTGACTTCACATCCATTTGGTATACCTTGAATCCTTGATAAGTTGCATAGGCCAAGAACATCCTTATGGCCTCCAGTCTGGCTACTGGGGCAAAGGTTTGATCAAAATCAATACCTTCTTCTTGCCTATATCCTTTTGCAACCAGTCTTGCTTTATTCTTTATGATGACCCCTTGTTCATCTAACTTATTTCTGTAGATCCACTTAGTTCCTATAACATTGTGGTCTTTAGGCTTTGGAACCAGCTCCCAAACTTTGCACCTTTTGAACTGATTAAGTTCTTCTTGCATAGCTTCAGTCCACTGTGGATCTTGTATAGCTTCTTCAAATTTCTTTGGTTCTATTTGAGACAGAAAACTTGAATATACTACAGCATTCTGATTTCTGCTCCTTGTCTGAACACCTTGTCTTGGATCTCCAATTATCAGCTCTACTGGATGATCTCTTAGATGCCTGTTGGCTGGAGGCATCCTTACTTCTGGTTGTACTTCTACAGCATCTTCATCATGCTGAGTTCCTTGTACTTCTTCAGCTCCTGGTACATGTAGTTCTCCCCCTGGACATAAGCCATCTTCTTCTACTTGCTGTCTTGCAGCAGGTACATCTTCTATGGCTAGCTTGTCCATCTTCTTAGTAAGACCTGTGGGGCTGCATACATTGCTAGACAACTCATTGTTAATTAGTTGTGTCTCATCAAAAACTACATGCACAGACTCCTCTACAACTTGTGTAGTCAAGTTGTAGACTCTATAAGCCTTACTATTATTGCTGTACCCAACAAACACTCCCTCTTGGGACTTGGCAGCAAACTTAGTTAGGTAAGACTTTCCATTGTTAAGTATGAAGCATTTGCAACCAAAAATCCTGAAATAGGATAGATTTGGTTTCCTGCCTTTCACAACTTCATAGGGGGTCTTGTTTAACCTTTTAGTGATGGTAGCCCTATTTATCACATGGCATGCAGTGTTAACTGCTTCAGCCCAGAAATACTCAGGCAGTGATGTATCACTAAGTAGGGTTCTACCAGCCTCTATCAAGGTTCTATTCTTCCTCTCAGCAATGCCATTTTGCTGAGGTGTTCTAGGTGAAGAGAATTCTTGAAATATCCCATAGTCTTCACACAGCTTTGTCATGCTTTCAGACTGAAACTCAGTACCATGGTCACTTCTAATTTTGACCACTGTACAGTTCAATTCATTCTGAATTTGCTTAACAAAACTATAGAAGACACTAGGTGTTTCAGATTTCTGCTTTAAGAAGAACACCCAGGAAAACCTTGAGTAGTCATCAACAACTACAAAGGTATAGACCTTCCTACCTAAGCTGTGAACTGGCATTGGACCAAATAGATCCATATGCAAGAGGTATAAACACCTCACAGTATCTTTGTTGTCTAAGCTTCTAAAGGTGGATTTAGTCTGCTTGCCCTTTTGACAAGCTGAGCAAATGACATCTTTAACACACTTAACTTGAGGACCATTCCTCACTAACTCTTTGCTAAAGAGTTTGCTAATAGTCTTGTAATTAAGATGGGCAAGCCTCTTGTGCCATTTGACACATTGAGAGACTGTCTCATCAGCTACAAGACAAATAGGAGAACCATTGTTCTCAATCATAATGTCTAAACAATAGACATTCCTCTTCCTATAACCTGTCAAAATGATCTCTTGATCACTTGACCTCTTGATATGACAACCATTTTTAACAAATGAGATGTCATACCCTACATCACTTAACTGACTTATACTAATGAGGTTGTGTTTCAACCCTTTAACATAAGCCACTTGAGTAATGGTAACTAGGTTTGAAGAGATGTTACCAAACCCTTTGATGATTCCTTTTTCAGAACCACCAAAGGTCACCTTTGGACCATTTTTGATTGGAATGTAGTCCTTCAGTAGTCCCCTAGTTCCAGTCATGTGTCTGGAACATCCACTATCCAAGTACCATGTAGGGGTATGGCCACTTGGATTCACCTGCAAAACAAATTAATGAACCTTAGAACCCAAAGTAAACTTGGGTCCTTGGTGATTGTTAGTTTGCAACTTAACAAAGCTACCTGTTGGCTTTTCACCAGGTAACTTACTACTCACCTTGGCACTGGCATTGTGCCAACAGTCCATTGCAAAATGGCCAATCTTGCCACAGCACCAGCATTCAAACTTGTTGTACCTTTGCTTAGGTACAACCTTTGCTGTCTTGACTACAGCAGGCTTGTTGAATGTTGGGGCTTTGCCCTTGGACTTGGACTGATCCTGAACAGTCCTAGCTGGTTTAATAAAACCCAATCCAGCCTTTCCTTTATGATGAATAAATTCATCAATCAAGGGTAGCACTGATTTAGGTTTTGAAAACCTAGCAACTAGCTCTTTTTCCTTCTGAAGATTGATCTCCAGTAACTTAATTTGATCATTTTTATAAGTGATAGTTCCCATCTGAATCACAGTAATGTGTTTCAGCCTGGCTACCTCATTGAGCTTTTGATCAAATTCCTTCTCAAAGCCTGTTGCAGCTGCCTTTAGATCAGCAATTTCCTTTGCCTGACTTTTGGCAAGGGACTTGCTTTTCTTATAGGCTTGCAACAGTACTTTATATTCATCTAAGAGCTGATGAATATCTCCCTCAGATTCAGAAACACTTCCATCACTTGATGAAGATGAATCTGACTCTGAACTAGAACTGAAATCTGAACTTTGAGTTGGACTTTGTACCTGACTAGGTCCTGGCTGCTCCAGGATTTTGGTACCTTCAGTCAATGCCATCAGTCCTTGGCACTGACACTCTTCTTGTTCATAGATTGATTCCATGATCTGCATAAACTCTTCTTCTTCTTCAGCAAATAGCCCTATGTAGGCTTCAGCATCTGTCTCAGTGTCTGAAGAAGAAATGTCTGAAAGAGTCTTCTCATTCTTTGCAACAAAGGACTTCTCCTTCTTTCCTTTGAAGTGAGTTTTCTTTTTGTCACTGGATTCTTTTCTTCTCTCAGGACAATCTGCAATAACATGCCCCTGTCTATTGCAGCAGTAACATACTATCTTAGACCCAGTTGCCTTGCTAGTCTTTGTCTTTTTCTTGTCCTTTTTGAAGGCTTCTTCTCCTGATACTGAACTTCTTTCCCTTTGGAAAATGAAGGTCTGGACCTCCACTGTTTCTTCTTCAGGAATTTCTGAAAATGTCTGGTGAATGCAGCAAAGTCTTCATCACTTTCACTGCTTGTAGACTTTGTGCTAACAGACTCATCAGATTCAGATTCAACTATCTCTGGAGGAGGTGTTGATGACTTAGTCCTCCCCTTTCTAGGTACTTCTGACTTGAAAGCAACAGTCCTTTCTCTGTGCTCAGTCCTTGTTGATTTTTCCTCCTCTTTTCTCACAGACAGCTGCATCTCATAAGACAACAACTTGCCAAATAGTGTGGGAGGAGGAATTTCTCCCAACTTTGCCATTTCTCTGATGGCACAGATCTTGGTGTCCCAATCTTTGGTTAGGGACCTTAAGAACTTATCATTCAATTCATAGTTAGTGAACTCTCTTCCATAGGACATAAGTTCATTAACAATTCTGTAGAATTTCTTGTAGCATTCAGTGATGCTATCTCCTCTTCCTTGCCTAAAGCTCTCATACTCTTGATTAAGCAAGGACTTCCTATCTTGCCTAACTTCTTCAGATCCTTCCATATACACTATAAGAGTGTCCCACATCTCTTTTGCTGTCTTACAGTGAATTAAGTTCTGGAAGGTGGCATCATCAATGGCACTTACTATTATGTTTTGTGCCCTTTTGTCCATAGTGGCTAGGACAATTTCATCCTTGGTCATCTCAGAGAAATCCTTTGGAGTCCTCTGATTTGCATCCAATACTGAGATCTTCATGGGCACATATGGCCCCTCTTTGACTGTGATGTAGATTCTAGGGTCTGAGGCCTCCATGAATAGCCTTACCCTCTCTTTCCAGATTCCAAAAATCTCCTTTCTGCATATGGGCAGTTTCATTGAACCCAATTCCTTGTGATTCTCTGAAGACCCCATGTTTCTTGATTTTCTTGAAACTGTATTCTGACTTACACTGAATCTGCCAAAACTGGATCTCCTCAGACAGTTAGTCCTTTTTGAGGAACCTGCCTCTGATACCACTTGAAAGATATGGTACCTAAACACCTAGAGGGGGTGAATAGGTGACCTAAACCTTTTTGAAACTTTGTTGGCAGCACAACAATTATTTTACAGAATTCTACAGCTAACAGCAATTACAAAATATAAACAGTTAATCCACAGCACAGCACAGCACATCAGACACACTAATTTATAGTGGTTCCCCAATCTTTGGGTACATCCACTGTCCCCCTTCGCTTATCTAGCAGTGTACTAGATTCGGCCAACCTTCTCCACTATCTCAGAACCCAACAAGGTTCCTACACCTCAGGCCCAAAGCCTTACACTCAGCCACCAAGGCCTACACTCAGCCACCCAGGCCTACACTCAGCCAATTAAGGCCTACACTCAGAGTTCTTCAACTCCTACACTCAGGCAACCAAGCCCTACCCTCAGCCTTTATAATATAGGCTTACAATTCTCTCAGATCCAATGGATCCTACAAGTTAACATAGAAATACAATAGCTAACTCTCCAACTCAGAAAATAAGAGAGGAGTTGAGAGTTTCTTGAAGAGTACTTGGAAGAACTCAGCTAGATCCAAACTGACTTAGCTTCCTTCAAAGCTTCTTGAGTTAGAACTGAATTAGTCTGAATCTTCTGCAGTTGATCCTTGACCTCTGCTTCTTGAGATCCAGATGATTCTGAATCTTTCTTATCAGCCTTAGTTCCAAAGACTGAATTCTTGATTGGAGCTCTCTCTCTCCAACTTCTTAGATCTGCAGTTGAACTGTCAGATCTTCTTGTGTTGATCCTCTGTGTATCACTTTCCTGATTACTTGAAGAATCTGATCAACCACTTTAAGTATTCTTGACACCTACTTGTAACAACAATCATCAATCTCTTTCTGTATACTATGGGTGCCTATTTATAGGCTTCCTTCATGGTAACCGGCTGGTCCGGTTCATAACAGACTTCTGATTTCTCTGACAGTTACTGTAGACCGGCTGGATCGGCAGCTGTCATGTCAACCAGTCACTTCTTGAAATTCTCTAACTGTCAGATAGTGTCAAGACTTTCTGTTCTTAAGTGTCGACACTTATAGACTAAGTGTCGACACATGTTGTGTAAGTGTCGACACAAGTCTACAAGGTGTCGACACAATTCCTTGTATGTCTCGACACAGATACTTCTTCAAGTGTCGACACTGAAATTAAGTGTCGACACAAGTACTTGATCTTCATTCTTTAACTGTATTCTTCTAAGTGTCAACACATCTCCTTTGTGTCGACACATCTTCATGTATTGAAACTGTCAAGTGTCGACACTACTTCTTGGTGTCGACACAAGTCTTCAATTTTATTTCTTCAGCTGAGTGTCGACACATTCCCTTAGTGTCGACACTTGTCTTCAATTTTATTTCTTCAGCTGAGTGTCGACACATTCCCTTAGTGTCGACACTTGTACTTAGAATATTTTGTAAACTTTTCTGTTCTTTGCTAAGTGTCGACACAGCTCCTTGTGTCGACACTTTCTTCAAGTGTTGAGTCTTTAGCTAAGTGTCGACACAATGTGCTGAGTGTCGACACTTACTTCAAATGTTGACTCTTCTGGTTGTGTGTCGACACATTGTGCTGAGTGTCGACACATGTACTTAGACTCTGCAGATTTTTGCTGAGTGTCGACACTTTCTGGTGTAGACACAGCTCTTCTAGGTGTCGACACTTCTGCTAAGTGTCGACACAGCTTTTCTGCATACTTCTTCACTGAGTGTCGACACAGCTCCAAGTGTCGACACTTTCTGTCTGGTGTCGACTCTTCTTCTCAGGTGTCGACACAATTACTCCAAGTGTCGACACTGCTTGTCTGGGTGTCGACACAAGCTTTCTCAAGTGTCGACACTTTCCCTCTGGGTGTCGACACATGGACTTAGAAACTTTTAGCTTCAATCCAGTGTATACCTAACCTGCACAAGTAACTCAAACAAACATCAAATACATTATGATGTATATCATTGAGTTAGGTGAGGCTTCTTCAAATCAGGTACATTTGATCAATGTACCCAACAGTACGTGTGACCAGAATCGGATCGGGTGGAAATTAGAGTACACGCGGGGGCACGGGGATGGTACGGTACGAATGGTGGATTAGGCTGGGAAAGGCTTGGGATTGTGATGTTCTAAGGCATATTTTGTCTCTGTGGGTGGCTGGCTAGCCCGTGACGTTGCAAAATCATGTGTGGAGAGTGTCCCGGCGAGACAAGTCCCCTTCTGTGGAACTGTCTAGAATGCCAAGCTTTGGACAAGCTCGGATGATCCCAATTGGGTCCCGCTGGGTCTCCTTTGGTGGACTTTGTCCCGATATTAGACCCGGGCCTGAGTCATCGCGAACGGGTGGGGTCTAGCAAGGGTTCTTAGTATCGGTTTATTTGTGTGGCGGAATCCTGACGTGAGAAGTCAGATCTTACAAGCAAGCCCGGAGTTTGAGACCCATAAGCGGGTGGGCCCTAGGCGAGTGTTCCGTGCGGTGGCTTGTAAGCTGTTTGGGGAAATTGGAAGTACCCTTATGTTTGCGGCTTGAACTCTGATGGGGAAATTAGATGTACCTAATTGATGATGTGTTAGAAGCATATGCTTTAGGGTGCCTTGGGTGAAGCTCAGGTTTGCATACATGCTACATTGTATGCCCCTTTTTATTATATGCTCAACATAGAAATGTGTTTGTTTTATGAGACATCCAAATATGTTTTACTATTTTAACTATATTTGTATTTTTGAATACAAAGTGCCGACCTGCAGGGTGATGGAGTGCCCCGGGCTCTCCTAGGGACGGCCAGGAGGAGATGTGTTGGTTATACAGTTGAGGTCAGCCTTTGCTGACCCACGTTACAACCAAATTTTTAAAGGGAAAGGATCGCAAGCTAGAGCAAGCTCGCCGGCCAAAAAGGCCTAAGCCTCTTGAAGTGTTACAAGATGTGTTATCGCTCTGTTTAGTGAAATGTGATGTTTTATGTTCTATGTTTCTCGCTTGCACGCTGAGGTAGCCTAGGATTGCTTATGAACGTTTACTCTTGATGTTATTATTTGAGTTTTGGACGCTAAATTGTTGTAAGGCCTTAAGTCCATGTTAATACTCCAGTGTTTAGTGGATAAATTCTAGTTTTGTTCTCTTATTTCCGCTGTGTTTAATATAAGTTTTGAGTTGGGTAGTTTATATCATCTTATAATGCTTAAGTTGTGACGTTTGTATGTTGTGGGGCCCCGTCCGGACCTATATTATACGGTCATTACAGAGGAGGTGTTACAATTTGGTATCAGAGGGATGTTAGTGTCCAAGGTAAGTTTTTGTGGATGAATGTCCTAATCGGATCACGTTAATAAGTTATCCACATAGGAGTATCGCGGGATCATGAGTGTCCTTGTGTCTAGTTTTGCGACTAGAAGTTGATTTTGGTTTACCTTGCTTTTGTTAAGGATGCAAGCGATGGGGCAGGGACGTCGACGTCAAGAGAAGAGCCTTCGGCGAGCAGTGCTACTGGTTCGGGTCCATTGGGCATGGGGGTAACCCCTATCGATTTCTGTCGCATGCTTGTAGAAGCTATGGTAGCATTCCAGGCTACAGCGGTAGCACAAGTTGTGACCCCAGTTGTGCAGGTAACGACTCCCATTACCCCGGGTTCGACACCGATCATGCAGGGTGAAGGAGCCAAGCAAGCAGAGTCGTTGGATGAAAGAGTGGTTGTAGGGCACAGAGACTGACAAATGAAATATTTTCTAAGATTCCATCCCTCAACGTTTAAGGGAGTCGACACGCCGACCGATGCAGAGGACTGGTGGGCGAGAATTCAAGAGCTACTAAGGGCGGCAGACATGCTAGTAGAGAAGCAGTCCGAGTTTGTGAGTTTCATGTTGGAAGGTGACGCTAAGCTGTAGTACGTGAGTCATAGCGGTCGTCAGTTTCCTGGACGCACCTCATCCATAGAAGAGTTCGGGTATGCTTTCTTGAAGAAGTATATTCCCGCATCGACAAGGCTAGCCCTTTAGAGACAATTTTTGCACTTGGTACATCGGGATAAGACAGTAGATGAGTACGTCCAAGAGTTCACTCGTTTGGGATGTTATTCTGGGACGACCATGGTAGACGATGAGGAGAGGGACAATGTTTTCTACCACGGATTGAGGGAGAACCTGAGACAACCCATCATATCTATAAATAAAGCGGGCTTCAACGAGTTAGTCAAGGCCGCTAGGATGTTGGAGAGTGATATGGAGCGAACCCAACGTCAGAAGGGTTTTGTAGCCAAGCAGGGAGAAGGAAAGCCTTCTCAATTGCAAGGGAAATTTGATGGAAGTAAGTGGAAGAAGAAGTCCCATCCCTACAAGACTTGGGAGAAGAGTAGTTTGACATTGGGGGGTTCTCTCTTCAAGGGACCACTATCGTGCTACAAGTGTGGCAAGATGGTCAACATAGATCGTTTCTGTACTGAAGGTGGCACTGAGCAGGAGCCAAGGCAAGAGCAGTCAGTGCGCTTCGGGCCCAGCATAGGGGAGAAGGGAAAATGGTGGAGTCGAGCGCTTCTCGTTTCCAACCCGTGCAACAAAGGACATACAACCTTGGGCAGTAGGAAGCGATGCGCCAAGCCGATGTGGTGACAGGTATGAGAAAGTTTAAGTTCATTTATTTGTTTTAGACTTTCAAGATCTTTTTTGTACGTCGTTGGTGTTGTTGGCTTCTTGATATTTTCTGGTTACCCAGCTAGGGTATTGTTCGATACGGGTGCGTCGCACTCCTTTCTTGCGAAAAGCTTTATCCGAAGAATTGGAGTCGAGTCTTTCCCTACGGACGCAGAGTTTAGTGTGTTCATACCCAACCTTCATGACCACCGGGACGAGATGGCGCATTGTTTGGAGTCTAGGTGGAGTTGATTTTAGGTTGGTAGCAGTGGTTCTACCATTGGCCGAATTTGATGTGATCTTGGGGATGGACTTGTGATAAGTTGTAAATATACATATTTTCGCGTACGTTAATTAAGTTGTTTTAGTTTATTTTTGTCATATTTAGTTAATTTTGTTTAATTAAATTCTTCTTTTTTAATATTCTTCTCTAGCTTACCTTTATTTTGTTTTTCTAAAATTTTACAGAAACTGCCAAAATTTCAAAGTACACGCCCGTGTACTTCTCGATCACGCCCATGACCTGGGCTTTGATTCCAACAGAAGTTGCCGCATTCAAAGAAAAATTCAAGTACATGCCCGTATCTGATGTTACACGCCCGTGTTCAAGCCGACACGCCCCGTGTCACGCCCTCGATGTTCGTCAAACTTGACTCGATGATCGGCATTCGACGATCTGCCGAACATGCCCGTCACACGCCCTGATACGCCCATGTCAATCCCGTTCGACGTTCAACACACACAGCTCGATGTTTGGCGTTCGAAGTTCGCTGAACCGCCCGTCACGCCCGTGTCAATATTCGACACGCTCGTGACCTCTCTACATGTCCCAGACAAGACGATTCCAGCGACGAAATGACACGATGCCTTCCCCAGATAAACCTTCTAGACACGCCCAACCTACATGCCCTTGACAGCAGGGTCGCACCTGTGACTTCCACGTGTACAGCCTCAAAGTCAACAATCAATAAATGCTCATGATCAACACAGCAATAGTATTGACACGCCCCCCTACACGCCCGTGACCTAGGGCATGTAACCCAAAATTTTTTCCTATAAATAAAACTTCTCTGTTTGAGATGTGGGTTCCTTTCTTTGAACCATTTTGCTTAAGGGCTGGGCTGCTTAGGTGAATTTCATGCTATGTAAGGGAAATTTCTCTCCCTCTCTCTAGTTTTTGTTTTAATTTTCTTTGTAACTCGTTCTTAACTTAATAAAATATGCGTTTTTCTTCTCCTTATATCGTTCTGGAATGGATCTGAGTGCCCCTCCTTAAGCATTCTTATTTGTTTTTTTTCTCTTTGTTTTTCTCTTCTTTAAAATGGGTGTGTGTGTGTATAAGAATAGATTTTATGCTTTTATGTTTTAGTTATTTTTACTTATCTTTGTTTAGATTTAAGATTTTATAGCTTTTTATTCATTCTTATAAATTGGTAAAAGTGTTATCAAAGTGAATTTTATTTTCCTTTCACTAAGATTATTTTTTTTATGTTGTAAAATTTTTTTGTTCTTTTTTACTTTATTTTCACTTTTTACGCACTTTTATGAAGTTATAAGAATGAATTTATAATCATTTTAATTTTCGAGCTCTTCGATTTTTGTTTTTAACTTTCACAACTTTTGCTCTTTTAATTTTTATTTTCTCTTTTTTATTCATTTCTATCATAATCTACCGGTAAAAATGTAATCATTTTAATTTTTCGGTCACTTCGTTTTCTTATTTTAGGATGTGTGCGTGAGTGTATGAGTTAGAGTTTTATTGTTTTCATTCTTCAAGTAGAGTGCATGCGTGTATGAGATAGATTTTTCTGCTTTAATTTCTCGCATACTCGTTTGAGTAGGACTTGTCATTTCTTGCCTACTCGTTTGAGTAGAATTTGTTGTAACACCCCAAAATTGACAGCAGAACTTTTGTCACTGTCGCCGGGCAACAGTGGGTATCGACTGATGGCGATAGTGGCGTTCGTCGATCCACGCTCGACGAACTCAACGGTTTCAACAAATCGTCGAACTAATATCGCCGAGTGGCGACAATGGGTATCTCCAAATGGTGATAGTGATGACACTCAATGCCATAAAACATTGAGTGAGCTCGAGGCACTCGAAGCCTAGAAGCGTTGAGTGAGTTACTTGCTTTGTTAACGCCGGGCGATAATGGGTATCGCCGGATGGCGATAGTAATAAAGCGTTGAGTCGGCACTCAACGCTCTCAATGCTCTCAACGCACTCGACGCTTGAAAGCATTGAGTGGCGTGATATCGCAGACGACAGTGGGTGTCGCCGGGGCGATATTACCATGTGGTGTATGACACATGTCGGATTGGTTGTTAAGCAGCCAATAAGCGGTGGTTGACCTGGTTCAAAGCGGTCAAAGCTGTGAATGATATCGCCATGTGGTGACAGTCAATATCGCCACGTGATATCGCCAAAGTTGACTAGTCTCCTCAAATCCTGACCTTTGCTTTGTTTTGAATGAGAGATCATGTGGCTGGGATTAATCCCGAATCCACTTAACCAGAGAAGAAAAGGAAGGAGGTTTCATTCCCTCTCTCTCTCTCTCCATTTCCTGGTTTCACTTGAGTAAAAAGGAAGAAGAAGCTAAGGAAGTGCTGGGCTGAGCTTTGTGAGTTCGCTGAAGGAGATCTTGTGGTCGGAGGCCAGATCCGAGGATCGATCCGCGAAGAGGAGAACGACGTGCTTCTTTCCATCCGCGGAGAAAAGCTTCGTCATGGCTCCGAAGAGAACTACAAGGGTAACGATCTTTCTTCCTTGGACATGTGAAGTCCTTTATTTGACATATGCATGGATTTCCCCCACCAAAAGGTGGAATGTTGAGGGATTTCCACTGGGTTGACGCTTGATATCCCCAAAAGGTCTTACATATAGATTCAAAAATGTATAGTACGGAATAGGAATACTATGTAAAGCCCATCTGGACAGGTTGGTTTGGATTGGTGATGCTTTATTTTGTGAACCAGAGAAGACTCCACGTATAAATGATTATTTTACGGAATCTGTGGGCTATGCCTGCGAATTGGAGTAACAGGAAGTTCTGGAGAGGATCTCGAGAAAAATACCCAGGTGAAATCACAGTTGTGGAAATTGCTGATATCGCCGGGTGAAAGTGGGTCTCACCGACGGCGATAGCTCCCAGAGAGCTATTTGTGATGTGAAAGACCAGTTTTTTGGCAATGCAGGTTGCTGCAGGGTTTGGGTTGAGTTTGGGCAGAAAAAGAGAGTTCTGTTCCCGCCAAGCGATTGTGATGAACGCTGACATTAACTCCCTTTGTGATTATGAAGCCAGTCCTTGGTGGACTGTTAGAGATATTAATATTTTAGTGTTATTATGTTTAGTCCCACACCGCCTATCGGTGTTGTGAGTCATGTTGTAGTTCCTATATAAAGCCCCTTTGTGGAAGAATAAGATTGCACTTTCTATTTCCCTTCTCATTTCTACATGGTATCAGAGCCTAATGATCTGAGACCTAAACAACAATTTTTTTACCGATCTGCTGATATCCCCCCCCCCGCTCCCGTCCCGACCTAAATCCCCCCGCCTCGTGCTTTCTTCTCCCGCGCGCTGCGAGGGCTTACGCTCGCTGCTCCCGCTCCTGTCGACGGAGTCGATCTATGATCCCGTCGACAGGAGCGGCGCAGATCTCCTGACGGCTGCTTCTTCCGACCTCACCGACGCGTCGACCTCTTCCTTCCTCGACACCGACGCGTCGACCTCTTCCTTCCTCGACACCGACACGCCGACCTCTTCCTTCCTCGACACCGACCGGCTTCCTTAATCGCCACCGACGCATCCTCCAGCTTCCTTCATCGACATCGACGGCTCCTCCGGCTTCCGACGGCGACATCAACGATCCCGTCGGCTCCCCTCTGTATTGCCGACGCCGACGCCTCTGCTTCCGGCTTATCCCGGCGTCTTCATCGCTGCTGCTTCCGCCTGCGTCCTCCTCTTCCTCCATCGTTCTCTTCTCCCGACCTCTCTGTCACATGGATGCTGCTCTGCCGCTTCTTCTTCTCCAGCATGGATGCTGCTCTGCCACTACTTCTCCGGCCTGCTGCTGCCGCAGCTGCTTCTTCTCCGGCTTCTCTGCGAGCCGTGCCTCTCCTCCGCTGCTGTCATGCTGCTCCTTCATGCCGACGGATGCTTCTTTCTTCTTCAGATCCAGCCCGGCCCGTAGGGTTTAACATTTCAATTTTTTTAAGTTGTTTGTGGTTTTTGTGGTGCGTCTCTATGATTTCTGTCTTCTTGCACGTGATCTACGTGAGGGGGAGTGTACGTCACGGCCTCTAGGCGTAGTTTATACCTTCATGCACGTATTCCACGTGAGGGGGAGTGTTTGTGATATCGGCGACTCGGATGCTCCTTTCCCGACTCCTGCCTTAGTCACACCCGACCCCTAGGTATAACCTATGTCTTCTTGCACATGATCCACGTGAGGGGGAGTGTTTGTGATCATGGCGACTCGGATACTTCTTTCCCGACTCTTGCCTTAGTCACACATGGCCCCTAGGCTGATTTCATATGTTGTTTGTGTCTCCTCGTCATTTTCTTTGGATTTGATAGGGTTGGTTTGGTCTTGCGTGGTTGACCTTGTTTCCGCTCTGAGTGTATCCAGCGTTGTCATGGTCGGTTTGCGGACCAACGTCGTGTGGCGTTTGCCCGATTGAAGTATCCCCGGTGACATGTGGTTGGGCCTCGGTGGCTGTTGTTTTGTCACACTTTGTCAACCTTCTTATACCCTTCGTTTTATGTTGTGTTCAAGCTGTAGGTTTCTCCTCCAGCTTGAGGGGGAGTGTTAGAGATATTAATATTTTAGTGTTATTATGTTTAGTCCAACACCGCCTATCGGTGTTGTGAGTCATGTTGTAGTTCCTATATAAAGCCCCTTTGTGGAAGAATAAGATTGCACTTTTTATTTCCCTTCTCATTTCTACATGGACATTGTGGCTATTGTGAGCTATGAGCTTTTAAAAGGCTTCGTGCCGAACGGATAAGGGAGAATCTGGCCCGCGTCATTTATGGCGATTTGAGCAACGGGTAAAGGCTGGCCTGTCTGCGCGTTATGGTTGTCAACTTGAGTTACCTGGGTTATTGAGTATTCGTTGTAACATATAATGAGAGTCTTAGGCCTGCGTGTTATTAAGACTAAAGTCTCCGGCTGTATGTCGTAGAGCGCAATGCTCAAAGTTGCCAATGGGAACGGTGGTGGGGCCTGATACTTGGGCACACTGAATATTTGCCCTGAGTGTACAAAACATTTGACGGTTGAGGCATTAGTTTGTGATATTTTGAACTGTGCGTAAGGGCACGTTCTTGTGATATATCTGCTTTTGTAATACTATGTCTGCAGGGAAGGAATACCGCTGCCCCGGGTAAGGGGTAGGGTCATTATAAATTAGTCAGCCGAATGTTGATCGTTGTTTTGTTTGCCACCGTTGCGGTGGATTGTCCTCATGCAGGTGCTGGTGAGCCGAGCGGAAAATAGTGGGCTGAAGCCCTTGCTGCTACTGCTGCTATACGTGCCCTCGAAGGCCAAGGAAAGAAAAGTGTTTTGTGATTTTCAAGTGTGCCCGGCCTGCGTGCCGATGTATGTAACCCATATGTATGAAGAAAACTTGTAATGCCTTAAGGCCAAATACTTTGGTGTAATTTGTATACATTCTTGTGTGATATATATAAATATGGTGGTTTTATATATAGTGGACATTCATGGCTAATGAGTTCAAATTTAACCTCCAATGCTTCCGCTAGAATGCTCTAAGTTAGGATGTGTATACTGGTTCTGATATTCATAAGTAATGTCCTTGACTGTCTATGGAATATGGCATGGGTCCCCGACCAGACCTTCTATTATATTTCATGTGATGAACAAAGACATTACAATTTGGTATCTGCTTGTCTTAGTCTTCCTCCTCCGAATTCGTGGTCGAATTTTTTTTGCGGGGTGGCGAGCACGTGTAAGTGCTTACTGTTATAACATAAATGAACTTAGGAATCTTCACTTAGGAATGATAATACACATATTTGCGGAACCTGTGCATTCCTGATATTGCTTTGTGCAATATTTTAGTTGCTTAATTGGATGTTTCACGATTGTAGGCGACTAGAGCGAATGAGGGATAGCAAGAACCCCAACATTCGATGGGGATTAATACACCAACTGAGGTGCCAACACCTCCTCCTTCGGTAGAGACGGTCTGGTTGATCGCTGATGTGGTCTTCGCAAAGATCAAGTCCCAACATGAGGGACATGTACAACCCTCTGTTCTGGTGGTGTGTCCCGTGCTGGTTGGTGTACTTGAGTAGATGACAAGGGGAAGAGCGTTGTCTCCGCCGTTAAATATGTGTCTGAGTTAAGGACTGTACACGATCAAGGACTACTTTCATGCATTTATTGAGCTGAGACAACATGTAGAGTTTGTATTTGAGACCGAGGAGATTAAGACCAACATATTTTATGATGGTCTGCGCGATGAACTACGACGTCTATTGGTGGTTCCAAAGTTAATTAGATTTGATGCCTTGGTATTGACGGCTAGGTCTTTGGAAATGGACTTGAATAAGTTCAGGGCGAGACACGAGTTCAATGTGCCGATCTGTGCAGATATGTCAAAATCACCTCTTCCACAATCATGGGAACAAAGAAAAGCTGTGGTCCATATGTTTGCTTTTCTTATGGTAAGGTAGGACATATTGCCTGAGAATGTCGTGGTGATGCGCCAAGGCTAAAGAAAGCTAAGGTTGGAGCAGTTGCAGGGCGAACTCAACACATTTGCTACTCGTGTGACAAAGAAGGACATAAACCCCGAGAGTGCCAAAGTGGCCCTTAGAAAACACCAAATAAGAAGGGAATGTTGATGTATGTACATAAATACCTGTTATTATGTACCGTACAGTTCCTAGTAAGGAACGATGTATACAATAATACTCTTGTTCCATATATAAACATGGTTTGATGAATAATCAAGAAGTCGTTTTCTTACGACTTAATATATTCCTTGTGTGCTTATTTTGGTACCACAAATACGAGTGGAATGACATGGCCGTAAGGAAAAGAGTGTATACGAGGGTATAAAATGATATGGTAAGATGTTGATATGGTCAGATCAGGACGTAGGAGCGTCTGTGCTGACCCTAGTTGTGTTTGACGTGATCATATGAATGGACTAGCTCTTGGAGCAGCGTACCAGTATAGATCAAAACTTCATGGAAGTCACACTAGGAAAAGTATCACAGAACGAGGGACTAAGTGTAACATCCCAATTCGAGCTAGACCCCCCCCCCCCCCCCCCCCCCCCCCCCCCCACCCCCGAGTGACTTGTGTCACTACATATTGGCCTGGACTAGGTAGAAGTCTTTAGACCGTGAGGCTGTCATGGTGGAGTCATGGTTAACATAGGAGGATGATTTAAATTAAGAAATTGCAATTATGAGAGATTGTTACATGATCATCAAGTTGTAGGTACACCGTTGATGGTAGCGTTCGCCTAAAAGGTCTATGTTACCTAGGAAGCATGTGTTACCTCCAAGGCAGCATTCCAACTGGAAGAAATTATAGCGCGTGTCCAGCTCAAATAATGTGATTTGCAAATATCATATTTATGCGAAACAGTGAAATCAAGCCAATGGCCTTGAGAATGATCTCAAATAGTTTTATTAGATTCATAGTGATAGTACAAGTCAATGGAGTCATCCGTTCGCGATTCTGACATCATTTGGACAGTTTTGAAGTTCAAGTAAATTGACCACAAATGCTCCAGGGAGCGTAAAATGAGCATACGAACTCGGATTGGATCGCGGATCATTCTGATGAATGCGTGTCAACAGGACAAACATAACTAGACCATCAGAGGCAAATTCCAAAATTCCTAGAGAAATCTGTGTGCGTTTAACTGCGTAGTAATTAGGCTCCTTCTAAATCATAATAAGAATAAAATGATAATAATAATAATAATTATTATTATTATTATGTATTATATATACCTAAAGTTTTAGGTTAGATACCATCTCCTCCCGACCAAACTCCTGCAACTGACGGCGGAAAGGAAACTCTTCTCCTCCATGGCTGATCCAAGCTCCGACCATTTCCCTCCCCCAAGCTGTCGGCCAACGCCGCACCTTTCTTCGGCGAGCTTGAATCCAGCAACTCCTCCACCTGCTCCACCATGGCTCTTGTAAAATCTCCCCTGAGAAACTCTATCCAGCAAGCCCCACGGCAAACCGACCATACCCAACAAAACCGCCACCTCCAACTCCGACAAAAACCTACAGAGATCTCCCTCTCTATCTTTTTATTTCTCTCAGATTTACTTTCTCTCTCTAAACCTCATGGCCGACCACCACCAAATTCAAGATCTGACCGAGCCATATCTTTCCTTGGCTCCCACAAGCTCCTACCAGCTAGATCCGGTGTGTTTCCGGACAACACAATGTTCGGCCGCCCTTTTTCTTGCCCTGGCCAATTCTTCCACAACTCCAGCGAGCTTAACCTTGGTGAAGACCTCCTCTCCCATGGCAGCCGCTGCTCTCCACCATGGCTAAGAGATTGAATATCATATGCTCTGTTGTTGATTCAGCTTAGATTGGCAGGAAGATGAACATGCTGCTCTTCTTATTTTTGATGGCCTTGGCGGGAGGCTTCTATGAGGATGAATGTTATGATGGAAATGATTGAAGGTCTACCACAACATTCAACAACAAATTTGACGGGATCCAACTATGGGTTGGAGTAACGCTCAATCGGCACATAGCGACTATTGGGAAACATGCATGGACACTTGGTGAGCTTTCTACTCTCTCCCTTGGTGCTAGATATATAATTATTTCTAGGAGAGATGTTGACTCAACAGAGTCAGACTTGCGAGGCGAAGATCTCCTAGGAGGAGGCCTGCTAGGACTTGTGTCCTGTGGTAGAGTCTTCAACCTTTCCTCACTCCAAATGAAGTTTGTGGACTAAGATTGTGAAGATAAATGGCCTCATTAGGGTGAATAAGGGTGAAGGAAAATCTGTGAGAAGTGTTGAAATAGATAGTTACAGAAAGAAGACAAGTCGATGTCGTTCGTCCCGCTTTAAGATGCGCGCAAAAATCTGTTTTCTGCACGCAGCAAAATTCGAGGCCGTTTTCGGACATGATGCGATAGGATCTGGGTTGTGGGCGGAACATGAAAGTTGTAGTCCATGAAAAGATCTTTCCAACGAAGGGTTACACACGCCTTCACCGGATTCCTGTAGCATCAGAAATCCCCGATCAAAGTTGTTGTACAATAATCTTTCATGCACATGTAGTTCTCGAGTTTGTCTTGAATCAGCTTTGGATTTTCTAGAGAGATTGTAGTACAATAACGTTAATGTTTTGGTGAATTTAGTCTATAAATATTTGTGATAAAATATGATTAATGACATTTCTTGGATAGATCTTTATTGAATAAATGGTGTAGTGAAGTGTACTTGAAGAAGACGTGTTAGTGGAGGTGATTCGTGGAGCTTAATAGTAAAATGATTAAGATGGTAAGAAGAGGTGAATGACTAATACGTCCCAAGGTGCTCAAAGGGGCGTCATCCCGAGGTGAACATAGGGATGGAGAGTTGTAGTATGGCAAGGCAAAGTGGACGGTTGGGCTTGGTCCTCGTCTTTGTTCCGAGGCTCCTTCGGGCCACGATGTATTGTAAGGCCAAGTGAAAATGCATGCGGTGTGAGTTGGCACATGGTGTTATAATCTTGGGTTAAGGATAGTGTGGCAGGTCTACGGGCTCGCCAGTCGTCACACCGACAGGAGTTGCCAGATAGACTTTGAGCGGTTGGGCTTGGTTCTCGGTGTTCATTACCGAGGCTCCTTCTGTGCCAAGTGCACAGTTGGGCTTGGTCCTCGTGCTTTTTCCGAGGCTCCTTTCGGGTCACAACCTAGGCCAGTTCAGGGCTGGGTTCTCGGTGCATATCTACCTGAGACTCCTGTTGAGCCGTAGTATGCATGTGAGCTCTGCTGTTGTGTTCTTAGCTTTGAGGCGTACGGAGGCCTAGGCTAGGTAGTGTGGATGTCAGTCTAGTAGTGGAGATGCCCGCTCTACTATCACCGCCTGACCACGACGGTTGACGCCTGCGAGGTTAGCTACCTGCTCGAAAAGTGGGAACAACAAGTCTGTGTCGACATAGCAATTGCATATGCGTGATCATTACATTACATTGCATACACAAAATGCTCATCGTATAAGTTTGTATGAGTACTCTTATACGATGAGTTACTTTACTCCTGAGCCCATCCTCAACTTATATATCTGTATGAGCATTAATATAAGTTGAGTTACTTTCTGTTGTAGCTCTATATTTTTATACTGCTGTTAATGGTAGAACTGCTAGAGTAGATTGTTTACTCCTTTATTGTATTGCTGATATACATTGATATTATTCACTCTATACCACCTGTTTGTACTACTGTTTATTTATATATATTGTACCATTGTTTCTTTCTCCGCCAGGTGCCGAGGAGTTCCCGGGGGAGTGGATGTGATAGCTACTTAGTCTTTTTGACTAATGGTTGCTACATATTCCTTTTTAGGAGGAAACCTGAAGGATCAAGCGCATAACCAACTGTTCCAAAAGCCCGGACTGTTGGAAAGGGTGCTACTTAATTTCTAAAAAAAGTAGAAGAGCGTCACAGGTCAAGTGAAGGAACGCTGGACCCAACAATCCCCCCCCCCCCCGGCGTCCAGCGCAACCCATCGGCTCAGAGGTGGAGTTACCACATAGCCCACATGGCTCAGAGGTGGGGTTACCACATGGTCCACACGGCTCAGAGGTGGGGTTACCACATGTCCACGGTTGCACGGCTTAGAGGTGGGGTTACCACATGTCCACGGTTGCCTGACCCGCCGGACCCACACAGGTAGAAGGGAAAAATCAGGATTTAATAGCGCCCCCTCGGTCTTGAACCCGTGACCTGCTTTGATACCAATTGAAAGTGCAGCTAGATCTGAAATACTCTAGAGGGGGGGTGAATAGAGTATGGTGCTTAAAAACTTTTTACAACAGTTGTTGTAATCTGAGTGAACAGGGAAGCAAATAAAAAATATAAACACAAAATAACCTACAAAAGAAATTAATCACAGATCCTAACTGATCACAAAACAATCAAGCCAGAAACAAAAATAAAGACAAGCAAAACAGATGACACAAGGAGCTATAGTGGTTCCCTCTAAACTTGGGTACATCCACTCTTCTACCACCCTAGGTAGGAATTCCACTGCAGGATGAGTTGATCAGGTGTCCTGGGACACCAATGAGCTTTTGATAAGGTGCTCAAAAACCAAATCAGATTTTTTGATCAGGTGTCTTGCCACCAATGAGCTTTTGACAAGGTGCTCAAAAACCAAGCTCAAACTTTTGAAGGGAGTTTGAAAAACCCTTTACAAAGATGAGGATGAGAGAATGATGGAAGTCTTCTCTTTCTCAAAGCAGCTGAGAAGACTATGTGGATTTAGATGTTGTCAAAGCTTCCCCTGAGTTCTTGAGATGTTCAGGAAATGAAGCTTTGCTGTAGGGTGATAGGCCTTCAGAAGTTGATCTCCAGCAAATGATGATTTCTTTGCAACAGCTGAAATGTTAGGTGTCTGGAGTCTTTGAAAGATGTTGGCCTTGAACACATGAATCAAAAGGGGATCTGAAGATTTCAGATTTGTTGATCTCCTTTGGTGTGTGTTCTTGTATGAATTCTTTGAGACAGAGAATGTTTTATTCTTGTTCTTCTTGTTCTGTGTTGTGTGTTCTGATAATTATCTTAGAGATCCAAAAATCTTGAGTTTTATTCTCTGGTTCTGAATAGAAAATCATCTTCTGTCAAGAATAGTCGTTGGCCTGTCATTAATTGCATCCTTAATTGTAAATGTCTTCTGGGGGAAAGTCCAAAGAAACATTCCTTGATAATCACCTGAAACTTGGTCTAGAATAAATGAAAACGGCTAGAAAATCTTCTGAATTAATTGCTGAATAACTCCTTAACTGTTCTGAATTTGAATCTTGAAAATCCTTTAACTCTTCAGAAAAACGTCGAACTGAGCTCTGCTATCGTCGAACTGAGCTCAGCGATTTGGACTTAGACAGCAACAGAGATCGTCGATCTGAGCTCAACTATCGCCGAACTGAGCTCAGAGATAGAGAATCAATACTGAGTCAAGGATCGTCGAACTGATCTCGAAGATCGTCGAATGGAGTTCGACGAATTGTTGAAGTTGAGCTCAGCGATCGTCGAATGGAGTTCGACGATCCGTCGAAGTTGAGCTAGACGATCGTCGACTGGAGTTCGACGATTCGTCGTACTGAGCTCGACGATATGACTTAGTCTCCAAACTGAAAATCCTTGGTCTTGCGGGCAGCTTCCAAACCTAGACTTCTAACCCTTAGACTCAATTCTAATTGACCTTTATAGCTATACAAGGAGGTCAAAAACATGTTTCCTAGAGACATAGTGATCCTGACCCAAATTAGTAATAGGGTGTTCCAACAAAACCTCACAGATAGAGCATCAGGTGTTGCAGGAGGGCAGCCAGGACCAGGACGACATGGCCTAATGAGATGGTACCGTCGTTGCCGTCGGTGACTAATGTGAGTTTTGAGAGACTCATGATGTAGCCCCTTTGGGCAAAGTTTTTTTATATACTCTGATATTTTCCGGACCCTTTCGTGTAGCTTCCTGTTTTGTTTGGACTTTTTACTTAATGTGGATCATGACTTCCGTGTTTATTCTTTTATTGATGGGTTGACAGTATGATATTTGAGACTAACTGACAGAATAGGCGTCTTGTGGTACAGGTTAGCCTGTGTGCTGACGCTACTGCAAGACGGCTGTTCTGGCATAAGACTCCCCTCGGCCGTGTCTTGTGTTACACTAAGTTCGCTTGTATGCGAGGATCGAGCAAGATATGGATGTCTGCACTCCAAGTCGTCACATGTTCGGCTATGCACGAAGTAATTCTTCATGCCTATAGCGGCCTTTAGGCCGAAGCCCGGTTCAGTGACACTCCTATTGTATCGGCTTATATAGATGTTTCCTACTGACCTCCATGGGTGATGCCCCCTCAGGAGACCAATGACACTATTGCGGTGGTGTCAGGTATGAAACCTGTAGCCCGGTCGCCCTATTGAGTAGCGCCAAAGGAAATGACGGAACTAAAAGTGCAACTACAAGAGTTATTGGAACAGTGTTATATACGCTCAAGTATGTTGACTTGGAGCGCACCTGTTCTCTTTGTGAAAAAGAAGGACGGTAGCTTGCGGTTGTGCATCGACTATCGCGAGTTAAATAAGATGACAGAGAAGAACAAATATGCAATTCCTCGAATCGATGACCTGTTTGATCAGCTAATAGGAGCAACCGTCTATTCTAAACTGGACTTGAAATCGGGTTATTACCAGTTGAGGAGTCAGGAAGGTGACATTCTCAAGACAACATTTGGAACACGCTACGGTCACTACGAGTTCACGGTAATACCGTTTGGGCTAACAAATACGCCATCAGTGTCCATGGACTTAATGCATCGAACATTTTCAGAGTACTTGGATTTGTTTGTGATCGTCTTCATTGATGACATCTTGGTGTACTCTCAGTCTGAAGATCATGCGAACCATGTATGGATGGTGTTGCACACCCTAAGGAGAAATAAGCTCTACGCCAAGTCTTGGCTGTCGTCAGTGGCTTTTCTTTGTGGTGTGTGAAGATGACATTGCGGTGGATCCGTTAAAGATAAGAGCCATATGGGAGTGGCCGGTGTTGTCTTCTGTGGCCGAAGTCAGGAGTTTCCTTGAACTGACAGGCTACTACAAACGTTTCGTAGAAAACTTGTTACAGATCGCTTTGCCTCTTACCGCACTCATGAGAAAAGATCAGAAGTTCGTTTGGACGTCGGAGTGCGCGCGAGCTTTTGAAGAGCTAAAACGACGCTTGACCACGGCGCCCAGCTTGACATCGCCATGTGGTACAGACTGATTTCAAATCTACTGTGATGTGTCAGGGAGCGGCTTAGGCTGCGTTCTGCTTCAATTTGGAAAGTGATCGTTTATGTCTCACACCAGTTGAAAGTGCACGAGCGGAACTATCCTGTCCACGACTTGTAGTTGACGGCGTGGATTTTTGCACTTAAACTATGATCTTATTATTTATATTCACGGAGCATAAGAGCCTAAAATATTTGTTGGATCAGAAGGATCTGAACATGCGACAACGAAGGTGGATGAAGTTCCTCGGTGACTACACCTTCCAAATACACGATACTCCTGGGAAGGGAAACGTGGTCGTAGATGCCTTGAGTCAGAGGACTCTAGCAAGGGAAAATTGGTTGCAGATGCATGATGAGCGTCTGATCCAGGAGTTGGAAGCTTTAGAGATTTCTTTTGTTGACAAGAATTCCACAACAAATGCGTGCTTGACCTAGACGGAGGTACAGTATGACCTTGCGGACAGGGTTCGGCAGACAACAGAACTTGATGAAAGTTTGCAACGCTATGCTGTGGATGAAGTAAGTGGTCAATTCTCCTGGGATGACGGCCTTGTAGGAAAAGATGGTCGTTTGTACATCCCGAATATGGGTAAGTTAAGAGGTGAATTGATGTATGAAACTCATTTTACAAAGTACTCAATTCACACAGTGAGCACAAAAATGTATAAAGACATGAAAAACAGTTCTGGTGGCCGGGCATGAAGAAAGACAGCACTTTCCGTGGCTAAATGTCAGACTTGTGCCGTAGTGAAAGCTGAATGCCAGAAGCCTGGAGGTTTCCTGAAGTCGCTACCTATTTCGGAATGGAAGTTTGATTATATTTACATGGATTTCAGGCACGGTTTGCCGAGGTCTCAACGCGGCAACGATTCTATTTGGGTGATCGTGGACTGAGTGACTAAAGTGGCTCACTTCATTCCGAAAAAGACTAACGATTCAGTGGAAATTTTGGCAAAGATTTATGTTGAACAAATAGTACGATTACATGGTGTTCCCCTTAGCATCGTAAGTGATTGAGATGGACGCTTCACTTCGAATGATTGGAGGCTAATCCATCAGTTGTTGGGGACAAAATTACAATTCAGTACAGCCTTTCATCCACAAACGGATGGCCAAACTGAGAGTACCAACATAACGATGGAGGACATGCTCCGAATGTGCTCCTTGGATTTCGGAAAGAGATGGGAAGATCATCTCTATATGGTGGAATTCGCCTACAATAATAGCTATCAATCTAGTATAAATATGACACCGTTTGAAGCTTTGTATGTGAGAAAATGTCGTACACCCTTAGCTTGAGCGGAAACAGGCGAGTCAAAGCTCTACAAGCGTAAGGAAGTCGAAGAGGTGAATTCGACTATACGCTCTATTCGAGAGAGGCTGGTAATGACCCAAGATAGGCAAGCCAAATACTACAACACCAAGCACTGGGATGTGAAATTTGCGATTGACGATTGGGTATATTTGAAAATCAAACCCTTCAAAGGCGTGTCCAGGATTCGGCGCTTGAAAAAGTTAAGTCCGTGGTATCTTGGTCAGTTTGAAGTAATGGAACGAGTTGGAGAGGTCGCCTATCGGCTAGCTCTTTTGGTAGAATTGAGTGGATTGCATGATGTGTTTCACATATCAGTGCTTCGAAAAGTCGTGAAAGATGCAACTCAAGTAATTGTGAATGATCGTGTACCGGTCGAATCCGAGCTAACGACGAAAGTTAGACCCATTCAGATCGAGGATAAAGCAGTTAAGCAGCAGCCGAACAAGGCAATTGGGATGGTCAAAGTTAAGTGGGACAACTGTGGTCGTGAAGAGCTAACATTTGAGCGTGAGCATACCATGCGTGATGAATATCCCGAGTTGTTTGTGTAAGTTGTTATAACATTGTTTGCATGAATAAAAAGTTGTTGTAACTATTAAGTTGCTATTGTCCTTATCGCTGGAAGCAAATTTTGGGACGAAATTTCTGTAAGTAGGGGAGGGTTGTAACACCCCAAAATTGACAGCAGAACTTTTGTCACTATCGCCGGGAGACATTGGTTATCGCTTGATAGCGATAGTGGCATTCGTCGCTCCACGCTCGACGAAGTCAACGGTTCGACAAATCGTCGAACTAATATCGTCGAGTGGCGACAGTGGGTATCGCTAAACGGCGATAATGATGGAACCCAACACCATAAAACATTGAGTGAGCTCGAGGCACTCGACGCCTAGAAGTGTTGAGTGTGTTACTTGCTTTGTTAACGCCGGGCAATAGTGGGTATCACCGGATGGTGATAGCAACAAAGCGTTGAGTCAGCACTCGATGCTCTCGACGCTCTCAACGCACTCGACGCCTGAAAGCATTGAGTGTCGTGATATCGCGGGCGACAGTGCGTGTCACCGGGCGATAGTACCACGTGGCGTATGACACGTGTCAGATTGGTTGTTAAGCGGCCAATAAGCAGTGGTTTAACCTCAGTCAAAGTGGTCAAAGCGGTGAACGATATCGCCAAGTGGTAACAATCGATATCGCCAGGAGATATCGACAAAGTTGACCGGCCTATCAAATTCTGGCCTTTGCTTGTTTTGAATGAGAGATCATGTGACTGAGTTTAATCCCGAATCCACTTAACTAGAAAAGAATAGGAAGGAGGTTTCATTCCATTTTCTCTCGCTCTCTCTCTCTCTCTCTCTCTCTCTTCATTTCTTGGTTTCCCTTGAGTAAAAAGGAAGAAGAAGCTAAGGAAGTGCTGAGCTGAGCTTTGTGAGTTCGCTGAAGGAGATCTTGTGGTCAGAGGGCAGATCCGAGGATCGATCCGCGAAGAGGAGAACGACGTTGCTTCTTTCCATCCGCGGAGAAAAACTTCGTCATGGCTCCGAAGAGAACTACAACGGGTAACGATCTTTTTTCCTTATACATGTGAAGTCTTTAATTTGGCATATGCATGGATTTCCCCCACCAAAAGGTGGAATGTTGAGGGATTTCCATTGGGTTGATGCTTGATATCCCAAAAGATCTTGCATATAGATCCAGAAATGTGTAGTACAGAATAAACATACTGTGTGAAGCCCATCTAGAGAGGTTGGTTTGGATTGGTGATGCTTTATTTTGTAAACCGGAGAAGGCTTCGCATATAAACGATTATTTTACGGAATCTGTGAGCTATGCCTGTGAATTGGAGTAACAGTAAGTATTGGAGAGGATCTCCAGGAAAATACACAGGTGAAATCACAGGTGTGGAAACTGTTGATATCGCCGGGTGACAGTGGGTCTCGCCGACGGCGATAGCTCCTAGAGAGCTATTTGTGATGTGAAAGACCAGTTTTCTAGCACTGCAGGTTGCTGCATGGTTTGGGTTGAGTTTGGGCGCAGAAAGAGAGTTCTGTGGATCCCGCTAAGCGACTGTGATTAACGCTGGACATTAACTCCCTTTGTGATTGTGAATCCAATCCTTGGTGGACATTGTGACTATTATAAGTTACGAGCTCTTAAAAGGCTTCGTGCTGAACGGATAAGGGAGAAGTCGACCCGCATCATTTGTGGCGATTTGAGCAACGGGTAAATGATGACCTGTCTCCGCGTTATGGTTGTCAACTTGAGTTGCCCGGGTTATTGGGCATTTGTTGTAACACATAATGAGAGTCTTAGGCCTGCGTGCCATTAAGACTAAAGTCTCTGGTCGTAGGCCGTAGAGCGCAATGGTCAAAGTTGTCGTTGGGAATGGTGGTGGGTCCTGATACTTCGGCACACCAAATATATGCCCTGAGTGCACGGAACGTTTGACCGCTGAGGCATTCGTTTGTGATGTGTTGAACTGTGCGTGAGTGCATGTTCTTCTGATATATCTGCTTATGAAATGCTATGCTTGCAGGGAAGGAATACCGCTGCCCCAGGTAAGGGGTATGATTGTTATAAATTGGTCAGCCGAATGCTGACCGTTGCTTTGTTTGCCAACGTTGCGGTGGATTGTCCCCATGCAGGTGCCGAAGAGTCGAGCGGAAAATAGTGGGCTGAACCCTTTGCTGTTGTTATGCTGGCCCTCGAAGGCCAATGAAAGAAAAGTGTTTTGTGATTTTCATGTGTGGCCGGCCTGCGTGCCGATGTATGTAACCCACACATATGAAAAAAACTTGTAAGGCCTTAAGACCAAATACTTTAGTGTAATTTGTATACATTCCTGCGGGATATATATAAATATGGTGGTTTATATATATTGTGGACATTCATGGCTAATGAGTTCAAGTTAACCCCTAATTCTTCCGTTAGAATGATCTGAGTTAGGATGTGTATACTGGTTTTAATATTCATAAGTAATGTCCCTGACTGTCTATGAAATATGACGTGGGGCCCTGGATGGACCATCTGTTATATTTCATGTGATGGACAGAGGCGTTACAATTTGGTATCAGCTTGTCTTGGTCTTCCTCCGAATTCGTGGTCGAATTCTTTTGTGGGGTGGCGAGCACATGTAAGTGCTTACCATTATAACATAAATGAACTCAAGAATGTCCACTAAGGAATGAAAATACACATATTTTGGGAACCTGTGCGTTCCCGGTATTGCTTTGTGCAATATTTTAGTTGCTTAATTGCGTGTTTCATGATTGTAGGTGACTAGAGCGAATGAGGGGTAGCAAAAACCACAACATTTGATGGGGATTAATATGCCAACTGAGGTGTCAACACCTCCTCCTTCGATAGAGACGGTCTGGTTGATCATTGATGTGGTCTTTGCAATGATCATGGCCCAACATGAGGGACATGTACAACCCTCTATTCCGGTGGTGCGTCCCATGCCGGTTGGTGTACTTGAGCAGATGGCAAGGGGAAGAGCGTTGGCTCCGCCGTTGAATATGTGTCTGAGTCAAGGACTGTACACGGTTGAGGAGTACTTTCATGCATTTGTTGAGCTGAGACAACATGCAGAGTTTGTGTTTGAGACCGATGAGACTAAGACCAACAAATTTTATGATGGTATGTGCGATGAACTACGACATCTATTGGTGGGTCCAAAGTTAATTGGATTTGCTGCCTTGGTAATGACTGCTAGGTCTTTGGAACTGAACTTGAATAAGTTCAGGGCGAGGCACGGGTTCAATGTGCCGATCTGTGCAAATATATCAAAATCGACCTCTTCCACAATCATGGGAACAAAGAAAAGGTGTGGTCCATATGTTTGCTTTTTTGTGGTAAGGTAGGACATCTTGCCCGAGAATGTCGTGATGAAGCGCCAAGGACAAAGAAAGCTAAGGTTGGAGCAGTTGCAGGGCGAGCTCAACACATTTGCTACTCGTGTGGCAAAGAAGGACATAAAGCCCGAGAATGCCGAAGTGGCCCTTAGAAAACACCAAATAAGAAGGGAATGTTGATGTATGTACATAAATACCTGTAATTATGTACCGTGCAGTTCCTAGTAAGGAACAATGTATACAATGAAACTTGTGTTCCATATATAAACATGATTTGATGAATAATCAAGATGTCGTTTGCTTACGGCTTAATATATGTCTTGTGTGCTTATTTTGGTACCACAGATACGAGTGGAATGACATGGCCATAAGGAAAAGAGTATATACAAGGGTAGAGAATGATATGGTAAGATGTCGTTATGGGGTCAGATCAGGACATAGGAGCGTCTGTGCTGACCATAGTTGTGTTTGACGTGATCATAGGAATGGACTAGCTCGTGGAGCAGCGTACTAGTATAAATCACAACTTCATGGAAGTCACAATGGGAAAAGTATCACTGAATGAGAGACTAAGTTTGCTTGTATGCGAGGATCGAGCAAGATATGGATGTCTTCTCTTCAACTCGTCACTTGTTTGGCTATGCACAAAGTAATTCTTCATGCCTATAGCGGCCTTTAGGCTGAAGCCCGGTTGAGTGACACTCCTATTGTGTCGGCTTATACAGATGTTTTCTACTGACCTCCATGGGTGATGTCCCCTCAGGATACCAATGACACTATTATGGTGGTGTCAGGTATGAAACTCGTATCCCGCTCACCCTATTGAGTAGCGCCAAAGGAAATGACAGAACTAAAAGTGCAACTACAAGAATTGTTGGAACAGGGTTATATACGCCCAAGTATGTCGCCCTAGAGCGCACTTGTTCTCTTTGTGAAAAAGATGGACAGTAGCTTGCGGTTGTGCATCGACTATCGTAAGTTAAATAAACTGACGGAGAAGAACAAGTATCCAATACCTCGAATCGATGACTAGTTTGATCAGCTAATAGGATCAACTGTCTATTCTAAACTGTACTTGAAATCGTGTTATTACCAATTGAGGAGTCAGGATGGTGACATTCCCAAGATAGCGTTTGGAACACGCTACGGTCACTACGAGTTCACGGTAATTCCGTTTGGGCTAACAAATGCGTCATCGGTGTTCATGAACTTAATGTATCAAACATTTTGAGAGTACTTGGATTTGTTTGTGATCGTCTTCATTGATGACATCTTGGTGTACTCTCAGTCTGAAGAAGATCATGCGAACCATGTATGAATGGTGTTTCATACCCTGAGGAGAAATAAGCTCTACGCTAAGTCCTGGCTGTCGTCAATGGCTTTTCTTGGTCATGTGGTGTGTGGAGATGGCATTACGGTGGATCCGTTAAAGATAAGAGCCATATGAGAGTGGCCGGTGTTGTCTTCTGTGGCCGAAGTCGGGAGTTTCCTTGGACTGGCAGACTACTACAGTCATTTCGTAGAAAACTTTTCACAGATTGCTTTGTCGGTTACCGCACTCACGAGGAAAGATCAGAAGTTCGTTTGGACGCCGGAGTCCGCGAGAGCTTTTGAAGAGCTCAAAAGTCGCTTGACCATGATGCCCAGCTTGACGTCC
This sequence comes from Platanthera guangdongensis, assembly GCA_039583875.1. Classification (NCBI taxonomy): domain Eukaryota; kingdom Viridiplantae; phylum Streptophyta; class Magnoliopsida; order Asparagales; family Orchidaceae; genus Platanthera; species Platanthera guangdongensis. Next base: position 94,303,469 of record CM077162.1, on the reverse strand, counting down.
CCTTGTGGTACGAACGGCTTTGAAATCTATTGTGATGCATCAGGGAACGACTTAAGCTTTGTTCTGCTTCAATTTGGAAAGTGATCGCTTATCGCTCATGCCAGTTGAAAGTGCACGAGCGGAACTATCCCGTCCACGACTTGGAGTTGGCGGTGGTGATATTTGCACTTAAAACTATGACGTTATTATTTATATTCACGGGCCATAAGAACCTAAAATATTTGTTGGATCAGAAAGATCTGAACATGCGACAACGAAGGTGGATGGAGTTCCTCGGGGACTACACCTTCCAAATACACGATACTCCCGGGAAGGGAAAGGTGGTCGTAGATGTATTGAGTCGGAGGACTACATCAAGGAAAATTGGTTGCAGATGCATGATGAGCGTCTAATTCAGGAGTTGGAAGCATTAGAGATTTCTTGTGTTGACAAGAATTCCACAGCAAATGCGTGCTTGACCTGGACGGCGGTACAGTATGACCTTGCAGACAGGGTTCGGCGAGCAACAGAACTTGATGAAAGTTTGCAACGCTGTGCTATGGATGGAGTAAGTGGCCAATTTTCCTGGGTTGACTGCCTTGAGCGAAAAGATGGTCGTTTGTGCGTCCCGAATATGGGTAACTTAAGAGATGAATTGATGTATGAAGCTCATTTTACAAAGTACTTAATTCACTCAGGGAGCACAGAAATGTATAAAGACATGAAAAAGATGTTCTGGTGGCCGGGCATGCAGAAAGACATAGCACTTTCCGTGGCTAAATGTCAGACTTGTGCCTTAGTGAAAGCTGAATGCCAGAAGCCTGAAGATTTCCTGAAGTCGCTACCTATTCCAGAATGAAAGTTTGATGATATTTCCATGGAATTCGTGCACGGTTTGTCGAGGTCTCAACGCGGTAACGATTCGGTTTGGGTGATCGTGGACCAAGTGACTAAAGTGGCTCACTTCATTCTGAATAAGAGGGACGATTTAGTGGAAAATTTGGCAAAACTTTATGTTGAACAAATAGTACAATTACACGCTGTTCCCCGTAGAATTGTAAGTGATCGAGATGGACGCTTCACTTCGAATGATTGGAGGCTAATCCATCAGTTGTTGCGGATAAAATTACAATTCAATATGGCCTTTCATACACAAACGGATGGCCAAACTGAGAGGACCAACAGAACGATGGAGGACATGCTCAGAATGTGCGCCTTGTATTTCGGAAAGAGATGGGAAGATCATCTCTATATGGTGGAATTCACATACAATAATAGCTATCAAGCTAGTATAAATATGACACCGTTTGAAGCTTTGTACGAGAGAAAATGTCGTATACCCTTAGCTTGGGCGGAAACAGGCGAGTCAAAGCTCTACAAGCGTAAGGAAGTTGAAGAGGCGAATTCGACTATACGCTCTATTCGAGAGAGGCTGGTAATGGACCAAGATATGCAAGCCAAATACTATAACGCCACGCACTGAAATGTGGAATTTGCGGTTGGCGTTTGGATATATTTGAAAATCAAACCCTTCAAGGGCGTGTCCAGGATTCGGCACTTGAAAAAGTTAAGTCCGAGGTATCTTGGTCTGTTTGAAGTAATGGAACGAGTTGGAGAGGCTGCCTATCGGCTAGCTCTTTCGGCAGAATTGAGTGGATTGCATAATGTGTTCCACATATCAGTGCTTCGAAAAGCCGTGAAAGATCCAGCTCAAGTAATTGTGAATGATCGCGTACCGGTCGAATCCGGGCTAATGACAAAGGTTAGACCCATTCGGATTTAGGATAAAGCGGTTAAGCAGCCGCGAAACAAGAGAATCGAGATGGTCAACGTTAGGTGGGACAACTGTGGTTGTGAAGAGCTAACATGGGAGCGTGAGCATACCATGCGTGGTGAATATCCCGAGTTGTTTGTGTAAGTTGTTATAACATTGTTTGCATGAATAAAAAGTTAATATAACTGTTAAGTTGTTGTTGTCCTTATAGGTTTAAGCAAATTTTGGGGCGAAATTTCTGTAAGGAGGGGAGGGTTGTAACACCCCAAAATTGACAGTAGAACTTTTGTCACTGTCACCGTGTGACAGTGGGTATCGCCTGATGGCGATAGTGGCGTTCGTCGATCCGCGCTGGGCTGAGCTTTGTGAGTTCGCTTAGAGATCATGTGCCTGGGATTAATCTCGAATCCACTTAACCAGAGTAGAATAGGAATGAGGTTTCATTCCCTTTTTTTTTCTCTCTCTCTCTCTCTCTCATTTCTTTGTATCCCTTGAGTAAAAAGGAAGAAGAAGCTAAGGAAGTGCTGGGCTGAGCTTTGTGAGTTCGCTGAAGGAGATCTTGTGGTCGGAGGCCAGATCTGAGGATCGATCCGCGAAAAGGAGAACGACATGCTTCTTTCTTCCATGGACATGTGAAGTCCTTAATTTGGCATATGCATGGATTTCTCCCACCAAAAGGTGGAATGTTGAGGGATTTCCATTGGGTTGATGCTTGATATCCCCAAAAGGTCTTGCATATAGATCCAGAAATATGTAGTACGAAATAGACATGTTGTGTGAAGCCCATCTGGACAGGTTGGTCTGTATTTGTGATGTTTTATTTTTTGAACCGGTGAAGACTCCGCGTATAAACGATTATTTTACGGAATATGTGGGTTATGCCTGCAAATTGGAGTAACAGAAAGTACTAGAGAGGATCTCCAGGAAAATACCCAGGTGAAATCACATTTGTGGAAACTGTTGATATCGCCGCGCGACAATGGGTGTCACTGACGACGATAGCTCCCAAAGAGCTATTTGTGATGTGAAAGACTAGTTTTCTGGCACTGCAGGTTGCTGTAGGGTTTGGGTTGAGTTTGGGTGCAGAAAGAGAGTTCTGTGGATCCCGCCAAGTGATTGTGATGAACGCTGACATTAACTCCCTTTGTAATTGTGAAGCCAGCCCTTAGTGGACATTGTGGCTATTGTGAGCTATGAGCTCTTAAAAGGCTTCGTGCCGAACGGATAAGGGAGAAGCCGACCCGCGTCATTTGTGGCGATTTGAGCAACGGGTAAAGGCTGACATGTCTCTGCGCTATGGTTGTCAACTTGAGTTTCCCGGGTTATTGGGCATTCGTTGTAACACATAATGAGAGTCTTAGGTCTGCGTGTCATTAATAATAAAGTCTTCGGTTGTAGGCCGTAGAGCGTAATGCTCAAAGTTGTCGTTGGGAACGGTGGTGGGGCTTGATACTTCGACACATCGAATATTTGCTCTGATTACACGAAACGTTTGACCGTTGAGACATTCGTTTGTGATATGTTGAATTGTGCGTGAGTGCACGTTCTTGTGATATATCTGCTTGTGAAATGCTATGCCTACAGGGAAGGAATACCACTGCCCCGGGTAAGAGGTAGGGTCGTTATAAATTGGTCGGCTGAATGCTGACCGTTGCTTTGTTTGCCACCGTTGTGGTGGTTTGTCCCCATGTAGGTGATGGAGAGCCGAGCGAAAAATAGTGGCCTGAAGCCCTTGCTGCTGATGTTGCTACTATGCTGGCCCTCGAAGGCCAATGAAAGAAATGTGTTTTGTGATTTTCATGTGTGGCCGGCTTATGTGCCGATGTATGTAACCCACACGTATGAAGAAAACTTGTAAGGCCTTATGGCCAAACACTTTGGTGTAATTGTATACATTCATGTGGGATATATATAAATATGGTTGTTTATATATATAGTGGAAATTCATGGCTAATGAGTTCAAGTTTAACCCCAAATGCTTCTGCTAGAATGCTCTGAGCTAGGATGCGTATGCTGGTTTTGATATTCATAAGTAATGTCCCTGACTGTCTGTGGAATATGGCGTGGGGCCCCAGCCGGACCTTCTGTTATATTTCAAGTGATGAACGGAGGCGTTACACTTGTCCTTTCCCGGCTACTCGTTTGAGTAGGACTCGCATTTACTGCTTTCATTTCCCGCCTACTCGTTTGAGTAGTACTTACAATTTTTTTACTTTCATTTCACGCCTATTCGTTTGAGTTGGACTTGCAATTTTATCGCTTTGATTTCCCGCCTACTCGTTTGAGTAGGAATTGCATTTTAGCTTTCATTTAGCTTTCATTTACTGCTTTCATTTACTGCTTTCATCTCCCGCCTACTCGTTTGAGTAAGACTTGCACCTTTTAATTATACATTTCTTTCTGCAAGCCGTCCACATTACAATGAGTGGCTGACCTCTCTTAGCCCTCAGTATCGAAGAGCATTGGAACAGATAAATTGCTTCAAATAATTAAAGGTCCACTTTTTTTCGTTAATTAAATTACTTAAGATTTGCCCCGGGTTTACGACGCGTAGAACCACATATCGATGTGTGAGATCTATTTTTGTAGTCCATACCCTAGCTAGCCGAGAGGCCGTGCTTATGGACCGATCACCCTTGGATAAACGGAGTTCCGCACTAACCCTCGAGAGAGGAGGCACAGAATTCTACCGGATTGGGTTCCCCACCCAATAGCGGGGTTCTTAGAGTAATGCGGGCATTAAGAGGAATTCTTCGTCGGACGAGAGCCCGGTCAAATAGTTTTAATGTTCAGGTGAGCGATAGTCCTAGAGATAAGTGATCTCATTTTTGTGGAACCTCCATAGCCAAGTCTCTGCCTTAATTAATTTGAAATTTAGGATCTCTATTTAATAAAAATTATTTTAGTTCAAATTTGATTTGGTCTGTTGCGCTATTTCTTCATCTGCTCTTTCTGCTTTTATTTTCTGTTTATATATATATAAATAATAAACCGACAAGTTGTCTTTGGTAAAATAATAGTCTCATTCAGGGAAGAGTAGAAATAATCAACCCGTTCCCAAGAACAATATGACCCTGATATTCCTCACCGGAATTTCCTGTACTTCATGCGATAGGTGCACTTGCCTCCTTTCATTAAAACTCGGTTTCAACTTTTTTATATCTAATAAATCCGCGCACCCCGTCCTTCCAAAAAAAAATCAACTGCTTTTCCAAAAATAAAACCCGCGGGGCACCGCGAGTTTTAACCATCAACTGGCTTGCGAAGCAGCGTGCTAGTATTGACTGTCTGTTAAAAATGGCGACCTTAAGAAGTAAGGGAAAGGCAGAAGTTATATTTGAGAGCCTTAATGGAGTATCTTGTTCTCTGATTTTAGCCATGCAGTTGGTGCGAGCAGTTAACCAGGGAGGAGTAGCTTTCGTAGCATTGCTAGAAGTTCAACTTCCCAAAGTATCTATTGGTGAAGTGCCAGTAGTGGCAGAATTTGAGGATGTGTTTCCTGAGGAGTTACCTGGAGCACCTCCTCGACGGGAGTCGATTTTTCGATCGAATTAGTGTCAGAGGCGAGGCCGGTGTAACGTCCTTTTAGGATGGAGCCGAAGGAATTGGCTGAGCTCAAGGTACAGTTGCAAGAACTTTTGGAGTAGGGGTACGTAAGACTCAGCTCTTCGCCATGGAGCGCGTCAGTGTTGTTCGTAAAGAAGAAAGATAGTAGTATGTGGTTGTGCATAGACTATCGAGAATTGAATAAACTGACCGTCAAAAATAAGTATCCGATCCCACAGATAGATGACCTATTCGACTAGTTGGTGGGGTCAGCGGTGTACTCTAAGTTGGACTTGAAGTCAGGATACTACCAGTTACGGATTCAAGACGAGGACATACCCAAGACAGCATTCGGTACGAGGTATGGTCACTTCGAGTTCTTGGTGATGCCATTTGGGCTGACGAACGTGCCATCTGTATTTATGGATTTGATGAACTGAGTATTTCAGTAGTATTTAGACTCATTTGTGGGGCTCTTCATTGACGATATCTTAGTATACTCCAAAATGGAGGCGGAGCATGAGGCTCATTTAAGAATAGTCTTGCAGACTTTGAGAGAGAAGCAGCTGTACACAAAGTTTTCGAAATGCGAGTTCTAGTTAGAGAAGGTGGCATCTTTGGGCCACATAATTAGTGGTGATGGGGTGGCAGTGGATCCAGTAAAAGTTGAAGCCATCAGAGACTGACCAATCTTGAGTACCGTGGCGGAAGTCAGGAGTTTCCTTAGACTAGTTGGGTATTACAGAAGATTTGTGGAAAACTTTTCGCGGATAGCTCTGCCCCTCGCTTCGTTGACTTGCAAGGACCAAAAGTTCATGTGGACTCAGGAGTGTAGTCAAGAGTTTGAAACCTTGAAGGAAAGGCTCATGACAGCTCCGATCCTAAGTCTTTCTAAAGGGACTGAAGGATTTCAGCTATTTAGTGATACATCAGGATGCAATTTAGGTTGCGTGTTAGTGAAACATGGCAAGGTGATAGTCTTTGGGTATAGGCAGTTGAAAGCTCATGAGAGGAATTACCCCGTCCATGACTTGGAATTGGCGGCAGTAATTTTTGTGTTGAAATTGTGACGGCACTATGTCTATGGTGCGAAGGTGGAAATCTTCACGGACCACAAAAGCTTGAAGTATCTTCTAGATCAAAAAGATTTGAACATGCGGCAGCGCAGATGAGTCGAGTTCCTTGGGGACTATGACGTGGAAATACAAATACGCCAGGCAAAGCCAACGTGGTTGCGGATGCCTTGAGTAGGAAATACTCTGGATAAGAGAATTGGGTCGAAGCTCATGATGAGCAGTTGGTGCGATACTTTGAGTCCCTTGGCATCGTTTGTGTAGCAAGAAGCGAGTCTAACATGGCTCGATTGAACTGGATAGAGTTGCAGAACGATTTGTTCGATCGTATTCGAGAGGCGACCAGTGTGGATGCAAGGTTTCAGTCGTTTGTGTTGGAAGCTCAAAGAGGCGTGAGTAGTGCCTGGGAGATGACTGATGGGATTTTGAGGAAGCACAGAAGGATATGCGTACCGCAGTTTGACAAGCTCTGTGAGGAGTTAATGTTTGAGGCTCATTTCACGAAGTACTCCATTCATCCGGATAGTACAAAGATGTACTTGGATATGAAGAAATCTTTTTAGTGGTCTGGTTTTAAGCGAGATATTGCTTCATACATGAGTAGATATCAAACTTGTGCCTTAGTGAAGGTTGAGTGTCAGAAGCCGGGCGGGTTTCTGAAGCCTCTTCCTATCCCCAAGTGGAAATTTGATGACATCTCCATGGACTTTGTGCATGGTTTACCTCGGTCGCAGCAGGGAAATGATGTGATTTGGGTGATCGTGGATTGCTTGACCAAAGTGGCTCGCTTCATCCCAAATCGGAAAGAGGACAGCGTGGAAAAGTTGGTAGAACTTTATGTTCGAAACAATGTGCGACTGCATGAGATTCCTAAGAGTATCATTAGTGATCGGGATGGACGATTCACATTGTAACACCCCAGATTTGACCAGAACTTTCCATTTGACGAACTAAATGTCGTTCGATGAACGTCGAAGGCTAAAGTATGGAGCTCGCTTGACAAACTCAACGTCGTTCGACGAACGTCGAAGCCTAAAGTGTGGAGCTCGCTCGACGAACTCAACACCGTTCGACGAACGTCGAAGGCTAAGGTGTGGAGCTCGCTCGACAAATTCAACCCCGTTCGACGAACTCCGTTCGACGAACTCCGTTCGACGAACTCCGTTCGACAAACTCAAACCCGTTCGAAGAACTCAACCATGTTCGACGAACTTCGTTCGACGAACTCAACCCCGTTCGACGACTTGTCGAAATAAGATATCTCCAAGTGACGACACGTGTCAGATGTCTGGTGAGCGGACAATGAGCGACAGTTCACTTTTTAGCTCAAATCTGGGCCATTGCTTTGTTTTGATGAATTGATTGTATGGCTGTGGTTATACCCTAGGCCACTTATTCAGAGGGGTATGGGATGAGGAGATCATAATTTTCTTCTCACTCTCTCTCTCTCTTCAATCCATCTTCTTCTTTGAGTGTTCTTGAGAAGAGAACTAAGGGGCTGGAGCTAAGGTGCTGGGCTGAGCTTTGTGAAGGTGCCGAAGAGGATTCCCTCATCGGAATCAAGATCTGAAGCTAGGTCCGCGAAGAGGAAATTATCGTGCGCATTTCCAATCGGATAGAACTCAAACGCCATGGCTCCAAAGAAAACTACACGGGTAACAATTTTCTCCCGGACAAGTGAAGTCCTCAATATGCATACTTGCATGGATCCCCTCACCAAAAGATGAAAAGGGGGTGGATTCCAATGGGTAGATCGGTTTGATCCCCATATATGTCTGCATATAGATCTAGAAATTTAGAGTACGGAATAGACAAGCTGTGAGAAGCTTATCTGGACAGGTTGGTCTAGATTGGTGATGTTTTATGCTTTACGTGCCAGAGAAGACTCCGTGGATATGCGTGTGACGTACATGTGAAATCAGGGGTCTAGGGGTGTGCATGATGTTGCATCAAAGTACTGGAAGCATATCCAGGAAAATACCCAGAAAAGATCACAGTTTGGAGAACTGTGGTTGTCGCTGGGCGACAGTGAGTGTCGCCGGCGATAGCTCTCTATGAGCTAAAATGTTGTGAGGCCTGTCTATAAGAGACCTGGGGGGGCCATAGTATGTAAAGCTGTGAGATTAAATTGCCCAGCAGTGGTGGGTGCCAACCCAAAATGGTACAGAGTCGTGTGGCTTATAATGAGTTGAGTCGTGACGGACAAATAATGTGCCATTAAGTTAAGTACCTCTGAACGACTGGGTCGTCAAGTTAAGTACCTCTTAGTGGGCAGTCAGTCGTCAAGTTAAGTACCTCTGAATGACATAGTCGCCAAGTTAAGTACCTCTGAACGACAAATTTACCGTTAAGTCATGGACCTCTGAACGGTGGTGGTACACGAGAAAGGCTGACACACCGAAGAGGTTCCCTGAGTGCACGAGGTATGTGGCCGTTGAGTCTACTTCTGTGGTGAATGGTGATTAAATTGCACATTGTAAATGCCATGATATATATATGGTGCTTTGTTTGTAGGGATGGAGAAATGCCGCCCCGAATAAGGGGTGAGATCGTTATAAACGAGTCAGCAAAATGATGATCGTTGCTTTGTTTGCACGTTTTGGTGGGCCATTTTGTGCAGGTGCTGGAGAGCCAAGTGGTAAATAGTGGGCTGAAGTTCATGTGCTGCAATTGGCTGGCCCTTGAAGGCCCAAAAGCAAACATTTACTCTTTTCATGTGTGGCCGGCCTGCGTGCCGAAGTATGAAACCACTTTTTGTTAAATGAAACAGTTGTAATAAGGCTATGACCGAAACAATTGTTATCTACTATATATATATATATATATATATATATATATATATATATATATATATATATATATATATATCATTCCTATTGTGTAATGGACATTCTTGTTATGTATGGTTTCATAAACTAAAATGTTTCCGCTAGAATGCTCTGAGTTAGGTTGCGTTCATAATTGAACTAGGATTTGGAAACAACTAGTAATCTCCTTACCTGTCAATAGTATATGGGGTCGGGCCCCAGCCGGACCTTCTATTATATGTTATACGACGAATGGGGGCGTTATAAAATTGGTATCAGATTCCGTTCACGGTCTTCCTTATTCGAATTCGTGGTCGAATTCTTTTTAAGGGGTGGTGAGCACGTGTATGTGCGCTACCGTTATAAAAATAATGAATCCATGAATGTCCACTTAGGAATGAAAATACACATGTTTGAGGAACTTGCATGTTTCTATTATTGCTTTTGGTAATAGTTTTAGTTGCTAAGTTGTGAGTTTCACAATTGTAGGCGACTACAAGTGGTGCGGGGCGTCAAGAACACCAGCGCTCGGTGGAGAGTAGTGCACCAAACGAGGTGCCAACACCTCCTCCTTCTGCGAAAATAATACGGTTGGTTAATGAAGCCGTGTTCACACTAACCAATACACAACCTGGAATTCAGAGACAACCTCCTATTCCTGCGGTGGTCCAGGAACCGGTTGGCGTAGTGGAGCACGTAGTGGTGAGACAAGTGGCCGTTGAGATAGTGGCCGCAAGACGAGCAATGGAGAAGCAATTGAAACACGTGATGAGTTTCAATCCCCCTATGTTTATGGGTACTGGAACCCCTACACAAGCCAAAGATTGGCTCTCAAGAATAAAGAGGTTCTTGACGGCAACTGAAATGGAAGAGTGGCAAAAAGTCATTGTGACTACCTTCTTGTTGGATGGTGAGGCAAGACTTTTGTGGGATGAGCTGGAGCTACACCAATTTGCTGGTCGGCCGTTGATTGAGATCTCAATGGAGGAGTTCTCAAGGTGTTTTCTAGCGAGAAATATTCCATCGGCACAGCGAATTGCGTTGGTGAAGCAATTTCAAAGGTTAACTCAAGGCGAGAGGTAGGTGGATGACTACTTGCACAAGTTTACAAGATTGAGAAGATATGCAGGCTTTACGTTTGCAGATGAGGAACGAAAAACAAATCGGTTTTATGAAGGGCTGAGAGATGACCTGCAGTTGCTCCTCTCAGGACCGATGACACAAGGTTTTCTTACCTTGGTCAATACGGCCCGTTCCCTCGAGCTGGACATGAAGCACGTGCAGCGTAAGAATGATTTGGCAGGGAAGAAGACAGAGTTCAAGGTACCTAGTTCTTCAAAGTCTGGGTTTCGACGGTTGAAAAAGAAGCCTAAAACTTCTGCACCGGCTCCTCCTTCTCCTCCGTCTAGAGCAACATCTTGGAGAGGTCTTCTCACATGTTATACATGTGGCAAGGTGGGTCATATAGCTCGAGATTGCTGGAGTGGTCCTCCAAAAACAGAGAAAAAGATGGGAGTGTATTATGCGGAAAAGGGAAAGTCAGTGATGGAATCAACTGTGTCTCAGGTGCAACCCCGAGTCTATTATCTTGGCCAGCAGGAGGCCATAAAACAGAATCATGTTGTTACAGGTATGAGTTATGATTCAATTATTACTGCTTTCCATACTTAATACCTTGTACGTTGCTTGTTTATAAATTGTTTGTATTAGGCTTTGACCTGATAGTGGGCTGTCCGACGAGAGCACTGTTCGATACAGGGGATTCTCATTATTTTCTATCTGAGGACATAGTTAAATGTATCAGAGTGCCTTCATTTCTACCGACAGATGGAGTGAATGTCTTGATGCCTAATGGTTGCTTGATGCACGCGGATAGAGCCTGGAGTGTTGAGGTGCGGATAGGAAACCATGACCTTGGCTAGAAAGCATCCGTACTGCCAATTTCGAAGTTCGATGTAATATTTGGTATGGACTGGCTTTTGGAGCAGCGTGCCTATATCGATTATAACTCTAAGGAAGTCCTACTAGGGCAGTATACTGAATGTATGACGAAATTCGCGGGTATGCGAGGAGTGGGCAAGATGTTGATATCTGCCATTCAAGTAGTCAAAGCAGTTCAGAAAGGTGCAAAAATGTTTTTCACGCTATTGGAGGCTATTGAGCCAAAGCCCAGTATAAGAGACGTTCATGTAGTATCAGAGTTCGCAGATGTCTTTGTTAAGAATCTACCTGGGCCTCCACCCCAGCGTGAGATTGACTTTTCTATTGAGTTGGTGTCAGGTGCAAAACATATGGCCCGCTCACCGTTCTGAGTGGCGCAAAAAAGAATTGGCAGAACTGAAGGTTCAGTTACAAGATCCGCTAGAGCAAGGCTTTATACGTCCGAGTATGTCACCGTGGAGTGCACCAGTTCTATTTGTGAAAAAGAAGGACGGAAGCTCGTGTTTACGTATAGATTATCGTGAGCTGAACAAGCTGACAGAAAAGAATAAATATCTGATTCCTCGAATCGATGATTTATTTAATAAGCTGGTTGGGTCCACTGTGTACTCAAAGTTGGATTTAAAGTCCGACTATTGGCATTTGAGGATTCGGGAGAGTGATATCCCCAAGACTGCGTTTGGAACACGTTATGGGCATTATTAGTTTACAGTGATGCCTTTTGGACACATGAATGCTCCATCAGTCTTTATGGATCTAATGCACAGGACTTTTAGAGAGTATCTAGACCTGTTTGTGATCGTCTTCATCGACGACATACTGGTATACTCTCAGTCTGAAGAAGAGTATGTGAAAAATTTGAGAATGATTTTGCAAACACTAAGAAGGAATCACCTTTATGTCAAGTTCTCGAAATGCGAGTTTTGGTTATCTTCAGTGTCTTTTCTAGGTCATGTCGTAAGCGGAGAGGGTATTGCTGTGGACCTGATAAAGGTTGTTGCGATACGAGAGTGGCCTGTACTTACTTCAGCAGCGGAATTCAGGAGGTTCCTAGGACTTCCGGCTATTATAGGCGTTTCGTAGAGGGCTTTTCGAAGATTGCTTTACCTCTTACGACATTGACTAGAAAGAATCAAAAGTTTATTTGGTCGCCGGGGTGCGAGCAAGCTTTTGAAGAATTGAAGGGTCGACTAACCACGACGTCAGTATTATGTTCGCCATGTGGTTCAGAAGGCTTTGAGATCTATAGTGATGCATCTGGAAGCAGCTTAGGCTGCATTCTTTTGCAATATGGGCATGTGATTGCTTATGGCTCTCGCCAACTTAATGTACATGAGAGGAATTATCCGGTTCACGATCTTGAATTGGCGGTCGTGATATTCGCTTTTAAATTGTGGAGATATTATGTATATGGCATGAAGATTGATATCATTACGGACCATCAAAGCCTAAAGTATTTCATACATCAGAAAGATCTCAATATGCGATAGCGGAGGTGGATGGAGTTTCTTGGGAACTACACCTTCGAAATTCATTACACTCCTCGGAAGGGGAATGTCATCGCTGATGCGCTGAGTCGCAAGACTCCAACACAAGCAAACTGGTTACAGATGCATGATGAGCATCTGATTCGTGAGTTGGAAGGGATAGATATATCTTGTGTTGACAAGGGAATGAGCGAAGAAATATGCTTGAACTGGATAGAGGTGCAATACGACCTCATGGACAGAATTCGTCGAGCTTTGGAACTAGACGAAAGCATGAAACATCGTATGACATAGTTGAAGGATGTGTCAAATTCCCAGTTCTCTCTAAACGACGGGCTTTTGCGAAAAGATGGTCAGTTGTGCTTCCCTAAATTTGGTACATTACGGGAGGAGTTGATGTACGAGGCACATTTTACAAAGTACTCAATCCACATGGGGAGCACTAAAATGTTCAATGATATGAAGAAATTGTTCTAGTGGCCAGACATGAAGAAAGACATCGCACATTATGTGGTGAAGTGTCAAACTTGCTCCTTAGTGAAGGCCGAGTGCCAGAGGCCAGGAGGATTCTTGAAATCTTTGCCTATTCCGGAGTTGAAGTTCGACGACATATCCATGAATTTTGTGCATGGACTGCCGAGGTATCAGAATGAAAACTATGCCGTGTGGGTGATCGTTGACTGGTTAACCAAAGTGTCGCACTTCATACCTAATCAGAAGGATGATTCCGTTGTGAAACTGGCTAAGTTGTACTTGGATAATATCGTACGATTGCACGGTGTGCCCCGTAGCATCGTAAGTGATCAAGATGGGCGTTTTACGTCAAATGATAAGAAGCCAATCCATCAGTTGTTGGGGACTAAATTAAAGTTCAGTACGGCCTTTCATCCGCAAACGGATGGTCAGACCGAGAGGACTAACAGAACTATTGAGAACATGTTCCGAATGTGCGCCCTGGATTTCAGAAAGAATTGAGAAGACCATCTCTATGTGATAGAGTTTGCCTACAACAATAGCTGCCAATCTAGCATACAAATGACGCCTTTGAAGCTTTATACGGTAGGAAATGTCGTACTCCATTATCTTGGGCGGAAACAGGCGAATCTAAATTATATAAGCGTAAGGAAGTTGAAGAGGCAAATTCAACAATACGTACTATTCGAGAGAGCCTACTGATAGCTCAAGATATGCAGACGAAGTACTACAATGCCAAACATCAGAACGTGGAGTTTGCGGTGGGCAATTGGGTATATTTGAAGATCAAGTCATTCAAAGGCGTATCCAGAATACGACGCTTGAAAAAGCTGAGCCCAAGGTATCTTGGCTCGTTTGAAGTGGTGGAGAGAATTGGACAAGCTGCCTATCGGCTAGCTCTTTCGGCAGTACTGAGTGGCTTGCATGATGTGTTCCACATATCAGTGCTACGAAAAGTCATGAAAGAGCCAGCTCAGGTGATTGTGAATGATCAAGTACTAGTCGAATCTGGGTTAACGACGAAGGTTAGACCCATTTGGATCGAGGATAAGGCGGTTAAGCAGCTGTGGAACAAGACAATCGGGATGGTCAAGGTCCGGTGGGACAACTGTGGCCGTGAGGAGCTAACCTGGGAGCGGGAGCAAACCATGCGTGCTGAATTTCCCAAGTTGTTTGTATAAAATGTTGTAACATTTTTTGTTGAGAGAATATAAGTTGTAACATATTTGTTGTTGTCTTCCTTATTGCTGTGTGCTAATTTTGAGACAAAATTCCTGTGAGGAGGGGAGGGTTGTAACACCCCAGATTTGACCTGAACTTCTCGTTCGATGAACTAAATGTCGTTTGACAAACGTCGAAGGCTAAAGTGCGGAGCTCGCTCGACGAACTCAGCGCTGTTCGACAAACGTCGAAGGCTAAAGTGTGGAGCTCGCTCGACAAACTCAACACCATTCGATGAACGTCGAAGGCTAAGGTGTGGAGCTTGCTCAACGAAATCAACGCCGTTCGACGAACGTTGAAGGCTAAGGTGTGGAGCTCGCTCGACGAACTCAACCCCGTTCGATGAACTCAACAACGTTCGACGAACTCCGTTCGATGAACTCAACCTCGTTCGACGAACTCAACCCTGTTCGACGAACTTCACTTGACGAACTCAACCCCGTTCGACTACTTGTCGAAATAATATATCGCTGAGTGGCGACACGTGTCAGATGGCTGGTGAGCGACCAGTGAGCGGCGGTTGACTTTTCAGCTCAAATTCGGGCCATTACTTCGTTTTGATGATTTGATCGCATGGCTGGGGTTAAACCCGAGGCCACTTATGCAGAGGGGTATGGGATGAGGAGATCATAATTTTCTTCTCACTCTCTCTCTTCATTCCATCTTCTCATTTGAGTGTTCTTGAGAAGAGAACTAAGGGGCTGGAGCTAAGGTTCTGGGCTAAGCTTTGTGAAGGTTCTGAAGAGGATTCCCTCATCGGAATCAAGATTTGAAGCTAGGTCTGTGGAGAGGAAATCATCGTGCGCATTTCCAACAGGATAGAACTCAAATGACATGGCTTCAAAGAGAACTACAAGGGTAACGATTTTCTCCCGGACAAGTGAAGTTCTCAATATGCATACTTGCATGGATCCCCTCACCAAAAGGTGAAAAACGGTGGATTCTGATGGGTAGATTGGTTTGATCCCCATATATGCCAGCATATAGATCCGGAAATGTAGAGTACGGAATAAGCATGCTATGAGAAACCCTTCTGGACATGTTGGTCTGGATTGGTGATGTTTTATGCTTTGCGTGCTGGAGAAAACTCTGTGGATATGCGTGTGACGCACGTGTGAAATCTGGGGTCTAGAGGTGTGCATGATGCTGCATCAAAGTACTGGAAGCATATCCAGGAAAATACCCAGAAAAGATCATAGTTTGTAGAACTGTGGTTGTTGCCGGGCGATAGTGAGTGTCGCCGGAGATAGCTCCCTATGAGCGTCGCCGACGATAGCTCCCTATGAGCTAAAACGTTGTGAGGCCTATCCCTAAGAGACCTGGGGGCCATAGTATCTAAAGTTGTGAGCTTAAATTTCCCAGCAGTGGTGGGTGCTAGCCCGAAATGGTATAGAGTCGTGTGACTTATAATGAGTTGAGTCGTGAAGGACAAATACTGTGTCATCAAGTTAAGTACCTCTGAATGGGCAGTCAGTCGTCAAGTTAAGTACCTCTGAACGATATAGTCGTCAAGTTAAGTACCTCTGAATGACAAAGTTACTGTTAAGTCATGAACCTCTGAACGATGGTGGTACACGAGGAAGGTTGGTACACCGAAAAGGTGCACTGAGTGCACGGGGCGTGTGGTCGTTGATCCTACATTTGTGGTGAATGATGCTTAAATTGCACATTGTAAATGCCACGATATATATATATGGGCCTTGTTTGTAGGGATGGAGAAATGTCTCCCCGAGTAAGGGGTGGGATCGTTATAAACGAGCAAGCAAAATGTTGTCTATTGCTTTGTTTGCCACGTTTTGGTGGGCCCTTTTGTGCCGGTGCTGGAGAGCCAAGTGGGAAGTAGCGGGCTGAAGTCCATGTGCTGCAATTGGCTGGCCCTTGAAAGCCCAAAAGCGAACATTTATTGTCTTCATGTGTGGCCGGCCTGGGTGCTGAATTATGAAACCACTTTTGGTTAAATGAAATAGTTGTAATAAGGCTACGACCGAAATATGTGTTATCTGCTTATATATATATATATATATATATATATATATATATATATATATATATATATATATATATATATATAATTCCTGTTGTGTAGTGGACATTCTTGTTATGTATGGGTTCATAAACTAAAATGCTTCCGCTAGAATGCTCTGAGTTAGGTTGCCTTCTTAATTGAACTTGGATTTGGAAACAACTAGTAATCTCCTTACCTGTCCATAGTATATGACGTCGTGCCCCGGTCGGACCTTCTGTTATATGCTATACGACGGATGGGGGCGTTACACACGTTCAAAGACTGGAGGATGTTACAGAAGAGCCTGGGCACGAAGCTCAAGTTAATTACGACATTCCATCCTCAATCTGATGGACAAACCAAAAAAACGAATTGTACAATGGAGGATATGCTGAGGATGTGTACCCTCGATTTTGGGAAGAAGCGGGAAGATCACTTCTTCATGGTGGAGTCTGCCTATAACAATAGTTACCAAACAAGTATAAAAATGGAGCCATATAAAGCTTTGTATAGAATGCGGTGTCGAACACCGATGTCTTGTATAGAGGAGGGACACACCAAACTTTTGGGAAAAGAGGTGTTGGTTGATGCTTGTGAGTTGGTGCAAATAATTCAGGAGCGCATGAAGTTTGCTCAGGATAGGCAAGCGAAGTATTTCAATGTTCGTCACAGGAACATGGAGTTCGTGGTTGGCGACTGGGTATACCTAAAGATTAAGCCGTTCAATGGCGTTTTGCGGATTCGCCGACTCAAGAAGTTGAGTACGTGGTTTTTGGGACCGTTCGAGATTACAGAACACATTAGAGAAGTCGCTTACCGGTTAGCGTTGTCTGCAGAGCTGAGTGGATTACATGATGTCTTCCATGTCTCCGTCTTGAGGAAAGACTTAGTGGAGGCAAGCGTTGTGGTCGAGTCGGCGGCAGTGCTGATAGAAGAAGACTTGGGGATGAAAGTCCGTCCAGTTAGCATAGAGGATTCAGAAGTTCAGCAGTTGCGGAACAAAGAAGTTAAGCTAATAAAGGTGGTTGGGACAACTGCGGGCAAGACGAGTTCTCTTAGGAGCGTGAGCAAGCAATGCGGGAGGACTTCCCGGAACTCTTTACTTCAGGTATGCTTATTTTTGTTTGTTTGCATACTAAATTTCGAGGACAAAATTCTTCCAAGAGGGAAGGAGTTGTAACACCCCAGTTTTTAGAACATAAATTTCTGATAGCTAACGCCTGACGATAGTAGCTATCGCCCGACGATAGCCTTGTTTCGTCGGGTAGAGAATGATGAAACGAAAGTCCCATTCGTTGAGTGATGAGTTTTCAAGAAAGAGGTTTCCACTCCACATTAGCCTTACCGCGCGACGGTAACTCTAGGTTTGCATCGAGAGCGTTGAGTTCTCGATAAAGGGTTGAGTTCTCGAGAAAACATTGAGTTCTCGAGAAAGATGCTATCGCGCGGCGTTAGCTCTAACACCGACATTAGCGCAGCATTATTTTTTCAGTCTTGCGGCTCGGGAAGCTATCGTCCGGCGTTAGCGTTAGCGCCCGGCGGTAGCAGACAGAAGCAGTTCCGTCGATTGACTTTATAGCAGCCTGATTTCTTTTAGGATTTGATTCTAAGGCCCAAGACTCTCCTCCAGTGTGCTTATATAGGGCTGAACGTGATTTCATCTTCATTTTCTTCCCATTTTGAGTGTTGACCTAGGGTTTGGGTGAGAGTGAAGAAGAAAGCTTTTCTTCCGCCATTGACGGAGCTTCAGACCTCCGATCATCGTTCCGAGGCCGGATCCGTGAAGAGGACATGGAGGCGCTCATTTTCATCCATGCAAGATAAGGGTTTCATGGCCAGGAAGTGGAGTCGTAAGGTAACGACAGTTCTCCTCTCGGTTTTAGGATGCGTGCATGACATCTACTATTTTTTTGTTTTCTTTCAAGCATTCTAGGCACCAGATATCTCAAATGAGAAGGATTCGAGTTGCTATGGTTCAAGAGGAGCCACCGGGATGATTGTGTTTGTCCCCGTCATGATATTGTATTAGAAATCCGCTCTGTTAGTGGATTAGGACATTGTGCGTGATGTCATAGTCATGACCGTTAGTCCGAATCAGTGATGATGCATAACGAGCCTTAAGGATTTTGTAGAAATCCATTAGTGGCAAGACAACGTTTGTGATGATGTTTTCCCCCTCTTTCGTGTCAGTATGTGTGACCAGAACCGGACCTGGGTGGAAATTAGAGTACATGTGGGGGCACGGGGATGGTACGGTACGAATGGTGGATTAGGGTGGGAAAGGCTTGGGATTGTGATGTGCTAAGGAGTGATTTGTCTCTGTGGTCGGTTGGCTTGCCCGTAACGTTGTAAAGTCACGTGTGGAGAGTGTCCCGGCGAGACAAGTCCCCTTCTGTGGAACTGCCGAGAAGGCCAAGCATTGGACAAGCCCGAACGATCCCAGCTGGGTCCCGCTGGTCTCCTTTGGTGGACTTGGTCCCGATATTTGAACCGGGCCTAAGTCATCGCGAACGGATGGGGTCTAGCAAGGGTTCTTAGTATCAGTTTGTTTGTGTGGCAGAATCCTGACGTGAGAAGTCAGATCTTGCAGGCAAGCCCAAGGTTTGAGTCCCATGAGCGGGTGGGGCCTAGGCGAGTGTTCTGTGTGGCAGCTTGTATGCCGTTTTGGGAAATTGGAAGTACCCTTGTATTTGAGGCTTGATCGTCGATGGTGAAATTGGATGTACCCGATTTATGACGTGTTAGAAGCATACGCTTTAGGGTGTCTTGGGTGAAGCCCAGGTTTGCATACATGCTGCTTTGTAGACCCCTTTTTATTATAAGCTCAACATAGAAACATGTTTGTTGTATGAGACATTCAAACATATTTTACTACTTTAAATGTACTTGTATTTTTTGCATACAAAGTGCTGACCTGCAGGGTGATGGAGTGCCCCGGGGTCCGCTATGGACGACCGGGAGGAGATTTGTTTGTTACACAGTTGGGGTCAGCCTTTGCCGACCAACGTTACAACCAAATTTTTATAGGGCAAGGATCACAAGCGGGAGCAAGCTCGCTGGCCAAAAAGGCCTAAGCCTCATGAGTGTTACAAGATGTGTTATAGCTCTGTTTTATGGATTGTAATGCTTTATGGTCTATGTTTCCGGCTTGCACGCAGAGGTCGCCTAGGAGTGCTTATGCACGTTGACTTTTGATGTTATTATTTGACTTTTGGATGCTAAATTGTTGTAAGAACTTAAGGCCGTGTTGATACTCCTGTGTTTAGTGGATAACTTCTAGTCTTGTTTTCTTGTTTCCGCTGTGTTTAATCTGAGTTTTGAGTTGGGTAGTTTATATCATCTTATAATGCTTAAGTTGTGACGTTTGTATGTTATGGGGCCCCGACCGGACCCATATTATACGGTCATTACAGGAGAGGTGATATAATACGAGTGGACACCCTAGAAGAATTTGCATAACTTTTTTAGCCACGTGTGGTCAACTCTACCTAAAACAACACGGGCGAGGTGGTCACTCATCCGGACACACCCTCACGGGTAAATATCCGTCTAACTGAGGTGGGAGAATCATTCACTCCACCATACACCGGCAGACGCCCAAACAACACCTGATAGAGTTCCACAAGCTACTAATAAAGGAAACAAACATTGCAGAGGTGGTTTTGTCCACAACTCCCGCAACCAAGAAAACCCATGATATATCTCAAGACTTGGCACATCGGATTCTACTAAACATCGCTAGATTTTGGAAACGATTGATCAACCTGTAGGAAAGATTCAAGACCTTAAATATACTATAGCACGTCCTACATGATGGTTTGGGATGATTAAAAGCCAATGATTAAACACATCATCAGAATCATTAACAACGCTACAAGGTTGGATTATCATAGAAAGAACTTAATAATACAAGTAGATCTCAAGTAAAAGATTAAAACAGTACTATTAATCAGAAAGATAATCATGATAACATCACTAAATAAAGAAGATTAACAATTCCATCAAGATTGGAAGAGGATGGAAGAGGGGAAAAACCACCACTTGCCTTGGTATTGTCGGAAAAGACCTCTAAATCGCACCACATCGTAGATCGGGGCTAAGGAAGGCGGGAGATATCGAAATCTAAACAAAAATGGCTGAAATAGAAGTTAGGGCCAAAAGCCCTAACGAGAAAAAAATAAAGAAATGGGGAAGGTTTTGCCACGATGACGTAGCCCTTATTGAGAGATTTCAAGATCTACGTTCGGTTAAAGATTTCGAGCACCGGAGCACCGTTGGCGGCCACCGAAAGATTCACGAACGAACGTTCTATCTCTCGCTCTCGCTTCTCTGGTTTGGTGAAAGAGGAGTTCGGCTTAAAGAAGATGAAGAAGAAGTTTATATATATATATATATAATAAATATAATATTAAAATTATTACACTTAAGAGAAAGGGTCTTGGGTTTCTCAAGAGGGATAAGGATTTCTCGAGAGGGATAAGGATTTCTCTAGAAAGGATAAGGATTTCTCGAGAGGGATAAGGATTTCTCAAGAAAGGATAAGGATTTCTCGAGAAAGGATAAGGATTTCTCGAGAAAGGTTGAGGACTTCTCGAAAGATGAGGATGGATTTCTCGAGAGCAACATGGACCTCTTGAGAACAAACAAGGACTTCTCGAGAGCTTCAAGACCTCTCGATAACTAAAGATGGATTTTTCGAGAGCTTCAGGACCTCTCGAGAACTATGGAAGTGCATCTCAAGAAAGAAGCAAGGCTTCCCGGGAACAAATCAACACTTCTCGAGAAAGAACATAAAATTTCTCGGGACCAACTCCGGCTTCTCGAGAAACGGGGTTGTCCATCTCGGGAAAGAATAACACTTCTCGGGAACAACTCCCGGCTTCTCGAGAACAGTTCAAAGCTTTCTCGAGAACAGAGCAGGGCATTTTTCAGAAACTCAGATTTGTCTTCTATACCGGAATCAGTCAACGATACGGGCTAAACGCACTCTGATTTGAACGAAATTCGTACCGTAGACGAAAGCCGGCACTACGAATCTAACGACGAAGATGAAAAAATTAGAATCTGATGCACCATTCTCGAGACACAATCACCACATGATCACAACAAACATAAATATCACAAAACTTCAAATCTGAGACTTCAAAAAAGCCCGGACCGCAACCAAACTGGACAAGCAAATCCAAAAACACAATCTTAATTCCTCCAATATGAAAACCTTCAATCTCGTCAAAACCCTCAAAATTTGGTCAAACGGATCTAACGGACATGAATACGCACTAACAACGCAGCACCGTAAACATGACGTTAAAAGGTAACACCCTGACGTCATAAATATGACATTATCAATTCAAATAAGTATCAAAATATCGGGGGTGTTACATTCCTAGACCACAAGGACATAATATCATTGGAGTCAAGTCGATTTACAAGAATAAACTTGATGAAAATGGAATTATAATCAAGAACAAGACTAGGCTAGTAGTTAAAGGGTATAGACAAGAAGAAGATATTGACTTTGATCAAACCTTTGCCCCTGTAGCAAGATTGGAAGTCATCAGACTCTTCCTTACATATGATGCATTCAAAGGATTTAAAGTCTACCAGATTGAATTGTGCCCTACAATGTTCCTCCGAATTTGAAGAGGCATCTTCATTCATGCTAAGGGGCATAATGTATTTGGTGTGTGCCCTAGTTCATGCAAGCAGGTAGTCCATGATTGGATAGGTGAAGAAAATGAGTTTGGTAGTAAACTCAAATTTCGTCGAGCTCAGCTCGAAGTTCGTCGAGCTCAGTTCGCTAGTCGTCGAGCTCAACTCAACATTCCGTGGGATATGCATAAAAGTTCAGGTTTCAAATTTCATCGAGCTCAGCTTGAAGTTCGTCAAGCTCAGCTTACAACTCGTCGAGCTCAACTTACAAATCGTCGAACTCAGCTCAACACTTGTTAAGCTAAAGGCAGAAAAATCAACTAAGGCAAAAGGCGCTAAGTCCGCTGAGAAGAAGGCGTTGAGACCACTGAGAAGATTAAAGTTCGTCGAGCTCAGCCCACAGACCGTCGAACGCAGCTAAAGCCAGAAAATCTGTCTAAAGCAAAAGCGCTGAGACCGCTGAGAATAAGGCATTGAGACCGCTGAGATAGTTGAGACAGCTGAGAAGATAGTGTTGAGACCGCAGAGACAAAACTGGCTGGATTTCTCTAAGTTCAGAAGCGTTGAGTGAAGTAGATTCACCCAACGCTTCTAATAAAGCAGGAGGCGTTGAGACAATTAAGAGGTAAACAGCTGAGACAAAACTAGTTGGATTTTTTCTAAGTCCATAAGCGTTGAGTGAAGTAGGTTCACTCAACGCTTCTAATAAAGAAGGAAGCACTGAGACAGTTAAAAGCAAGAACCGCTGAGATAGCTGGGAAGTTACCGCCGAGACAGAAACTTATCTCAGCTAAAAAGAAGAAAGCGCTGAGACAAAGGCATGTCTCAGCAAATAATGAAAAACCACTGAGACCATTGAGACAAAGCCAGGGAAATTTGTAAATCCAGAAGTGCTGAGAGCCAAGGCTGATGGCGTTG
The DNA here is from genome assembly GCA_039583875.1 of Platanthera guangdongensis. Classification (NCBI taxonomy): domain Eukaryota; kingdom Viridiplantae; phylum Streptophyta; class Magnoliopsida; order Asparagales; family Orchidaceae; genus Platanthera; species Platanthera guangdongensis. Next base: position 94,280,592 of record CM077162.1, on the reverse strand, counting down.
AGTGTCTTAACATCACTCAACATTTGATGGAATTCTGGAAAAATTTCTAAGTCCAGATGTTGATGACCACTGCTGATGTCATCAATGTGAAAATTGCACGAAGCCGTTGCAGGAAAGCTGCTGCAGCACCGAAAGATGTTTTGTTCCTTTCTGATGGAGATGACGTTCACCAATCCTTGGTGGGCCCACATTCAATTGTGTCGTTGATTCAAATCAACGCATACAAAAAGGAAACTTTAAAGTGATTAGGGTTAACGAATACACAAGGATCAAACGCAGAAAATATAGAAAGAGAAATTGAAAGAGGCGGCTGGACATTTTCTTCCCATCAAGCTTAAAAGCTAAAGTCCAGCCAAGTTAACCTAAAGGCAAAGAAAGATAGCTGAAGCACTTCAAAGTTCAGCAAGGTTGTTCTCATCAGAACAGAGTAGCTTATTCATCTCTTCAACAAGCTGGTAGCTGCTCATCTGTGCAGCAGAAAAGTGTGAGCTGTAGAAGAAGACTGATTCCTTCTACAGCAAGTGGGCTGGACTGATATCTGCTCAGTCCAGCAAAGTTGACTCAAAGAAACTTCTCTGAGTCAGTTGTTTTTGTTTTTCTTAAACAATTTGTATTAACTTCCTGTAGGATTCAGTAGATCTGAATCTATTTGTAGGGCACTTTGTGCCTGAGGTATGTGACAAATTTGTCACAAAGGTAGGTGCCCTGTTGGGGCACTGAGGTAGGATCCAAGTGAGGATCTGAGCTGTAGTGCTTAAGTGCCTGAGGTAGGAGAGTGTTGCTCTCTGAGGTGGGATCCAAGTGTGGATCTGAGGTAGGGCTGTCCTCCCAGCTAAGTGTAGGACCTTGTGCTTGAGGTAGGTGACTGGAGAGTCACTGATTTGTAGGTGACAAGTGTGTCACTGAGTTGTAGACCTTGGAGGAGGCTGAGCTGTAGGTACCTGGTTGGGGTACTGAGTTGTAGGAGTGCTGCAACACTCTGAGAGTAGGGTTGTGTGCCTGAAGCCTTAGTGCTGAAGAGCCTGAGTTGTAGGCCTTAGAAATAAGGCTGAGGTAGTTGATCAGTGGATCACTGAGCTGTAGGAGTCCTGTAGGGCGGTTCTCTTTCTTTCTGTATGTGTCTTTGACTGAAGAACATTCAAAATTTGAATGAATGAGCAGTAATGGCAGTCGGCCTTGGAAGGAAGCGACAATCAATGATTTCCCCAACTGTCCCATGGAAAAACGGAATGTAATGATCCATAGTCAATGCGCGTTCCAACGGTAACATTCCGAGAAGATCTGGTATTAATAACTCTGGATTCATCGCCAAGAAACGGGACGGGAAACTTTAAGAAAACCTAGTCTGGAATCGTCGAACGAAGAACGCAATTCGTCAAGCTGAGTTTCAGTTCGTCGAGCTGAGCTTGAGTTCGTCGAGCTGAGCTTGAGAGAGTTTGTCGACCAGACACTCTTCATTAGTCGAACAGACAATCTTCATTCGTCGAGCTGAGATTCGTCATTCGTCGAGCAGATAATTATCACTGTCAGACAGTATTCGTCGAACTGAGATCCAAATTCGTCGACCGAAGAAAGATTGTGGACTTAGCCAAATATTCTGCATCTGCTGATATTCAGTGTCGACATAAGCTGGTGTCGACTGATTTATCTTGGTGTCGACTCAAATCTTCTGGTGTCGACATGAAATCCTGGTGTCGACACAAATCCTCTGGTGTCGACATAAATTGGCTGGTGTCAACACATGCCCTAAGTGTCGACACAAATACTCTGAGTTCAGAATTCGTCGAGTAGAGTATAGCATTCATCGACCTGAGAAGCTGACTTCATCGACCTGAGAAGCTGAGAACTTGAGGTCCAAGTTCGTCGAGCTTAGAATCCAATACGTCAACCAAAGCTTGAAGCTGGACTTAGAAAAATTCTGAAGTTGTCCTGACTTTGGCTTGATGTAGAAACTGAGTCTTCGTCGAACAGAGAACTAAGATCGTCGAGCTCAGCACCAAGAATTGTCTCACGATCGTCGAGCGCAGAACTCCTTTCGTCGAGCTGAGTTCGACGAACGTCGAACTCATTTAACTTAGTCTTGAAATCCTCTAAGTCTGAAGTCTCTGATGGTTATGTAGAAAGCTGGACCATCTGATGTTGACTCTAAGGACTTGACCTAGACTCTAGGACACAACTTGACCCTGGCTATACAAGATGGGTCACATCCTAAGTCAGTGAACCTAGCCCAAATCAACTAGTGATCCAACAAACTCATCATCCAAAAGATCATCCTAATCTGGATTCCAGTCAATCAGTGTTCCTCCTATCCCAGCAACCCCTGCAATTTCAACAGAGAATTTCATTTCAGAGTGAATTCTATCTTTTGCAAATTTGCAAATATCTAGTTCTACAAAAAAGAACTTAGTATTGATCATTTTAATTTGACTGGGAGGACACGTTCACAGAGTATTATAGTTTTACCTCAGAACCTGATATCTGTTTCAACCGAAACGATTTCAGACTTCTGGACACCGCAGCTATATCTGTGATCCCCAGCGGATGATTTCAGACTTCTGGACACTCCCACTACTTGTTCTTTTCAGGACCCGAGGACCCAGCGGACGATTGCTACTGGGACTGAGAGCGGCGGCCTCTACTTCCTCGACGATGTTTCCGCTCTCTCTGCCTACTCCTCCTCCACCGATCTCCTTCAGTGGCATCTTCGTCTTGGCCATCCTCCTACTCGGCTCATTCGTCAGCTTCTGCCCCACTTACCTCCTACCAGTTCTCCGCTCAACTGTGATGCGTGTCAGCTTGGCAAGCATCATCGCTCCTCCTTCCCACCGAAGCAAGGTCGTGGCTCCTCTCGCATTTTTGATCTTATTCATTCTGATGTATGTGGTCCTGCTCCTACCCTCACAGTTGGTCGGGGCAGTTCCTATTTTGTCACTTTTATCGATGATTTTACTCGATGTACCTGGGTGTATCTATTAAAAGATCGCTCTGAACTATTTTCTGTTTGACAATCATTTTACTTTATGATTAATACTCAATTTGCTATTTCTATTAAAGTCTTACGTTCTGATAATGGCAAGGAGTATCTGACTCATGAGTTCTCCGCGTTCTTTCACCAACATGGCCTCCTTCATCAAACGACTTGTGTTTACACCTCCCAGCAGAATGGGGTGGCGGAGCGTAAAAACCGTCACCTACTTGATGTTGCGCGTACTCTCATGACACAGATGCACGTCCCTCGCTCCTACTGGGGCTACGCTGTGCTCCTCGCCTGCTATCTCATCAATCGCCTTCCCTCCGCGGTTCTCCACGGCCAGACTCCCTTCTCCCTTCTCTACCCCCACCAGGAACCTTTTCCTCTTCCTCTCCGTGTCTTTGGCTGTACGGCCTTTGTTCACACTCCATCCTCTACCCGCGACAAGCTTTCCCCCCGTTCCACCAAGTGTGTCTTTTTGGGGTACTCTACCACTCAAAAAGGCTATTACTGCTTTGACCCCCTTCTCCGCAAGCAGTTTGTCTCCGCATATGTGACTTTTTTCGAAAATGCTTCCTATTTCTCTCCTCCCTCTTCTCTTCCTTCTCTTCCTTCTGATATCTCCGTTCCTTCCACACCTCTCCACGTTTTCCCACCTTCGTCTCCTCCTCCACCCACTCCTTCCCAGTCCGTCTCCCCACCCACCCCTCCACCCTCCTCTCCGCTGCCGTCTCTCTCTAGTCCCGGGCCAGCCTTCTCCGCCACGGACGCTCCGGTCGCTGACGCTCCCGTCGCCGACGCTCCCGTTGACCTGGATGTTCCCATTGCCCTTCGCAAAGGGGTGCGGGCGTGTACTCAACACCCGCTCACGGCTGTTGTTTCCTATGATCAGCTTTCTCCTTCTCGCAGGTGTTTTGTCTTGGCTATCTCTGCTACTTCTACTCCCCGTACCTACCAGGAGGCTCTTGCTCTCCCTCATTGGAAGTCTGCCATGGATGAGGAGATGACTACTCTTACTGAACGGGGTACCTGGACCCTGGTTCCTCCTCCCGTGGGCACTGATGTGGTTGGCTGTCGCTGGGTCTTCGTTGTGATGTTTCGCCCCGACGGCACTGTGGATCGCTACAAAGCCCGACTGGTGGCCAAGGGCTTTACTCAGACTTACGGCGTTGATTACTTTGATACATTCTCTCCGGTTGCTCGCCTCAGCACCATCCGGGTTCTCTTTTCTGTGGCTGTTAACAGGGCTTGGGCTATTTCCCAGCTTGATGTGAAGAATGCCTTTCTCTATGGCGATCTTCAGGAGGACGTCTATATGGAGCAACCTCCTGGGTATGTTGCTCAGGGGGAGACACGTGTCTGTCATTTGAAGAAGGCCATTTATGGCCTAAAGCAGAGCCCTCGGGCATGGTTCGACAAATTCAGTGGTATTGTGGCTACCATCGGCTTTCAAAGGAGTTCGGCCGATCACTCCTTATTCATTCGCAAAACGGCCTCGGGACTGGTGGTTTTGGCCGTATATGTGGATGATATTCTCCTTACTGGCGATGACCGAGATGGGGTGGACTTGACGAAGAAGCACCTCCGTCAGCACTTGGTCACGAAGGATATGGGCTCCCCAAAGTACTTTTTGGGGATAGAAATCTCTCGGAAACTTGACTCCTTGGTTCTCTCTCAACGGAAGTATGCCCTTGATCTTTTACGAGAAGCAGGATTGACAGGTGCCAAACCAGCTCGTTTTCCCATGGCTGTTGGAGAAGACAAGACGTGGACGGATGATTCGCCTCTTCTATCTGATGTCACACGGTACAGACGTTTGGTAGGCAAACTCATCTATCTCACGGTGACTAGACCCGACATCGCCTACGCTGTAGGCAAGGTCAGTCAGTTTATGCAAGCTCCCAGGGAGTGTCATCTTCAGTCCGCCCTGAAGATTTTAGAGTATATCAAAGCAGCACCGGGCAGAGGGTTACTCTTTCAAAAGAATGGTCATCTGAGGGTTGAGGCCTACTCAGATTCAAGTTACGCGGATGACAAAGGCGATCGTAAATCCACATCAGGTTTTTGTACCTTTGTTGGAGGTAATCTCGTGAGTTGAAAGAGCAAGAAACAGTCTGTTGTTTCCAGATCCAGTGCCGAAGCAGAATATCGGAGTATGGCGTCAACCACATGTGAGTTAAAGTGGTTGCGGGCTCTCATGCTTGACCTGGGCGAGGTATATGACTGTCCTCTCCCTATGTTCTGTGACAACAAGGCCGCTATACACATATCCAGAAATCCGGTCTTCCATGAGAGAACAAAGCATATAGAGGTTGACTGTCACTTCATTCGGGAAGAGATTTTGAAGAAACAGATTTGTACTCCTTTTGTCACCTCTGACAAGGAGTTGGCAGATATCTTCACCAAGCCGGTTTCTACTTCCTTCTTCCGCATTTGTGACAAGCTGGGCATGATTGATATCTATGCTCCAGCTTGAGGGGAGTGTTGAAGTATTAGACCGGGCGGCTTAGCGGTCTGATCCAGCGGCTTGTTGACCGAGCGGCTTAGCGGTCTGATCCAGCGGTTTGTTGACCGAGCGGTCTGGCGGTCTCACTCTGAAGCCTGGAGACCGGGTGGTCTATCGGTCTACCACTGCGGCCTGTTCTATCCTGCTGGAGTTGCCGAGCGGTTAACCCATCTGACTAACCGCGCGGCCTGCGCGGTCTCCTTTATTCTAGCCGCTCAGTACTGTAAATGTTTAGTCCCACATTGTTTGTATACTCTCTTTCTTATCTCCTCCATTCTATATAAGTGAGGTCATACCTTTGTAAATGATATCTTTTTTGGATAATAAAATTTCAATTATTCAAAAGTTTATCCGCTTGTTCTCTCTTTTTTGCTACTTTCTAACAATATGGAATGTCACGGTTACTGCTCTTCTAAAGTTAATTGGAACACATCAAGTTTGGAATGGAACCAATCTCCAGAAGAAGAGACAAGATCAAGTTAGATTGTGTTATCAAGTTTGGAATAACACTCTCCTACAAGGCAAAGGCCGAATCCAGGTAAAGTTGTTAGCATCAAGTTTGGAATGAAATAACTTACCAGATCCGAGCTCAGCAACCAAGAGCATCAACGGAACACAACATGCTTGCTTTGATAAAGGAAATCGGAATAATCAAAACTTCCGGACAAAGGCCGAACTAAATCGCCTATTGTTGAACTAAGGTCGAACTAAATCGCCTTTAGTCTCATTTCCCCCACTGTTTTGCTTAGACGTTCTTTTGGCATATAGATTCTATACGTTGGCTTTTTCGTTTTTGTTTTTGTTTTCGTGCTGTAATTAGATAATGGTGTTGGATGGTTGATTTTTAGCCTATTATGCCCGAGTGTTGTTTCAGACAAAATAAAAAGTGTTCAACATGAAAGTTTTAGATCTGGGTACAACCCAGTGCACAAAGCATCCCTATGCAGTGAGGGTTTGAGGAAGGATCCCAACACAAGGGTGAAATGTAGGCAAACCTTACCCTGCATTTCTGCAAAGGGCTGCTTCCAGGCTCGCAATGCCGAGTAGGAGGAGGAGATCAGCCAGGTTATCCTTTGAACGTACATCGATCAAAGTGATAATTTCTTATTCTTTCAGATAATTCAACAAGCCATGTCTCAGTCGTACATGTCTCCTCTTAGTATTATAGAGGGTATTTTTAACGACTTGAACTGCTGCTTGATTATCACAATACAAACTCAATGAGTTGACTTGTAACTTAGATAAGGGAATGTCTAAAATCAAGTTCTTGATCCAATCTGCCTCTTCACCGACAAAGGGTAAGGCAAACAACTCGGCTTCTATAGACGACAATGTTATACAGGTCTGTCTTTTGAATTTTCAAGTGATAGCAGCCCTACCCAAAGTGAATATATATCCACTGGTGGACTTGCTGTTCCCGACTTCTGAACACCACGACGCATCAGAATGTCCATCCATAGAAGGTGGGTAACCAGTGTAGCACAGAGCATGATCTTTAGTACCTTTCAGGTACTTCAACAGCCTATCTAGGGCTTCCCAATGCTCTCTGTCTGGATTACTAGTAAAATGACTCAGCATGCTAACCGAAAAAGCAATGTATGTTCTAATACAACTTGTGGCATACATGAGACTACCAATTATTTTAGAATATTTAACTTGATCAATGTTGGTCTCTACGTTAGGACTCAACTTAACATTATGATCAAATGACGTCTCAATTGGCCTACAGTTATCATATCCCCAGGTAGAAAGGAGTTGCTCAATATAATGAGCCTGACTAAGAGTAACTCGACCCTTGTCAACTCTAACCTTCATACCTAATAGGGTATCCACAGGACCAAGGTCCTTCATATCAAAAGCTTCTGCCAGAGTTGATTTAATGTCCCTAACTACATCATGATTAGACCCCAAAATCAACATGTCATCCACATATAAGCATATGATGACTGTCTGATTCGACAATGAGCAGTAATAAAGGCATTTGTCTGAAAGACTGAACTGAAATCCGAGGCTTTTTACCACCTGGTCAAACTTCATGTGGCACATCTTAGGCGCTTGTTTAAGCTCATAGATTGATTTATCCAGTTTACACACTTTATCTTTTGATCTTTCTGCACATAACCTTCAGGTTATGCCATGTCGATTTCTTCACCATGCTCTCCATTTAAGAATGTTGTTTTCACATCCATTTGATGAACTATAAAGTTCTCGATAGACGCTAGGACCAGAAGAATCCCGATAGTCGATATGTGACACACAGGTGAATAAACATCAAAATAGTCTGTTCCCCCTATTGTTTATAACCTTTAGCTACGAGACGCGCTTTATACCTGTCTATACACTCATTACTATGAAGTTTCTTTTTCAGCACCCACTTGCATCCTAAGACTTTAGCGTCTTTCGGCAAGTCAACTAGATGTCAAGTATTGTTATGTAACAGCAAGTTCATCTCATCATCAATGACTTCTGTCCACATCAACGAATTTTTAGATCTCATTGTCTCATGGTAGGAGAATGGATCATCCTCTAAGTGATAGATGACGAAATTCTCACCAAAGTCCTTAGGGATCCTCTCTCTTGTAGATGTTCTAAGTGGAACAGGTTCCACCTTTAGAGGTTAGGAAGCAGTGGCAGAAGGGCCAGATTCAGGTTCTACGATAGATTCTGAAATCATATCATTAGACCCGGAGACAGACAAACCATGATCCTTGACAAATTTATCTTCAAAGAATATGGCATCTCTAGACTCTATCACGATATTCGTGGATATATCGGGAAACCTGTCAGCTGCACTATCTTTTGCACTACCTAGATAGACGCATGTTGACGTCCTAGGTCCCACCTTAGGGCTCTTAAGGTCTTGTATACGCACATAAGCAATACATCCAAGTCTTTAGAGTATCGTATCTACAAGGATGACCGTGTCACAGCTCATACGGGGTAGCGGTGAGCTGAGAATGAGGCACTATATTCAGAATGTGATTTGCAGCACAAACTGCTTTTCCCCAAAAGAAATTAGACATGTCAGCTGTTAGGAGCATAGAGTTCAATATTTCTGTTAAAGTTTTATTCTTACGCTCCACAATACCATTTGACTGGGGTGAGTAAGGAGCTGTGGTTTCAAGAAGTATTCCCTCAAAGGCACAGAATTCCTTGAATCCAGTAGCAGTATATTCTCCTCTACGATCACATCTAAATCTTTTAATTTGCAGGTTTAACTGATTTTCCACACGAGACTTGAAGGTCTTAAATGTCTCAAAAAAATTGTCTTTCGATTTTAACAAATACACATGACAATATCTAGAAAAATCGTCTATGAATGTAATCAGATACTTCCTTCCCTCTCTAGTGACGTGACAACGAAAATCACAGAGGTCTTAATATATCAACTTAAGAAGTTTTGTGCTCCTAGAAACCGATTTGAATGGCTTTCTAGTGATTTTTGTTTGAGCACACACCTCGCACTTGTCAAATCGAATCGACAGATCTAAGGAAATGTTATGACTCTTCGCTAGATCTAGCATTTTCCTATAGTTCTGAAAGATATTGTACCTAAAACACCTAGAGGGGGGTGAATAGGTGACTTAAATCTTTTTGACTTTCTAGGCAGAATTCAAATTTTATCACAGATTTATATCTACTTTTGCACAGCAATCACACAGCAATCACAGCAAACCACATACACACAGAGAACACACAGGTTTATAGTGGTTCCCCAATGTTTGGGTACATCCACTTTCCCCCTTCGCCTATCTAGTACTGTACTAGATTCGGCCAAACTCCTCCACTATCTCAGATCCTCAGATCTTACACTCAAAACCCCAAAACAAGGTTCCTACAGCTCAGGCCCAAGGCCCTACAACTCAGCTTTTTCACAAAGCCTACACTCAGCCACCAAGGCCTACACTCAGCCACCAAGGCCCACCCTCAGCCACAATAGGCCTACACTAAGAGATACAACTCTCCTACACTCAGGCACACAGGCCCTACACTCAGCCTTTATAATTACAAGCTTACAAAACTCAGATCCCTAAGGATCCTACAAGAAAATATGAATACAAAATGTAATCTCAACAACTCAGTAAAAAGAGAGAAGAGTTGTGAGTTTCTTGATGAGTTCTTGGAAGAACTCAGTTGAGATCAAACTGACTTGGCTTTCTTCAAAGCTTCTTGAATGTAGAACACAATAAGATTGACCTCCTCTGCAGTTGATCCTTGATCTCTGCAACTTAAGATTCAGAACAAATCTGAACCCTTCTTCTCAGCCTGGTTCCAACGGCTGACTTCTTGGATGGAGCTCTCTCTCTCCAACTTCTTAGATCTTCACTAGATTCTTCAAGGAATAGCTAGATCTTCTTCTTGTTAATGATCACTTGAACATTAATTCAATCTTTTAATCATCTGTTTCTGTAGACAGTATAAGCCTATTTATAGGCCTTCTTCATGGTAACCGGCTGGTCCGGTTCATAACTGATTTCTGACAACTCTGACAGGTGCAGTAGACTGGCTGGAATGGCAGCTGTCAAGTCATCCAGTCATTCGTAGGAAATTAACTAGAAAATGGGAACCCCTATCACTAACGATAGCGCGCGGCGTACCGAAACGAGAAAATAATTTTTTGAGGAAATTAACTACGACTCGGGCGTCATTCGTAGGAAGAGCTTGGACTTCGGCCCAGCGCGAAACATAATCAACGGCAACTAAAATGTACTTATTCCCGAAGCTAGAAGGAAAAGGGCCGACAAAATCAATCCCCCAGAGGTCGAAAACTTCGCACTCTAGGAAATAATTTTGTGGCATTTCATTTTTATTCGAAATATTCCCCGACCGTTGGCAACTATCACACCTACTCACAAAGGCATGCGCGTCTTTAAACAGGGTGGGCCAGTAAAAACCCGCGCTTAACACTTTGTGAGCGGTGCGAGCAGCTTGATAGTGCCCACCTGTCGGTCCTTCATGCAAATGTTTAATAATATCTAATCCTTCATCAAAAGAAACACACCTCCTTCATGCAAATAGTTTTTCAGCTCAGAAAAGAATTTCTTCTTTTGCTGAGATGAAAACTCTTTTGGGAGCACACAGGCACTAGATAGTTGGCGATGCGGGCAAACCAAGGAGAAGTAGATGTGTTAATTATGAACAGCTTCTCATCAGGGAAATAGTAATGAAAAGAATTTTCGTCTAATTATTCTATAAACGGGTTGTCTAGGCGCGAAAGGTGATCGGCGGCCAAGTTCTCGGCACCTCGCTTATCACGGATCTCTAAGTCAAACTCCTGGAGGAGTAAGACCCAGCGAATCAAGCGAGGCTTGGCATCTGTTTTAGAGAGAAGATATTTGGGGGCTGAGTGGTCCGTAAAAACAATAATTTTCGAAAGAGTAATATAATGGCGAAATTTGTCAAAAGCGAATACTACAGCTAAGAGCTCCTTCTTGGTTGTGGTGTAATTTTTCTGTGCAGATGTGAGTGTTTTACTAGCGTAATAAATGGGGTGGAAGTTTTTGGAAATACGTTGACCTAGTACGGCTCGCACCGCATAACTACTCGCATCACACATTATTTCAAATGGAAGATCCCACACCGGAGCTATCATGATTGGCGCATTAACTAATTTTTCTTTTATTAAATTGAAGGCAGCTAGGCAGAGGTCATCAAAGATGAATGGGGCGTCTTTTTCTAAGTGATGGGTAAGGGGCTTGGTGATTTTGGAAAAGTCCTTTATGAAGCGGCGGTAGAAACCCGCATGACCCAGGAAACTTCTTATAGATTTATGTTCGTAGGTGGCGGCAGCTTCTCGATAACTTCTATTTTCGCAACGTCTACTTCAATACCCCTTTCAGAAATTTTATGTCCCAAAACTAACCCTTCCCTTACCATAAAATGACATTTTTCTCAATTTAAGGCAAGGTTAGTTTCTTCGCATCGCTCTAAGACTTTTTCATGATTCTCTAAGCAACTATCGAAGGAATTCCCGAAGACGGAGAAATCATCCATGAAAACTTTCATAATGCTTTCTACGTACTTGTCAAAGATGGCGAGCATACATCGTTGGAATGTAGCTGGCGCATTGCACAATCCAAACGGCATTCTTCGGTAGGCGAAGGTGCCGAAGGGACAAGTAAACATAGTTTTCTCCTGGTCCTCGGGGGAGATGGGGATTTGAAGATACCCCGAGAGGCCATCGAGAAAACAATAAAAGCTATGTCCGGAAAGTCGTTCTAAAATTTGATCAATGAACGGCAAGGGGAAGTGATCCTTGCGGGTGGCGTCATTCAACTTACGGTAATCTATACACATTCGCCATCCGGTCACCGTCCGAGTCGGGATTAATTCATTATTTTCATTACTTACGACTGTTATCCCTCCCTTCTTTGGTACTACCTGTACTGGGCTAACCCACTTACTGTCGGATATAGGATAGATAATTCCTGCGTCTAACAATTTCATAATCTCGCCCTTAACTACGTCTTTCATGTTTGGGTTTATACGGTGCTGAGGTTGTATAGAGTTACATGAATTATCTTCCATTAAGATTTTATGAGTGCAGAAAGATGGGCTTATGCCCTTGATATCAGATATCTGCCAAGCAATAGCTTGGCGATGCTTTTGTAAAATTGAAAGAAGTTTATCCTTTTATGCATCCGTGAGGTAGGCCGAAATTATGACAGGCAGCTTGGAGTTCTTTTCTAAGAAAGTGTATCGAAGGTGCTCTGGTAGTTCTTTCAGTTCCAAGGTAGGGGGGTCATCATACGAGATTTTGGAAATTTGTTCTTTTTCAAAAACTATGTCCTCGTACACTTTTTTATATGTAAAATTAAAAGGGGTGTTGCTAGCGGTCATGGCGGCTTCGTGCAGCGATTCAGTTGGAAAAGTAGAAGAGGAACAGAAATCAAAAAATTCTTTTTCAAAATCAGAAAGGCGAGTGGAGGATTCTTCACTTAGGTGTAGAGATTCAGTTGGAGGAGTAGGAGAGGAACAGAAATAAAAAAATTCTTTTTCAAAATCAGAAAGACGAGTGGAGGATTATTCACTTAGGTGTAGAGATTCAGTTGGAGGAGTAGGAGAGGAACAAAAATTGGAAAATTCTTCTTCAAAAGCAGAGGTATGAGAGAAGGATTCTTCACTTACGGTATCCATGAAAAAACAGGAGTCATCATTAGCTAGTGTGTTCTTCATCGAGGGGGTGATGGAGAAAGTTACCTCATCGTCACCCACTCGAAGGAAGAGCTTATCATTGCTTACGTCAATGATAGCTCGGGAGGTGGCAATGAAGGGTCGGCCATGGATCAGGGGAACCTCGACGTCTTCTTCGATGTCCAAAATGACAAAGTCCACCGGGAAGATGAACTTGTCAACTTTGACTAGGACGTCCTCCACTATTCCTAACGGGTATTTGACTGATCTGTCGGCGAGCTGGATACTCATGCGTGTGGGGTTGAGACTACCAATTCCTAACTTTTTAAACAACGAGAGGGGCATAAGATTAATACTCGCACCTAAGTCGGCTAAAGCGTGTTTGACAAAGAGATCACCAAAGACACACGGGATAGAGAAACTACCCGGGTCACTGATTTTCTTCGGTAATCTGTTTGTCAAAACCGCCGAGCACGCGGCATTTAACGTGACATGAGAAAGGTTCTCTAACTTCTTCTTGTTGGTTAGGAGATCCTTAAGGTATTTTGCGTACTTATGCATCTGGGATATGGCTTCGTGGAAAGGCAGATTTATGTGGATTTGTTTAAACATTTCTAAAAAACGGGTGTATTGATCATCCTGTCGTTGTTTATTAAGTTCAGAAGGGTATGGCGAGGATGGATTGTTTTTAAAAGTGGGTGGTGGAGTGAGTTGTTGTTCTAAAATAGGAGTGATACTTTCTTCGGCAGAGGGTGGAATTTTTAAAACGGGAACGGAGCTTTGGTTTTTTAAAGCGGAAGCGGAGATTGCCTCGGGCTCTTCACTTATCATACCGGGAACTTTCTTCCCACTCCGAAGAGTTATAGCTTTTGCTTGCTCTCTCGGGTTGGGCTCGGTATTGGAAGGAAGAGACCCTACGGGTCGCTCAGAAATCATTTTAGCGAGCTGTCCTACCTAATTTTCTAAATTTTTAACACTTCCGGTTAAGGTCCTAATCGTAGCGTCATTAGCATTCATGTATTTTGAAAACACTTCCTCCAAATTTGGAGGTTTTGGAAAACTTTGAGGAGGTGGTGGTGGAGCAGAAAAATCACTTTGCGGTGGCGGGCGCACATCATTCGATGGATTGCTCCACGAAAACTTCGGATGATTTCTTAACGCAGGATTATAACTATTCGGAAAATTAAAACCAGGAGGATGATAATTCGCAGCAGAAAAATTATTAAAAGCAGTTCTAGGCATATTATTTACATAATCCAAATGTTCGGCGGGAGGAGCTGCAGATTCCCATACCTGAGGGGCGGAGGCAGCAGTCATCTCCGTAATTTTTTTGCTTAATATTTCAACTTGCAGTGCGAGTTGTGAGACGTTGTCCACTTCAAAGAGACCTGCAGGTTTGTTTGGGCGGAACCTAGGCACATTCCATTGGTAAGTGTTCATGGCCATGTCTTCATACAGCTCAAGAGCTGCTTTCGGGGTCTTATGGTTTAAAGTACCGCCAGAAGCTGCGTCTATCATTTGCTTCGTGCTTTGATTTAGCTCATTATAGAACGTCTGCACCTGCAACCATACAGGCAGAGCGTGATATGGGCATCGTCTTAATAATTCTTTAAATCTTTCCCAGGTTTCGTAAAGGGTCTTAGAGTCTATTTGTCCAAAGGCAGAAATGTCATTCCTAAGTTTTGCAGTTTTAGCAGGCGGAAAATACTTGGCCAAAAATTTTTCAGTTAATTGCGTCCAAGTAGTTATGCTATTTTTAGGAAGGGTGTTCAGCCACTGCTTAGCCTTAATTCTAAGAGAGAAAGGAAAAAATCTTAGCCTAATAGCATCATTTGTGACACCATTTATCTTGAAGGTGTCACAAATTTCAAGAAAGCTGGCTATGTGTGCGTTCGGGTCTTCATCTTGAAGCCCGTCAAATTGCACATACTGCTGCACCATTTGAATTATGCTAGGCTTCAGTTCGAAATTATTATTATTTATTGCAGGGCGAACTATACTGGATTCTGTACCCTCGAGATTCGGTCGTGCATAATAGGACACAACTCGTTTGCGTCGACACATCTTCATGTGTTGAATCTGTTAAGTGTCGACACTTCTTCTTGGTGTCAACACAAGCCTTCAGTGTTGATACTTGCTGAGTGTCGACACTGCTCCATGTGTCGACACATTATTCTTCTGTTGAGACTCTAGCTGAGTGTCGACACATCTCCTTAGTGTCGATGCTTGTACTTAGAATTTTTTGAACTTTGCTAAGTGTCGACACAGCTCCTTGTGTCGACACTTTTTTCAAGTGTTGAGTCTTCAGCTAAGTGTCGACACATTCTTTCTTGTGTCGACACTTTCTTCAAGTGTTGAGTCTTCAGCTGTGTGTCGACACATTGTTCTGGGTGTCGACACTTATACTTAGACTCTGCTGACTTTTGCTGAGTGTCGACACAGTCTCCAAGTGTCGACACTTTCTGATGTAGACACAGTTTCTCTGGGTATCGACACAACTGTTAAGTGTCGACACTGCTTTACTGGGCTTCTCTTCACTGAGTGTCGACACATCTCCTTTTGTCGACACTTTCTGTCTGGTGTCGACTCTGCATTCCTGGTGTCGACACAATGACTCCAAGTGTCGACACTGCTTGCCTGGGTGTCGACACAAGTCTTCTTAAGTGTCGACACTTTCCATCTGAGTGTCGACACATGGACTTAGAAACTTTTTCATCTTTCTTGCAAATACTTAACCTGCACAAGTAAACTCAAAACACATCAAATACATTTTGATGTATATCATTGAGTTGGGTGAGGCTTCTTCAAATCAGGTACATAGAACCAATGTACCCAACAATCTCCCCCTATTTGGAGAAGTCATAACCCTTAGTCAATGATATACACCATTCATAATAAAATTAAAAAATGATGTAAAGCAGGATTATATATCAGGGCAAACATAAACATGTATCAATCAAACATGTATACATAGACATTATCTCAGAACAATTATGAAATAAATTCATCACATCATATTGTTCTCACAACTTTGTAATATTCATTATTCAAAAGTTTACAGAATGTTTAACTTCAAGAGATTACATAGTAAACTTAAGAAAATTCTATTCTATTTTTGTTCAGCCTCCTTGATCACTATTCTTTTTCCAGATTGTACTTTGTCTTGAACAGGAGCTTCAGCAATTTCAGCATCAGCATGCTTCTTGCCTTTCAGATCCTTTTTATTTTGCTCTTCAGCTTTAATCTTTTGCCTTTCAAAATAATGATATGGCTTGAGAAAGTACTTGTTAGGCTCCTAAGCAGTAGGAGGTAGCTTTCCCATCTTGGCCTTTCTCCTGTATTGGACTATGGCTTCTTGCCTTGTCTCATGTTTCCTTCATTCCAATTCAGAAAACCATTCATTTCTGTCTTGAATGTTATCTTTTGCAGCTTTTCATGCAGTTAAGATAATGTTCCTTGAAGTGGGGCTCCACTGCTCAAAGTCAGGTCTTTGTTCAGCTTGCTCCCTGAACCTCTTCTTAGACAATCTGGTTTTTTCTTCTTTCTGCAGAGCTTCTTGCATAGCTTCAAATACTGGCTGAATCACCTTTTCTATGATAACATTTTTCTTATCCTCAGGTGGGCTATACATTGCCTGGATATCAGCATGTATCATATCAAAATCTGGAGGAGGGTAGATGACTTGAGCCACTTCAGGTTGCTCCCCTCCTAGATATGCTGGATTAATCCCAGATTCTGCAAAATTATTATCATCACATAAAGGAGGATAACCAAGAGTTGCTAAACAGTTTATAAAATTCTTGTCTGTCCGAAAAATTCACGCTTGGGCGGAAAATGTGCGTAATTTTAATAAAAAAGTCACTGCAACCGAGATTTGTCAAACAGTTTATAAAATGCTCCTTTTTGAAAGTGTCTGCAAAAGTTCACTCAAACGGATCTCTTTTTGCAATATACATTTTTCAAAAGCTCATTTTCCCACATTCCTTTTGCTACCAATCATTTTCCTTTCCGAAAAGCCCTCCCAAACAGAGTCTTAGAGTGTTAGAATTGATCTGTTCAAAAAGTATTCTACTATATCTCATCTATATCTCATTTAAGTATGAAAGAAGATATAAATAGTACTTTCAACATAGGGCCAAACTGTAGTATGAGACGAACTTGTTAACTTATTCTGAGTCGGTGTCAACACGTACAGACATATTATTATATAAATCTAACATCGTCCACCCGTTCTCGGCCGTTGTCGCCCACCCCGAGCTGGCGGGCTTATTTATAAATATTTAAATGTTCAGTTATTTGTTTTAATATTTGAAAATATTTTAATGTTTAAAATTTTAAACCCTACATGGCGCTGAATTTTTCTGTCCGGGTTTCCGGATGGAACCGGAACCAATGGAAAGAGATGTATGCATGGGGCCCGCGCAAGTGTATGTCACACTCCCAAAATACGTGGGCCCCACATGCATTTTAATGGTGATCCATAGCTCCCGGACGGAGATTTAGGGACAGGCTCCGGACCTAAAAATACCTCCTGCATGGTTGGATTATTTGGATGACATGCAGGATTACATGCCATACAGGATTACATGACAGTCATTACATGTCATGAAAGTATTTCTCTATATATTAGAGATATAATGTGATAAATATAGTTCCTACTTTAACCTCTTAATTTATTTGAGCGGTCAAAGCTAACAGGCGATGTACTTTTACTTGTTCATTTTCACATGTCCAGAGACGATGCATTTGTCATAAAAATTCAATAAAAATCAAGTTGTTGTTGGGGTTTTCACATCTGGTGAAGCCCGCGGGGTTTTAAAAATGCCAAAAAAACAGACGAATAGCCTCACATCGCGAGAAAAAAATAATAAGTATATATCCGTTTGGAGTAGAGGTAAATTTGGCTCGGGCCTAGTTGCCCAGCCCGTGTCTGTTCAGGTCTGAGCCCGATTAGGTTTGGGCTCGATGAGGCCCCGGTCAGGCCCAGGCCCGGCCCAAGAGAGCTCACTAGACCCCCATATATGATCAGGATCTGGCATGGTGCCCGGCCCGGGCCAGGCCTTGACCTTCCCGGGCCTTAAAGCCCGTTGGGCGGCCAGCAATTTAATTCTGTCCGCCCAGTGTAATGCTGGCCGCAACCAGCATTTAATGTTGGCCGCAACCAAAATTTAATGCAGGCCTTGCCGCCAGCATTTAATGCAGGCCTTGTCAGCATTTAATGCAGGCCTTGCCAGCATTAAATGCAGGCCTTGCCAGCATTAAATGCTGGCAAAACAACAATAAATGCTGGCAAAACAGCATTTAATGCTTGCTTTGCCCAGTCGAAAGGCTGGGCATGCTAAATGCTGGCGGCCCAGCTGAAATGCTAGGCAACCAACATTCATTTGTTGGCAGGCCAACAACAACCCCATCAGTTAATTCGGGGGCCAGGTTAGGCCCGGTCTAAAAGGCTCATGCAGGCTCCCTATTTTAATTGTGGCTCGGAATCGGCCTGGGTCCGGTTTGAGCAGGGCCCGACCTAAGTCTGATAGCAAAAAAGGCCCGGGCCCAAGAGGCCCGAGCCTGGTATGGGCCCGCAGGGCTTTATTTGCACCCCTAATTTGGAGGGATGATAATGTTGAAATTTAATAATATTATAGACAACTGCCATTTTTGATTGAATGTTTGAAAGGTTGTGATTTACTAGATGTTTCTTAAAATTTAAATCGGTAAAATTGTAATTTTGTATTGTAGGGCAGGAGTCCTACTATATTTAGCAGTTTAAGTCACCCTACTATCCTAGGTATAGGAGTCCTATGAAATTATAGATCGACGATCCTGATTTGCCATACAATATGGCATGATCGAACGACTGAGAAGTTATGATTTAACCAGACCGGGCGGTCCGGATTAATTGGATGGTATGCAAGATTATGCGGTATGGCATGAAAGTATATCAACAAAGTTTTTTTATATTGTTTATGTATATAATTTTTTTGAGCCGCGAGAGCGTTGTTGCGTAGGACAGGTGAGGATCCAGTGGGGGGCCCGAGCGATACTGGGCCACCATTATTTTTCAAAATTGTTAGTGGATTTGGATTTATCTAGTCGAGTCAATGAATTTTGACTACTTATACTTCAAAAATGATGGTCATATGTGCGAGAAACAACTCCAATAATATCAAAGCGTTCAAAAAAAATTTTGTTGAAGTTAATGTTTGACCCCATTTGCTAAAATTTCTACAACCTAGTGATGCATTCCTATGGTGAGGGGCGGACATAGAAAAAAATATCATGCGCCCGACGCACATGAACTGAGTGCATCGAGCACAATCCAAGTCACTGATCTGGAGAGGAAAAGCACAGTGATCCACCAATTTTTTTAAAAAAATGTTCGTGTTTTTTCATTTTAAACAAATTTGTGCACATCTATTATAATTCGCCACTAGCGTAGGGGCAGTGCCGGAGGCCAGTATCATTGTACTCATATCGGGTCGGAGGCCCGTACCGTTGCACTCACGTAGGACGAAAGGCCCTCCCTGTTGCACTCACATAGGGTCGGAGACCCGTGCTTGTCACTCGTGTGTGCGTGTATTTATTTATTTCATTTATATAATTTAATCCTAATTATACATTATTTTTTGGGGACTATTAAAGACAAATCAAATTTGGTTGTCCATAAACCTTTATTAACTGCAAATCATATATTTTGAAAAAAATACTCGGTGCAAACTAAAATATTAACCACAAATCAATATTATTATCAACAAACTAATAATACAAACTACAAAAACCAAATTTCTATAAAAAAACTAAATTCATGATATTTACAATAAAACGGGTCAACAAAATAACACATTTATAACATATAAACGTCAAAATGTAAAATGAAAATTTAGACATGAAAACAAGAAAACTAAATTCATGACATTTTAAAACTCGAAGCCATCAAATATCCACTTCATCAAAACATGCAAATATAAAATAGGATTCTCATGATTAATTAGATAAAGTTATTTTAATATACATGTATGTAATGTTAGTATAAAGTGTAACACTCCAAAATGAAACAGGCAAAGAGTTGGCCTGGCTGGGTGAGATATCGTCGAGCGGAGCTCGACGAAATTGGCCCGTTCGACAAATTTCGTTCGACGAAATTTGTCTCGTTCGACGAATTGCCGAAAATATGGATATAGCCGAGTGGTGTCTCGTGTCCGGTGGCTGGTTTGCGGCCACTGAGCGGTGGTTGACTTTTCAGCTTCAATCCCAAGCCATTGATGTGTTTTGAGGGGAAGAAATCGTGTGGCTGGAGGATAAATGATGCCTTATCTATAGAGAATGGAAATTGGAAATCATTATTCCCTTTGTCTATTCTATTTCTTCCCGAGTTATGGAGCAGGCCCTCTCGACTATTAGGGTTTGAGTGCACTAGTTGTGCTGCTGAAGGAGGATTTGGTGCTGAAATCTAAAGCCAAAGCGAGATTTGCGAAGAGGAAAGTGTAACACCCCCATCTGTCGCATGGCATATAACAGAAGGTCCAGCTGGAACCCGACGCCATATACCACAGACGGTCGGAAGGATTACCAAATGAATACTCAAACTATCCAATTCAGACTACTCGTCCTACACAGAGCATTGTAGCGGAAGTTTTTAAAAGTTGAAAGAACCCAAAACTTGAATCCAATAAATATGAATGTCCACAACTACAAAACAGGAATGACACCCAAGAACACTGAGAAGGTACATGACCTTATGGCCTTACAATAATTCACTTAATATAACATGTCTTACATACATCGGCTCGCAGGCCGGACACACATGACAAATGTAAAAACAACTATTCTACGGCCTTCTAGGGCCAGCACAGCAACATGGGCTCCAGCCCGCTATTTGGCACTTGGCTCCGCAGCACCTGCAAGCACATACCACCGCACGGTGGCAAACAAAGCAACGGTCAGCTAAAAGCCGACCAAATTATAACGACCCCGCCCCTAACTCGGGACGGCGGTGCTCTTTCCCTGTATATCATTAACCAAATAAAATAATAAAGCGCAACTATACTATGCCACAGGTGTAGGCTCGCACGGCCAAACACCCCGTGCACTCAGGGCACATTAACGGTGAATCCTAACATATCAGTATCTTCACCACCATCCCAAAGATGGCAACCAAGTGAGCATTTAGCCTATCTGACCACCGTCTAAGGCTCCGACTATGCCTACGGCCAGTGCCCGTCTTCGGATTTCTCGCACCGTACAACATAGCCTAGGTCCAATTCCACTTGCCCATTGCTCACGCCGCATATACAATTTAAGTCCTACGCGCGGGCCAAGCTTCTCTCGGATCCCAAATTTTTCCAAAACAATCTCATAACCCAGTTATGATCAAGGCCGGTTCCCAGACCGCCAAGTTAGCAGAACACGTTTCTGCTCAGTTGTTGGGTACATTGGTCAAATGTACCTGATTTGAAGAAGTCTCACCCATCTCAATGATATACATCATAATGTATTTGATGTATGTTTGAGTTACTTGTGCAGGTTAAGAAATCACTGGACTGAAGCAAAAAGTTTCTAAGTCCATGTGTCGACACCCAGAGGGAAAGTGTCGACACTTAAGAAAGCCTGTGTCGACACCCAGACAAGAAGTGTCGACACTTGGAGTCATTGTGTCGACACCTGGGATGCAGAGTCGACACCAGACAGAAAGTGTCGACACTTGGAGCTGTGTCGACACTCAGTGAAGAAAAGTGCAGACAGAAAGTGTCGACACAAGGAGCTGTGTCGACACCCAGTGAAGCAGTGTCTACACCAGAAAGTGTCGACACTTGGAGCTGTGTCGACACTCAGCAAAAGTCTGTAGAGTCTAAGTACATGTGTCGACACTCAACACAATGTGTCGACACTATGCTGAAGAGTCAGCATTTGAAGAATGTGTCGACACTCAGCACAATGTGTCAACACACTGTCAGAAGAGTCAACACTTGAAGTAAGTGTCGACACCCAGCACAATGTGTCGACACTTATCTAAAGACTCAACACTTGAAGAAAGTGTCGACACAAGGAGCTGTGTCGACACTTAGCAAAGAACAGAAAGAGCAGCAAGTTATTCTAAGTACAAGTGTCGACACTAAAGGAATGTGTCGACACTCAGCTGAAGTCTCAACAACAAGAAGGTGTGTCGACACAAGGAGCTGTGTCGACACTCAGCAAGATTCAAGATAGAAGACTATGTGTCGACACCAAGAAGCAGTGTCGACACTTGACAGATTCAACACAAGAAGTTGTGTCGACACAAAGGAGATGTGTCGACACATAGAAGAATTCAGCAAAAGCTAAAAGAACAAGTATTTGTGTCGACACTCAATTTTAGTGTCGACACATGCAGAAGAATCTGTGTCGAGACATATAAGGATATGTGTCGACACCTTGTAGACTTGTGTCGACACTTACAAAGCATGTGTCGACACTTGGTCTATAAGTGTCGACACTTAAAGACAGAAAGTCTCGACACTTACTGACTGTTAGAGATTTTTAAGAAGTGACTGATTGACATGACAGTTGCCGATCCAGTCGGTCTACAGCAACTGTCAGAGATGTCAGAAGTCAGTTATGAACCGGACCAGCCGGTTACCATGAAGAAGGCCTATAAATAGGCACCTACAGTTTACAGAAACGGTTGTTGAGGTTGTTGATCAAATTATTAACAGAGTTCAGATTATTGTTGAAGTAATCATAAAAGTGGTAAACTGAGTATCAACACAAGAAGATCTTGCAGTCCAACTGCAGATCTAAGAAGTTGGAGAGAGAGGGCTCCTTCCAAGAAATCAGCCTCAGGAACTAGGCTGAGAAGAAGGATTCAGAATCAATTCTGGATCTTAAGTAGCAGAGGTCAAGGAACAACTGCAGAGGATTCAACCTTATTCAGTTCTACTCAAGAAGCTTTGAAGAAAGCTAAGTCAGGGTGAATCCAGCTGAGTTCTTCCAAGAACTCATCAAGAATCTCTTAACTCTCCTCCTGTAATTCTGAGTTATAGAGTCATTATCTGTATTACATTTGTAACTTGTAGGATCCATTGGATCTGAGTGATTGTAAGTCTATATTTATAAAGGCTGAGGGTAGGGCTTGTTAGCCTGAGTGTAGGAGATATAGATCTCTGAGTGTAGGCCTTGGATTGGCTGAGTGTAGGCCTTGATTGGCTGAGTGTAGGCTTTGGGATAAAGCTGAGTGTAAGTCTTTGGGCCTGAGGTAGGAACCAATTTGGGTTCTGAGACAGTGGAGAAGTTAGGCCGAATCTAGTACACTGCTAGATAGGCGAAGGGGGAAAGTGGATGTACCCATATCTTGGGGAACCACTATAAAACACTGTGTGCTGTGCTGTGTTTGTGCTGTGGATGATCTGTATTTGTTTGATTATTGCTGATTGCTGTAATAAACTAGTTAGAAATCTGTGATATAACTGTTTGTCTGCCAACAAAGTTAGAAAAGGATTAGGTCACCTATTCACCCCCCCTCTAGGTGTTTAGGTACCATATCTTTCAAGTGGTATCAGAGGGAGGTTCCTCAAAACAAGGACTAACAGTCTAAGGAGATCCTGTTTGGCAGAAACAGTCTAAGTCAGAAAACAGCTTCAAGAAAATCAAGAACCATGGGTTCCTTTGAAAATCATAAAGAATTGGGTTTCATGAAATTACCTATTTGCAGAAAGGAAATTTTTGGGATCTGGAAAGAAAGGGTAAGGCTATTTATGGAGGCCTCAGACCCAAGAATCTACATCACAGTTAAGGAAGGGCCTTATGTGCCAATGAAGATTTCAGTATTGGATGCAAATCAGAGGACTCCAAAGGATTTCTCTGAGATGACCAAGGATGAGATTGTCCTAGCAACCATGGACAAGAGGGCACAAAACATAATATTTAGTGCCATTGATGATGCCACCTTCCAGAACTTAATTCACTGTAAAACAGCAAAAGAGATGTGGGATACTCTCATTGTCTATATGGAAGGTTCTGAAGAAGTTAGGCAAGATAGGAAGTCCTTGCTTAATCAAGAGTATGAGAGCTTTAGGCAAGGAAAGGGAGATAGCATCACTGAATGCTACAAGAAGTTCTATAGAATAGTTAATGAACTCATGTCTTATGGAAGAGAGTTCAGCAACTATGAACTGAATGGCAAATTCCTAAGGTCCCTAACCAAAGATTGGGACACCAAGATCTGTGCCATAAGAGAAATGACAAAGTTGGGAGAAATTCCTCCTCCTACACTGTTTGGCAAGTTATTGTCATATGAGATGCAGCTGACAGTGAGGAAAGAGGAGGAGAAATCTACTAGGACTGAGCACAAGGAAATGACTGTTGCTTTCAAGACAGAAGTTCCCAGAAAATGCAGGACTAAGTCATCAACTCCACCTCCAGAGGTAGTTGAATCTGAGTCAGAAGAGTCTGTCAGTACAAAGTCTACAAGCAGTGAAAGTGATGAAGACTTTGCTGCCTTCACTAGACACTTTCAGAAATTCCTGAAGAAGAAACAGTGGAGGTCCAGACCATCTACTTACAAGAGAAAAGAAGTCTTGTATCAGGAGAAAAAGCCTTCAAAGAAGGACAGGAAAAAGACAAAGACAAGCAAGGCAACTGGATCAAAGATTGTGTGCTACTGCTGCAATAGACAGGGTCATGTTATTGCAGATTGTCCTGAGAAAAGAAAAGAATCCAGTGACAGGAAAAAGACTCACTTCAAAGGGAAGAAAGAGAAGTCTTTTGTTGCCAAGAATGAGAAGACTCTTTCAGATATTTCTTCTTCAGACACTGATACTGATGCTGAAGCCTACATAGGGCTATTTGCTGAAGAAGAAGAAGAATTTATGCAGATCTTGGAGTCAATTTATGAACAAGAAGACTGCCAGTGCCAAGGACTGATGGCATTGACTGAGAGTACCAAAATCCTGGAGCAGTCAGGACCCAGTCAGGTACAAAGTTCAAGTTTAAATTCAGTTTCTTGTTCTAGTTCAGAATCAGATTCTTCTTCATCAAGTGATGAGAATATATCTGAGTCTGAGGAAGATATTCATCAGCTTATAGATGAATATAAGGTACTGTTGCAAGCCTATAAGAAAAGCAAGACCCTAGCTAAAAGTCAGGCAAAGGAGATTGCTGATCTCAAGGCTGTTGCAACAGACTTTGAGAAGGAATTTGATCAAAAACTGAATGAGGTAGCCAGGCTGAAACACATTACTATGATTCAGATGAGAACTATCACTTATAAGAATGATCAAATTAAGAGACTGGAGATCAATCTTCAGAAAGAGAGAGAGCTTGTTGCAAGGTTTTCAAAACCTAAATCAGTGATACCTTTAATTGATGAATTTGTTCATCATAAAGGCAAGGCTGGACTGGGCTTTGTTAGACCTGCAGGGACTGAGCAGTCCAAGTTTAAGTCCAAGGGCAAAGCCCCAACATTCAACAAGTCTGCTGTAGATAAAACAACAAAGGTTGTACCTAAGCAAAGATACAACAAGTTTGAATGCTGGTGCTGTGGCAAGATTGGCCATTTTGCAATGGACTGTTGGTACAATTCCAGTACCAAAGTAAGTAGCAAGCTACCTGGTGGAAAGCCAGTAGGTAGCTTTGTCAAGTTACAGACTAACAAGTACCAAGGACCCAAGATTACTTTGGGTTCTAAGGTCCATTAATTTGTTTTGCAGGTGAGTCCAAGTGGCCATACCCCTACATGGTACTTGGACAGTGGATGTTCCAGACATATGACTGGAACAAGGGGACTACTGAAGGACTATATTCCAATCAAAAATGGTCCTAAAGTGACCTTTGGTGGTTCTGAAAAAGGAATCATCAAAGGGTTTGGTAACATTTCTTCAAACCTAGTTACCACTACTCAAGTGGCTTATGTTAAAGGGTTGAAACACAACCTAATAAGTATAAGTCAATTAAGTGATGTAGGGTATGACATCTCATTTGTTAAAAATGGTTGTCATATCAAGAGGTCAAGTGATCAATAGATCATTTTGACAGGATATAGGAAGAGGAATGTCTACTGTCTAGACATTATGATTGAGAACAATGGTTCTCCAGTTTGTCTTGTAGCTGATGAGACAGTCTCTCATTGTGTCAAATGGCACAAGAGGCTTGCCCATCTTAACTACAAGACTATTAGCAAACTCTTTAGCAAAGAGTTAGTGAGGAATGGTCCTCAAGTTAAGTGTGTTAAAGATGGCATTTGCTCAGCTTGTCAAAAGGGCAGGCAGACTAAATCCACCTTTAGGAGCATAGATAACAAAGATGATGTGAGGTGTTTATACCTCTTGCATATGGATCTCTTTGGTCCAATGCCAGTTCACAGCTTAGGTAGGAAGGTCTATACCTTTGTAGTTGTTGATGACTACTCAAGGTTTTCCTGGGTGTTCTTCTTAAGGCAGAAATCTGAAACACCTAGTGTCTTCTACAGCTTTGTCAAGCAAATTCAGAATGAACTAAATAGTACTGTGGTCAAAATTATAAGTGACCATGGTACTGAGTTTCAGTCTGAAAGCATGACAAAACTATGTGAAGACTTTGGGATATTTCAAGAATTCTCTTCACCTAGAACACCTCAGCAAAATGGCATTGCTGAAAGGAAGAATAGGACCTTGATAGAGGCTGGTAGAACCCTACTTAGTGATATATCACTGCCAGAGTATTTCTGGGCTGAAGCAGTTAACACTGCATGTCATGTGATAAATAGGGCTACCATCACTAAAAGGCTAAACAAGACCCCCTATGAAGTAGTGAAAGGCAGGAAACCAAACCTATCCTATTTTAGGATCTTTGGTTGTAAATGCTTCATACTTAACAATGGAAAGTCTTACATAACAAAGTTTGCTGCCAAGTCCCAAGAGGGAATCTTTGTTGGGTACAGCAATAATAGTAAGGCTTATAGAGTCTACAACTTGACTACACAAGTTGTAGAAGAATCAGTGCATGTAGTTTTTGATGAGACAAAACTAATTAACAATGAGTTGTCTAGCAATGTATACAGCCCCACAGGTTTGATAAAGAAATTGGACAAGCTTACTATAGAAGAAGTACCAGCTGCAAGACAGCAAGTTGAGGAGAGTAGCTGTTGTCCAGGGGGAGAACTACATGTGCCAATAGCTGAAGAAATCCAAGGTATACAACATGCTGCAGATGCTGAAGAGGTTCAACCTGAAGCTAGGATGCCTCCAGCCCACAGGCATCTTAGAGATCATCCAGTAGAGCTGATTATTGGAGATCCAAGACAAGGAGTTCAAACCAAGAGCAGATACATGAATGCAGCAATCTACTCCAGCTTTTTGTCTCAAGTTGAACCTAAGAAATTTGAAGAAGCTATACAAGATCCACAATGGACTGAAGCTATGCAAGAAGAGCTTAATCAGTTCAAAAGGTACAAGGTTTGGGAGCTGGTTCCAAAGCCTAAAGACCACAATGTAATAGGAACTAAGTGGATCTACAGAAATAAGATGGATGAACAAGGGGTCATCATAAAGAATAAAGCAAGACTGGTTGCAAAAGGATACAGGCAAGAAGAAGGTATTGATTTTGATCAAACCTTTGCCCCAGTAGCCAGACTGGAGGCCATAAGGATGTTCTTGGCCTATGCAACCTATCAAGGATTCAAGGTTTACCAGATGGATGTCAAGTCAGCATTCTTAAATGGTAATCTTAAAGAAGAAGTCTATGTGGAGCAGCCTTCAGGTTTTGTTGATCCAACTCAACCTCATTATGTCTATAGACTTAGGAAAGCATTATATGGGTTAAAGCAAGCCCCTAGAGCTTGGTATGAAACCCTATCTAGTTTCCTCATTAAGAACAAGTTCTCAAGGGGGAAAATAGATAAGACTCTATTCCTTAGGGAATCTAGAGGCAAAGTCATACTTGTCCAAATATATGTAGATGACATTATATTTGGGTCTACTGAAAGTAGCCTTTGCAGAAAGTTTGCAAAGCTTATGCAAAGTCAGTTTGAGATGAGTAGTATGTGAGAGCTGAAGTTTTTCTTGGGTCTCCAAGTTAAACAGACTGAAAATGGTTTATCCATATGTCAGTCCAAGTTCACCCTAGAACTCATAAGGAAATATGGTATGGATTCTTCCAGTACCATGAATACTCCTATGAGGTCAAGTATGTCTCTTAGCAAGGATGATGCAGGGAAACCTGTAGATGAAACCTTGTATAGAGGGATAGTTGGCTCCCTACTATACTTGACTGCAAGTAGGCCTGACATTATGTATGCTACATGTGTTTGTGCCAGGTATCAAGCCTGCCCTAAAGAGTCTCACTTGACTGCAGTCAAGAGAATTTTGAGATATCTAAAGGGCACTCCCTATCTAGGCCTCTGGTACCCTAGGAATGGAGATTTTGATCTAACAGGTTATTCAGATGCAGACTTTGCAGGATGCAAAGAGGATAGAAAGAGTACTACTGGAACCTGTCAATTCCTAGGTGGGAGACTAATTTCATGGAGCAGCAAGAAGCAAACTAGTGTGGCTATCTCCACAGCTGAGTCTGAATATGTAGCTGCAGGAAGTTGCTGTGCTCAACTTCTGTGAATTCAACATCAGCTAGAAGACTATGGATTTCAGGTAAGTAGAACTCCACTTTACTGTGATTCTACAAGTGCTATTTCAATAGCTAAAAACCCTGTATCACATAGTAGAACAAAACATATTGAGATTATATATCACTTTCTTAGAGAACATGTAGAAAGAGAAGATATTTCACTTGAATATGTTAAAACAGATGAACAAGTAGCTGATATGTTTACTAAGCCATTAGAAGAAGCTAAGTTCAATAAATTCAAAATTGAACTAGGTATGATCAACTTAGACTAAGTTTTCAGAACTAGAAAATTGACTAAGTAAAAATGTGTCGACACATAGACAAGTCTATGTCGACACAGAATAGTAGTGTCGACACTTCAGGAAAAAGGTGTCGACACATCTAGGATGTTGGTGTCGACACTTCAGAATGTTAGTGTCGACACATGACAAGTAGGTGTCGACACATCCAATATGGTGTCGACACTTATGCTTTACTCAGAATTTTTCTAAGTAAAGTCTCGACAATGTGTCGAGTTATGTTGTGTCGACACATAACCAAGTGTCGA
Organism: Platanthera guangdongensis; assembly: GCA_039583875.1. Taxonomy (NCBI): domain Eukaryota; kingdom Viridiplantae; phylum Streptophyta; class Magnoliopsida; order Asparagales; family Orchidaceae; genus Platanthera; species Platanthera guangdongensis. The sequence goes on along the minus strand of CM077162.1, from coordinate 94,251,867 downwards.
CACATAAAATCTGTTGACTAAACTTGTGTCGACACATATGTGTCGAGACATTATAAGTCAGTGTCGACACTTATTGCCAGTGTCGACACATGTTTAGCTTGCTGTCCCGCCTGTTCATCTTCAAAATTCGACAGGTATAAATAGGGTTCTGTCTCTGATTGTCGACACGCTTTCAAAGTTTCGAGACCAAAACTATTGTGTCGACATTTCTCTTTTCTCAAGACTAATTCTCCAAACCCTAATGGCTCCCAAGCTCGAGGAGAACGTTAACGAAGGCTATGAACTTGTGCGCGGCGCATTCGATGATGGAGATCCAGAAATCCAATCGGTGGTAACCCTAGTCAGCGATTCAGGACTAGAATATTTGGTTTCAGAACCAACCAAGATCTGGAAGAAGGAAGTTCTTGAATTCCTGCATGGAGCTGCTGTAGATGACTCTAGATTCAGGATCAAATCCAGAGTTCATGGGACTAAGGTCAAAGTTTCACCAAAGAATCTGAGAAAGGTACTCCAGCTACCTAAAGCTCATGATGAAGAGGAAGTAACTGCTTCAAAGACCAGGGAAGCTCTTACTTGGTGTGGACTGGATCCAAAAATGAAGATCGGATCAGTCTTTAACAGGAAAGGCATGAATAATCAAGGGAAATTCATGTCTGAGATAGTGGGCAAGGTTATTCTCAGCAAGACTGGAGGGCATGACAGGGTGTCTGCCTCCATGTTTGAAATTATGACTAGAATCATCTTCACCCTGAAAACAGATTGGTCTCAAGTGGTGTATGAGAAAATTAAGGAGAGCTTGAAGAAGCCCAACCTGGGCAGAATACTAAGTCTCTACCTTGCTGGTACAATACCAGAGGTGATGAGCAATGCTGCTGGAAGTAAGATCAATCACATGAGGAAGATGGATTCAAGGATATTCTCCAGATGGGACAGGGTATTGTCCAAGGAAGTGGCAACCCCAGAAAAGCCAGTATCTGCAAAAGAAATTCCTCCAAAGAAGAAGAGAAAGACTGTGCAAGAGGCACAAGAGTCCTCAAGCAGTTCTGAGAGTGAAGAACAGGTGGTGTTCACACCTGATGAGCAAGAGGAAGAGACAGTAGTAAAGACTCCTGCTCCTCAAGATGTAGCTGAGATCCATGGGGAGCTGCCTCAAGCTAGCCCCATCCATAGGGATCACAGCCAGGGGGAGCTTCCAGTAGTAGAAGAACCATCTACTCTGGACAGTGAGCAAGCCACCATCATTATCCAAGAGGTACTCACTGACTTAAAAACTTTAGACTATATTATAGAAGATGCTAATTTGTCTGATGTCCATCAGCAAACTCAGCTAGACAAACAAGTTCCAGATGTTGTTCTAGAAGACAAATCTGCTGAACAAGTAGTGGTACCTGAGTCAGTGGTTGAAGAACAAAGACTATCTCCAGCTCCATCCCCTCATGAATATACAATGGAAGATTTGTTTTTAAATCTAGATCAAGATGATTTTGACATGGACAAGAATGCTGCTGCTGAAGATAAGACTGCTGCTGCTGAGGGGGAGCACATGGAAGTTCTGGAAGAGCCTATTAGGCTGGAACCTGAGCAAGCACCTGCTGTGCAAACTGAGAGGCCTGAGAGCCCTAAGAATAGAGTTGATATTGCCAGCACCTCTGCCTCTGAAGATGAGGAAAGTGCTAGGGCCAAGAAGAAGAAATTGTTTGTATTCAAAAGAAGAAGTCAGAGCTACAAGAAGGCTCTACAAACTGTTGCTCAACAATCCTTAGTCACACAAGCTCCATCACCTGATTACAGTGCCTTAATGGTAGCCATGCAAATCAAGCTGGATGAGCACAGGAAAGCCCTAGAGACGTATATTGATGAAGGACAAAAGTCTTTACAATTTGATTTAGCTCAAGATATAAAATCGATAAGGTTTGAGATGAACCTGAACAAGAAAGAAATGACTGACTGCTTCCACAAAGGTGGGAATGCAGTAGTCTATTTGGCAACTCACCAGGAGAAGATCAAGACTCAGGTAGATGATATAGCATTAAAGCAAGGGTATGTGCTGGAGAATCAGTTGAGAATGAATGATAATTTAACTGCCTCCCACAATGTTATAGTCACTGAATTGAAGAATAAGTCTGCTGAACCTTCTACATCTGCTGCTGCTGCAAAGGCTGACTTTGATAAAATATTCCAAGCTGAGATTACTGCTGTCAAAACTGCAATACAAGATTCCCAGAAAGCAATCTCTGAACAACTTACAAAGCTTAGACCTTACTTTAAAGATGGAATCAGATACTTGGACAGTCAGATAAGATTTCAGAAGGATGATGTAAGAGATCATGTTGCCCAAGAAGTCATAAAGGGGGAGAGAGTGTTAGTCAAGGCCAGTTCTGAACATGCTAAGTGGATATCCAATTCCATCAGGGATACACTTGGATATCCTCCCCTGTGTGATGACAATGAAGTTGCTGAATCTGGACTGAACCCTGCATATTTTGGAGGTGAGCCACAAGAAGTAGCTCAAGTCATTTATCCATCTCCAAATTTTGAAATGATTCAAGCAGAGGTGAGCACAATGTATAGCCCATCTGAGGGCAAGGACAATGTCCATTTAGAAAAGGTTGTTCAACCTATAACAGCAGCTATGCAAGAGGCCTTAGACAAAGAAGAAGAGGCAAGGTTGTCAAAGAAGAGGTTTAGGGAACAAGCTAAACTAAAGCCAGACTTTGAACAATGGAGTCCTACCTCTAGAAACATAATTCTAACTGCCTGGAAAGCTGCTAAAGACAACACTACTGATAGAAACAAGTGGTTCTCTGAAGCAGAATGGAGGAAGCATGAGATCAGGCAAGAAGCCATTGTTCAGCACAGAAGGAAGGCTAAGATGGGAAAGCTACCTCCTACAGCTGTGGAGCCTAGCAAGTACTTCCCCAAGCCATACCACTATTTTGAGAGACAGAAAATCAAGGCTGAAGAACAAAAGAAGAAGGACTCAAAAGGCAAGAAGCCTGCTGATGCTGAGCCTACTGCTGCTGCTGCTGTCAAGGCTAAAGTCAAATCTGGCAAAGGAATTATTATCAAAGAACCTGATCAGAAATAGATTAGGAATTAATTTGAAGATTGTTGTAATCTTTTGTATGAGAAACATTTTTATAAATCATTAAAGATGTATTAGAAAAATGTTAGAACAATTTATGATAAATATATTTTCATGATTGTTCTGAGTATGTGTCTATTTCTTGTTCATTCTGCAATGTTGAATGTGTATATGTGTGAAGTTTTACATGTTCATGTTAACCCTACTGATTATAATCTGTTTTACATCATTTTGTAATTTTTAATTATGAATGGTGTATATCATTGACTAAGGGTTATGACTTCTCCAAATAGGGGGAGATTGTTGGGTACATTGGTCAAATGTACCTGATTTGAAGAAGCCTCACCCATCTCAATGATATACATCATAATGTATTTGATGTATGTTTGAGTTACTTGTGCAGGTTAAGAAATCACTGGACTGAAGCAAAAAGTTTCTAAGTCCATGTGTCGACACCCAGAGGGAAAGTGTCGACACTTAAGAAAGCCTGTGTCGACACCCAGACAAGCAGTGTCGACACTTGGAGTCATTGTGTCGACACCTGGGATGCAGAGTCGACACCAGACAGAAAGTGTCGACACTTGGAGCTGTGTCGACACTCAGTGAAGAAAAGTGCAGACAGAAAGTGTCAACACAAGGAGCTGTGTCGACACCCAGTGAAGTAGTGTCTACACCAGAAAGTGTCGACACTTGGAGCTGTGTCGACACTCAGCAAAAGTCTGCAGAGTCTAAGTACATGTGTCGACACTCAACACAATGTGTCGACACTATGCTGAAGAGTCAGCATTTGAAGAATGTGTCGACACTCAGCACAATGTGTCGACACACTATCAGAAGAGTCAACACTTGAAGTAAGTGTCGACACCCAGCACAATGTGTCGACACTTATCTAAAGACTCAACACTTGAAGAAAGTGTCGACACAAGGAGCTGTGTCGACACTTAGCAAAGAACAGAAAGAGCAGCAAGTTATTCTAAGTACAAGTGTCGACACTAAAGGAATGTGTCGACACTCAGCTGAAGTCTCAACAACAAGAAGGTGTGTCGACACAAGGAGCTGTGTCGACACTCAGCAAGATTCAAGATAGAAGACTATGTGTCGACACCAAGAAGCAGTGTCGACACTTGACAGATTCAACACAAGAAGTTGTGTCGACACAAAGGAGATGTGTCGACACATAGAAGAATTCAGCAAAAGCTAAAAGAACAAGTATTTGTGTCGACACTCAATTTTAGTGTCGACACATGCAGAAGAATCTGTGTCGAGACATATAAGGATATGTGTCGACACCTTGTAGACTTGTGTCGACACTTACAAAGCATGTGTCGACACTTGGTCTATAAGTGTCGACACTTAAAGACAGAAAGTCTCGACACTTACTGACTGTTAGAGATTTTCAAGAAGTGACTGATTGACATGACAGCTGCCGATCCAGCCGGTCTACAGCAACTGTCAGAGATGTCAGAAGTCAGTTATGAACCGGACCAGCCGGTTACCATGAAGAAGGCCTATAAATAGGCACCTACAGTTTACAGAAACGGTTGTTGAGGTTGTTGATCAAATTATTAACAGAGTTCAGATTATTGTTGAAGTAATCATAAAAGTGGTAAACTGAGTATCAACACAAGAAGATCTTGCAGTCCAACTGTAGATCTAAGAAGTTGGAGAGAGAGGGCTCCTTCCAAGAAATCAGCCTCAGGAACTAGGCTGAGAAGAAGGATTCAGAATCAATTCTGGATCTTAAGTAGCAGAGGTCAAGGAACAACTGCAGAGGATTCAGCCTTATTCAGTTCTACTCAAGAAGCTTTGAAGAAAGCTAAGTCAGGGTGAATCCAGCTGAGTTCTTCCAAGAACTCATCAAGAATCTCTCAACTCTCCTCCTGTAATTCTGAGTTGTAGAGTCATTATCTGTATTACATTTGTAACTTGTAGGATCCATTGGATCTGAGTGATTGTAAGCCTATATTTATAAAGGCTGGGGGTAGGGCTTGTTAGCCTGAGTGTAGGAGATATAGATCTCTGAGTGTAGGCCTTGGATTGGCTGAGTGTAGGCCTTGATTGGCTGAGTGTAGGCTTTGGGATAAAGCTGAGTGTAAGGCTTTGGGCCTGAGGTAGGAAACAATTTGGGTTCTGAGACAGTGGAGAAGTTAGGCCGAATCTAGTACACTGCTAGATAGGCGAAGGGGGAAAGTGGATGTACCCATATCTTGGGGAACCACTATAAAACACTGTGTGCTGTGCTGTGTTTGTGCTGTGGATGATCTGTGTTTGTTTGATTATTGCTGATTGCTATAATAAACTAGTTAGAAATCTGTGATATAACTGTTTGGCTGCCAACAAAGTTAGAAAAGGATTAGGTCACCTATTCACCCCCCCCCTCTAGGTGTTTAGGTACCATATCTTTCATCAGTTTTCCGGGTGCGCCTTGAAGCTAACCCCCAAGGATCCCTGCTGCAATCTACCGCGTAGAAACCCGAAAAACCCAAAGCACGAAGTCTTCTCCGGCAAATCATAGCAAATGCAACATCACCGATCCAGACGATACACGTCCGGGTAGGCTTCACACATAATGTCTATGCCCGTACTTACGATTCTGGACTCTATATGCAACACAAGGGGGACTATTCACATCAACCCCAAGGAACACCACGCACTCGCCGCACACTCGCGGGAGCGGGATTCCCTATGCAGAAAGAAAGATCTTCAAACGCTCAAGTTGAGAATCGTTACCCTTGTATTCCATTTTAGCGTCATGGAAAAACTACGCGGACAGAACTCTTCGCAACGACCTTCCCTCCACGGATCCGCTCTCAGACTTCGAAACGGTGCTCCGGTGCTCCGTCGGCGGCCGGAAATCTCCTTCTTCTTCCTCTTCTCTCTCACTTTGGAAGGAGAAAGCTTTGGAGAGAAAAATGAGGGATTAACCCCCTATTCCCGGCCTTAACAGAGCAGGATCTCATCTGGGCCGTCAGATCTTAATTAAAGAAAACGAACGGCTCAGATCTGCACAAAATTCTCCAGACCTGGGCCGAACACGGCTTGGCACACGGTCGTGTCCCAAGCCGTGTGCCTCGATCCAGGCACGATCGTCGAACTGAGAGACGCACACGGGCTAAGACAAGCCTGTGTCTCACCTGACACGCCCGTGTCGGGTTCCTCGACACGCCCGTGTTCGGGGGCGTGTCACGCATAACCGCCACAGCAACAGACACGACCCAACTACACACGGGTAGGGACACGGGTTGGCATATGCCCGTGTCGGATGACACGCCTGTGTCATCCGGCCGTGTTCCTGGCCGTGTCCTTCTCGGGATGAAAACAGCCAAAAAAATCACCAGCCAGACACGGCCTTGGACACGCCCGTGTCCTAGGCCGTGTACCCCTATACAGGCACCAAAAACCCTTTTTTGCGACCGACTCGCACACAATTTTCGGGGCGTTACAGAAAGTGTAACGATCATTTCCGTCCGAGTAGAAACACTTTGCCATGACTCCAAAAAGATCTTCAAGGGTAACGATCTTTCTTCTTGGACAAGTGAAGTCCTTCGTTTGGCATATGCATGGAATCCCCCACCAAAAGGTGGAAAGTAGAGGGAGTTCCTTTGGGTTGATTCATGAAATCCCCAGTAAGTCTTGCGTATAGATCTGGAAATGTGTAGTACGGAATAGACATACTGTGTGAAGCCCATCTGGACAGGTTCATATGGATTGGTGATGTTTTATTTTGCACACCAGAGAAGAAACCACGTATAAACAAGTATTTTGTGGAGTCCATGGGTTGTTCCTATGAAGAGTAGTAGCAGGAAGTACTGGAGTGGAATTCCAAGAAAATACCCGCAAAGTGCATGTGTTGTATGATTTGAAAGACCAGTGTTTCTGGCACTGTATGTGGCTGCAAGGACTTCTGGATGGTTGGTCCAGATAAGGTTAGGGCTGGGGACAAAAAGAGAGTTTTGTCGCTAATGTCGGGTGATAGTGATTGTCGCTGGCGATGGCTCCTAGCTAACCTGTGATTGTAAAGCCAGTCCTTAGGGGACCGTGTGGCTATTGTGAGCTATGTGAGCTCTTAAAAAGGCTTCGTGGAGAACAGACAAAGGGATGCCGACCCGTGTCAGTCTAGTCATTGAACTGATGATTTGAGCAACATGCAAGGGCTGAACTGTATTCGCGTTATGGTTGTCTGACATGAGTGCTTGGGATATTGGTGTTCGTCATGTTCACATAATAAGAGTGTTAGGTCTGCGTGCCATTAAGACTAAAGTCTCCGGATGTAGGCCGTGGAGCGAAATGCTCAAGTTTGCCATTGGGAATGGTGGTAGGACCCTGATTTTCCGGTACATCGAGAATGTGCCCTGAGTGCACGGAAAGTCGGGTCGTATGGTCGACATTTGTGATATATTGGTGGTGCGTAAGTGAACATCTTGTGATATATCTGCTTGTGATATGTTATGCCTGTAGAGAAGGAATACCGCTGCCCCGGGTAAGGGGTAGGGTCGTTATAAATTGGTCAGCTGAATGCTGACCGTTGCATTGTTTACCACCGTTGCGGTGGATTATGCCCATGCAGGTGCTGGAGAGCCGAGTGAAAAATAGTGCGCTAAAGCCCTCGTTGCTGCTGTTGCTGGCCCTCGAAGGCCAAATGAAGAATTTTACTATTTTCATGTATGGCCGGCCTGCGTGCCGATGTTTGTAATCCACACCTGTAAAGCTTAACTGTAAGGCCTTAAGGCCAGACTTGCTGTGTATTGAGAGGAAATTCCTTTGTGGTGATATATATAAATGTTGGTTTATATATTGTGGACATTCAAATGAGTTGAGTTCAAATAACTTAAAAGCTTCCCTTCGCATGCTCTGGATTAGGATGCGAATAGTTTTTGATATTAACCTGTAAACTCTACCACTTTGTTTGTGATATATGTTGTGGGGCCCCGGTCGGATCTTCTACTATATGTCATGTAACGGATGGAGGCGTTATAATTTGGTACCAGCTTGTCTCAGTCTTCCTCTTTCGAATTCGTGGTCGAATTCTTTTGTGGGGTAGCGAGCACGTGTCAGTGCGACCCGCTTTAACCGTAAATGAACTCATGAATGTCCACTAAGGAATACAAATACACCTATTTGAGGAACCTGCGCGTTCCTATATTGTTGATTTTACTTGTGCAAAGTCGCTAAAGTGTGTCTTGTCCACCTATAGGTGACTCGAAGTGGTGCTGGGCAGTCTGAGCCCCAGCATTCTGATGAGAGTGCGACACCAGTTGAGGTGCCTACACCTCCTCCTTCTGCGGAAACAGTACGTTTAGTTGCTGAGGCGCTGTTTGCAATGATTCATGCACAACCTACTGGGCAGGCGTAACCTACAATGGTGCCCGAACAGGTTGGTGTGAGGCCAGAACCTAGTGAGGCTGTTGTTGAACCTCGAGTAGCTGAACGGTAGTTGAAGCAGTTTGTGAGCTTTAATCCTCCTACGTTTACGTGTGTGGGATGCCCAACGCGCGCGAAGGATTGGTTGTCCCGTGTCAAGAGAATATTGACGGCGATAAGGACGGAGGAAGAAAATAAAGTCACCTTGGCCACCTTTTTGCTGGAAGGCAAGGCCCGACTATGGTGGGACGAGATAGAGTTGCACCACTTAGCGGGCAGACAATTAACAGAAGTCTCAATAGAGGAGTTTTCGAGATTGTTCTTGGCAAAGCATTTGCCAGCAGTACAACACATCGCCTTGAAAAATGAGTTCCAGCATCTAACTCAGGGAGAAAGTAGTGTTGACACCTACCTACATGAGTTTACACAGTTGGGACGCTATGCGGGGTCTATCTTCGCTGATGAACAACGTAAAATCAATCGGTTCTATGAAGGACTGTGGGATGGGTTGAGATTCCTGCTCACGAGTTCGGTGAACCAGGAGTTTCAAGCGTTGGTGGATACGGCTTGTGCGTTGGAAAAGATATGAAGCAGGTGCAAGGAAAAAAGGACTTGGTTGTGACAAAGCTCGAGTTCAAAGTGTCGCACCCGGGGAAATCAAACTACCGAAGGAAATGGGGTAAGAGATCCAAGTCTTCTACACAGGCTCCCTCGAGTGTTGCATATGGAGCAACTTCGAGGCAAGAGTGTCGTACCTGTTATACATGTGGTAGAGTGGGACATAGCCCGTGATTGTCAGGTTGGTCCACCAAAAGTTGAAAAGAAGACAGGAGCGTCATATGTTGATAAGGGAAAGACAGTGGTGGAGTCCTCTACGTCCCAGACACAGCCCCGAGTATATAATCTTGGCCAGCACAATGCCATAACTCAAAGTGAAGTCGTCGCATGTACGATCTAAGTTATTGATTGTTTCCTTTTCATATTTCATACCTTGTATGTAGCTTGTGTATGATGTGTTTGTATTAGGCTGTTGGAACACCCTATTACTAATTTGGGTCAGGATCACTATGTCTCTAGGAACCTTTGTTTGACCTTCTGTATAGCTTAATAGGTCAATTAGAATTGAGTCTAAGGGTTAGAAGTCTAGGATTGGAAGCTGCCCTGAAGACCAAGTTTTTCTGTCTGGAGACTAAGTCTGATCGTCGAGCTCAGCACGACGATTCGTCGAACTCAGATCGACGATCGTCGAGCTCAACTTCGGCAGATCGTCGAGCTCCACTCGACGATCGCTGAGCTCAACTTCACAATATCATCGAACTCCATTCGACGATCGGTGAGCTCAGTTCGACGATTTTGACTCTGCATTGGATCTTTATCTCTGAGCTCAGTTCGACGATCTTTGAGCTCAGATCGACGATTATTTTGCTGCTTGAGTTTTCCAGTTCGCTGAGCTCAGCTCGACGACAGCAGAGCTCAGTTCGACGATTTCAGTTAACTTCCAGAATTCAAATTCAAATCAGACAGGAGTTATTTTGCAATTAATTCAGAGATTTGCTAGCCGTTTTCATTTATTTCTGGACCAAGTTTCAAGGGATCTTCCAAGGAATAATTCTGTGGACTTTCCTCTAGAAGAGTTTTTGCAATTAAGGATGCAATCAATGCAGACCAACGGCTATCTTTGACAGAGAATGATATTCTATTCTGGAACAGAGAATAAAAGACAGAATGTTTTTGAATCAATATAGATGATATACAGAGATTAACAAGGAGAGAATACACAATACAGTTTACAGAGACTCTTTCAAAATCTTCTGTCAAAAAGAATTCTGAAGAACACTCATCAAGAGATCAAGCTTTCAAAAATCTTCTGATCTCTTCATCTTTCAAAGTGTTCAAGGCCAACATCATTTCAAGACTCCAAACACTCAATATTTCAGCTTGCTGAAATCATCTATTGCTGGAGATCTACCTTTGAAGGTCTATCACCCTCAATCAAAGCTTTTCTTCCTGAAGATTTCAAGGATTCAGGGGGAGCTTTGACATCAATCCACATAGTCTTCTCAGTTGTCTAAGAAAGAGAAGACTGCCATCACTCTCTCACCCCCAGTTTGTAAAGGGTTTCTCAAACTCCCTTCAAAAGTTTGAATCTGGTTTTTGAACACCTTGTCAAAAGCTCATTGGTGGCAAGACACCTGATCAAAAAATCTGCTTTGGTTTTGGAGCACCTTATCAAAAGCTCATTGGTGCCCAGGACACCTGATCAACTCATCCTGCAGTGGATTCCTACCTAGGGTGGTAGAAGAGTGGATGTACCCAAGTTTGGGGAACCACTATATTTCCTTGTGTCCTCTGGCTCTGCTTGTTTACTTTTTGTTTCTGGCCTTGATTTGTCTGTGCTTAGTTTTTGCATAGTTTAGTTCTGTGATTAAATTTATATTTGCTTCCCTGTTCACACTTATTACAACAATTATTGTAAAAGTTTTTAAAAGTACTAAAACACCATATACTCTATTCACCCCCCCTCTAGAGTATATCAGATCTAGTTGCACTTTCAATTGGTATCAAAGCGAGGTTGGTTAAACATACCATATCTGATTGGTTGTACAGGCTAACACCTGAACCCAAAGTTCCCAAACTAGATCTGTTTTCTTTTGTATTGTATTATTAGATTTTGTGTGCACAAATCATGGCCCAAAACAAAGATTATGCTAGCACCAGACCTCCAGTGTGCAATCTTTCCAAGTTTGCACTTTGGAAAGCAAGGATTAGACTTTACATGAATTCTATTGACGAAGATATTTTCAATTCTGTTTTGACAGTGTGTCCAAGACCCCCAGAGAGCACAAGCACAATTGCTGTTCCACCTCCATCAGGAACAAATGCTGACATCAAAAAATGGAAAGTAGCTGATGCCAAGGCTATGAACATCCTAGCCCAGACAATGTCAGATGACATATTCCAAAAGGTAGCTGAATGCAACTCAGCCAAGGAGATTTGGGACAAGCTCTCAGAAATTGTCTCAGGCTCAGCTGATGAGAGAAAGGACAGAAGATCTCATCTCATCTCCCAATATGAGAACTTCAAGAAGGGAGAGACTGAGTCAGTGGGAGACATGTACAACAGATTGAGTCTGATTGTCAGTGAGCTAAGGACATTGGACAAAGAGATTTCTCTGACAGAACTTAATGACAAGATCCTAATGTGCTTCCCCAGCACTTGGGACTCAAGAATCTGGCCAATTAAGGATGCCAGAAGTCTAAATGAGATCACCACTGAAGCCTTGTTGGGTAAGCTCAAATCTTATGAGCTACTCATCAAGAATAGAGAGGAAGAACAGAAGGCTGCTTCACCAGCCACAAGGAAAGAGAAAATCATAGCCTTCAAGGCAACTGAGGATCTGCCTGAAGAAAAAGCTACATGCAATGATGAACTTCTCAGCTTGTTGGCCAAAAGATTCTACAAGATGGCCAGAAAGGACTTCAGAAGAAGATCATACAAGGAGCAGGATAAGCCAAGGTATGACAAGTCTATTGGCAATAACAAAGACATTATCTGCTTTGGTTGCAGGAAACCAGGGCACATAGTTCCTGACTGTCCAGAGAACAAGAACAAGGACAGAAGGGACAGAAAAGAAAGAAGAAAGGAGAAGGACCCCAAAAGGAATGACAATAGCAAACCTTCTTCCAGCAAAAATAAGCATACAAGGAAAGGGTTTGTTGCTGAATCCTGGAGTGAGACAGAAGAGGAATCAGAAGCCTCATCCAGCTCCAGTGATGATGAGAATGATGCAGAAGAAAAGGAATTCTGCATGATGGCAATTAATGCCTCACAGCACAATTCAGAGGATGAAGAGTCAGAGTCAGACTCAGAAACTCAACCTGAAGAAGATCAGGTAATTAGTTCTTTTGATTTTACTTCAGAAGATTTTAAATCTGAATTTAAAGCACTGTGTTTAGACCTGCTAAAGTCTGAGAAAGAGATTATCTCTCTCAGAAATCAATTATCTGAACACAATAGTTTAAAGTCAGAAAACCTCAAACTCTCTCAGGAGTTGGAGAACTGTAGGGAACAGATAGCTACACTGAAAAGTGAGCTCTCTGAGGCCAAGAAGCTTGAAGAATCCCTTAATGGGAGAAGCATCAAGCTGATGGACATCACAAGCACAGTGAACTCTAGATTCAACAGTACACTAGGCTTGGGTGCTTCATCCAGCCAACCTATAGTCCTAACAACTCCCATCAAGTTTATTTCTAGTAAGGGAAAGGGAGTTGTAGAGGTTGCTAGGAAAAATTCTGATCTGCCTCAGAAAACCAAGTCCCAGCAAAAATCGTCGAACGGAGATCGACGATCGCCGAATGAAGATCGACGATCGCCGAACGCAGCTCGACGATCTCAGGACAAATCGTCGAACGCAGGTCGACGATCTCAGCCAAAGTCGTCGAACGCAGCTCGACGATCTCATATACCTGACCTCAGCCATAGTCGACCATCGAACGGAGCTCGACGATCTGACCCAAGATCGTCGAACGCAGCTCCAAGATCGTCGAACAGAGGTCAGAACTCTGGAAACTTTTTCAAAGGCAAATCAAAATTGAATCCTAAGGGTTCTTCATCCCAAACCTTCAACCCTTATACTGAATGGATTTTACCTCCAAGGAGATATCATCCTGAAGGATATAAGAGTCAGCCAGGGATGTCTTTTATTTCTGAATTTAGAGGTTATCAACCTAGGCCCAAGGTAAACTGGGTCAAAAACAAGTGAATTGTTTCATGTGCAGGTGAAGACCTATCCAACATCTAACCAGCAATGGTATTTGGATAGTGAGTGCTCTAAGCACATGACAGGGAATAAGGACAACCTCACATCCTTCAGAGCCAAGCTTGGACCCAAAGTTATCTTTGGTGATTCCAACTTTGGACAAACTAAGGGATATGGTGCAGTATAGATTGGATCAGTAACCTTCAAGAAGGTAGTATATGTGGAAGGACTGAAGCACAACCTGATCATCATCAGTCAGCTATGTGATGAAGGCTACCAGGTGACCTTCAGCAAAACCTTATGCAAAATCAAGTCAGAGGACAACACAACTGTGTTGACAGGTATAAGGAAAGGTAACATCTACTTAGTAGATTTTCTTTCAACTGATATAGATATTTGCCTGTTTAACTCAGTCTGTAGACCAAATGTGTTATGGCATAAGAGATTAGGACACCTAAACCTTAGAACTATTGCTAGGCTATCCAAGGACAACCTTGTTAGAGGACTACCTTCTGACCCCTACAAGAAGGAAGGACTCTGCAAGGCTTGTCAATTAGGCAAGCAAACTAAAAACAGTTTTAAGTCACTTAATAAGAGTGATTCACCTAGGATATTGTATCTGTTACACATGGATCTATTTGGACCCATCACAGTACAAAGCCTAGGAGGGAAATCCTACACTTTAGTAGTTGTAGATGACTTCTCTAGATTCACTTGGGTGTTCTTTCTAAGGAAGAAGTCTGATAACTTTAAGTGTCTGACAGAGTTTCTCAAATGTATACAGATTGAGTTCAATACTCACATTGCCCGGATCAGAAGTGATCATGGGACAGAGTTTGATTCTCTTCTTATGCAAGAGTTCTGTCAGAGTGAAGGGATCAGTCATACTTTCTCAGCTCCTAGAACTCCTCAACAAAATGGGGTAGCTGAAAGGAAAAATAGAACCCTTATTAAATCTGCCACTACATTGTTGTCAGATGCTCATCTACCTCTATCCTTTTGGGCAGAGGCAGTGAACACCTCCAACTATGTGCTGAACAGAAGTCTGATACATAAACTGAAGGGAAAGACTCCCTATGAATTACTCAAAGGGAAGAAACCTAAAGTTGACTATTTCAGAATTTTTGGTTGCATTTGCTATATTCACAATAATGACAAGAAATACTTAGCAAAATTTCAAGCCAAAGCTGATGAAGGAGTGTTTCTGGGATACTCCATGATCAGCAATGCCTATAGGGTCTATAATAAATCATCTTTGAAAATTGAGGAATCTGTTTACATTTCTTTTGATGAAACTAACATGTCTTTCAAGGAGAAGATTTCTTATACCATAGAACCTTTGAAGGAACACTCTCTAGTTGAAGATATGAACAAGCTACAGGTTGCTCAAGAGGATGAAAGCAGTGAAGATGAAAATAATGCTCAACATATTGAACCACCACTTGAAGAGCCAGTTGTTGTACCACAAGAGGACACAACAACACAGGTTGGTGAACAATCAACACCCCATGTTGATCTAGTAACATCAAGAGACCATCCAATTACTCAAATAATTGGAGAACTCTCAGCTGGTGTGCAAACCAGAAATCAGGTCAACCAAAACCTGTTGCACACCTGCTTCCTTTCTCAAATTGAACCTCAGTCCATTCAAGATGCAGAGCAAGATCCACACTGGATCATTGCAATGCAAGAGGAGTTGCATCAATTTGAGAGGAACAAAGTATGGGAACTAGTGCCAAAGCCAAAGGATCATTCCATTGTTGGAACAAAATGGGTATTCAGAAATAAACTGGATGATCAAGGAGTAATAATAAGGAACAAGGCAAGGCTAGTTGCTCAGGGATATTCTCAAGAAGAAGGAATTGACTACGACCAGACTTTTGCACTTGTTGCAAGATTGAAAGCCATCAGAATATTTCTAGCTTATGCAGCTCACAAAGGCTTCAAGGTTTATCAGATGGATGTCAAGAGTGCCTTCTTAAATGGAGACATCAAAGAGGAAGTCTATGTCAGACAACCTCCAGGTTTTATCTCTCCAACTTATCCTGATTATGTTTTTAGACTAAATAAAGCATTATATGGTCTCAAGCAAGCTCCTAGAGCATGGTATGAGACATTAACCTGTTTTCTCTTGGAAAATAGTTTTATAAGGGGTAGAGTAGACCAAACTCTTTTTATTAGAACCCATAAGTCTCATACCCTACTAGTACAAATTTATGTAGACGATATCATTTTTGGTTCTACTGCCTCAAAATTGTGCAGAAGGTTTTCTAACCTGATGCATTCTAAATTTGAGATGAGTAGCATGGGTGAGCTATCCTTCTTTCTAGGATTACAAGTCAAGCAACATGCTGAAGGCATCTTTATTTCTCAAACCAAATATGCTAATGAACTGGTTAAGAAATTTGGTATGTCTGAGGCATCTTGTATGAAAACACCCATGCCTACCAATGCTGTACTGGATGCTGATGAACATGGGAAACCTGTTGATCAGACAATATATAGAGCAATGATTGGCTCTTTACTGTATCTTACAGCTAGTAGACCAGATATAATGTTTGCTACATGTATATGTGCTAGGTTCCAAGTAAGCCCTAGAGAGTCACACCTAACATTAGTAAAGAGGATTCTCAGGTATGTTAAAAGTTGTCCAAATCTAGGTCTCTGGTATCCAAAAGATTCAACATTTGATTTAACTGGATTCTCTGATGCTGATTATGCTGGATGCAGAATTGACAGGAAAAGCACCAGTGGAACTTGTCAGTTCCTTGGTGACAGACTTGTCTCTTGGTTTTGTAAGAAACAAACATCTGTGTCAACCTCAACTGCTGAAGCTGAATATATGGCTGCAGGCAGTTGTTGTTCACAAATATTGTGGATTCAAAACCAACTCCTAGACTATGGTTACAACTTAGAGAAGTCAAAAATCTTTTGTGACAATACAAGTGCTATTTCCATAGCTCAAAATCCAGTCCTCCATAGTAGGACAAAACACATAGAGATTAGGCATCATTTCTTAAGGGACAATGTTGAAAAGAATAAAATTGAATTGCAATATATCCCAACTGATTTACAAAGGGGAGATATTTTCACCAAGCCTTTGGATGAAAAGAAACACATCTTCTTCCTAAATCAGTTAGGAATGTTAGATGGAGGAAGTCTTAAATAATCTCCAAGATTTTGAAAGCTAAAAATTGACCAAGACTAGGCAAAAATTCTGATTTTTCTTAGTGTCTAGATTTTTTCTGATCTCTGAACTGCGCTCGACAATTTCCACACAGATCGTCGAACGGAGATCGACGATTTCCAGAATCGTCGAACTGAGTTCAGCGCCTCTCAGATAGTATGAACTATCTCTTCCGGTCAACGATCGTCGAACGGCGCTCGACGATTATGTTCACTGAACGATCGTCGAACGGAGCTCGACGCCTTCCAAGATCGTCGAACGGAGATCGACGATGTTGGAGTCTCTTCAGATTCCTTTAGAAGCCTCGATCGTCGAACTGAGTTCAACGATCTTTCCAATTCTGCGTCGAACCCTAATATAAAACTCATTTTTCGTCATCGTTCTCTCTTGCGCTTTCAATTTCTCTGCAAGAATCTTTCTTCCCTCCAAACAGTTCTACGCTTGGTCGTTTTGTTTGTTGAATCTTTGCAGGTACAATGGCTGTATCAGTTGCAGTTCTAGCCGTCATGAAGTTCGATGCAGGCTTCGACATTGATATGGAATCATTCAGCACTACTGACCAAGTTTTCCAAGATATTCTGAGCTTATTCAAGGATCAGAACTTGTCTGCCCTCATGACCACCAGGATAAAGCTGGCCTCAGATGAGATAAAGGAATGGGTCTATACTGCTCATAATCTAGACAACAACACAATAGTTGGATCTATTGCTGGAACTCAGGTACCTCTGACCCCCACAGTTTTGACAGAGGTTTTTGGATTGAGAAATGGAGATGATACTGCTGAATTATCTGGGGAAGAGTTTTCTGACATACTTGCCAGGATGGGTCATCCTGAGGGAAACCCTAGCAAGTTATTCAAAAGGAACTTGTCTGTTGAGTACAGGTTCCTAGCAGATGTTGTAGGAAAAGTGATGTTGGCCAAGCACTCTGCACATGATACCATATCCAGATACCAGCTCTGTCTAATGGGAGCTCTGGTGGATAAGAGAAGTTTGAACTGGGGAGAGATCTTCTTTGACCTAATAAAGAAGAAAATAAACAAAAGCTTTGTAAATTTTGGAAGGATTCTTGGAGTCTTCCTGCAGAACAGGTGCCCTACCTTGCTGGTCTCCTCTGGAGTGCACATCAATGCCTCCAAGAGACTCACCTGTGCCCTCTTTGGCAAGTGGGACAGGCAAATCAGTAAGCCAAGCAGGCCCTCCTCTAGTGCTCCTTCAGGCACCAGGACTCACAGAGTCACTCCCCCACAGGTCTCTGCTCCTGCAGAAGACCTGGCTGCTGCTGTTGCTGCTTCTTCTCCTCCTCCAATTCCAACCCTACCTCTTCCATCCACCATTCCTGCTTCATCCCCCATTACCATCTCTAGCCCCTCTCCAACATCAATTCCATCTCCAGCAACCATTTCATCACCTCCAGTAGACCAATTCCACCCATTGTTCTCATATCCACCACCAGATGTCACTTCTTCCCCATCCATACCATCCTTCACCCTTCTGGATGACTCTTACATGGATGATTCCCCCTCATCTCCTCCAGAATTACCCTCCTCCTCAACCTCATTCCAAGATCTCCTCCACCATATCATTGACCAACCAACTTTCACCCCATCCACATCCATCCCCTTGTCCTCCATATCCACCATCCCCACACCTCAGCCATCCATCCCTCCACTCTCCAGCCCTCCACTTCCAGCATCCTCAGCTATCCCTACTCCATCTACCTCTGCTCCTATTCTTGAGCAAGTAGACCTCTCAGCCCTATCTGACAAGTTGTATGAGCTAATTGCCCCCAGGCTCTCTCTGCTCTTAGAGACCTCTTTGGCTCCTCTACAACTGTCAGTGGCAGCTCTCTCTGCCAGGCTTTCCTCCCTCATTCCTCAGGCAGCACCTCCAGCAGTGTGCCTTGATACAGATGTATCTGCATCTAGGCAGGGGGAGATGCCATATGAAGCAAGCCTTCATGCTGTTGCTGTTGCTGTCTCTGCTCCTGCTGTTGATGATACTGCTGCTGCTGCTGAGATTTCTGTTTCTGCTGCTTCTGCTACTGTTGCTGTACCTCCAGAATGTCAGGCTCCCACTGCAGTTCTGGCAATAGACCTACAGTCTTTGCTCTCTGCCTTTGATCCTGTCTTCTTCAGCTATCTCCCAGGAGTTAATGCTGTCCAGCCCTCAGAAGACCTATCTAAGGCACTGGTGCCTTTCTCTGGCTGTGACCCCAGCATTATTTCTTCTTTTGCACACTCAGTGATTGCTGCTGCTACTGTTGAAGAAAAGACTGAATCTGCTTCTGAAACTGTTTTTGCTGCTGCTGAAAATGTTCTCACTGCTGCTGAAATTCCAATTGTTCCTGATGAGCCAACATCCAAGGATTTTCTGATGTCAGAGGCCACTGTTTTTGAGCCTGCTGCAGTTTTTGATGTTGCTGAAATTTCTGCTGATAGTGAGACTGTTACAATTACTGCTACTGTCACTACTCCAGCTTCTATTGCTCCTTCTGTTGCTCCATCTGTTGCTCCATCTGCTGCCCCATCTGCTGTTGTCCCTGCTGCTGCTACTTCTGCCTCTGCCTCATCTGCTGTTGTTCAGTTGAAGAAAGAATTGATGAAGAAAATAGATGCTATATATGATGACCAGAGTTCTGAGTCTGATGAATTCAAAACAGACTCTGATGATTCAGCTGCTACTATTGCAAGGAAAAGGAAAGCTAGGAGCAAGGCAATGAAAAGGGTGCCTCCTGCAAAAGTCAAGGATAATAATGATATACCTTATTATATTCTGCATAACTGCCAAATTACTGAACATTGGATGCAGTATTCCAAAAACCAGTTGAAAGCAATGAAGAAGAAGAGAAAGTATGAGAAGGGCTCCTCCCAGTTCCAGCACCCTCATCCTCCTCCACCACCTCCTCCTGATGCAGGTGCAGGTGGCAGCTCTGTAAGTCAAGCCCCAGCTAGAAGCCAGGCTCCCTATCAACCCCATGCCAGATCCTATCAAAGGGAAAGCCAATCTAGGGGTTCTTATTCTAGGAGAGGAGGATACAGGGGTAGTCAAAGAGATATTCAGGTTTATTCTAAAGGACACTCCAGGCAGCACCCATACCCCAGGGGAGGACATGTTTCATCTGATACTACTTCTGGTCCATTCCCCTACAAGCTAAGAGAGACAGTGTCTGCTAGGCCTGCTCAAGACAATTCTTCCAACAGGTATGAGCCACCTGTACCATTTGAGGACCCTGAGAAGAATCCAGTTGCTTGGACTGCTAGGATGAAGGAGTTGGCTGCATTAGACCAGATAAAGAAAGCCAAAGAACAAGGGCTAGACACTTCCAATATTTCTACAATGTCAGAGCAGAGACAAAAGGAACTAGAGAAATATGCTTCCAGCAAATTCTTTGATGCAGACAGATATATGGAATTGCATCCTGCTGCTGTGGTTCCCAGGACTTCAAAGCAAACTTACTTGGGTGCAGCAGATGACACCAGATCCAACAAGGAAGCCCAAAATCCAAACAGAGAAATCAAGATGGTTAAAGGCAAAGAGAAGAAGTGATTTTGTAAGGTGACAATCTTTGGATTTTCTGACTGCTATCTGGATGCCATATGCATATATATATATATATATATATATATATATATATATATATATATATATATATATATATATATATATATATATATATATATATATATATATATATATATATATATATATATCTGTGATGTTTTTGCATGTCTAGCTGCTGTTGTTTTTATGCTTTTCTGATTATATGTTGTTATTTGAATTTCCAAAGTCTGTAAATAGTAATCCTAACCCAAATAGGGGGAGATTGTTGGAACACCCTATTACTAATTTGGGTCAGGATCACTATGTCTCTAGGAACCTTTGTTTGACCTTCTGTATAGCTTAATAGGTCAATTAGAATTGAGTCTAAGGGTTAGAAGTCTAGGATTGGAAGCTGCCCTGAAGACCAAGTTTTTCTATCTGGAGACTAAGTCTGATCGTCGAGCTCAGCACGACGATTCGTCGAACTCAGATCGACGATCGTCGAGCTCAACTTCGGCAGATCGTCGAGCTCCACTCGACGATCGCTGAGCTCAACTTCACAATATCATCGAACTCCATTCGACGATCGGTGAGCTCAGTTCGACGATTTTGACTCTGCATTGGATCTTTATCTCTGAGCTCAGTTCGACGATCTTTGAGCTCAGATCGACGATTATTTTGCTGCTTGAGTTTTCCAGTTCGCTGAGCTCAGCTCGACGACAACAGAGCTCAGTTCGACGATTTCAGTTAACTTCCAGAATTCAAATTCAAATCAGACAGGAGTTATTCTGCAATTAATTCAGAGATTTGCTAGCCGTTTTCATTTATTTCTGGACCAAGTTTCAAGGGATCTTCCAAGGAATAATTCTGTGGACTTTCCTCTAGAAGAGTTTTTGCAATTAAGGATGCAATCAATGCAGACCAACGGCTATCTTTGACAGAGAATGATATTCTATTCTGGAACAGAGAATAAAAGACAGAATGTTTTTGAATCAATATAGATGATATACAGAGATTAACAAGGAGAGAATACACAATACAGTTTACAGAGACTCTTTCAAAATCTTCTGTCAAAAAGAATTCTGAAAAACACTCATCAAGAGATCAAGCTTTCAAAAATCTTCTGATCTCTTCATCTTTCAAAGTGTTCAAGGCCAACATCATTTCAAGACTCCAGACACTCAATATTTCAGCTTGCTGAAATCATCTATTGCTGGAGATCTACCTTTGAAGGCCTATCACCCTCAAGCAAAGCTTTTCTTCCTGAAGATTTCAAGGATTCAGGGGGAGCTTTGACATCAATCCACATAGTCTTCTCAGTTGTCTGAGAAAGAGAAGACTGCCATCACTCTCTCACCCCCAGTTTGTAAAGGGTTTCTCAAACTCCCTTCAAAAGTTTGAATCTGGTTTTTGAGCACCTTGTCAAAAGCTCATTGGTGGCAAGACACCTGATCAAAAAATCTGCTTTGGTTTTGGAGCACCTTATCAAAAGCTCATTGGTGCCCAGGACACCTGATCAACTCATCCTGCAGTGGATTCCTACCTAGGGTAGAAGAGTGGATGTACCCAAGTTTGGGGAACCACTATATTTCCTTGTGTCCTCTGGCTCTGCTTGTTTACTTTTTATTTCTGGCCTTGATTTGTCTGTGCTTAGTTTTTGCATAGTTTAGTTCTGTGATTAAATTTATATTTGCTTCCCTGTTCACACTTATTACAACAATTGTTGTAAAAGTTTTTAAAAGTACTAAAACACCATATACTCTATTCACCCCCCCCTCTAGAGTATATCAGATCTAGTTGCACTTTCATAGGCTTTGTCCTAATTCGAGACTATCCGACGAGAGCACTATTTGATACTGGTGCTTCACATTCGTTTCTATCTGTGGACTTTGTGTTACTGATCGGGGTGCGGATTCGTATGGTGGCAGATAATATAAAGGTGTTATTACCAAACGGATGTGTGATGCATGCATATAGAGCTTGCTTTGTGGAGGTACAAATAGGAAGTCGGGATTTCGGGTTGGAAGCATCTGTGCCACCGATATCGGAATTTGATGTGATCTTCGGTATGGACTGGCTCTCGGAACAGCATGCCTATATAGATTGCAATTCAAAGGAAGTCACACTGGGCAGAATACCGAACGAGAGACGAAATTCGCTAGTATGCGAGGATCGAGCAAGACATTGATGTCTGCACTCCAAGTGGTCAAGGCAATTCGGAAAGGCGCAGAGTGCTTCTTCACGCTTATTGAGGCTGTTGAGCCAAAAGCCAATGTGAATGATGTTCCGATTGTTTCGGAGTTTGCTGATGTGTTTCCGAAGGAGCTTCCGGGGTTACCACCACAGTGGGAGATTGATTTCTCGATTGAGTTGGTGCAGGTGCAAAACCTGTGGCTCGATCGCCATATCGAGTACCGCCAAAGGAAATGGCGGAACTAAAAGTTCAACTACAAGAGTTGTTGGAACAGAGTTATATACGCCCAAGTATGTCACCTTGGAGCGCACATGTTCTCTTTGTGAAAAAGAAGGATGGTAGCCTACGATTGTGTATCGACTATCGTGAATTGAACAAGTTGACGGAGAAAAATAAATATCTGATTCCACGGATAGATGACTTGTTTGATCAACTGGCTAGATCGATAGTATACTCAAAGCTTAATTTGAAATCTGGCTACTACCAGTTGCGGATTCGGGAAGGTGACATTCACAAGACAGCGTTTGGAACACGCTACGGTCATTACGAGTTCACTGCCCTTCCATTTGGGCTATGTAATGTGCCATCAGTGTTCATGGAATTAATACACCACACTTTTAGAGAGTACTTGGATTTATTTGTGATCGTCTTCATCGACGACATTTTGGTGTACTCCCAATCGGATGAAGATCTTGCGAACCATTTACGGATGGTGTTGCACACCTTGCGGAGAAATCAGCTCTATACCAAGTTCTCCAAGTGTGAGTTTTGGCTATCATCAGTGGCTTTTCTTGGCCATGTGATGAGTGGAGAGGGCATTGCGGTGGATTCGTCAAAGATAAGAGCCGTACGAGAGTGGTCGGTGTTGTCTTCGGTGGCCATTACCACATTTCCTTGAACTGGCGGGCTACTACAAACATTTTGTAGAAAATTTTTCACGGATCGCTTTGCCTCTTACCACATTAACAAGGAAGGATCAGAAGTTTGTTTGGACGCCGGAGTGCGCGTGAGCTTTTAAAAAGCTAAAGAGTCGTTTGACCACGGCACCCGTTTTGACGTCTCCATATGGTACAGACGGCTATGAGATCTATAGTGATGCCTCAGGGAGCGGCTTAGGCTGCGTTCTTCTTCAGTTTGGAAAGGTGATCGCTTATGGCTCACGCCAGTTGAAAGTTCATGAGCGAAACTATCCCGTCCACGACTTAGAGTTGGCGGCGGTGATTTTTGCACTTAAATTGTGGTGTCACTATCTGTATGGTGTGAAGGTGGATATATTCATGGATCACAAGAGCCTAAAATACCTTTTGGATCAGAAGGATCTCAATATGCAACAACGAAGGTGGATGTAGTTCCTCGGGGACTATACATTTGATATTCATTATACTCCTGAAAATGGAAATGTTGTCGCAGATGCCTTAAGTTGTAGGACTCCAAAAAGGGCGAATTGGTTGCAGATGCATGATGAGCGTTTGATCTAGGAGTTGGAAGCGTTAGAGATTTCTTGTGTTGACAAGAATTCCACAGCAAATGCATACTTGAACTGGACGGAGGTACAGTATGACCTTGCGGACAGGGTTTGGCGGGCAACGGAACTTGATGCAAGTTTGCAACGCTATGCAGTGGATGAGTCAAATGGCCAATTCTCCTGGGATGACGACCTCTTGCAGAAAGATGATCATTTGTGCGTACCAAGTATGGGTAAGCTAAGAGAAAAATTGATGTATGCGGCTCACTTTACGAAATACTCAATTCACCCAGGGAGCACAAAGATGTACAAAGACATGAAAAAGCTATTTTGGTGGTCGGGTTTGAAGAAGGACATCACACATTAAGTGGTTAAATGTCAGACCTGTGCCTTAGTGAAAGCTGAATGCTAGAAGCCTAGCGGTTTCCTGAAGTCACTACTTATTCTGAAATGGAAGTTTAATGATATTTCGATGGATTTCGTGCACAGTTTGCCAAGATCGTAACATGGTAACGATTCAGTTTGGGTAATCGTAGACCGCTTGACTAAAGTGGCTCACTTCATTCCGAAAAAGAGGGACGATTCAGTGGAAGTTTTGGCAAGGCTGTATGCGGAACAAATAGTACGATTGTACAACCCCGTGTCCGGCGAGCAAAGTCTCCCGGGGCCCAGACAGATCGGGCTAAAAGCAGTAGGCGAGCTCGACAGTGGAGGGGTCGAGCCCGAGCTCGGCATTCGTCGACCAGAGCTCGGCGTTCGTCAACCAGAGATCGGCACTCGTCGAGCGGAGATCAGCATTAGTCGACCCTAGGCTCGGCATTCGCCGAGCTAGTCCCAGCTCGCGTCCTCGCAGCGGAGCTCGGCAATAGCAGGCGAGCAGGACCCGCCGAGATGATCAAGCTCCCAGCTCGCCTGGGTGAATGAGGTACTTTTTACTTTTTTGCCCCCGCTGGTCTGCCTGTAGCCCTTCAAAACAGCGGAGTTTGGCTGTTGGCAGACCCAACCAAGGGTTTTCTGGTAATTTCAGGTCAGCTCTTTTGGTTATTGGCAGTCCAGATTCCAAAAAATATAAATAGGACCCAAGGGGTACCCCAGAAAGCATGCTTCCTGTGCCTCCCTGCTCCAGTTCTCAAGCGCTTTCTGAGGGTACCTTAGCTAGGCTTCTGGATAAGGAGGGGAAGCGCTCTGAGATCTTCCGGGTTTGTGGTGGGACCTCCCCGCCGAGCCCTTGGGTCGGTCTTTCCTTGTCTTCTTTGTTGTTTCGCTTGCAGGAGTAAAGTAGGCGCGAGACCACCCCTTTCCCAAGGGCGAACTCCACTGGAGATCGAGAAATCGGTTTCAACATTTTGGTGCGGTGAGCGTGGTCAGTACAGAAAAGCTTCAGCGAGTTCGATGACGGGAGGACAGGGATCTGACAGGCCGAACTCGCCACCCCCACCTCTCGCCACGGTGGGGATGTTGGAAGATTTCAGGAATGAGGTGCTGAGCCTCGTCAAGTTCGCACTCGGCACGCGGGCCGAGTGCTCAACTCCAGCAGTCCAGATCGCGGTCGCCCCCTCTTTGGGCGAGGACGCTCCCGGCAGGCGAGCTGGGAAGGAAGTGGCCGAGGAAGGCCGGGGGTGCGAGCTCCCCGGGCGCGAGCTCTTCCCCGGCTAGGCAGGCCGAGGCAGGTTCGGCGAGTTGAGCTCACGAGACTCGTCAGCTAGCCTAGTGGGGGGTGGAAGCCCTTTCAGCGAGCTGGTCTCTTCATCTCCAGTTCCAGATGGGTTCAGGGAAACCGAGATGTCCTACTACACCGGGAAGGGAGACCCGGTCCAGCATGTTCAATGGTTCGAGGATGTAGTCTCCATCCGACAGATGTCGGACGGGTTCAAGTGCCGACTCTTCGCCATCACCCTCAGGGAGAAGGCAAGGGAGTGGTTCCATCAGCTACCGGCCAGCTCCATCTACTGCTTTGAGGACCTGCACCGGGGGTTCATGCTGAGGTTCACTACCTCGAAGAAGAGGAAGAATGAGTCGGAGTCCCTGTTTCACATCAAACAGGGAGTGAATGAGACGTTGGGGAGCTACATGGACCGGTTTTAGGAGGAGGTCACTCAGGTCCAGGAGATGCCGGGCCATAGCCTAATGATGGCCTTCAACCTGGGCCTACAGTAGGGGTTCTTTAAGATGGAGTTGAAGAGAGTTCCCTCCCCCCTCTCCTACGAGGAAATAATGGAGAGGGCGACGAGAGAAGTTGACGGGGAGGCATCAAACCCGGAATTTGCGAGGAAGCTGGCCAGGTGGGCCACGGAGGAGGAGAAGGAGTCGAGAGGAGGAAGAGGATAGGAGGAGAGGAGAGGAGAGCCCCGACAGAGGAGCAGAGAGCGCTCCAGGGGCAGCCGCAGCCGAGGTGGGGGCGCCAGGAGCCCGACCGTCGGCTAGGTTGGAGACCTGAGTGGCAAGGGCAAGGGCCACAGAGAGGATACTACGGAAGGGATCACTATCAGGGGAGGCAAGATCAGTTCCACCCCCCGGGCTGGAGGCAGGCCCAGAGACCCCGGCTCCCCGACCAAGAGGAGGCTATGGCCATAGCCTTGGGGGTGAGGAGGAGGATAAAAAGGAGGAGGAGGAGAGGAGTTAGGGTGGAGTTGCCCTATTGCGACTTCCATCGGGAGGAGGGGCATGCCACAGCCACATGCCCGAATTTCCTTGAGATGAGAGGGAATAAGGAGCAGCAGCAGCAGCAGCAGGGTCGGAAAGAAGTGAGGATTAAGGAGGTCCTGCCTCGGGCGGAGGAGGATCGGTGCGAAGACCGGGTGGACGTCGGAACCCGAGGAGGGATCAGAGTGATCCACGGGGGAGTGGGGGTCGAGGCTTCCCGCAAGGCAAGCCTCCACACCATGTACCGCCGAAGCGTCGCCTCCACATCCCAAACCCCACCCCCTTAGGAGAGGATCACCTTCTCCAGAAGCGATATGCCAGATCACGAGGATCTATTCTGTGATGCGCTGGTCATCAAGGCGGCCATCGAGAATTTTACCGTCTCTCGGATCCACGTGGATAACGAGAGTTCCGTCAACGTCGTCTTCAAAAAGGCGTTTGACGCGATGAAGGTGGAGGCAAAGAGGGTGCTGGCCTCGGATGGCCCTCTATTCAGGTTTTTAGGAGAGAGGAAGGAAGTGGAGGGAGGAGTAGTCCTCCATGTCACCTTGGGGGGGGGGGCAGTCCTGAAACTGCAGGTTCGTCATTGTGGACGCCCCCAGCAGCTACAGCGCCATCTTCGGGAGGCCCCTTATCAGCGCCTTCCGCTGCGTCCCCTCATCTTTCCACCAATGCTTAAAGTTCAACGTTGAGGGTATTCAGGTCCGGGTCAGGGGGGACCCAAAGGTGGCGCGGGAGTGCTATGTCACTACGGTGAACACCATCTCTTGGCAGGAGGGAGCCGGGGAGATGGGGCGGAGTATGGAGGAAGCTGAGCAAGGAGAAAGAAGGGAGGAGCTGGAGATGAAGAGCTGGGCTGAGGAGGCGGCAGGAAGAGACCTGGAGGAGGTGGCCGAAGTGATGGTCGTGGGGGAAGAGATGGAGGTAGAGGTCCCCGTTCCGGAGGAAGGGGATGCTAAAGGATGGGGGAGCAGTCCAGGCTGGAGGCTGCAGAGGAAGTGGTGGAGCTGGAAGTGCTCACCCGGGGAGGCAGGATGGAGAAGATCCGCGTCAGCGGGGGGCTGACCCCGGAGGACCAAGGCAGGATGCTGGACTGCATCCAGAAGAACGTGGACATCTTCGCTTGGAACGCCGCGGAGATGCCGGGGGTTAACGCGGATGTGGCCTGCCACCGCCTAAACCTGGACCCGGAAACATGCCCCGTTCAACAGAAGAAGAGGTCCACTGCGGACAAGCTGGCAGAGCCTATCAGGGAGGAGGTGGCGAAACTCCTCGAGGCCTGCTTCGTGTTTGAGATCCAATACCCCGGCTGGGTCTCCAACATGGTCATGGTCAAAAAAGGAGACGGCCGGTGGAGGATGTGTATCGATTTTTCTTTACTTAATAAATCTTGTCCTAAGGACTGTTATCCTTTACCTCGAATCGACGCGCTGGTTGACTCAGCCGTCGATTTTTCTGTAATGAGTTTTTTAGATGCTTTTCAGGTTATCATCAAATCAGGATGCACCCCCCGGACATCAACGATGTCTCGTTCATCACAGGGGATGGATGCTACTGTTACAAGATGATGTCCTTCGGTCTGAAGAATGCAGGGGCAACCTACCAGAAAATGATGGATAGGGTCTTCAAGGAGCAAAAGGGGAGGAATTTGGAGGTGTATGTAGATGACCTCATGATCAAAAGTCGGGATGTGGACTCCCACCTCCGGGACCTAGAGGAGACCTTTGCCACCCTGCGCAAATACAAGATGCGGTTGAATCCCCTAAAATGTGTCTTTGGGGCCAGCAGGGGAAAGTTCTTGGGGCACCTCCTCACCCCCGCGGGGGTCGAGCCGAATCCTGATAAGGTCAGGGCTATCTTGGAGCTGGGGTCTCCGTGGAACGCTAAGGAGGTCCAGCGACTGACGGGGAAGCTGGCAGGGTTGAGCAGGGTTCCTCTCCCGGGCAGGGGAGAAGTGCTCCCCCTTCTTCAAAACATTGAGGGGTGACCGAAAGTTCAAATGGACCAAGCAATGCGAGGAGGCGTTCCAGGCCCTCAAGATGCAGTTGACCCAGGCTCCGCTACTCTAAGGGCCGAAGGAGGGGGAAGACCTGTTTTTGTACCTCGGGGTCGGGGTAGAGGCCTTGAGCTCCGTCCTAGTTCGTGAAGAAGGGAAGAAGCAGCTCCCCATTTATTACGTGAGCCGGGTCCTGAGGAAGGCCGAGCTCCGGTACCCGATTTTAGAGAAGTTGGCCTTTGCCCTGATCATCTCAGCGCGGAGGCTACGACCCTACTTCCAGGCACACTCAATCCGAGTGGTGACCGACCATCCTCTCCGCAACATCTTTGAGGGGGTGGAGCATTCAGGTAGGCTGGCCAAGTGGTCGGTGGAGCTGAGTGAGTTTGACGTTTCCTTCGTTCTGCGGCTCTCGATCAAAGCTCAAGCGATGGTCGACTTCTTGGCTGACTATGTGGTCGAGGTAGCAGAGGAAGAACTCACCCGTCCGACTCCTTGGAAGGTGAAGGTAGATGGCGCCTAGGGGAGGCATTCCCTAAGAGTGGGGGTGATCCTGGAAAGCCCTCAGGGGACTCGAATTGAGCAGACGGTGGTGGTGCACATTCCCATTACAAATAATCAGGTCGAGTACGAGGACGTGATAGCAGGGTTGCGCCTAGCCAGGGAGCTGGGGGTGTTGGACGCGTAGGTCCTCACCGACTCCATGGTGGTAGCTTCCCAGATCAACGGGGAGTTTGAGGCAAGGGAGTCCACCCTGCGATTGTACTTAGCCAAGGTGAAGGGGGCCATAGGCACTTTCCAAACCTTCTCCATCCGACACGTGCCTAGGGAAGAGAATGAACAAGTCGACCAACTAGCAAAGCATGGTCCCCAGGTGGGGGGTACCATCACCGACCTGTTCCGCCCCTCCATCGAAGAGGGGGAGCTCATGGAAATTGATCAACAAACTTCGTGGATGGACCCAGTTGTGACTTTCCTCTCCACGAGAGAGTATCCAGAGGGGGCAGATTAGAAGAAGCTAAGGCACAAGTCAGCGTATTACCTCCTCCAGGACGAGCAGCTGTACAGAAAGCCACTCTCGGGGATGTTGGCCCGTTGCGTGGCCGAGAAGGAGGTACAGAGGATCTTGGAGGAAGTCCACTCCGGAGAGTGTGGGAGCCACTCCCGGAGTCGGACCCTGGAACGAAGAATAGTCAGGCAGGGGTACTTCTGGCCCACCCTAAGCCAAGACGCCACGGAGTTCGCGAGGAGGTGCCATAAATGCCAGCTGTTTGCCCCCTCCGGCTACAGCCGGCCCAGCGACTCAAAAGTATCACGGCCCCCTGGCCCTTCGCCATTTGGGGAATGGATTTGGTTGGGCCGTTCCCCCAGGCCAGTGGGCAGAGGAGGTTCCTCCTAGTAATGATCGATTACTTCTCCAAGTGGTTGGAGGTAAAGGCGCTAGCCAAGGTGACCTCCCAGGTAATCAGAAACTTTGTTTGGGGAGAGATCATCTGCCGCCATAGGCTGCCCCAGGCTATCGTCACGGACAACGGGCCCCAGTTCGCCAGCGCCGAGTTCACTAGTTTTTGCGAGTAGCTTGGAATCGACCTAAGGTTCGCCTCGGTACATCACCCCAGGAGCAACGGGCAGGTGGAGGCCGCGAACAAGATCATCGTCAACCTCCTCAAGAAGAAGGTGGAGAATTTGAAGGGGAGCTGGGTGGAGCAGCTCCCCGCGGTTCTTTGGGACCTAAGAACCACCCCTAGCACGGCTACTGGAGAGATCCCCTTCAAGCTCTCCCATGGGTGCGAGGCAGTGCTCCCCGTGGAATTTGAAGTCCAAACACCTCGAGTCGTTGCGGCCAAGGAAGGCAAAGAGGAATGGCGGGCAGAGAATGAGGAGGAGCTGCGGCTCTCCCTCGACGTGGTGGAGCAACTACGGGAACTCTCCGCCCTCCGACAAGAAGAGATAAAAAGGAGAATGGCCAAGTACTTTGACAAGCATGTCAGGGTCAAGCAGTTCGTGGAAGGGGACTTGGTGTTGAAGAAGGTGGATGCAACAGGGAGGTCGACATCAGTAGGGAAGCTCAACCCCAGCTGGGAAGGACCATTTATTATAAAGGAGGATCTAAAATCGGGAGGCTATCGACTCCAAAATGTAGAGGGCGAGACCCTGAGTCTCACCTGGAGTGGTGACGACTTAAAACATTTTTTCCCTTGAAACATGTAAGCGATACTTTGACTATAATAAATTTCTTCAACACTTCAGTAATGTCATAGCTAGCCTGCATAGAGAAATAGAATGTGTTTGGACCCCGAGCAGATCGCGCTGTCAGGCTCTCACCTAGCTGGCATGGCAAGAAGTCACTCGGTGTCATCCTTGGCCTCGAGCAGATCCCGCTGTCAGGCTCTCACCTATCTGTCAGGGCCGGAAGTCACTCGATGGAATGTGTTTGGACCCCGAGCAGATCCCGCTGCCAGACTCTCACCTAGCTGGCAGGGCAGGAAGTCAATCGGTGTCATCCTTGGCCTCGAGCAGATCCCGCTGTCAGGCTCCCACCTAGCTGGCAGGGCAGGAAGTCACTCGATGGTAGCAACTCTGGACCCCTAGCAGATCCCGCTGTCAGGCTCTCACCTAGCTGACAGGTCAGGAAGTCACTCGGTGTCATCCTTGGCCTCGAGCAGATCCCGCTGTCAGGCTCTCACCTATCTGGCAGGGCAGGAAGTCACTCGATGGTAGCAACTCTGGACCCCGAGCAGATCCCGCTGTCAGGATCTCACCTAGCTGACAGGTCAGGAAGTCACTCAGTGTCATCCTTGGCCTCGAGCAGATCCCGCTGTCAGGCTCTCACCTAGCTGACAGGGTCGGAAGTCACTCGATGGAATGTGTTTGGACCCTGAGAAGATCCCACTACCAGGCTCTCACCTAGCTGGCAGGGCAGGAAGTCACTCGGTGTCATCATTGGCCTCGAGCAGATCCCGCTGTCAGGCTCTCACCTAGCTGACAGGGCAGGAAGTCACTCGATGGTAGCAACTCTGGACCCCGAGCAGATCCCGCTGTCAGGCCCTCACCTAGCTGACGGGTCAGGAAGTTAATTGGTGTCATCCTTGGCCTCGAGCAGATCCCGCTGTCAGGCTCCCACCTAGCTGGCAGAGCAGGAAATCACTCGATGGTAGCAACTCTGGACCCCGAGAAGATCCCGCTGCCAGGCTCTCATCTAGCTGGCATGGCAGGAAGTCACTCGGTGTCATCCTTGGCCTTGAGCAGATCCCGCTGACAGGCTCTCACCTAGCTGGCAGGGCAGGAAGTCACTCGATGATGTCGGCCTTGAAATTGCCATGTAAAGATCAAGAAGTTCTGAATGCCAAGGAAAAAGGGGAGAGGTTATGTAGAGGCGAGTTTGGACTCGCCTAACACAGCTCGGCATCAGCAATGAGGAGGTGAGCCCGGGCCTCGCTGAAGGAAGGCGAGCGAGGCCGGGGCACTTCACCCCTTTGCCTGTTTTCCTTAGAATATTTTCTCTTCTTTTTGAGTTCAACCTGGATGGCTCGCGGGAGAGTTAAGGTGGCGCGACAAGGGCGGAGAGCAGCCCACTCCCGAATCGCTTGGGGCCCGGCGAGGACTCAAAACGTACCCACTCGCGGGCGCACACTCATGACTACCCTACTCGCGGAACCTGTCTCGGCGAGGTCGCGTGGGGAAGCACTCGCGGGTATTCAGAGCATAACAAACAAAGTACCAAGAAAAAGGGAAAAGAAAAGTGGCACGGGTATGATCAAAAACTTTCTTTCATTAAGCAAGTGTTTACAAAAATAGTTACAGGGGGCTCGCCTCGACGAGTAAACAAAAAGGAGAAGAAGAAAGAAGTACAAGCTATCTTCAGGTCTCGCCTCCCCCGCCGGACTGGTCCTTGCCTTCACCCGACTGATCCTGGAAGCCCTTCCCAAACATCGCGTCCATGCTGTCTTCCTTCTCACTGGGCGGCGTTGCTGGGAACAGGCTCGGCATCAGGTCCCGGGCCGAGATCCCCTCGCATCCCTCCACAAGCACCCCCCGAGTCCTTCATCATTTTGAGGGTGCACTCGGCGGCTTGGATGGAGTTGATGCGCAGTATCTCGGCGAGGTCGGCCTCGCCAAAGATCCGCGGGCTCTTGTAGGGGAGGGTAGGGTTGATGTCGTGGGGCGGGAAGAAGATCTCCGCCTGGCGACGGACCTCGCTGAGGAGGTACTGTTTCTCCTCCTTCAGCTTCATGTTTGCTCCCACCAGCTTGGCGAGGCGTGCGCGCAGCTGGCTGATCTCCTCCCCCTGCTCGGCATGGCGAGCCTGAAGCTCCCCCGCGGCCTTGGCATCCTGGTAAAGAGAAAGTCCATTTAGCAGCAATACAAAATATTCTAAGTAAAAGAGAAGAGTAGTGCTTGACACTTACCAGCCCGCCGACGGCTTGGGCGAGTAGACCCTCCGCTATGCCGAGCTGCCTCGCCTGGTTAGCGACCTTATCCTTGGCGATGTCGTGAGCCTGCTCAGCCTTTTGGAGTTCGTGGATGAGGGCAAAGCTGCAGCATGCCAGCAT
This sequence comes from Platanthera guangdongensis, assembly GCA_039583875.1. Lineage (NCBI taxonomy): Eukaryota > Viridiplantae > Streptophyta > Magnoliopsida > Asparagales > Orchidaceae > Platanthera > Platanthera guangdongensis. Next base: position 94,219,082 of record CM077162.1, on the reverse strand, counting down.
GTGGTGGAGCTCCAGGGTCCGGAGATGGGCCTGCAGACCCTCGTGGCCGAGCTGCCGGAGGGTCATGTGCTTGTAGGCCTCGGCATCCTCGCGGCCATAAAGGCCGAAGCTGAGGGCGTAGGCATGGCCAGTGGCAGGCTCGCGGTCATGCCAGGAGGGGTGCAGGGTGGAGATGGAGACTCGATGAGCGAGCTCATCCCATTGCAGCATGGGCTCGCCCGCCGAGTCCTTCCACTGCCCGCCGAAGTTGAAGAGGGGGTGTTGCTTCGGCGTCACGCGCTCGCGAGCCGCCCTCTTCGCCGATGGAGGAGGGGAGATTGCCGCCGTGGAGGAGGGGCCCTCGCCACCTTTCCGTCCCTTGCTGATAATCTCCTTCAGCGGGCTCTCTGGCGACGCGTAGGGAGGGGTCTCCGACGAGCTGATGTATTTGGGGATGGGTCGTTGATATTGTTGTTTTTGTTGCCCCCGCGGAGCCAACAGGGCCCTCCGCATCTTCTTTAGAGGTCGCTGGCGGTGTGGCGGGTTCGACCCCGCGTCCTCAGGTCGCCTCTTGTTGGAAGAGGGTTGAGAGAGGGCCGCCTCATCTCGGCAGGCCGCCGCTGCCGCCTTCGCGCGGGCAAAGGGGTCCGGGTGCGATCCCGGATCCGCAAATGGCGGGTTCGCAGGAATAATTCGCTCCCCTGTAAGAAAATACTTTGAAAAAATCAGAAGAGATTCAGCAGCAATATGACGAGCTCGGCGATCGGGCGAGCTCGGCAAGATGAGGAGAGAACAATACCTTCACCGGGCTGAACGGGAGGGAGCGTGTCGAGGCCCCTGCGCAGAAAGACGACCTCGAAGTCCTTGTGGAGAAAGAACTTGTGGAGCTTGGCATCGTTGCCGGACACGGTAGGGGGGCGGTAGACCTCCTCGCCCTTCTGCTGGGGCGAGTATGGGATGTTGCCGAGATCTCCCTTGATGAAGGCGATATTGGTCATCCAGGTGTGGTGCTTATTCACGATCTCGCGAACCTTGATCAGCGAGCTGCCGAAGTAGGCGACCCCATCCGGCGTCGCCTTGTAGGAGAACAGCTTCCTGAACACTGTCAGGTTGAACTCGATCCTCTCCCGTCGGAGATAGCTCGTGAACGCCACCATCATTGCGACGACGTTGGAGTTCAGCTGGGAGGGTACCGCGCCGTAGTATTTCAAGATTTGCTGGATCTCCGGCCAGAGGGGGAGGCGCAACCCCACCTCGAAATGCGAGATGGGGAAGGCGAGCTCGTCCTCGTAGAACGCGTTGATAGCCTCCCCTCCCCCGGCCTGCGCGCCTCGAAACCCGGTGGTACATACACGGCCTTGAATTCCGCGAGCTCCTCCTCGCTGGTGTGCCCATCGAAGAAGCAATAATCCGTGAAGTGTTGCGCGCACTTGGAGCGGCCGTCGGCATCTGGATTGGTCTTGCCCATGATCGCGGAGGAACGAGCGGAGCACGAGCAAGAAGAGAAAGAAGCACAGAGAGAGGGAAAGAAAGCAATAAAGACACAGTACGGGGTAGGTGAGGGGGGGGGGGGGGGCTATTTATAGGAAAAGAAATCCGGGGCAGGCCGTCCAATCGGCTCAGCTCGTCACCCCAGCTCGCCAAATTCCGGCGCATCCCAACCAAGGCTAAGTCAAACATTACAGTACATTATTTGAATAACATGTCCAAGAATATTCTAATAAAGCTACTTATTACAGAAACAAAGTTCAGGAATCAAAGGACGGGGCGCGCGAGCAGAGGGAGCATCGGGATGCGAGTACCGGTCGGCTCGACAAAGGAGCCGCTCACTTACCTACCCCGGCCTCGCGACCCCCGCTTCCCAGACTGCCGCGCGCGGAGCAGCTCGCGGATCCTTCCAGAATTCCTCTGCGCAACCGAGAGACCGTCATCTATCGCGTCCAGGAGCCGAGAAGGGGACATCAACTCGCCAGCTTGGCCGCTTCGCACCTCGTAGGCGAGACGCGCGTAGTCGCGCTGTAGCGTCTTGTTGACCCCCTGCACCTCGCGCAGCCCGCACACCAGCTTCTTGAGGAGCTTGACCTCCCTCCTCGTCAGCTCGCCTTGATCCACCTCAGGACCCAGGTAAGAGTCCAGCGAGCTTGGGGAAGGGAGGGGAGAGTAGTGGGCTGCCCGCGAGGATTCCTCGGCAGCGGATTGGCTGGGAAGAGCTGTGAAGACAAGTGTCAGCAAGAAGAGACGCGGAAAAAACTCCTGGGGCAGGAAGTCAAGCAAGATTGACCTGACGAGCTCGACGGCTCAAAGGATATGCGGGGAGGGATGAACCTCAGATCCTTCCCGCGACCTGGGCCGCGAGCTCCCGGCGAGAGGAGCTCGAATCCCGGGGTGGGGATGGTTCCCAGGCCCGCCCCCGCGGCTACGTCAGTTTGGCCAAGAGGGGAGGCGCGCACTGGCGAGTTCGGCCTCTGCGAACTCACTGGCAGGATCCCAAAGAGAAGAGGCGGGTCCTGGGGACGGTTGTCCGGTGCCGTGAACCGTGAGTCCGCGAGAGTCGTCTCGCCTCGCGGTGTGGGCTCTCGCGGCGCGACGCCCCCGCCATCTGGTTGACCATCCGGGTCGTCGCTGACTACGACAACCTCTATATCCTTCTCAAGAATTTTCCGGGTGGAAGAGCCGGTCTCGCGCTCCAGGGTGTCCCTCAGGTCGTGGTAAATGGGCTCGGCCGCCTGAGGGAATGGCTTTGACCTCTTGGAGCCGGGCTCGGCAGAATCAATTTGAGGAACTTTGGCAGGGACCGCCGTCAGGGCGGCTACGCGAGCTGCGGAAGCTTGGCGAGCTCGGTCTAAGCGCTCTTGGATCTCCTTGGGAATAGGCATCTTGGCAGGGCTAGAGCAAAGGGAATGGCAAGAGTGAGAAAGGTGGGCATGTGCACATATATATAGCCGCAGGTGGACCCCACCCAAAGATTCCCTCCAACCGTAGGCGGGGATTATGACAAGAGTCACTCGGGGTTGGATGTTTCTTTCCGAGCTTTGCCATGCTCAAAAAGAGCGGGGATTATGTACAACCCCGTGTCCGGCGAGCAAGGTCGCCCGGGGCCCAGACAGATCAGGCTAAAAGCAGTAGGCGAGCTCGGCAGTGGAGGGGCCGAGCCCGAGCTCGGCATTCGTCGACCAGAGCTCGACGTTCGTCAACCAGAGATCGGCACTCGTCGAGCGGAGATCAGCATTCGTCGATCCCGGGCTCGGCATTCACCGAGCTAGTCCCAGCTCGCGTCCTCGCAGTGGAGCTCGGCAATAGCAGGCGAGCAGGACCCGCCGAGATGATCAAGCTCCCAGCTCGCCTGGGTGAATGAGGTACTTTTTACTGTTTTTCCCCCGCTGGTCTGCCTATAGCCCTTCAAAACAGCGGAGTTTGGATGTTGGCAGACCCAACCAAGGGTTTTCTGGTAATTTCAGGTCAGCTCTTTTGGTTATTGGCAGTCCAGATTCCAAAAACTATAAATAGGACCCAAGGGGTACCCCAGAAAGCATGCTTCATGTGCCTCCCTGCTCTAGTTCTCAAGTGCTTTCTGAGAGTACCTTAGCTCGTCTTCTGGATAAGAAGGGGAAGCGCTCTGAGATCTTCCGGGTTTGTGGTGGGACCTCCCCGCCGAGCCTTTGGGTCGGCCTTTCCTTGTCTTATTTGTTGTTTCGCTTGCAGGAGTAAAGTAGGAGCGAGACCACCCCTTCCCCAAGGGCGAACTCCACAGGAGATCGAGAAATCGGTTTCAACAACGATTATACGGTGTTCCCCATAACATCGTAAGTGATCGAGATGAGCGCTTCACTTGAAATGATTAGAGGCTAATCCATCAGTTGTTGGAGATAAAGTTAACATTCAGTACGACCTTTCATCCACAAACGGATGGCCAAACTGAAAGGACCAACATAACGATGGAGTACATGCTCCGAATGTGCACCTTGGATTTTAGAAAGAGATGGGAAGATCATCTTTATATGGTGGAGTTCGCCTACAATAATAGCTATCAAGCTAGTCTAAATATGATACCGTTTGAAGCTTTGTATGGTAGGAAGTGTCGTACACTGTTAGCTTGGGCGGAAATAGGAGAATCTAAGTTATATAAGCGTAAAGAAGTCGAAGAAGCTAATTCAACAATATGCTCTATTCGGGAGCGGCTATTGATAGCCCAAGATAGACAAGCCAAATACTACAATGCCAAGCACCGAAATGTGAAATTTGCGGTTGGCGAGTGAGTCTATTTAAAGATCAAACCATTCAAAGGCGTATCCAGGATTCGACGTGTAACGCCCCGAATTTTGTGTGCGAGTCGGTCGCGGAAAAAGAGTTTTTGGTGCCTGTAGGGTACACGGCCTAGGACACGGGCGTGTCCAAGGCCGTGTCTGGCTGGTGATTTTTGGTCGTTTTCAACCCGAGAAGGACACGGCCAGAAACACGGCCGGATGACACGGGCGTGTCATCCGACACGGGCGTGTGCCAACCCGTGTCCAGACTCGTGTCCTGAGGGGTCGTGTCCGTTGCCGTGGCGGTTATGCGTGACACGCCCTCGAACACGGGCGTGTCGAGGAACCCGACACGGGCGTGTCAGGTCAGACACGGGCGTGTCTTGGCCCGTGTGCGTTTCTCAGTTCGACGATCGTGCCTGGATCGAGGCACACGGCCTTGGTCACGGCCGTGTGCCAAGCCGTGTGCGGCCCAGGTCAGGGGAATTTTGTGCAGATCCGAGCCATTCGTTTCCTTTAATTTAGATCCGACGGCCCAGATTAAATTATGCTCTGTTAAGGCCGGGAATAGGGAGTTATTCCCTCATTTTCTCTCCAAAGTTCTCCCCTTCCAAAGTGAGAGAGAAGAGGAAGAAGAAGGAGGTTTCCGGCCGCCGGCGGAGCATCGGAGCGCCGTTTCGAAATCGGAGAGCGGATCCGTGGAGGGAAGGTCATTGCGAAGAGTTCTAACCGCGTAGTTTTTCCATGGCGCCAAAACGGACTACAAGGGTAACGATTCTCAACTCGAGCGCTTGAAGCTCTTTCTTTCTGCATAGGGAATCCCGCTCCCGCGAGTATGCGGTGAGTGCGTGGTGTTCCTTGGGGTTGACGGGAATAGTCCCCCTTGTGTTGCATGTAGAGCCCGGAATCGTAAGTACGGGCATAGGCATTGTGTGTGAAGCCTACCCGGACGTGTTTTGTCTGGATCGGTGATGTTGCATTTGATATGGTTTTGCCGGAGAAGACTCCGTGCTTTGGATTTTTTCGGGTTTCTACGCGGTAGATTGCAGCAGGGATCCTTGAAGGTTAGCTTCAAGGCGCACCCGGAAAATTGAGCGGAAACGTGTTCTGCTAACTTGGCGGTCTGGGAACCGGCCTTGATCATAACTGGGTTATGAGACTGTTTTGGAAAATTTGGGATCCGAGAGAAGCTTGGCCCGCGCAAAGTTCCTTAAATTGGACATGCGGCGTGAGCAACGGGCAAGTGGAATTGGACCTAGGCTATGTGGTTCGGTGCGAGAGACCCGAAGACGGGGACTGGCCGTTGGCATAGTCGGAGCCTTAGACGGTGGTCAGAAAGGCTAAATGCTCACATGTTGTTGCCATCCTGGGGGTGGTGGTGGATGCACTGATGGGTCAGGGTCCACCATGAATGTGCCCTGAGTGCACGGGGTGTTTGGCCGTGCGAGCCTACACCTGTGGCGAATTATAATTGCGCTATATATATATTGTTGGCTAATGTTTTGCAGGGAAAGAGCACCGCCGTCCCGAGTAAGGGGCGGGGTCGTTATAATTTGGTCGGCTTTTAGCTGACCGTTGCTTTATTTGCCACCGTGCGGTGGTATGTGCTTGCAGGTGCTGCGGAGCCGAGCGCCAAATAGCGGGCTGGAGCCCATGTTGCTGTGCTGGCCCTAGAAGGCCGTAGAATAGTTTTATTTATATATTTCATGTGTGGCCGGCCTGCGAGCCGATGTATGTAAAAACACTATTCATAAAGTGAACATTTGTAAGGCCTTAAGGCCATGTACCCGTTTCTGTGTATTTGAGTTTTCATTCCTATTGTTGTAGCTGTGGACATTCATATTGATGGATTTATTTTTGGGTTCTTTCAACTTTAAAAATCTTCCGCTAGAATGCTCTGTGATTAGGACGAGTAGTCTTAATTAGATGGTTTGATTTGTTCATTTAGTAACCCTTCCGACTGTCTGTGGTATATGGCGTCGGGTTCCAGCTGGACCTTTTGTTATATGCCATGCGACGGATGGGGGTGTTACAATTTGGTATCAGACTTCTGGTTACGGTCATGCTTAAATGAATTCGTGGGCGAATTCTTTTAAGGGGTGGTGAGCACATGTGTGCGTCATCGTTATAACATTAAAAAGAACCCATGAATGTCCACTTAGGAATGAAAATACACTTGTTTTGTGGAACCTGAGTGTTCCAATGATTGCTTTTAGCAATTTGTTTGTCGCCTAATCGTGTGTCTTTGCTTTTATAGGCAGCTAGGAGCGGTGCTGGTCAGTCAGAGCGTCCGCAATCAGCGGAAAGTAGTGCACCAAGGGACGTGCCTGCTACACCTCCTTCAGCGGAAACCATCAGGATGGTGGCTGAAGCCGTGTTCGCAATGATAAATGCCCAACCTGCAGGGCAAATGCATCACGCACCTCCTGCGGATGAGCAAGAACCGGTTAGGGCGGCAGAGCCGAGAGTGGTAGAACGCGCGGCAGTTGAGTTAGTAGAGCCGAGGAGAACTACGGAGAGGCAGCTAAAGCATGTGATGGGCTTTAATCCTCCGAGGTTTAATGGGGTTGGAACGCCAACTCAAGCTGAGGACTGGCTCTCTTCCATAAAGAGGGTGTTGACGGCCACAATGACTGAGGAGTGGCAGAAGACCACCATAGCGACTTTTCTTTTGGAAGGTGAGGCGAGGCTGTGGTGGGACGAGTTGGAGTTTCATCTTCTAGTGGGAAGACAACTTGCGGATGTGCCGATAGAAGAATTTTCAAGATTGTTCCTAGCCAGATTTGTACCTTCTGCTCAGAGGTTGGAGATGGAGAATCAATTTCTTGGGTTGACTCAGGGATCCAGAAGCGTGGACGAATATCTGCATGAGTTCACACGGTTGGGTCGTTATGCTGGTGTTATGTTTTCAGAAGAAGAGAGGAAGACCAACCGATTCTATGAGGGTCTTCGTGGCGATTTACAGTTACTCCTTGCTGGGCCTAAGGCGCAGGGCTTCCTAGCCTTGGTCAATTCGGCCCGATCGTTGGAAAAGGTTGCGAAGAAAGTTCAAGAGAAGAGGGACCCAGGAGAAAGGAAGACCGAGTTCAAGGTGCCAAGTCACAAGACAGGTTTCCGCAGATGGAACAAGAAGCGGAGGACTTCAAACTCAGCCCCTTCGGCTGATGCATCGGGGGCAACTACAAGTCGAGTCCCCGGAGCTTGCTACAACTGCGGGAAGACGGGGCATTTTGCTCGGGAGTGTTGGAGCGGACGTCCAAAGTCCGAGAGGAGACCTGGAGCGACTTATGAGGAGAAAGGGAAGGCGGTGGAGTCAACCGCATCCCATCATGCTCCAGCCCAGCCTAGAGTCTACAACCTTGGTCTACAGGAGGCCATAAAGCAAGCAGACGTAGTGACAGGTATGAGTTAAATTATAGTGGTTTAACTTTTATAGTTGTTACTTTTGTATTTGTTAGCTTACGTTTGTTAGTGCTAGGCTTTGTGTTGATCTTTGGGTTTCCGGCGAGAGCCCTTTTTGATACGGGAGCATCACATTCCTTCTTGTCTGAAAAGTTTATATCGCGCATCGGAGTTCCGTTCTCGATGCAGCAGAAAACAAGTTTGGATGTGTTGTTGCCTAATGGGTGCTCAATGCGTGCGGATAGGATCTGTGTTGTAAAGATTCGGATTGGAGACCGGGAGTTTGATTTGCGGGCGTTGGTTCTACCATTAGTGGAGTTCGATGTAATCTTCGGTATGGATTGGCTCTCAGAGCAGAGTGCATGCATTGATTGCAACCGTAAAGAAGTCAAGTTGGGTCTGGACACTGATCGGGAGACTACTTTTGCGGGCATGAAGGGGTCAAGGAAAGTTCTGATATCGGCCCTTCAGGCGTTTAAGGCAGTTCGGTCTGGGGCAGAACTGTATGTCACTCTAGTGCAGACTTCGACGCCTAAACCTAGTTTGGGCAACATCCCAGTTGTGTCCGAGTATCCTGATGTGTTTCCAGATGATCTCCCAGGAGCCCCTCCTCAGCGGGAAATAGACTTTGCTATAGAGCTGGTACCGGGTGCCAAACCGGTGTCACGCTCCCCCTATCGGATAGCCCCAAGAGAAATGGCAGAATTGAAGGTGCAACTGCAGGAGTTGCTAGAGCAAGGTTATGTGCGTCCAAGTTCGTCGCCTTGGAGCGCACCAGTTCTCTTTGTTAAGAAGAAAGATGGGAGCTTGCGGCTTTGTATCGATTATCGGGAATTGAACAAACTTACGGAGAAGAACAAATATCCAATCCCGAGGATTGACGATCTATTTGATCAGTTGGTTGGGTCAACTGTATATTCGAAGTTAGATTTGAAGTCCGGTTACTATCAGTTGAGGATAAGGGAGAGCGACATTCCAAAGACAGCATTCAATACGCGGTTTGGGCATTACGAGTTCACGGTTATGCCGTTTGGGTTGACGAATGCGCCATCCGTATTTATGGATCTGATGAATAGGACGTTCAGAGAATATTTGGATCAGTTTGTGATAGTATTCATCGATGATATCCTGGTATATTCGCGGTGCGAGGAGGACCACTACAAGCATTTACACATGGTGTTGGAAACATTGAGGAAAAGTCAGTTATATGCAAAGTTCTCCAAGTGTGAATTCTGGTTATCCTCGATAGCGTTCCTTGGTCATGTTGTCAGTGGAGAAGGAATAGTTGTGGATCCGGCGAAGATAGTGGCGATACGGGAGTGGCCTACTTTGACTACAGTGGCAGAGGTCCGGAGTTTTCTGGGGCTTGCTGGCTACTACAGGCGCTTCGTAGAGAACTTCTCGCGGATAGCACTACCACTCACGACGTTGACAAGGAAGGATCAGAAGTTTGTGTGGTCTTCGGAGTGCGAACAGGCGTTTGTAGAGTTGAAAAGGCGGTTAACCACGGCGCCTATTTTGTGTTCGCCAAGTGGAACCGAAGGGTTCGAGATTTATAGTGATGCTTCAGGCAGTGGTTTGGGCTGTGTTCTGCTACAGCATGGGAGAGTGATAGCTTATGGTTCACGACAATTGAAGGTTCACGAGAGGAATTATCCGGTCCACGACTTAGAGTTAGCGGCCGTGATTTTTGCTCTAAAGCTTTGGAGGCACTATCTGTACGGTGTGAAGGTAGATATTTACACCGATCATAAGAGTTTGAAGTACCTATTGGACCAAAAAGATCTGAACATGAGGCAGAGGAGGTGGATGGAGTTCTTAGGGGACTACACCTTCAAGATACACTATGTGCCTGGGAAGGGAAATGCAGTGGCGGATGCGTTGAGTCGTAAGATTCCCGCACAAGCCAATTGGTTATCAGTACATGATGAAAGATTGGTCCAAGAGTTGGAGGCATTGGAGATATCTTGCGTTGACAAGCAGTCTAGTGCCGAGGCGAAACTGTTTTGGACAGAGGTGCAGTGTGACCTAGCGGATAGAGTTCGGCGGGCTTTGGTTCAGGATAGCAGCATGAAGCAAATCCTAGATGGATCTTTGGATGGGTCAAATTCCCAGTTTGTGGTTGAAGATGGGTTGCTAAGGAAGGACGGTCGTCTATGCGTTCCTAGTGCGGATAATATTCGGGAGGAGTTGATGTATGAGGCTCATCATACCAAATACTCAATCCACCCGGGAAGCACGAAGATGTATAGAGACATGAAGAAATTATTCTGGTGGCGGGTTTGAAGAAGGATGTGGCACTTTATGTGGCCAAGTGTCGTACTTGTGCATTAGTGAAGGCGGAATGCCAGAAGCCCGGAGGTTTCTTGAAATCACTTCCTATCCCAGAATGGAAGTTTGACGACATATCTATGGATTTTGTGCACGGTTTGCCGAAGTCGCAGAAAGGAAATGACGCCATTTGGGTGGTCGTTGATAGATTGACAAAGGTGTCGCACTTTATCCCAGTGAGAAAGGAGGATCCAGTGGAAAAGTTAGCCAAACTCTACGTGGATAATATTGTACGACTGCATGGTGTGCCTCGCAGTATTGTTAGTGATCGAGATGGACGCTTCACGTCAAATGACTGGAGGTTGGTGCATGGTCTGTTGGGTACTAAGCTAAAGTTCAGCACAGCCTTTCACCCGCAGACAGATGGCCAAACGAGAGAGTCAACAGAACTATGGAGGACATGCTTCGCATGTGCGTCCTAGATTTCGGGAAGCATTGGGAGGATCACCTGTACATGGTGGAGTTTGCTTACAACAACAAGCTTTCAGGCAAGCATTGGAATGACGCCTTTTGAAGCTTTGTATGGGAGGAAGTGCCGTACGCCGTTGTCTTGGTTGGAGGCAGGCGAATCAAAGTTGTATAAACGTCAAGGCGGTGGAAGATGCCACTTCAATGATACGGACAATTCAGGAAAGGCTGAAGATTGCTCAGGATAGACAGTCAAAGTACTTCAATGCCAAACATAGAAATGTGGAGTTCAACGTTGGCGACATGGTATATTTAAAAATCAAGCCGTTCAAGGGTGTATCGCGGGTTCGACGCTTGAAGAAGCTGAGTCCGAGATACCTTGGACCATTTGAAATCCTGGAGCGTGTTGGCGAGGCGGCGTATAGATTAAAGCTGTCGACGGAGTTGAGTGGGCTGCATGATGTATTCCACGTATCAGTGTTGCATAAGGCAGTTCAAGAGGCTTCGCAGATCATTGCAGACGATCAGGTACCGGTTGATTATGAGTTAACAACAAGGGTCAGACCAGTACGAATTGAAGATGTTGCAGTCAAACGACTCCGCAACAAGGAGGTCAGAATGGTTAAAGTCCGTTGGGATAATTGCGGACGTGAGGAACTTTCTTGGGAACGAGAGCAAGCTATGTTGGAGGAATACCCCGAGTTATTCCACTCAGGTATCATTTAACTTTTGTGTACCTTTGTTTAATTTCGGGACGAAATTCCTTAAGTGGGGGAGATTTGTAACGCCCCGAATTTTGTGTGCGAGTCGGTCGCGGAAAAAAGAGTTTTTGGTGCCTGTAGGGGTACACGGCCTAGGACACGGGCGTGTCCAAGGCCGTGTCTGGCTGGTGATTTTTGGCCGTTTTCAACCCGAGAAGGACACGGCCAGAAACACGGCCGGATGACACGGGCGTGTCATCCGACACGGGCGTGTGCCAACCCGTGTCCAGACCCGTGTCCTGAGGGGTCGTGTCCGTTGCCGTGGCGGTTATGCGTGACACGCCCTCGAACACGGGCGTGTCGAGGAACCCGACACGGGCGTGTCAGGTCAGACACGGGCGTGTCTTGGCCCGTGTGCGTTTCTCAGTTCGACGATCGTGCCTGGATCGAGGCACACGGCCTTGGACACGGCCGTGTGCCAAGCCGTGTGCGGCCCAGGTCAGGGGAATTTTGTGCAGATCCGAGCCATTCGTTTCCTTTAATTTAGATCCGACGGCCCAGATTAAATTATGCTCTGTTAAGGCCGGGAATAGGGAGTTATTCCCTCATTTTCTCTCCAAAGTTCTCCCCTTCCAAAGTGAGAGAGAAGAGGAAGAAGAAGGAGGTTTCCGGCCGCCGGCGGAGCATCGGAGCGCCGTTTCGAAATCGGAGAGCGGATCCGTGGAGGGAAGGTCATTGCGAAGAGTTCTAACCGCGTAGTTTTTCCATGGCGCCAAAACGGACTACAAGGGTAACGATTCTCAACTCGAGCGCTTGAAGCTCTTTCTTTCTGCATAGGGAATCCCGCTCCGCGAGTATGCGGTGAGTGCGTGGTGTTCCTTGGGGTTGACGGGAATAGTCCCCCTTGTGTTGCATGTAGAGCCCGGAATCGTAAGTACGGGCATAGGCATTGTGTGTGAAGCCTACCCGGACGTGTTTTGTCTGGATCGGTGATGTTGCATTTGATATGGTTTTGCCGGAGAAGACTCCGTGCTTTGGATTTTTCGGGTTTCTACGCGGTAGATTGCAGCAGGGATCCTTGAAGGTTAGCTTCAAGGCGCACCCGGAAAATTGAGCGGAAACGTGTTCTGCTAATTGGCGGTCTGGGAACCGGCCTTGATCATAACTGGGTTATGAGACTGTTTTGGAAAATTTGGGATCCGAGAGAAGCTTGGCCCGCGCAAAGTTCTTAAATTGGACATGCGGCTGCGTGAGCAACGGGCAAGTGGAATTGGACCTAGGCTATGTGGTTCGGTGCGAGAGACCGAAGACGGGGACTGGCCGTTGGCATAGTCGGAGCCTTAGACGGTGGTCAGAAAGGCTAAATGCTCACATGTTGTTGCCATCCTGGGGGTGGTGGTGGATGCACTGATGGGTCAGGGTTCCACCATGAATGTGCCCTGAGTGCACGGGGTGTTTGGCCGTGCGAGCCTACACCTGTGGCGAATTATAATTGCGTATATATATATGTTGGCTAATGTTTTGCAGGGAAAGAGCACCGCCGTCCGAGTAAGGGGCGGGGTCGTCGTATATAATTTGGTCGGCTTTAGCTGACCGTTGCTTTATTGCCACCGTGCTGCGGTGGTATGTGCTTGTAGGTGCTGCGGAGCCGAGCGCCAAATAGCGGGCTGGAGCCCATGTTGCTGTGCTGGCCCTAGAAGGCCGTAGAATAGTTTTATTTATTATTTCATGTGTGGCGCGGCCTACGAGCCGATGTATGTAAAAACACTATTCATAAAGGACATTTGTAAGGCCTTAAGGCCATGTACCCGTTTCTGTGTATTTGAGTTTCATCTTCCTATTGTTGTAGCTGTGGACATTCATATTGATGGATTTATTTTGGGTTCTTTCAACTTTAAAAATCTTCCGCTAAATGCTCTGTGATTAGGAGAGTAGTCTTAATAATTAGATGTTTGATTTGTTCATTTAGTAACCCTTCCGACTGTCTGTGTAATATGCGGCGGGTTCAAGCTGGACCTTCTGTTATATGCCATGCGACGATGAGGGGTTACACGACGTTTGAAAAAGCTAAGTCCAAGATATATTGGTTTGTTTGAAGTGTGTGGAACGAGTGGCGAAGCTGCCTATCGGCAAGCTCTTTCGGCAGAATTGAGTGGATTGCATGATGTGTTCCACTTCTCAGTGCTTTGAAAAGCCGTGAAGGATCCAACTCAAGTAATTGCGAATGATCGCGTACCGGTCGAATCTGGGCTAACGACGAAGGTTAGGGCCATTCGGATCGAAGATAAAGCGGAATAAGCGGCTACATAACAAGACAATCGAGATGGTCAAGGTCCGGTGGGACAATTGTGGCCGTGAGGAGCTAACATGAGATCGGGAGCAGATCATGCGTGCTGAATTTCCCGATTTGTTTGGCTAAACCGGTATAAGGGTTTTGTTTTATTTGGACAGAACATAAAATATTGTAACAAATGTTTGTTGAGGAAAAGTTATGATTATAACTTATTGGGTTACTGTGTTCTGATGTTGTATCCAAATTTCGGGCGAAATTTTTCTTAGGAGGGGAGGGTGTAACACCCCAAAATGAAATAGGCAAAGAGTTGGCCTGGCTGGGCGAGAAATCGTGGAGCGGAGCTCGACGAAAAAAAATAGTGGAGCGGAGCTCGACAAAAATCGTGGAGCGGAGCTCGACGAAATTGGCCCGTTCGACGAATTTCGTTCGACGAAATTTGTCCCGTTCGACGAATTGTCGAAAATATGGATATAGCCGAGCAGTGTCTCGTATCTAGTGGCTGGTGTGCGGCCACTGAGCGGTGGTTGACTTTTCAGCTTCAATCCCGAGCCGTTGATGTGTTTTGAGGGGAAGAAATTGCGTGGCTAGAGGATAATCGATGCCTTATCTGTAGAGAATGGAAATTAGAAATCATTATTCCTTTGTCTATTCTCATTCTTCCCATGTTCTGGAGCAGACCCTCTCGGCTATTAGGGTTTGAGTTCTCTGGTTGTGCTGCTAAAGGAGGATTTGGGGCTGGAATCTAAAGCCAAAGCGAGATTTGCGAAGAGGAAAATGTAACGATCATTTTCGTCCGAGTAGAAACGCTTTGCCATGGCTCCAAAGAGATCTTCAAGGGTAACGATCTTTTTTCTTGGACAAGTGAAGTCTTTCGTTTGGCATATGCATGGAATCCCCCACCAAAAGGTGGAAAGTCGAGGGAGTTTCTTTGGGTTGATTCATGAAATCCCCAGTAAGTCTTGCATATAGATCCAGAAATAAGTAGTATAGAATATGCATACTGTATGAAACCCATCTGGACAGGTTGGTCTAGATTGGTGATGTTTTATTTTGCACACCGGAGAAGACTCCGCGTATAAACGCGTATTTTGTGGAGTCGGTGGGTTGTGCCTGTGAAGGGTAGTAGCAGGAAGTACTGGAGTGCAATTCCGGGAAAATATCCGCAAAGTGCATGTGTTGTATGCTATGAAAGACCAGTGTTTCTGGCACTGCAGGTGGCTGCAGGGACTTCTGGATGGCTGGTCCAGATATGGTTAGGAATGGGGATGGAAAGAGAGTTCTGTCGCTAACGTCGGACAATAGTGAGTGTCGTTGGCAATGGCTCCTAGCTAACCTGTGATTGTGAAGCCAGTCCTTAGGGGATAGTGTGGCTATTGTGAGCTCTTAAAAAGGCTTCGTGCGGAACAGACAAGGATGCCGACCTGCGTCAGACTAGTCATTGAACTGACGATTTGAGCAACGGACAAGGGCTGAACTGTATCCGCGTTATGGTTGTCTGACATGAGTGTCAGGGATATTGGCATTCGTCAGATTCACATAATGAGGGTCTTAGACCTGCGCGCCATTAAGACTAAAGTCTCCGGCTGTAGGCCGTGGAGCGAAATGCTCAAGTTTGTGATATATTGGTGGTGCGTGAGAGCACATCTTGTGATATATCTGTTTGTGATATGCTATGCCTGCAGGGAGGGAATACCGCTGCCCCGGGTAAGGGGTATGTTCGTTATAAATTGGTCAGCTGAATGCTGACCGTTGCTGACCGTTGCGGTGGATTGTGCCCATGTAGGTGCTGGAGAGCCGAGTGGAAAATAGTGCGCTGAAGCCCTTGTTGCTGTTGCAGCTGGCCCTCGAAGGCCGAATGAAGAATTTTAATGTTTTCATGTATGGCCAGCCTGTGTACCTATGTTAGTAATCCACACCTGTAAAGCTTAACTGTAAGGCCTTAAGGCCAGACTTGTTGTGTATTCGGAGGAAATTCCTTTGTGCTGATATATATAAATGTTGGTTTATATATTGTGGACATTCAAATGAGTTGAGTTCAAATAGCTTAAAAGCTTCCGTTAGGAAGCTTTGGATTCGGATGCGAATAGTTTTTGATATTAACCTGTAAACTCCGCAACTTGTTTGTGATATATGGTGTGGGGCTCCGGCCGGACCTTCTACTATATGTCATATAACGGATGAAGGCGTTACATAAATGCACTAGTGGTAGAACCTTTACCTTCGTAGATTTATATGCAATGTATTTCCCCAATCCAAAATATCACCAAATGATGTATTAGAATGTTTTTCAACAAAACAGAAATCTCATGAAATATTTGATATACATATGAAATCAGAAAAATCAATGGAAATCTAAAATCGAAAACCAAAAATACATTGAAATCAAAAATCAAATGGGAATCAGAAATGCAAAACCAAATGGAAATATGAAATGGAAGCCTAATGGAAAATTGAAATGGAAAAACAAATGGAAACCCTAAAACCAAAATTAGAAACCCTGGTATGCAACAATAAACTCAGATTTGCTCTTATACCTTGAAAATCGTCCGTCTACGTGTTGAGCAAGCCTCCAAAACCACCGGCGACGGGAGAAGCAACGAAAGAGGCTACAGGAGAGGCGACGAGAAGCAACGGGAGAGGCGAAGGGAGGGGGCGGGAGAGGTGACATGAGAGGCGGCAGGAGAGGCGACGTCGTCTTCTCCATTCCGCAATTTGCCGAGGGTTTGCAATTTGCGCTTGCATAGAAAAAAACAGCAAAAAAAACTTGCTTATAAACTTTTAATTTGTGTATATCCATATTTGATTTGCCTTTAACAATCCACTATTTTCATCTACAACTAATAATAACACGTGTGTTCATTTTATTTTCAACCGCCATGAAAACAATAGTTTTCAAAACAGATGCATTGTCTTATAGTTTTGAATCTGATTGAAAAAAAAAATTACCCAAACACTTTCCTTAGTTTTAAAAATACAACTTTGAAAATACAATTCTAAAAATGCATTTCTCTGTTTTAAATTTGCACCCTTTTAAAACAACACTCGGAGACAAATTCTGAAAACTCATTTATCAATTTTAAAACTCCTCTAAACGGCATTGAAAACCCAAACAGAGCCTCACACGAAGAAAAACATTCATATGAAAGCATCAAAAAGTAATGGGCTCTATGCCTCTATCTGACTACATATAGCGATCTTGTACGGATTTATTTTTCATAATATAAAATAGTACAAATTGGGTCACCTGGAACAGAATAGCTTCTCAAAGAGCCATGTACAATTAACTCCACTGGATCAGCAAATTTTTAATCCGAAACAGCTCTTCTAAATGTAGCCTAAATGAAGCATTTTTCCAAGAATAAACTCACGATAAAATTACACCTGATAATAACCATATCGGAAAAGAGATCACTTCACTCGCAATATCTTCAAAACGGTGGCTAGGGATAGAAGGCGAGTCGTTTAAACAGGCTGGAGAATATGCAACTATTATAACCATTATCAGCAAAAAGAAAAATGATGAATTCTGGATAAGTATGATTTAGTTAAAATTTACCGCATAGTTGTAAACATCATTCATAAATATCACCTTAGGTTGTTTTGAAGGGTGACCCAGACTTGGAAACTCCTGCTAGTGAGAGAGAGCATCCTAAAATAGCTGCAACAACACACCTAAAAAGAGCAATTAGGATTTTGAAATATCAATTGTGCCTTTTCATGCATAGGGGTTCTTATTATATAAAATAGGCAGGGCACATCATAGCCCACACATAAGAAGTAATAAATCCAAATATTAACCGGTTGCAAGTTACAATAAAAAGGTGGATTTCCTGGATCTCGGGAATAACGTGCAGAGAAGCACTTTATTGGAGGATAGTGTTACTCACGAGTACTAGTAGTCGGTAATATGCTGTGTGCTCATCTGCGGATAGAAAATTTGCAGGGGTGGTGGAGCTGAAGCTGTTTATTTGCTGGATTAAGATCAAGTAGATTATAAATTTTCCATCAAATTGATACACCGAAAGTTACGGGACCAATGCTATTCCGTAACCTGACTCATTTCTATACAACTGATATACTAATGAAATTTGCCCGCCATTTCACGAAAGTACAAGAGAAATATTATTTTTGTTTAGACAACATAAAACTTTTACCAAACATTTATTCAAAAAATAGAAATAAACTAAGCATTAAAAGAAGAATCCTCCTTGTGATGACCTAGCTTCTTTACAATTACATCATAAATCTTGTCTACTTTGTTAGGATCAACCTTGAAAAGAGGATGAGCATCAACTGCTTTCACAATAGATCCTTTCAATATTTCTTGGAGCATAATTTCTTGCATTTTTAGATAATGGCTTGGAATTAGTCTCATCTGGCAGCACAAAACTTGTTCCTGCAAAAATAAAATCAATTCTTATTCAGATTCATTAGAAAATTGTAGAATTTTGGGTTGCACAACTTGCAACATGATTTAGGGAAAAATGATGATTCCAAAAGTGTTTTAGGAGTTCAGAGTCGATATGGATTTCTAATTACATATGCATCAGGGAAATTTAACGATATACTTATCATCTATAATTATTAAATTTACATTAAAATAATAGAATTTAATTCCCTAGCTACATAAAATGAAACTTAATTTGTAAACCAACATTAGAATTAGTTGATTAATTGTTTCTTGAAACATATGCAAAATATTAAATGTATCAAAAACTGTTTTTTGTGTGGTATTCATGGGAATATCCAATGAGCCCTGAAATAAAATGTAGATGTCTATTTTACTAGATTCCTCCAATTGATTGGATGTGGTTAGAAATCAATACAGATTTTAAACTTTTACAGACACCTTCAAAATCATTTAAAAGTGAGGATTTCACAGTTTTACATTCTAAGTGAGCGTAACAAAGTCATTAGTTTTACATTCTAAGATGATTTTGAACAACAATATCAGTACGGGACACGCACAAGCTGACAAGACGCCGTGGCGGGTCCGCACGCGGTGGGAGACGATGACGGGTCCGTCTATAAGAGGAGAGACAGAAGACACATCGTTGATGTGATCATCGTATT
The DNA here is from genome assembly GCA_039583875.1 of Platanthera guangdongensis. Taxonomy (NCBI): domain Eukaryota; kingdom Viridiplantae; phylum Streptophyta; class Magnoliopsida; order Asparagales; family Orchidaceae; genus Platanthera; species Platanthera guangdongensis. The sequence goes on along the minus strand of CM077162.1, from coordinate 94,200,651 downwards.
TGCATTTATTATGTTATTTTCATTATATGTACGTTTTATTATTATTCGCACTATTTTTCCGTTATCCGCATCACACACCTATAAAGGGTTGTGTTGTACTCATTGATTATTCTCGGATGAATGAAAATTATGGCCGCTCCCTAAGGATTTCGTCTCGATCCCTCCTTCGTCTTCCTCACCTCCGCCAGCCCTCCCCCTTGCTGGATTCTTCTTGGGTTATACAAATTTGGTCCGACCTGACTCACCGCCCGCCATTTCTCTGCCATATCGGAAAAGAGATCACTTCGCTTGCATCATCCTATGTCCTCTCCGCTACAGCCCGATCAGCCTGTTCCGCGCGCCCTCCACTGCGTCCCGATCCAGATCCCGCATGACCAGCACCCCCGCTGTCGCGCCATCTCACATCGTCCTTCGCTTGCGACAACAGGCCCCCGATCCGGCGCGTGCGTCGCCTCCTGCGGCAAGCCGTCTGCGCCGTTTCATTGTTTTGGCGCCCCCGTTCCTCCATTCCGCGGATTCGTCCACAGTCGCACGTTTCCGCGACCTTGTTCCACCGAAACCCCACCAGATCTGTCTTCCTCGTTGTTCCGCCCTTCCGCGGCCCCTGTTTCGCCGAACCTTCATCGGATACGCCTTTTCCGGCATCGTTCGTCGTCTTTTGCTTCCATGGCTCCCGCCACTCGCTCCTCCGACGACCCCGCTCCAGATATCGCCTCTGAAGGCCATAACCGTCGCGTGGAGGCTCACGAACAACTCATCGCCTCCATGCACGCATCCCTCCTTGCCTTCCACTCCAAGATTGACTCCCTTCAGGCGTCCGCCGCCGCTGTTTCCGCCGCATCCGGCTCTGGCTTCCTCGGGGATGGAAGCTCTCTCCTCGACGTCGGGCCGCCGCCCATTCCATTCGGGACCACTCCTCCGTCCATTTATGGCCGGTCCGCTCTTTCCTTCGACATTCCCTCTTTTATCAGTGTCGACCCAATGGGTTGGATTGCCAAAGCGGAGCAATATTTCGACCTCAACTACAGATTGACACAGGACAAGGTGTCTACGACTGTGATTGGCCCGGATGGCTCAACCCTCCACTGGGCTCGGTGGCTCTTCCAATCCAACTCATGCCTCTCCTGGCCCGAGCTCAAGCAGGAGTTGATCGAGGCTATAACACCCGCTACTCCGGCTCCTACGCTATCGAGCGTCTTTGCAGCGTCCGCCAGACAGCCGACCTGAATGATTATGTTGATTAGTTCGTCGCCCTGGTCTTCCACATTCTCAGGAAACCGCCTGATCATTACTTGAGCTTCTTCATGTAGGGTCTACTGCCACATATCCGCTCTTGTCTCCGCACGCATCACTCTTACAGTCTCCGACGTCATGGACTTGGCGTGTCTGGTGAAAGATGACCTCTCCCCAAGGCCACCTGCTCTTACGGCTGACCACTACCATCCCCGGTCGCTTTGGCGTCCGCCAGTCGGGCTCCTCCACCACGGCCCCCGCCTTGGCGAAACCGGTCGGGCCGCCTGATGAGTCCAATATTTATAGGATTTTTCGGACTCATCTGGGCTCGATTCCACGCTTTTGGGTGATCCCAGAACATGAAGGACCGAGGACGAGGAGAGAGTAGGAGTGAGCCGCAGGTTAGTAGCTCTAGACACCGGAGTTGTGTCATCATTTGCCACAGTGATGTACTTGGGATAATCATAGTGCATGTACTGAGGTGGCTTCTGGGAGGTAATGTGGTGAGTAGCACCGGAGTCTACGATCCAGTGAGAGCAATGGGAGAGACAGGATATACCTTTGGTGGATAAAGAAGCAACCGACCTAGATGAGCGATTAACAACGCCTTGGAGCTGTTGAAGCTGTAGGCGAAGGTCGTTGATATCTTGCGGGGTAGACGAGTGTGACTCGGTTGGAGTAGAGCCTGGGTGATAAGGAGCAGCAACAGTTGTAGCAGTACAATGAGGCGGCAGACCATGGTTGCGGTAGCAGATGACTTCAAGATGACCATCCCGACCACAGTGAGTAGACTTGAGAGTAGAGTGCCTTGCACTTCCACAACCTCGAGACGTGAAGCGAGTTCCCCGATTAGAAGAGCCACGAGCTGGAGGAGAAGTAGGTAAGAGGAGTTGTTGGAGGAGAGCGGGAGAGAAGTTGGCAGGAACCTCGGATGGTGGTGTAACCTTGAGCATCATGGAACAAACATCAGATAAGGAGGGCGTAGTGGAAGAGGAAAGAATCTGAGCCCTGACGTTGTGAAGATGACTAGGAACACGGGACATCATCATAGCAATCCCAACAGCTTCCTTCTGTGCCAGTTGAGTAGCAAGATCTGTGGAGAGAGTCTGATGTTGTATCCAACCTTCCACCAGAGTTTTAGTGTTCGCAAAAAAGGACGTCAAGTTGTCGGTGACTCCAGGGTCCAATGATTGAAGGGCAGAGATAATGTCAAACATGTGTTGTAAGTTGTCCTTGCCTGAGAAGAGAGAATACATCTTATCCCACATTTACTTGGTCGTTTCATAGTACATGGTCATTCGGTATGTCTCGGTGTCCATGGAATTAAGCATCCAGGATTGGACCCGGCCGTCATCACGGAGCCAGTCATCGATAGGGTCAGCATGTTTAGCCTGAGTGAGATGATGGAGAAGACCCTTGGTCTGTAGAACACGACAGACCGAATGGACCTATTCGACAAAATTGGACTTCCTGCTAAGAGAGATGGTGGTTATGCGAAGCTCATCACAAACTTCAAAAAGCGAGGCAGCATCACGTGCGGGAAGGGAGGAAGGTGTCGTAGAGCCCATAGTAGCAAAATAAGGAAGATCTTGCGACTAGAAGGAGGCTGGACGGCTAGAGGAAAGCAGACAGCAGACGACGGCTTGGTGACTAGAGGAGGGCAAGCCGCAGACAAGAGAAGCAGGCCGAGAAAATGCGGCTAGGAGAGCTCGCAACGGCTAGAGGAGAAACAGGCAGTGGAGAAAACACAACGACAGATACCCGGCAGCCACGACGAACAACAAGAAGGCCAAGCAACAAGGAATTTAAGGACAAGCAGCAGGCAGACCGCGCGGCAAGCAGGGGCAAGGAAGAGAAGGTAGCTGCAGGCAGACCGTGCGACAAGCAGCGGCAAGGAAGAGGAGGTCGCAGTGGGCAGACCGCGCGACAAGCAGCAGGCGCCAGGCAGACCGCGCGACAAGCAACGACAAGAAGACTCCACGTAATAAGGGATGGTCGGTAAGGGCAGTTCGCTTGAGAGCTCAACTGATCGATCCGCGCGACAAGAGAAGCTGAGAACGTTGGGAGCATGAAGCGAAGAACGCTGGGAGCAGCGGGAAGAGGCCGAACCGGTTAGAAGAGAAGTGGGGCCCAGAGGAATCTCTATAAATGAAGAGAGACAGGAAGGAGAGGGGAAGGATGTAGAGAAAAGAAGGAGAGAAGCGGGTAGAGAACAAGAAACCACAGTAGGAAGCGGACACCGCAGGAGTGGTTAGGGAAGAGGGACCGCGGTTAGCAAAAACACTAACCTCCTACAGTAAGACCGATAACTTTGATACCATGTAGAGAGAGACGCAGGAGAGAAAATAACCAAGAAGAATTTTATTACATCTCTAAATACAGGAGTACATACACTTATATAGAGACAAAGAGAAGGAAAGCTTTCTACATCTACAATGTGGGACTAAATAGAATATACATGTGCTTATACATGGGCTCCTCCTAATGGGCTTTTTAATTACATCTTAACAAAGCTAAATCTCCACGTTGAACTACTAACATTATCAAAACTATAGAAATTAAGATCTCCAAAATGAACCAAAAAAAAAAAACTAAAACCACAATTTGAAGACCTTTACAATTACCAGAATCATAAATTGTTAGCTGCCAGATATGAGAGAAAGATCATGGATATATATCAATTTAAGAAATGTAGGTAAATACAGATAAAATACCTGAGTAAAAGAAGTTCAATGGACATACTTACACATTCAGTTAACAATTCTGCTCCAGGAAGTCCAGTGACATCCCAATCATCAAAAGATCTCAAATTAGCTTGTCCTGATGTCAGAGGGGACTCCTTACCACTGGAGTCCAAAGCTGCAACACCCTTTATTTTGTGATTATCAACCATGCTCTGCGGGCTTCCATCAAAATCAAGTTTACTGGTGGATCTGTTTATCTTCTGTGGAACTTTACTATTGTTGACAACTGGAATGGCTTCCATTATTTTCTGCGGACTGGACTCCAGTTCCTTTCGCCTCTTCAGTTCTGTGTACATCTTTACTTCAGCCAATGTACGACATCCTGCGGCTCGAGATTCCTGAAAGAATAGAGTTTTAAATTAGTAGGGTCATGATTATTATGTCATCTCGACGAGCATATGCAAGTTAAATATTGAGAGCGTCAAGGTTATTAGTTCGACTTATTAAGAACTGGCATTTCAGTAGTATATCAGGTTCTCCTATCCCATGTATATGCATGGGTAGGATCTTATGGTAATGAAAAGGCGATTTTGTTTCTCCACTTGGTATTAGAGTTAGGCCTATGACCCATCCCTCTCGCCCTGCTTCCGCTCCTATTCCACATAGATTGTTGTCCACTTCGGCCCGTTTCCGCTCGCGATCCCGCCTCAGCTTTCAAAGTCGATTCCAATAACAGGTTCCATGTAACATCCGTAATTTTAATGCGACAATAAAATTTACTTTCAGAATTCAATGGTGATTAACCGTTTGTACGCGCACTCGTCGGATTGAGTTATGTTTATCTCTCGCATTCATTGACTCATGTTAAATCTTATTTTAAATGTTTACGAAGTCGGCGCAATTTCAATTTTGTGTAGGGGAGCAGTACAAGGATTGAAAGGTTTTAGAAAGTAGTGACATCATTGAAATTTAGTGGAATACTCTAATTTCCTCATTTAATGGTCAGTGCACAATTTCATGCCCAATGCCTAGGTCGTAACTGCCAATTCACGCGTGTATTAAAAACCCCCCAATTGAGCGCACGACAATAAGGAACCAGATGCTCCTCTTTCTCGCAGACGACTCGCACAAGGGAGATTAGGGCTTTCCGGTTCTCATCGCAGCAGACTGACGGCGCGGCCCCGCTTCCCGTGTGTTAGAACTCGTGATCTTTGGCAGTCTAGTCTTGGCGGTCTGGCGGTCTGGTCTTGGCGGTTTGACAGACATTTGACGGTCTGGTTCTGGAGGTTTGGCACTGCTTTGGCGGTCTGGTTCTGGTGGTTTGGCAGATTGCCTTGGCGGTTTGGCAGACTGCTCTAGCGGACTGGTCTAGCAGTCTGGTTGTCTTAAGGAGCAGTGAGACCGCGTCTTAGATAGAGCAAGGGAAGTCTGGTAAAGGGCTAACCGTTGCTTCGGTCTGGAGGTCAGGAGGTTGAAGTTTTTGCGGTCTGGCGGTTAGAGTTTGTCTAACCCCTTTTGTTGCCCCCGGTGGTCAACTACCTGTGAATTAGAGACCGGCGGATTCTTCGCTAACAGTCATTGTTATTGGGCGGTCAGCTTGTCTAACCGCAGAGCTTGTTGCCGTCCATAAAATATCAGTTCAACAATAGTATTTTAGTCTCATATCATCTGTTGTATTCTCTCTCCATCTCCTCTCTCCTATAAATAGGGGGTCATACCCATGTAATTTTAAGTTTTGGGGTAATGAAAATTCAGTTATTTTGAAATTCTCACATGGTATCAGAGGATAACTCGATCCTAACGGATTCCAATTTTCTAACAGCCCGCTGAGCTCTTCTGCGGTCTCTGCGGACTCCAGTTTTTTAACCGCCTACTGAGCCCTTCGGTCTCTATTCCGTCCTCCTTCCTTTGTGCGCTAAAGGCCTATCGCTCTTAGCAACTTGCGTTCAGACAGCTTTCTGTTCGCCTCTCGTGAACTCCGCGGTCTCTGCCGTTATGGTGCGGTCTCCTTCTAACCACTCAGTTAGAGTTTTGTTCTTTGGGATCTTCGCGCGATCTTCTTTTCTCAGTCCGCGTGGATAGTCTTTATGTATATTTTCTCAATGGAGACTCTTATTCTTTCTTCTTCTACCCTTTCCGCGCCTCATCTTTAGACCGCTTCATCTGTTTTCACTCCTGACAATCTTGGAACTGCTTCCAAGCTCACTGGCCCAAACTATCCGGATTAGAATGTTTCTTTTATGTTTTTGCTACGATCTCAGCGCAAATGTCACCATCTTACACATGACCCTCCTGCACGAGGGTTTGCTCTCTTTGATGATTGGGATTTCAGTGATGCTCTGGTTAGAACTTGGCTTGCTAACCGTCTCTGTAATGAGTGCCTACCTGTCATTCGCCATGATAAGATGGTAAAGACTGCATGGACTCATCTTGCTGCTCTATACTCCAAAGGGGTTTACACTTCACACATATACACATTATATATTGATCTTTTTGCCTCTCCCACTTTGACCCCTGCCACTGCTTACCAGGAGGTGCAAGCCCTTGTCGCCGAACTACTTCAGCATCACCCTTTCTTTGTTGATCTTGGTGAACAATACAAACACTTCCAGGAACGTCTTCTTGTGTGTAATCTTCTCCGCCTTTCAGAGTCTTATGATATGATTAAGCAACAAATTTTAGGAGAGACTAACTCTCCCACCCTTGAAACTGCTGCTCGCATCGCTGCTGTCACTAATCTTCTCCAGCGTCCTCTACTTGCCTCCCCACCACATCTCGACACTATTGCTCATCTGACTCGTTATGGCAATACTAGTGGTCGTGGTGGTCACTCTGGTGGGCGTGGTCCGTCTCACCACCTCTGCTCTCATTACGGCTAGACTGGACATCTTGTTGATCGGTGCTGGGCCAAGCATCCTCATCTTCGCCCTTCAGCGGGTGACGCCACAAAGAAGTTCACCTCTCTTGCTTTCTCTTCAGGAAGTGTCAATATGGTCACTCAGGGTAAGTGACTTATTGACTCAGGGGTTACTAATCACATGACAGGCAATCCTTATTTATTCTCTCATTTGGACAAAAATAACCGGTCACCTCTAGCTTTTGTTGCGGATGGTACTCCATCTCTTGTGTGCGAGACTAGTACAGTTCAAGTTACTCCGTCTCTACGGCTTGAGAACACTCCCTACGTCCCCACTTTCCGTGCAATTTTTTATCTGTTCCTGCTCTTTGCAAACAACAACACTGTGTTGCTACCTTCACATCTAATACTTGTTTTCAGGATCTCACTCCAATGAGACGATTGTTACTAGGACGGAAAGCAACGACCTCTTCTTCATAGACAATGTCATTGCTTTCTCTTCTTCTACTTCTCTTCTGCAATGACAACTTTGTCTTGGTCATCCTCCTCCTAGCCTAATCTACCAACTCCTACCGGATCTATCTCAGGAGGGCTCTCTGAACTGTGAAGTCTGCAAACTTGGCAAACACCATCGTTCCTCCTATCCAGCGAACAAGGTCGTAGTTCTTCTCGTCTCATTGATCTTGTTCACGCAGATATTTGAGTTGCCACTCCTAATAGCTTTGTTGGTTGAGATAGTTTGTATTTTGTTACCGTTATTGATGATTTCTCAAGATGTATTTGGTTGTATCTCTTAAAAGAACGTTATGAACTTTTTTCTGTGTTCAATATCTTTTATAATGAGATACACACACAGTTTAGTGTGTCTGTTAAAGTTCTTCATTCTGATAATGTCAAGAAATATCTAGTCATCAGTTTTCGGATTTTTGCAAGTATCGTGACATTATTCATCAAACCAATTGTCCTTACACTTCTCAACAAAATGACATTGTTGAACGCAAAAATCGTCATCTCCTGGATGTTGTTCGCACCCTTCTCACACAAATGAATGTTCCACAATCATATTGGGGTCATGTCGTGGTTCTCTCTTATTATCTCATCAACCGTATTCCATCTTTGGTTTTTCACGACAAAACCCTGTACTTCATCTTGTATCTAGGAGCCACATCATTTCCTTTACCTCTACGTGACTTTGACTTTATGATGTTGGTCCATTCTCCTTCTCCTGGTCATGACAAATTTTCTCATTACTCTATTAAGTGTATCTTTCTTGGCTATTGTCCGACATAGAAATCGATGTTTTGATTCTCTTCAACGGATATATTATGTTTTTGTTGATACCACTTTCTTTGAAGATACACCTTACTTTCCTCGAGACTCTATGCAACAACCCTTGTTTTACACCCATAAAAAGATAATAAATAATAATAATAATAAAGGGTTATAAAAAAACTAATTCTTTCACTTACCTAAACCGAGCACCCCCCCCCGATCCAGGGCTTCCGCAAAATCCCGCTCCTGTCCCGCAAGCCCTCCCGAACTCGCCTCCCAGCCGACCCCGTCTCCCGCATGTCGCCGCTCTTCGAAACCCGCAGCGCCTCCTGCTTCTGTCGGCGTCTCCTCCTTCCCCTGGCTTGGCCGACAGTCCCCCTGTTTCCCCTAGCCTTCTCCTACGCCTCTTCCTCTTCTCTCTTCTTCCCCCTTGCTTTGATCGACAACAGCAACAGCGGTCCCTTTCTCCTTCTCAGGCCGGCAACCTGCCCTTCTTTCTCTCCCAGCAAAGGCAACTCCTCCTCTCCCTCCGGCAGGCGCTTCCTCTTCTTTTTGGTCGGGTTTTGCGAGAGGATCGCCAAGGGTTTTCTTCCCTCTCCTCCTTGGGCCCGGATTTGGCCTCCTTTTGGTAAGAATCTTCCTTCATCAGCCTTAATCAGATTTTGCTCAGATTTGGCCTCCTCTTGGTAAGAATCTTCCTCCATCACCCTTAATCAGATTTTTTGCTTGATACCTAATGAAATTCTTGTCTCCAAAATTGCGTATATTTCTGATCCAAGCTTATGCCCCTTTTATAATCTTCTAACTGCGTTATGCTTGTGATTTCCGGCACCGCTCCTCGACTCAATTGACGGGATCTCTCCAAAAGCCTCTCTGAATTAGAGTTTCTCCAAGCCTAAGCGACGTCAGGTCTCTGTTTCCGCGTGGTACTCTTCCCCCCTCACTTTTGAGGGAGGTACATCGCTCTACCCTCTTTGTTTAAATTACGCATCGTAAAATGTTTGTGTTAGCGTAGTGATTTTTGTTATATCTATTTCGTTGTGCTTGAACAGGTTTAAAATAGAATTTCTGTTTCTGCTTGCGTCGTTTAGCGGCCGCCATCAGTTTCAGCCTTACCTTAAGGCAAGTAAAGATCCCTCTCTCTTGCAAACATTGAGTTAATTTAATGTGTTTACTCTTATGATTTTATGACTTTATTCCTGAATATTTGATCCATCAAATGAATTGAAATATCAAATGCCTAATCTGACAAGTTAATATTTTAGGGGTTAATATGTTTGAAATGTCATGAGATTGTGATCGCAGATAATTTTATTTGGAAATTCACCTAAATGAATGAATTTCACGTTTGATGTATAATTCGAAATATGCTGGATTTTTTTGGCATGATTAACATATATCATAATGATAAATATTAAGATTACTTTTAGCAATTCGATGATTTGTGATTTCATATAATGTTCGGACTGTACACATGTTTACTTGATAGATAATCGTGTCTTAGAATGATTTAATCTAGATGAGTATTTATTATATCCCCAAATCGATGCATAGTCATCATACCACTCGCGAATTCTTGAACTCGCAAAAATAAAAAGTTCACTATCGAGTTTCTTTTGTTTCATCGAATCTTGTTTCTTATATCTGTCTGCTTCTAATAGTTGATTGAATATTGTTGCATAACTTGATTCCTCCATTTTCATGTTTGTAAAATCTACTCTAGTATATCTGAATCGCTAAATTTGTAATATGTTTTGATATATTAGGAATCTATAAATCAGGAATCCTTAAATTCATTAATGTCATAAGCAATTATTGAAAAGTAGTGTTAAATTGATGTGACGCTTTGACTCGAGTCTCTGCTTAACTTGTAATGGGAACCAAAAAATGGTCATAGTGTCACGACCCGTCTCGACAAAAGTCAGAGTGCGCGTTGGGACGAGTCGTGATGCCACAGACATGGGTGGAAGGAAACGATGTCTGCTAAGGAGGATGTAGAGAATGCTGAAAATAGTTTGAAAGTAGTTATTTTTGGGGAAAACAGGTTGTTTTTATTGCGGAAACTCTTAGAGTTTTAAAACGGTGAGAATTTTAGATGCACATGTATTTTGTAAAAATTATGTTTTACGAGCCACTACTATAGTTTTCATGCAATAATGATACAACAGAGGGTGCACGTGCATTAATTTTAAGTTCTAATACATAAATATTTAAATAGCCTAGCAGTTGTCCATGTATTACTGTTCATAAATATCACATAAAGAAAACATCTGACAGTAAAAGAAATGAATCAAAAACATCAAACCTGACACGGCTAGAAGATCAATCATCGGAAAACAGCAGTATGATGCAGTTCGGGCTCAGGAACCTGGCGGCGCTGACACAAAGTTAAGGCAATTCCAAAACACAAAAAAAAACCTCAGAACATTGAAATAAACAGGGTGGGCAGAGTAAAATATAGAGCAGTAACAGAAACGCATGAGTGTACAAGTATCTCATGAAGCAAAACTATTCAATAACCAACAAACAAAGAGCTAAACAGAACAAGTTATTTTTATTAGACTACTCCGGAGTATAGCCTAAAATTATTCATGTAATATGTTGTAAGTCGTGATCGATGAAGGGTGTAGGTTCTATAGCGGACGCCCATGGTTCACGATCAAATATACGTGCAAGTCTTGGCGGAAAAGTAATCCTGCTTGCTGTGACCATGACGGCAGACGGATGCCCGGTTGGACAGTACAGTTCAAAGATTTACTTACAACTACGGATTTGTTTTCGAGTTTTATAGTTAGGTGATTATTTATCATATCAGGACCTGATACAAACTTAACGATTCAGCTGTACAATATTAGAATTCATGAACGCGTGAAGAGAGGAATTTAGTTATGGAGCAACATTCGCTCGAGTCTTAGAACCAGACAGACCTAAGAAACCAGACAGACGTTAGAAACCAGACAGACATCAAAAACCAGACATACATCAGAAACCGGACAGACAACACAGAAGAAATCTAACAGTGAGTTTTGAATCATGCGGGTTCGAGGGGTTTAATGTCATAATAACAGGAAGATTTTTCGTGTAAAACGCAGAGGTAAGTTGACATATATTGGATCGAGAAAGTCAAGTAATCATCTAGGTTAAATCATCCTTGGACTTAAGTATTTTCCACGTAAAAAGTGCGTTACGAGCATGATACATCAAAATATCAATTATATACTTGCTAATCAAAATTCATTACAGTTATTATCGTGACGATGTTGCTTGTGATTAACGTTCTGTTATTCTTCAAATTATTCATCAAAAGAGACAGAATCCATCAATATACATGTTCAATTAACTATCGTTCACTAACTCGTCTCTCAAGTATCGAAATATCATCCTTTACACTCATGACTTGCGTTATTCTTATCGCGGGAACCTCAAACGGATAACAAGTCTATTTAGGGACTCGAGATCTAAATTATTTGACGAAACAAGAAATCGAGGACAAATTCAGACAAATATAAGATCAGACAAGATAAATAAGTTTAATGTTTGCCAGAGAGAAGGATCTCTACTTGCCTGAAAGAAGTTGCAATTGGCGGTGACGGCTAAGCAGCGTTAGCAAAATTGGCACTCCTCAAGCGAACCTATTCAAGAACGATGGAAACGCTATAACAAATTACCACTACGCTAACACAGACGATTTATCTGTCGTAAGCCTCAAGCAAGAGCAGAGTTTAGAAATTTACCTCCCACATGAGTGAGGGGACAAGAGATATCACGCAGAAGCAAAGACTTGGCGATGCTTGGGTAGGGGAAACCCTAATTCGGAGAGGACTGCACATGATTCCTACCAACTGAATTGAGGAGCGGCACCAAAAACACGAACCTATCACAATTAGGCGATCACAAGGAGGCAAAAATCTGAAACACGGGGTTAACACAATTTGGAGACAAATAATTTCCAAGAAAATTAGGTAAACTGAAAAGAGAGGGAGAGGAGGGAGAATCTTACCCACGAAAGTCAAATCTGGCTCAAAATCCAAGAGGGATCAAATTCGGAAAGAGCGGAAGCAAACCCTAGTTGCTCTTCTTGCAAAAATCGGCCTAATCAGGGAGGAAGAGGGCTGATTCCGGCCACTAGGAGGGATGGTTGCCGGAGGAAGGAGAAGCAAGGGGAGTTGCTGCTGACATCGGCCTTGAGGAAGCCACAGGGTAGAGCAAACCACAGGTGGCTGCCGGCTATGAAGCAGGATGGGAGAGCACGGCTGCTACGGCAAGGGGAGGCAGAGAAGGCGTAGAGGAAGAGGAGGCGTCGGCGCGGAATCGGGATTGGCAACGACACGACTGCGGGAATCGGGGCTGGAGCCAAGAGCCCTAGACGACGCCTTGCGGTTAAAGGGAGAGCGGGATGGAGTCGGGATCGGGAAAACCCAGCGGAAGAGAAATATACCGGGGGGGGGGGGACTGGTTCTCGGGTTAAATAGGAATTAGGTTTATAATAATAATAATACTTATTATCATTATTATTCCAAAACCGGGTTGTAACACATAACAAGCACAATTATTTTAATAAGACTTGTATTTAGACTTATATTAGAATCATGTCCATCAAATATAAACACTTACACCTTTCATTGATGACAGCTTATGTCATTTTGTGATCGAATCTATGCTATACTCCAGAATAGTCTAATAATTCTAGTTATTTCTCTTTGACTCATGTATTTGCTTGTCTTGGTAGCTTTGCTTCATGAAAAGTGATACTGAAATATTTTTGTTTTCTTTGATCATACTTTATTTTACCTTTTTCTATTTATTTCAATGTTCTGAGCATTTTCGTTCTTGATTTGGAATTGTCTTAGCGTCCGTGTTTGCGCTGCCTGCTTTTCGAGCCCGATCTGCGTCAAGCTCCAACTTTTAGATGTTTGTCCTCTCGTCGTATCAGGTTCTATGCATTTAATTTCCCTTACTGTCGGATATTTCTTTTATATAATAATTATAATCAGCCATTTTTCTGCTATCATAGACAATTACTAGGCTAAATATTATGTACTAGAATTTAACATCATTTGCATGTTCATTAGCCTAAATTTGTCATTACATTAAAATTTATATCTGAACTTGTATCATGAGATTTATTAAATACACGTGCATTCAATTTTAACCGTCATATTTTAAAGCTTTTGCATAAAAATAAACTATTTTCTTCAAATTAATTATTTTAAAACTAATTATTAGTTTCTCTGCTTCCTCCTAACAAACATGAATTTTCTTTCCGCCCATGCATGTGGCATCACGGCCCGCCCGAAACGCACTCTGACTTTTGTTGAGACGGGCAGTGACACTCTACTCTTTCACCGCCTGATGATTCCCCTTCTATCCCTATTATCTCTGCACCTCTACCTGAGCCTACCCTTCCTCCTCTTCCTCTGCCAATTTCTATTTCTCCATCACTGTCTCCTGATATTACTCTATCTTTAGAGCCGTTGTTGACAGTTCCCAGGCCAGCAGTCTATTCGATGGATGGATCTGATACAGAAGATAGATCAGCTCTTGATCTTCCCATCGCTCTACGAAAGGGTATTTGGACATGCACTAAGCATTTCATTCATAATGTTATCTCTTATGCTCGTCTTTCCCCAGTTGGCAAGAGTTTTGCTCTCACTCTCTTGACTATTGTTACCCCGACTACTTATCAAGAAGCTCTTGCTATTCCACATTGGAAAGATGTTATGGACAAAGAAATGAAGACTTTGACCGAAAGGGATACTTGGACTCTTGTCCCTACCCATCCAGGGGAGGATGTGGTTGGTTGTCGGTTGGTCTTTGCCATCAAGTTTCATCATGATGGTACCATGATCGCAATAAGGCTAGGCTCGTTGCTAAAGGCTTAACTCAAACATATAGTGTGAACTTCTTTGACACCTTCCCCAAGTTACTTGCATTAGCACAATCCATGTTCTTTTCTTTGTGGCTGTTAAAAAGGATTAAAATATGTCCCAGTTAGATGTAAAAAATGTCTTCCTTTATGGAGATCTGCAAGAAGTGATATACATGGAGCAACCTCTTATGTATGTTGTTTAGGCGGAGTCTCAGGTGTGCAAGTTGCGAAAAGCAATATATGGCCTAAAGCAAAGTCTACGAGCCTGGTTCGATAAGGTCATCAAAGTTATCTCAGTTATTGATATTGCTTGAAGTTCTGCAGATCATTCTCTTTCCATACGCAAGACTTCTAAAGGGTAGTTGTTCTTGCTATTTATGTGGATGACATCCTCCTTACAACTGATGATAAAGAGGAAATTAATCTAGCAAAGAAACATCTTCTGCAACATTTTGTTACAAAAGATATGAGATCTTCTAAGTACTTTTTGGAACTGAAATCTCACAAAGACACAAATCAGTAGTGCTCTCTCAATGGAAAAATGTGTTGTACCTTTTGAAAGAGACTGGTCTTCTTGTGGTAAGGCTCGTTCGATGTTCGATGGCCGTTAGTGATGACAAGGGTTGGACTGAGGATTCACCTCTTCTTCCATATAGTACCAGGTACAGATGACTGGTAGGAAAACTCGTATATCTGATTGTCATAAGACCAGATATCTGTTATGCATTAGGAAGAATTAGTCAGTTTATGCAGGCCCCTGGGGAGTGTCATCTTCATTCAGCTCTGAAGATACTGCAATATGTGAAAAGATCTCCAAGTAAGGGGTTACTGTTTCAGAAAAATAACCATCTGAGAATTGAATCCTACTCTGATGCCAGTTAAGCTGACGATAAAGAAGATAAAAAATCTACATCTGATTTTTGCACCTTTGAGGGAGAAAATATGATTAGCTGGAAAAACAAGAAGCAATCTGTTGTGTCCAGGACAACAGTTGAAACTGAATACAAAAACATGACTTCGACAACTTGCAAGTTGAAATAGTTACGAGCACTTATGCTTGACTTAATGGAGGACTATAATCATCTTCTGCCAATGTTTAGTGACAAAAAATTCACTATATACATATCAAAGAATTCTGCTTTTCATGAGAGAACAAAATACATTAGAGTTGACTGTCACATTATCAGAGAAGAAATATTAAAAAATCAAATTTGCACTCTGTTTATCACTTCTGACAAAAAACTTGCAGATATCTTTACCAAATCAGTATCCACTTCTATTTCAAACATTTGTGACAACCTGGACATGATTGACATATATGCTCAAGCTTGAGGGGAAGTGATAGAACTCGTGATCTTTGGCGGTCTAACCTGACGGTCTGGTCTCGGCGGTCTGGCGGTCTGCCTTGGACGTCTGGTCTTGGCGGTTTGACAAACTTCTGAAGGTATGATTCTGGAGGTTTGGCACTGCTTTGGCAGTCTGATTCTGGTGGTTCGGCATTCTGCATTGGCGGGCTGGTTCTGGAAGTCTAGCCCTGGCGGTTTGGCGGATTGCTCTGGCGAACTGGTCTAGCAGTCTGTCTGTCTTGAGGACCAGTGAGACCGTGTATTTGATAGAGCAAGGGAAATCTGGTGAAAGCCTAGTTGTCGCGGTCTGGCGGTCAGGAGGCTGAAGCTATTGTGGTCTGGCAGTTAGAGTGTGTCTAACAACTTATGTTGCCCCCTGGTGGTCAACTGCAGTCTATGGATTAGAGAACGGCGGATACTTTGCTGATAGCTGTAATTATTGGGCGGTTAACATATCTAACCGCATAGCTCGCCACAGTCTGTAAATATCAGTTCTCCTAGTTCGCATGTTATATTTTAGTCTCACATCGTCTGTTGTATTCTCTTTATCTTCTTTCACCTATAAATAGGGGGTCATACTCATGTAATGTTAAGTTTTTGGGCAATGAAATTTAAGTTATTTTGAAATTCTAAGACTATGCGATCTCACCGTCGGCAACAAGCGCATGGACCATTTGTTGGGAAAATTGCTCATAATATTCTTGACTTAAAGAAGTCCTAACAGTGTAGATGAACACAATGTATTTGATGAATATGTTTAAGTTGTGCTGATTTCAGGTATTTGATAATGCAAGTCTATCATTGGGTTAGACTATGTGCCACCAGACATAATTCTGCCAATGTAATCCCTTACTGGGCAAAACACCATGTCGACCTAAGATCTAGACTATATTAGACTTGTCACCCACTCACAAAGATCAGTAGGTAAAAGTTTAGAAGGTTAGTTAAGGCAAATGAATGGATTCAGAAATATCAAAATATATTGAAGTAAAATGTCGACATTTAGCTAATCGGCTAGACATCAAGCAGATCATGCAGAAGGATCAGGACAATTCAGCTAAATCTCTTCAGGAAGCAAAAAATCTATCTAAGTAAATAAACGTCTAGACAGCTAAGCAGTCGTGGAAAACTATCAAAACGGTTTGATTGGATGTTTCCTGAATATCAAGATGATTTGATTGGATGTTTCCTGAAATATCAAGACTCCAAGAAAACAATCGCCTAGAAATCCAGCCAAACATGAAAAAGTACAAAGATGATTTAAACAATCGCCTAGAAATCCAGCCAAACGTGAAAAAGTACAAAGATGATTTGCCTAAAAGCTTCAGTTGACTAGAAGATGCGTCAAATAAGAAAAGTTTGCTAAGTCAAGAAGCGTTCAGAACATCTAGACGATCGGCAAGACCCAATCTACTAGAAGTTCTCTTGAAGGAATATTAATGTCACGACTCGTCTCAACGAAAGTAAGAGTACGCTTCGGGCGGGTCGTGATGTCACAGACATTGGCGGAAAGAAAATCATATTTGCTCAGGCGGAAGCAGAGAAAACAGAAAATAGGTTTTAAAATAATTGATTTGAGGAAAAATAGTTATTTTTATACAGAACTTTAAAACATGCTAGTGTGTAGCAGGTGCACATGCATTTTTAATAAAACTCATGATACACGTTTTGATATAGATTTTCACGCAATGTCAATTTCAGATAAATGAATCTGCAAATGATGCTAAATTCCAGTACATATAATATAGCCTAACAGTTGTCCATGATTTACTGATCATTATTATTACATAAAAAAATGTCTGACAGTAAAGAAAATGAAATATAAACATAGAACCTGGAACTATAGGAAGCACCAGTACGGGTATGGGTACTGGGTACGATACTTATCTGGTACGGCGATACGCTAAAATTTAAAAACAAAGATACGGGTACGACATGATACGTTGTAACAAATATAATTTATATAAATTACAAGTGCAATAAATAGTTCTCAAAACATCAAATATAAATCATAACTTGAAGTACAAGTCTATAAATCAATGCTAAATAACATGAAGTTTTTAAACATTAAACATTCATAAATATTAACAAAATTTAACAACTTATATGTTTAACCAAAATAGATAAAATTAAACTTAAGTGTACACATCAGTTTTTTTTTCTTCATTGTTGGAGATCAACTTCATTGTTGAAGATCAACATCTTCAACCTCCGATTAATATAAAGATAAGTTAGTCATTCTGTTAATAACTTGCGTCGTTTCAACACGTTCAATACACGTACTTGTCCCAGTACCAGGAACAAACTTGGTACAGACACACTACTTAATTGGACGTACCAACACTTCCTAGCATAGAGCCAACTTTTGTTTACTTTAAAAAAGAGGCTCCTATGACAATATGCAAAATGATGTGATAAGTTCAAGTGTGTCCACATAGGTGTAGCCGGTGAGTATCGGGTATGTACCGGTACCGGATACGTATCCGATATGGATACGTTGCCTTCGGGGAAGTATTCGTGTTTCATAGCTGGAACTTAATGTAGATCGGGCTCGAGGACCTGGCGGCGCTGTCACGAACGCTAAGGCAATTCAAAAACAAGAGGGAAAAACCTCAGAACATTGAAATAAACAGAGCGAGTAAAGTAAAATACAGAATAGTAAGCGAAGCAGAAATGCATGAGTACCAGTTTTCATGAACCAAAACTAATAAAACAGACAAGTAAGAAAGTCAAACAGAAAATAACCAGAATTAAGCTGACTCCGGAGCATAACATATAATTGATCATGTAATATCACAAGCTGTAATCAATGAAGTGTGTAGGTATTTACGAGGGTGCACATGATTCACACTCAGGATCAGACGCAAGTTTTATTAGACAGGATCCTTCTTGCCGTGACCATGCAAACAAAGAGTTGGCCCAACTAACAGTTACCTTTCAAAGATTGCTTATGACATCAAAAGATTGCAGGATTCATAGTTTAACGATCGAAACAGGAATGAGACCACATTAAAGGAGAAACTTCAGATCATAAAATAAATATACATAATTCTTGCAACCAGACAGACATAAGAAACAAGATTTGATGACACAGAAGAAACTAAACAATAAGTTTGAACCTTGCGGGTTCGAGAGGTTAAGATCATAATAACAAGAAGACTTTTCAAGCACATCGCAGAGGTAAGTTTGACATGAATCGATTCTGAGATATCAAGTACTCATCTAGATTTAAATCATTCTTTTGACATAAACATCTTCAAAGTAAAATATGTACGTTACGAGCATAATATAAAAACATCAATCAATATTTGTTAATCAAAATTCGTTACAATTATTATCATTGACAATGCCGCTCGTGCTCGATATTATACCATTCTTCAAATTATTTATCAAAGGAGAAATTCCTTCATCCAAGTGAATATCCACATAAACATCATCCATCTAAGTGAAAACTCCTATATATATATATATATAACATTCATGATCTAAGACTCATGACATTCTAAATTTGTTAAAACCATAAACTACCAATTTGTCAGACTAGGCATCCAAAATTTAAATTCACGTGACAAGACAAACATCAAAGGGTGGATTCACATAAAATAAGAACAGACAAAGCAATTAAGATACCAATTCATTATATATATATATATATATAAAGGAATGCAGTCACGTAATCAAAGAATAAAATCATTTAAATAAAATCAATGCTTGCAAAAGAGAGGGATCTCTACTTGCTTTAAGGAAGCTGAAATTGACGGCGATGGCTAAGCAACACAAGCAAAAACAAGAAATCATATTTCGAACCTGATCTAGTAAGAAACACAACGCTAGCACGGACAATTATTTTACAAGGCTAAAAACACGAGAGAGTTGGCGATTTACCTTCCTCAAAAGTGAGGGGGAGGAGATACCACGCGGAGACGGAGATTTGGCAGGCGCTTAGCTAGGAGAAACCCTAAATCGAAGAGGGTTTTGCATGATCACGATGGTAGCTTCGTCGATCAAAGTCAGAAATCACAAATAATCCATGATTAGACGATTATAGGAGGGCAAAAATATAAAATCACAAGTATGCACAATTTTGGTGACAAATAATTTCATGAAAGATTAAGAAATTTGAATAAAGGAGGAGAGGAGTGAGTTTCTTACCTAAGGAAAACAAATTCATGCCCAAAATCTGAGTGGAGGATTTGAGCAAACTCTAGGTTCAAGCGGGGCGCAAGGAGGAGCCAAAGTTGATGTCGGCCCTCTTGAGGGGAAGAGAAGAGGTAGCTAGACTGAGGAGGGGGAGGATTGATGTTGTCGGCCCTAATGGAGGAGATGCTAACTGCTGTCGATCAGAGCAGGGGGGAGGCGCTGCCGGTACTTGGAGAGGAGTTGTCAGCGGCCTGAGGAGGAGGAGAAGGTGTCAGCGACAAGCAGAAAGACAACGTATGGGAGCGGCGAGATCAGCTCCTGCAGGAGTAGCGGAAGCAGGTGGCGGGTTGGCGCTGGAGTCGGGATCGGGAAACAGAGAGCGGCTTGTGGGAATCGGGGCTGGAGCGGGATTGAGAGAAAATAAAAGAGGGTGCTGGCCAGTTTAGGTTTTGAGGAGAAAGCCTAATCAGGATAATTACAAAAATATCATTAGCATTTCATTTAAATTTTCGGGTTATTACATTCTCCCCTACTTAGAAAGATTCATTCCGAAACTTTTGAGAATATGACGAAGATTCAAACATCAATCATTCTAACAGGAATTGAAAATAACGACATTGAAGCTAACTATGAAGGTACTGAAATAGAAAGGAGAACAAGTTCAGAGACTTGACTAGATAAAGAGAAATTGTGGATGTTTGCAACGCATAACAGATTCAAGTTCACAAGTAAACTCCTCAGACTTAGTAGGTTCGACCAGATACAAAAGATTGACGTCAGGAAACACAGGAATGTCTTCGATTAGCTCAAAATTGAGCGGCAAGACATGAGAATCCGAAAGCGAAAAGATCTTGCACGAAGCGGAGACAAAACATCAATGAAAAAGGAAGCTGAATGACGATTAAGTATTGACATAAGCGAGTCACCCTATGGATGGAATAGCACAAAACAACGCTAAAGTAATTCAGCAGAACCATTTACAAGAAAACTCTCATTTCTCGCTGACACTTAGGATCTATCTAAAAGGAGATACAGGAGGACCGACTAAGATTGTTAGTCGAGCAGAGCAAGAAGAATGAATACGAATATCGGAGACTTGAAACTAGAGATTATAAAACATTTCCTACTGCCAGAGACATAATTATGTAATAATTACAGCATTTTCATTGGACAACTCTACGTAATGATCATGCAAGTGCAACCATAAGATCATGTGCGATGTCAAACAGATAGTAAATTCATGTGTGTACAATCATTATTGTTTTTCTTAGCTTAACACATGTGCAATGATTTATGATATGAATGCAAATGAATGTATACACATGTCATGTTAAGCGCTCATTTCACTTAACATGTCATACATATTATGATTCTAATGTCAACGCACTTGAAAATATTAAACCGCTCATACAATTTAATATTTGCAAGCGGCATATATCCGAGTGGAAATTCACATGCACAAAAATGTTAAATTTGTCCATAACCCCTTAACATTTGTGTGCATACTACTCATGCTTATAAGTGAGTGTGTGTGTGTGTGTTTCATCCACGAACAACAAATAATGACAAGCTGAGTGAATGAATGATGCATGCTTAAAAATATTTATGCGATGCAATTTTAAAATATGTGAAGTTTATAAAATACTTTATCTTTAGATGCTCAACTTGCCTCCAATACCAACTGTCACGACCCGTCTCAATGAAAGTCAGAGTGCGCTTCGAGCGGGTCGTAATGCCACAGGCATGGGCGGAAAGAAAACCATATCTGCTAAGGCGGAAGCAGAGAAAACTGAAAAATAGGTTTTAAAATAATTGATTTGAGGGAAAACAGTTATTTTTATGCGGAACCTTTATAACATGCTAGTGTGTAATAGATGCACATGCATTTTTAATAAAACCCATGATACACGTTTTGATATAAATTTTCACGCAATGTCAATTTCAGATAAATGAACATGCAAATGCTGCTAAATTCCAGTACATATAATATAGCATAGCAGTTGTCCATGATTTACTGATCATTATTATTACATAAAAGAAACGTCTGACAGTAAAGAAAATGAAACATAAACATATAACCTGGAACTTAATACAGATCGGGTTCGAGTACCTGACGACGCTAACACGAACGGTAACACAATTCCAAAACAAGAAAGAAAAACCTTAGAACATTAAAATAAACAGAATGAACAAAGTAAAATACAGAATAGTAAGCGAAACAAAAATGTATGAATACCGGTTTTCGTGAATCAAAACTAACAAAATAGACAAGTAAGAAAGTCAAACAGAAAATAACATGAATTAAGCTTACTCTGAAGCACAACATATAATTGATCATGTAATATCCAAGCTGTAATCAATGAAGTGTGTATGTGTTTACGGGGGTGCACATGGTTCACACTCAGGGTCGGACGCAAGTCTTATTGGGCAGGTTCCCGCTTGTCGTGACCATGCAAGTAGAGAGTTGCCCCAACTAACTGTTACCTTTCAAAGATTGCTTATGACATCAATGGATTGCGAGATTCATAGTTTAACTATCGTAACAGGAATGCGTCCACAGTAAAGGGGAAACTTTAGATCATAAAACAGATATACATAATTCTTGCAGCCAGACAGACATAAGAAACAAGATTTGATGACACAAAAAAAACTAAAAATGAGTTTTGAATCTTGCCGTTTCGAGAGGTTAAACTCATAATAACAAGAAAACTTTTCAAGCACATCGCAGAGGTAAGTTTAACATGAATCAATTCTGAGATATCTACTCATCTACATTTAAATCATTCTTTTGGCATAAACATCTTCAAAGTAAAATATGTACGTTACGAGCATAATATAAAAACATCAATCAATATTTGCTAACCAAAATTCATTATAATGCGGCTCGTACTCAATATTATACCATTCTTCAAATTATTCATCAAATGAGGAATTTTTTCATCTAGGTGAATATCCATATAAATATCATCCAAGTGAAAACTCATATATATATATAACATTCACGATCTAAGACTCATGACATTCCAAATTTGTTAAAAGAATAAACTACCAATTTGTCAGACTAGGCATCCAAAATTTAAATTCACGTGACAAGACAAACATCCAAGGGTGGATTCATATAAACCAAGAATAGACAAAACAATTAAGATACCAATTCATTTGACAGATCTATATATATAAGAATGCAGTCACGTAATCAAAGAATAGAGAAATTAAAATAAAATCAATGCTTGCAAGAGAGAGAGATCTCTACTTGCCTTAAGAAAGCTGAAATTGGCGGCTATGACTAAGCGACGCAGGGACAAACCAGAAATCCTATTTCGAACCTGATCAAGTACAAACAATGAAATTGACAATGACCAATTAAGAAACACAATGCTAGCACGGACAATTATTTTACATGATCAAAAGCACGAGAGAGTTGGCGATTTACCTCCCTCAAAAGTGAGGGGGAAGAAGACACCACGCGAAGACGGAGACTTGACGGCACTTAGCTAGGAGAAACCCTAAATCAGAGAGAGTTTTGCATGATCACGCTGGTAGCTTCGTCGATCGAAGTCAGAAATCACAAATAATCCACGATTAGACGATTATAGGAGGGCAAAAATCTAAAATCACAAGTATGAACAATTTTGGTGACAAATAATTTTATGAAAGATTAAGAAATTTGAATAGAGGAGGAGATGAGTGAGTTTCTTATCCAAGGAAAACAAATCCATGCCCAAAATATGAGTGGAGGAGGATTTGAGCAAACCCTAAGTTCAAGCGGGGCGCAAGGAGGAGCCAAAGTTAATGTCGGCCATCTTGAGGGGAAGAGAAGAGGTTGTTGGACTGAGGAGGGGGAGGATTGATGTTGTCGTCCCTAATGGAGGAGATGCTGACTGCTGCTGATCAGAGCAGGGGGGAGGCGTTGCCGAGCGTTGGAGAGGAGTTGTCGGCGGCTTGAGGAGGAGGAGGAGGTGTCGACGACAAGAAGAAAGGAAGTGTATGGGAGCGGCGAGATCGGCGCCTGCCGGAGTAGCGGAAGTAGGCAGCAGGTTGGTGTTGAAGTCGAGATCAGGAAACAGAGAGCGGCTTGCGGGAATCGGGGCTAGGGCGGGATCCGGAGAAAATAAAAGAGGGGGTTCGCCGGTTTAGGTTTGGAGGAGAAAACCTAATTAGGATAATTACAAAAATGCCATTAGCATTTCATTTAAATTTTCGGGTTGTTACAATTAACTTGAAGGAACAAGGCTGGAAAATATTCCAAGAATTTTATTGCCTAGATAGTGAGCATACTGACTAGAAGAGCTGACATAGACAAGGCCAAAGCTACATCGCCTAAAAGCTTGCCATATTACCTTGAGGCATTGCATATCTCCTAGAAGGCTATTATATTTGCTAGAAGAGTTAAAGAATAAAGTTAAGGCTTCCAAGATCAAAATTATCCCAAGTGCTTTATCATGTAGAAGCTTGTCATACTGTGCAGAAAAGATCTATATCGTGCAGATGGAAGTTGTGTCGTGCAGAGAAGATCTATATCGTGCAAACAGCTGATTCGTGCAGAGAAGACCCATATCGTGTTGACAAAAGTTGAATCATACAAAAAGGTTGTATCGTCCACACCACAGTTATATCTTGCAAACAAAATCTGAACCGTACAACGAAGAGCTATATTGTGCAGATAGCTTCCATATCACCCAGACGCATAGTCTGAGATTTGAAATTGGTGTTTAACGGAATCAACGTCATACTTGATGTTAACATCAATAGCTTATTCTATAACATGTGTCTGCCTTTAAGAGAAGGTCACTAATAGTTGTTGAAAAGCTATGCTTAATATAAAAAGGAAGTTGTGGTGTGGCTAACCCTAATCAATCAGATCAAATCAAGCTTTTGCCGCCTCATGTTTTCAGTGCTCTTCCGACTGAAAGATGAAGAAGAAGATCATTTTCTGAAGTAAAATTTTTCAAATCTTCTCAAGAGTGATCGATTCAAGGTTACTGATATTTACCAAGAGCTTAATCTATAACATCAAGCCAGTTAATCTTCTAAAGTTCAGAGAAGTGTTTTCACTGAAATCAACATTCAAGATCTTGGTTAAGAAGACCAAGTAGAAGCTAATATTTAACAAACATCAAGAAGACTCTACTCCTCAAGATTTATCTTTCAGAGTTTAAGAAAAGTTTTGTAATAAAATTTATATTCTTTATTCTGTAAGATTTCCCTGAAATTCAAGTGTAGAGTCCTTTGTGACCTAAGGTAGGGTCCTTTGTGACCTGAGGTAGGGTCCTTTGTGACTTAAGGTAGGGTTTTAGCTTGAACCTGAGGTTGAGTCCTTGTGACAAGAGTGCAAGATCCCGAGCTAGGGGATCCAAGGTAAGAGATCAGTTAGCATCCTTGAGGTAGGAGTGCTGACTCCGAGTTATAAGCTCTACGGATCTGAGATTTTGGTTGAAGTTTGTCAAAGCTAGAACATTGCTAGATAGGTAGAGGGAAAAAATGGGCATACCCAACTCGGGGAACCACTGTGGCTTTTTATGTTTGCGTTAATTGGTGTGGTTGTCACTTTTACATTTTTATAATTCCGCAAATAGTTTAAAAAAGTAGACATCACCAATCCCCCCCCCCAAGGTGAAGATTGACATCTCATAACTTACAAGCGATATCAGATGGAGGTTATTTAAAAAGAGCATAGCAACTTGAACTGAACTGCCCATTAGATAATAAATCTACTCAACATGCCTTCTGGAGAGAATTACAAAGAGCTCAGTTCAATGAAGCTGTCAATCAACAACAAATAGAATTTTGCTATTTGAAAGGAGAGGGTCCAGCTTTTTATAGAAGCCTTTGACCCAAGGATCATAATCACTATAGAAGATCCATTTGTACCTATGAAGGCATCAACCATAGATCCAAACATACTAATACCCAGGAGATATAATGAAATGGATAAGGATGAAATCACCTTAGTAACCATGGACAAAAGAGCTAAGAATATTCTTGTTAGTGCAATTGATAATTTAACATTTCAAAATCTTATTCACTGCAAGACTGTTAAAGAGATGTGAGATTCTCTTATTATGTTCATGGAGGGAACTGAAAAGGTGAGAGATGACATAAAGTAACTGCTGAATCAAGATATGAGGCATTCATGCACGATAAAGACTTAATCTCTCAGTGCTTTAAAAAATTCATCAAGATAGTAAATAGGTAGAGAACTTATGAGAGTGAGTTCTCAAATTATGATTTAAATGACAAGTTCCTAAGGTCCTTGAGCAAG
Source organism: Platanthera guangdongensis (assembly GCA_039583875.1). NCBI lineage: Eukaryota > Viridiplantae > Streptophyta > Magnoliopsida > Asparagales > Orchidaceae > Platanthera > Platanthera guangdongensis. Next base: position 94,174,988 of record CM077162.1, on the reverse strand, counting down.
GAATGAGATTTCAAAATCTGTGTAATTAGATAAATGAAAAACCTTGCCAAAATAGTGCCCCAAAATTTGTTTGAAAAGTTGTTGTCGCATGAGCTGCAACTAAACACAAGGAAGGTTGAAGAGGAAAGAAGCAAGTCGTACTAAAAGGACAAGTCAATGGATTTCAAGGCCGAGAGCTCAAAAAGAAGCAGAGTAATCTCCAATTCCTCATGAAAGGCATACTGAATAAGAAGAATCTGAAACCAACACTTCTGGTTCAGAGCTGACTGATGGAGAATTATCCATCTTCTCTAAACAATTTAAGAAGTTGTTGAGCAAAAGAAGACAAGGGAAGAACGGGTCTTCCTCCTCCACCTAAAGGAAATCAAATTACTACAATGACAAGCCTAGACACAAGTTCAAAGAAGAGATTGTTTGCTACTGACATTGTTTGTTATGGCATAACAAACATTTTACTAGTGACAATGTTTGCTATGGCTGTAAGAAAGCAGGGCATGTCACTATTGATTATCCCTAAAGAGAGGAGAGAATGCAAAATCTGAAGAAAAGAAATTGCATAAGTGCAAGAAGCATGGGAAGAGCTTCATTGCCCAAAAGACCAAGACACTAACTAATACCATCAACAATTCTTCTAAATCTGAAGAAGAAGCCTATCTGGGGCTTATTGTTGTCCGAAAATGAGGGCCAAGATGACTATCCAGCTGCTAAGGTGTGCATAAGGGCACCCCTATCTCTCTCAGACAGTGAGTCTGAAGACAATGATTGCTATGGGCTTATGGCCATGACGGATGAAAGTCGGGATTGTTCACGACCTACTCAGATATGCATCAAGTCCAAACTATCAATCTAGGTTCTGAAACAAAGCAAGCTCATCATCAGATGATGAGAGTGCTCTGATACAGTAAACCAATTTGGTGCTCTTCTAGAAGCACTAAAAAAGCAAGTCTTTGGTCAAGGCTCAGGCTGAATAAATAAAAATTCTTAAGCCCTTTAAATCTTAGGTGGATGAGAAGACCAAAGAGATAACAAACATGAACTATGACTTGCTTGTGCTTCAAAAGAAGCTTGAAGCAGAAGCTAAAATTCTAAATAAAAAAGAAAAAACTATCAAGGATTTGGAGGACAAACTCCTAGCTGAAAGGAAGCTTGTGACCAAGTTTTTTAAGCCACAAACTATCCTTCCAATTATTTATAGTTTCTTTGCACCTTATAGAGGAGATGTATATTATAATAAGGAGAATGATAAGGGGAAATCCCCAATGGATCAGAACATCTTTAAAAAGATTATATTGTCAAGCAGCAAATATGATCACGATATCTCATATGGATATCTAACAAATGAATACTCCACTAGTGGAATTAATAAACCATAGAACTCGAGAAATAGGAAAGATATTGGTAAGAGTTCATTCAAAAACCACAAGAAGAGGTCATCATGAAAAAATCATGGATCTTTTGCGGTTGGTTCTTTTGCACCAGCATCAAAAGCAAAATCAAAGGCAATAATCCTGAAGCCAACTACCAAGAAAAGGCCAGTGACTGTGCTGCCTCATGCACATAGCCACAGGATGAACTACAATGTGGCAATGAGTTCTGATGCCTGTTATTCTGATCACCGGCACTCACACTTTCTTTAGTGAGTCAGAAGAGAAAATATAATATATTTGACTGCTAGTAATGTGGCAAAATAGGTCAGTTTGCCAAGAACTGTTGGTTCAATCCAATAGTACCCAGAGTAAGCAATGTTAAGCTAACAAATATTGTTGTAAAAAGACATTGTGGGAAAAGCTAACCAGAACCAAGGACCCAAAACCATTTGGGTTCGTAAGGTGAAGTAATTTTGTTTTGCAGGACTGCTCAAATAGCATAAGAAAACAAATCTGTTATTTGGATAGTAGGTGTTCCAGGAATTTGTCAGGAATAAGACATCAAGATTACCAATCCACTAGTTTTGAAGCAGAACCATAATGGTGGGAGTACTTCTTCAAGCACTGATAGCTCTCTAAAGGGTACAAGTATTAAATAAAAACTCTCCTGATATTATCAACCAAGAACATCATTCCAAGTTCATCGGGTGCAAACATGGAAAAATGACTCTGAATTTGAAACCTAACAATTTATTAGAACAATCTGGGGAAGAAGAATACAACCATGAATCTTGCAAGATAAACATGAATTTATCACCTTCGAAATTTAGGGGAACATGGTTTTGGAGATAATGGAGTATGTGATGAAGAACTTATTGGATGCGCTGATCAGGTATCATTTAACAAACAGTCTCATTTCATCAAAGAACATGTAAAAAAGGACATGCTTGGAGTATGTGTCAACAAACAAGCAAGTGACAGACATATTCACCAAGCTCCTGAATGAAGGTAAATTTAGCTTTTTCAAAGTTGAGCTTGGTATGCTCAATGTCTAATGAAGTCGCACACATTTCTTATTCTAATTTGGTCTTTGATAGATTAACTGCGAGCATTAGATGTTGAATAATATTATTAAATTATCTAGCAGATTAATATGATTATCTTGATTAAGAAAATTATTTTAAGATTAATGAGAAGTATTATAAGTTCTTTGTCTAGCACTCTGTAGACTGAAATAGGACTTAGAATTTTTTTTCTCAGTCAATACAGTAGTTATTGTTGGAAATGTCGCAATGTCGGTCTATTTTTGTTGATGTTATTGGTATTAAGTCTTTATGTGTGTATGAGGTTTAGTCCCACATTGTATGTCAAGTTGTAAGAGTCAATGTTTTTCCTATATATTATGCCCTATATGGATGAATAAGGATCAAGCAAATATTTTCCTTCTTACTTTCAACATGGTCTCATAGGGCGTAATTTTCTTTCCTCTGTGAGCGGCTAGGGCTTACGATCCATCACACACTCTCTTCCCACTCGCACCAAACCCTGTCTCCTGTTATTCTCTCCACTTCCGCTCGATTAGGTTTCCTGCTTCTCGATTCAACTCCTCCGCACGCCGCAAGCCGCTCCCGCAAGCGTATCCCGCTTCCGCTAGATCCCGACCGCATCTCCCGCTTCCGCTACTGCTCCCGGCCACGTCTCCCGCTTCCGCTCCCGCACCCCGTCGATGGAATCGACGTCAGATTCATTTAACGGGTGTGGATCTGATCCAGCGGTGTGTCGGTCTGCGTCTTCTTTCGGCCCCTTCTTCTTCTGGCGTCTTCTTCATTTTCCAGCAGTCTTCTTCATCTCTGGCGCCTCCCGCAGCAACATCTTCTTCTCCGATGTCATCTGCAGCAACATCTGGTTCTCGTCGGCTATTGTTGGGTCTGGGCTTCTCCGTCCGACAAATCCCAGGCCATTATTGGTTGCTTTCCCGATCGACGGCTGCTCCGGATCACATCTTTCGTCGCTACTTCTCCCTTCGCCTGTGATCGACAGCTTCATCAGCAATCGTCGGCTGCTCCGGGTCCGTGGCTGCTGCCTCCCGACGCCATATCCCTCCTGATGGCTTCTTCCATCGTTGCATTGACTGGAGCTTCCCCCTTCCATCTTGTTTCCAGAAGGACCTGCTGTTGCACTCTTCTTAGTGCTGAGATTCAGCATTTGCATCCCTTACCGCTGCTAATCGACGAAGCTCTAGCCACTACAGCCGCTTCCTAGGGTGCTGATATCTCGTTGATGCTAAAGTTGCGTTGATTATCGGTCGTTTTATGTGGTCTCTTAATTTTCTGTTGTTAGTAGTTGATTCCTATCATCGTGTTTTTCCTATATGCATGTGATATCCACGTGAGGGGGAGTGTTAGGATGAAGCGACTCGGATGATCTTTTCCGACTTTTCGCTTTCGTTCCACACAGCCTCTAGGCTTAAGACATATGTGTCTCCCCATTTTTCTTTCTTTCGTTGGTCATGTATTGTAACAACCCATAATTTAAATGAAGTTAAAATGAGGGGTTATATTAATGTCATATTTGTAATAGCAAAAAAAAATTGTTTAAAACCTAACCTAACCGAGCCCACTCTTCTTAAACACACATATATGTCGGCCTAGGGTATTTTTCTCCCGATCCCGCTCGGTTCCGTCTCCCTCATCCGCCGCTGCTCCCGCACGAAGCCCCCGTTCCCGATTCAACCTCCCCCTCCTGCACCGACATATATGTGTCGAAAGTTTAGTTTTCGTGATTTCCGGCACTGCGCCTCGACTCAAGTGATGAAATTTCTCAAAAGTCCCCTCCAAATTAAGCTTAAGCCTAAGCCCCGTCAAGTCTCCGTCTCCGCGTGTAATATCTTTTCCCCTCACTCACGAGGGAGGTAAATTTCTTAGTCCGCTCTTGATCGAGTTATGTATCGAATCATGACTATGTTAGTGTGATGTTAATTTGCTATGTCGCTTTCATCGTTCTTGTACAGGTTCAAAATAGGGTTCCTGTTTTTGCTACCGTTGGTTAGCCGCCTCCGTCAGATTCAGCCTCATTCAGGCAAGTAGAGATCCCTCTCTCTCTTGCAAGCATCGAATTTTAAATAATGCCTCTGTTTTCTGATTCTTAACTGCATTTTCTGTATGTTTGGATCTGTTAATTGGATTTGCATTCTGATTGTGTTGTCTACGCGTACGATTCTATGATTTCACCTTGAGATGTCTGATTTGTCAAATGAATTTAAATCTTGATTGCTTAGTCTGATAATTTAATAATTTAGGGTTTAATATATGGAATTACATGAAATTGTGATCGTGGATGATTTTTCTTTGGATATTCGCTTAGATGAGTGATTTGCTCAATTATGACATAACTGGAAGAACGATAGATTGTTGGGCATGTGCAATGAGTGTCTTAATTGTATTAGATAATGATTCTAGATAGTAAACAAATTGATGATTTGTGATTTTATATAAAGGGGTCATATCGAATGCATGTTTACTTGAAAGATGATCGTGTATCAAAATGAAATAATCTAATTAAGTATTTTGGTATCCGAAAAAAATGATGTATAGTAGTAGTTATACCACTCGTAAATACTTGAACCCGCAAAATATATTGTTCCCTATCTAGTTTCCTTGTGTCACTCAATTCTGTTTCTTAGCTCTGTCTGATTGTAAGACTTGAGCGAATGTTGCCCTATAACTCAATTCCTCTCTTAACGCGTTTATGAACTCTAATCTTGTACATCTGAATCGCTAAATTTGTATCAGGTCTTGACATGTTAGAAATCTCTTAAATCATGAATCTTTAAAGTCATTAAAGTCATAAGAAATCAGTGAAAAATATTGTTAAACTGATGTGACGTTTTGACCTGAGTTTCCGCTTGACTGGCAACGGAAATTAACAAATGGCCATAGCAAGCACAACTATTTTAATAAGACTTGCATTTAAACTTGCATTAGAATCTCGTGCATCAAATAAAACATTTCCACCTTTCACTGATTACAGCAAATGACATTTTTGATCTGTCTATGTGTTAACACTCTGGAATAGTCTGATAAACTAACTTGTTCTGTTTAGCTCTTTTATTTGCTTGTCTCGAATAATTTTGCTTCATGAGAAACTGCTACACTCAACCTTTTCTGCTTCTGTTACTGTTCTATACTTTACTTTTCTCACCCTGTTTATTTCAATGTTCTGAGACTTTTTCTTTCTGTTTTGGAATTGGCTTAGCATTCATGCAACACCTCCAGGTCCTCGAGCCCGATCTGCTTAAAGTTTTAGGTTCTATATTTACATTTCATTTAGTGTCAAATATTTCTTTTATGTAATAATTGCAATCAGACATTTTCTCTGTTACCATGGACAACTGTTAGGCTATTTATATATTATATGTACTAAAATTTAGTATTATTTGCATGTCCATTTATCTGAGTCCGTCATGACATAAAAATCCGTGTCCGAAACTTGTGTTCGGAATTTTATTAAAAATACTTGTGCATTCAGATTTTCTACTATCATGTTCTAAAAGCTTCCGTATATAAAATTCAATCTGTTTTTACTTAACAGTAACAATTTTAAAAATATTTTCAGTATTCTCTACATCTGCATTAGCAGACATGAATTTGTTTCCGCCCATGCCTGTGGCATCACGGCCCGCCCGAAGCGCACTCTGACTTTTGTCGAGACGGGTCGTGACATGCGATGAGGACGCGTCTGATGTTGGTGTTTTAGTCCCATCGGGTTGTGTCGTGTAGGACTGTGTCGCACGGGACTGTATAGTGTGGGACCGTCCTTTGTGTGGATTATCCCCGAGAGATTATCCCTGACAGATTATCCTTGATCACTCGTTTGACAATTTGCTCCACATCTTTCGTTCTCTTTCGCATGTTGTGTGCGTAGGTGATGTTGGTTGACCGGTTTCTAGTGGTTCTGTGCCGTGTGTGGGTCCTGCATCGTGTGTGGGTCAGTGTCGTGTGTGGCTATGTCCCAGACTTGATTCCCCGGTTTGGAATTTACTCTGATGGCTTGTATGTCGTTTTGTCAAGCATCATCTACCTCCATTGTCGTTTCTTGTTGTGTCCAAGCTGAAGGGTCCCACCTTCAGCTTGAGGGAGAGTGTTGGAAATGTCGCAATGTCGGTCTATTTGTGTTGATGTTATTGGTATCGAGTCTTTATGTGTGTATGGGGTTTAGTCTCACATTGTATGCCAAGTTGTAAGAGTCAATGTTTTCCCTATATATTATGCCCTATATGGATGAATAAGGATCAAACAAGTGTTTCCTTCCTTACTTTAAATAGTTATAACCTGGAAGAAATCCAGAAATTTGTCTAAGTGATGATAGGAATCGGGCGGAAGTCGAACCGATCGTGTGGATGCGCAGACAATATAAATAAGTCTCTACTGAACGCGCCATCACTCAATAAATAGCTAATCCTTGATGTTTATTCTTTTTTAAGCAAATCAAATGGTCCAAATTTGGGCAAACAGGTGCACACCTTTCGACATTCTGAAATAAATATATAAAATAGGTCTAAATGCTAGATTAGATTAGGCAAATCTTTTCCCTAAACCCTATGGCAAGCACCGCTCCGACTTCTTCAATTTCGTAAAGGCAGCGCTAGCGATTCAAACAAGATCATCAGAAATGGCACCCAAGAAGGGAGACAAAAAGTTCAATGTTGGAAGTGAACCGGTTCATGGAGGTTTTGCACAAGGTGACACTAGTCTTAAAACAGTGATACTATTGTGTATAGATGCAGGGCTGGAGTTTGTTCTGTCTAAGCCAACAAAAATCTTTGAAAGAGAGATTATTGAATTCTATCAAAATGCTGAAATTGCATCAACAGGGAAAGTTATCAAGTCCAAAGTGGTTGGACATAAAGTAAGAGTCTCTGCTCGATCCATAACCAATGTACTAAAGCTCAATGCTATTCCAGAAGAGGAAGAGAAAGAAGAATTAAGTTCAGATGACACTGAGGAAGCTCTCCATTGGTGTGAACATTCAAATGCACTTCATGGGTGTCTGCAAAGGAACAAGATGAATACCCAAAAAAGATGATGGCAGACATCATTGGAAAAATATTAATCTGCAAGTCTAGGTCATATGACAGAATTTCAAGAGACATGTTTGAACTCATGACAAGGTCATTCTAAAGAAAAGAACAAATTGGGGTAAAGTGCTACCAAAACAACACTCAAGCCTTTATCCCACTATAGCGGGGTCGGCTATATGGATCATTTGTCACCATTGTGCTCTATCTTTTGCATACTCTCACTAATGCCTAATTACATCAGGTGTTTCCTTATAGTTTCATTCCAAGTCTTTATAAAGGATTCATTGCAAGCTCCAAACTTTGGAAGATGTACAAGTGGAATTCAAAAACTAAACTTAGGTGGCAGCTCCAAGTGATGAACACGTGGTTCAGTGCAAGCAACATTCAACCACTAGTTCATCAATTGAATGTGTTTAGTTATGTTGTTATTCTCTTCTTGTTACTATTATGCTAATTCTAGTAGAATTCTCTAGTTTTTTGCTTTGATTACGTTTTGCAGATAGAATGTTGACCAAGTAGTGTTCTAATTAGGATAAGTTGTTGAGAAATCGCTTTGGAAATCTTGCACTTTTGATAATTTCTTTCTTTTATTTATTTTGCTTTTCTTAAAAATTATCATCCTCTGTTTTGCAATCTTTTAAATTTTTTAAGGTTTGAATCTTGAATTGTAGTAGTTGCGAAAAATCTTAGATGCTGATTATTAATTTTTCAAGATAGATTGGCTTGCTACTTTTTCCTAAAACTTTCCCTTAGCTTTATTCAAGACTTTGCGTAGAATTTATTAAGAAGCATAAAAATGATTTAGGTCATCTTTTGGATTGTTTTGAGCCATTGCATCATTTCCTATAAGTTTTAATCGTCGCTATCCAATTTTGTGCCTACTCCCTTTTTTTTTGATTCACCCCACTTAAAATTTCACCAAAGCTTAAAAGCCTACTCATTTGCACATTTAAACAAGGGGTTATCCTTTTACTAATGGCAGTTAATTTCTTTTATGGTGACAAAAGAAAGTGTTTTGGGTATGGTTATACTAGAAAAGTTTGGGGGGAATTTTGTGTTTAATTGCTCATCCTTATTTTTATTAAAAAAAATGATGACTGAAAAAATTGAAAAGAAAAGAAAAAAAAGAAAAGCTACGTAAATTTTTGTGTGAACCCAAGTTAGAAAAGAAATGTTTTGGGCTTTCACATTTGTAACTTACTTTTGATGCAAGCTGTAGAAATGGAGAAAACCAACCTTGTATATATGTCCACTTGGTAATAGTTACAAGTATACACACACTTATATAGGAGAAGAAGGAAGGGAGAAATCCTAATACATGATGTGGGACTAATCAAAGAAGAAAAACAAGAAACAACATGGGCCCTTAAATGGGCTTTTCTAACACTCCCCCGCAAGCTGGAGCGTACAAGTCGTAGGCGCCAAGCTTGGATAAGAACTGATAGTAGAGCGGCCTAGAGAGAGCTTTCGTCAGGATGTCCGCAACTTGGTCGGTGGCAGGAACATGCGCCAAATCTATCTTCTTTGACTGTACCTTTTCCCGGATAAAGTGACAGTCAACTTCGATATGCTTTGTTCGTTCGTGAAAAACCGGATTCTTGGCAATATGAATTGCTGCCTGACTGTCGCAAAATAAGGTTGCCGGAGATGAGAGACGAACACCTAAGTCTCTCAGAAGGCCTTCAAGCCAGGTTAACTCAGAGACAACAGCTGCCATAGCCCGGTACTCGGCTTCGGCAGAGGAGCGCGCAACCACATTCTGTTTCTTGCTACGCCAAGTTATGAGGTGTCCACCAAAGTAAGTACAGAATCCAGTTGTGGAGCGCCTATCATCAATAGATCCTGCGTAGTCAGCGTCAGAATACGCGACGAGAGAAAGAGATGTGGATGGCTTATACACAAGTCCTTGTCCGGGGGCGAGCTTGAGATATCGAAGGATGCGCTCGACAGCTTGAAGATGAGATGTCCGAGGAGCGTGCATGAACCGGCTCACAACTCCCACAGCAAATGAGATGTCTGGTCGAGTCACCGTAAGGTAGATCAGCTTCCCAACCAAGCGTCTGTAATATTCCGGATTTGTAAGTAGCTTGTCAGAGTCAGAGCTATGGGCCGAGAGCTTGTGATTTGCGTCCATAGGAGTCTCCGCAGGTTTGCACCCAGAATAACCTGCATCACGAAGGAGGTCCATACAGTACTTCCTTTGAGATAACACAAGACCATCCGGGCGTCGGGCGACCTCGAGCCCAAGAAAGTACCGAAGGTTGCCCAGATCTTTGGTTTGAAAGGCAGAATTCAACTGTGCCTTGGTCTGTTGTATTCCTGCCGTGTCGTCGCCAGTAATCAGGATATCATCAACGTAGACCAGAAGAATCACAGTCCCGGTTGACCGATGTCGGGTGAAGAGAGAAAAATCAGTCGAGCTCCGAGTGAAGCCACTAGCACAGACCACTTTACTGAACTTTTCAAACCATGCACGCGGGGACTGTTTGAGACCATAAATGGATTTCCGAAGGTGGCATACCAAAGACTCCCCCGTGGTCTCAAACCCGGGCGGCTGCTGCATATAAACGGTCTCCTGGAGATCGCCGTTGAGGAAGGCATTTTTGATATCCAGCTGATAAAGGGGCCAGTGACGATGAACAGCCAAGGAGAGAAGAACGCGGACCGTGTTCAATTTGGCCACGGGAGAGAAGGTTTCCTCATAATCAAGGCCATGTTGCTGAGTAAACCCCCGTGCCACAAGACGGGCCTTCAGACGATCGATAGTGCCATCCGCCGCATGTTTAATGACAAAGACCCATTTGCAGCTAACAGGGGTGTGGCTAGCAGGAAGAGGAACCAGATCCCAGGTCTGGTTAGCCCAGAGAGCCTGCATTTCAACGTGCATAGCAGCCCGCCAGCCAGGGTGGTGAAGCGCCTCCTGCACATTAGTAGGAAGAGAAATAGAGGAAAGGGAGGTGGCAAATGCGTAGAGAGGTGGTGTTAGCCGATGTAGAGAGACGTAGTTGGCCAAGGGATGAGCTGTAGAGACGGAAGCGTGATCGACCGTAGCGGAGCTATCGCTGGCAGCAGGGAGCTGGGTCACGGGCGCATCCTTGGATGGGCGACGAGAGTAGACACGGATTAGCGGTGGAGGAACCCGAGGAGGAACAGGGGGAGAGGAGGAAGAAGACGGCACAGATGGCGTGACCGGTACAACGGGCCGGGGAAGAGAGGGAGGAAGAGAGGGAGCAGAAGACGAGGTGGTGCCGGGTAAGTGGAAGGGCTGGTCTTCGCAGAAGGTGACATCTGCAGAAACGACCATTTTGCCGGTAGTAGGAGAGTAGCAGACGTACCCCTTTTGAGTGCGGGAGTAGCCAACAAACATATACTTGGCGGCCCGAGGAGCAAGTTTGTCGGAAGGAGGGCCAAGAAGGTGGACGTAACAAACACACCCGAAGATCCGTGGTGTGAGAGAGGTGAGGGGGAAAGAGGGATAGAGGAGTTGGAGAGGTGAGACAAAAGCAAGGACAGAGGAGGGAAGGCGGTTAATGAGATGACAGGCGGTGGAAACAGCAAAGTTCCAATATTCGGTGGGAACGTGCATTTGGAACATAAGGGAGCGGGCAACATCGAGAAGATGACGATTTTTGCGTTCTGCCACCCCGTTTTGCTGAGGGGTATACGCACATGAAGTTTGATGGATGACACCAAAGTCAGTGCAGAGAGTGGAGAAGGCACGACCCGTATACTCCCGAGCATTATCAGTGCGAATGACTTTGAGAGGAGTGGCGAACTGCGTACGCATCTCAAGTAAAAAGGCGCGAAAGACAGAGGGAAGTTCAGTGCGATCTCGTAGGAAGTAGAGCCACGTGGTACGAGAGTAATCGTCAATGAACGTGACAAAGTACCGAAAGCCAAAAATACTAGGGAGCCGATAAGGACCCCAAATATCAGAATGAACTAACGACAAGGGAGTAGTACTCCTGGTACAGGCAGGGGGGAAAGAGGAACGGTGTTGTTTGCCGTAGACACAAGATTCACAGGAGAACTCCTGTAAAGAGAGATCAGGAAGAGCCCGCTTGAGAATCGAAAGGGGAGCATGTCCAAGGCGGCAATGCCAATCAACAGTAGAGATGGTGGAGAGAAGAGTTGGTGGGATATCCAAAATGTACAACTCATTCACCAGCTGCCCCTGACCAATGGTACTCCGGGTACGGCGATCCTGCATAAGAAAAGAATGGGGTGAAAAGGTAATACAACAGTCAAGGTCGTGTGTGAGACGACTAACTGATAATAAATTGAAGGGAGACCCCGGAACGTGAAGAACCGAGGAAAGAGAAAGGGTTGGCGTAAGCTGAATATCAGCGGAGCCAAAGACGGGGAGGGTTTCACCGTTGGCCACAGTGATGCGAGCAGGATGAGGCGTGTGGAGATATGCTGGGGGCTTCTGGGAGGAGATATGGTGAGTAGCACCGGAATCAACGATCCAACAAGGACGATGAGAGAGGCAGGTGATACCCTCCGTAGAGGACACAACAGAGGTGACAGCGGAAGCAACAGGTGCCATGCGGAGAGCAGAAAAAAAACTGGTGGCGAGCAGAGGCGAGGCCAGGCGGCGAGCAGAAACAGCCCGCGGCGGACTGGAGCCGGTCGAGGCGAGTAGGGCAGACCACAGCTGCAGAGAGAGGCCACGGAAACAGAAAGAGGCCGCAGCGGGAAGAGAGTCCGCGCGGACAGAGACAGGCCGCAGCGAGCAGAGACAGCGGACTGGACGAGGTCGCGGCGAGCGGGAGTAGGCCGCGGCGAGTACAGGCACGCTCAGCAAGGAGCGGGCTATGGGAGGCCGCGGCGGACTGGAGGAGGCCGAGGCGGACTGGATCAGACCGTGGCGGACTGGTTCCGGCCGTGGCAAGCAGAGCACAACAGCGGGCCGAGAAGAGAGGGCAAGCTGGGGGAGCTTGGCAAGTCGCGGGAACGGGGCAAGTCGCGGCGAGCTGGAGTGGGTCGCGGCGAACTGCAGGAGACCGCGGCGGACTGGAGGTAGCGGCGGACTGGAGGAGGCCGCGATGAGCACAGACGCTCAGCAAGGAGCGGGCCAAGAGAGGCCGCAGCGGACAGGGAAAGAGAGCTGCGGACAGGACGCTGTGCTTACGGCGGACGAAGGAGACCAAGAGATGGAGGTCGCCGAGGTCGCGCCGTACAAGAAGAGGCCGCAGCGGACAAGGGGAAGCAGTGCGCAAGAGATGGCGGAGAGAGAGTCCGCGAGCACAGAGGCTCGAGCGGACAGAAATAGAGCGAGCTAGAGGGAGCAGTCCGCGAGCAAAGAGGCTCGAGCGGACACAAACAGAGTGCAGCGGACAGGAATGATCGTCCGGAGCGGATAGAGAGAGGTGGGCCCCACGAGTCAGAGCAGAAGATGGCTATAAGAAGCCTGAGGAGGGTGGAACCACGGAGGGAGAGAAGAGGAGCGGAATCAGAAGGGCAGTCCGCACGAGACCGGAGCGGACAGGAATGCAGTCCGCAGGGTAGCCGAGCGGACAGATACAGAGGGGCAGTCCGCAGAGAGGCGGATGCAGGAAGGCAGGCAGTCCGCACGAGACCGGAGCGGACAGGAAGGCAGTCCGCAGAGAGGCGGATGCAGGAAGGCAGTCCGCAGGAGACCGGGCGGACAGAAAAGAAAGGGCAGTCCGTAGCTAGACGGAACCTGGCTCTGATACCATGTAGAAATGGAGAAAACCAACCTTGTATATATGTCCACTTGATAATAGTTACAAGTATACACACACTTATATAGGAGAAGAAGGAAGGGAGAAATCCTAATACATGATGTGGGACTAATCCAAGAAGAAAAACAAGAAACAACATGGGCCCTTAAATGGGCTTTTCTAACACAAGCTAAATTTCCTTGTTTATCTCTGACTTCCGCACCCTTAAGCCTAAGCCATCAAGTTTATCTCTGACTTCCGCACCCTTAAGCCTAAGCCTACTATGAAAACCTAATATAAGTCCTAAAGATTTGTGCTTCTTAGCTGGTTCTTATGTTGTGGCGAGTGAGTGAACGGAAATGTTTTGGGATTGAGATAGTTTTTTCAATTTAAATTGAATTTTGATAAAGTGTCTCTTAGGGTTTAGTAGCAAGCTCAATACTTTTAGATTTTCGCTTTTCTTAATTTAAACTTTGCTCTAACTCTGGATGATCTTCTTTAGTTAAGTAGAATTTATAAAAACTGATTTTATTTCAAGTCCAATTTTTCCTATTTTTCTCAACAAGTCCTTATTTCTAATTTCGCATTTTATCCGCATATAGCATAACCAATTCAATCATCTAGTCATTTCTATTTTTATTAGCTAGTATGTGTTTGCTTGGGGACAAGCAAAATCTTAAGTTGGGGGGAATTTGATAATCATAAAATTAACCTACTTATTAAACCAATCTTATAGTAATTTTCCTCTATTTTTGGACTTTTTTTGTTTTTTTAATTTAATAATATATTTATTTTATGTTTTATGCTTTAATTTTACATTAATACTTATTTTATATGTTTATGCAGACCTGGGGGGAAATTTTGCGCAAAGTCCCGCAGCCGCGTCTAAGATTTTTATTCGAGTCAAGTTCGTCATCGTGGAGCTCGGCCGAATCTATTCAACGTTGCGTGCCACCTTGCATGTGCCCATGCACTCCTTGCATGAAGCTCTCGGCCACCTTTGGAACTCCTTGCATGAAGTTCGCGTAGATGCCATCTTATCTCTCCCATGCCATTTTCTCCCTCATGCCAATTCATCCCATGCATGCATTCATCCCCTTAAAAAAACGTGAGCCCCTCTCTCAATCCCTACCTCATCAAATATTCTTCTCCCCTTTCATACATTTAAACCCAAACATCTTCTCTCTCCTTGCCACCTCACCAAGTTCATTCCCCCTAGCCCTCCATCTTTAACTCTTCATTTCCTCAAGCCATATTCATTCCCCTTTTAATGGTTATAAGGTTATCCAAACAAGGAGAAACGTGTGAAAAATTTGAGAGAAAATTTGGAGAGTTTGGAGATTGGCGTTATAGGAGTTCTTTCTTTCATGTAATTTCTTTCTTAAGATTTTTTTTGTTGTAAACGATAGATTTGTTAATGTCCTTTTCTATCCTTTATCTTTTGTTTTCTCTATTATGAGTAGCTAACTTTCTTACTTAGTACTTGTAATGAGGATTTTAGGAGGATGATTCATCCATAATGATCACTCGTCTTTTTTATATAAGCTTGATTTATTTCCGCTAAAGCATTGTATGTGATTTCATATTGCTAGTATATTGTAATCACACTTGATTTTTTTATTCCCAATAATCTAGCAACTCATGAATACATTAGATCCCGCAGAAATAAAAGTAGTTCATATCAGTTTTGAGAAAAACTAATGTCACTCCTCCGGCTTTTCATGATTTCAAATTCAAAGCAATTTTTATATAAATTAAGATTGAAAGAGATTTCACTTAATTTTTATAAAGATTAGGAAATGGTTAACACTAGCGGGTGACTATTTTATTTTCAAATCTCCGGTCACGATTTTATAAAAAAAAGATAAGGTGAAACATTTCTAAATCAAACTCCTAATTGAACCTATACCAAGTACTAAGACCTTCTCTCTAATAGATTTCATCAAAATTATTTCACTGAAAAACCCGACCAAATTAGCTACGAGTATTCGACGGTTCAAAGATTTAATACGACACTTGTCTTCATATACTACGGTTTGATAGGTGTACTTGCTTGCATCGGATTGCTAGTTAGGATTTATTTTGCGAATATAATTTTTATCACCACAACACCGAGGAAAAAAAATCAACTCCTCTTGGTTAAACATAACGACAGTTATAAAACACATTGCCTAATTCACAAAAGAAACCTATGTGAAATATACAACAGTACTTGTATAACATTTAAGTGCATATTAATATTAACGAAGCGAATGCCAGACGCTTGAACACATGCTACACGCAACTGTTAAATAAATATTAAATGTCAATCAGTTAAGCAATTCGACATCTAACAAAGAGCACGAAAAATGAACTCTTTAATATACAATCAGTGTTAATAAAAGAAGTTAGGTGCAACCAGGCTAAACGCAAAAGCTCAGAACACATAATAAGCTTCAGATCAGTGACCTCATTATCATCTGGCCAACAGTCCATGTGAGCCTCAGACGTGGAGTCCTCAGCCACAGTTCCAGACTTAGAGATTTTCAGATATAAATTTGTGTTTCACTCAGTGAGCACTTCAGTTCAGGGCAACTTCAGGTCACGATTTGGGCTCCATAATCAGATTAAGTGCAATAATTCATAAAATATGAAATTTGATTATTAAATCTCTAGAAAGAATTCAGGGTACCAAAAATCGGTACAGAGAGAAACTCAGATAACAAGACAGAATCTATAAAGCAACTTTATAGATAACAATTTATAAGGTTGCAGACAGATTATTCAGAAGCATACATTAATAATTAAAAGCACCTATTTTTATATACAAATTAATTATGTATTTTTAGTGTTAATGGGAGGAGTAATCTCTCTTACTCACCAGTTGAGTTGACACGTCTTCGAACATTTCTTTTTAGGGATCCCCGGTGGGAAACAACGCTTAGGATAAGCGTCGTGGTTCTTCATTCTTGTTTGTCCTTCCCTTCAATTGTATTTCTAATCAGTTGTGAACTAAATATATGGGAACTATCTAATGTTTTTGATGTATCAAACACTATTATGCTTTCAGTAATTCAGATTTTTATGGTTCTTTCCATTACTAATTGGCCTTGTAAATCAGAATTTGGGGTACTTTTGTTTGCCATTAACTGCATATCTTATTTTCGCTGAAATTCTCTTAGTACTTTTATTTATGGCTACTATGTACCCAGTTTAGTGCCGCTACTTGGTTTATTTTTTTTATCACGGGGTCCGGCTGAACTGCTAATTTGTTGTTAAACTTGGTTAGGGTGTTGCATTCCAATGACAGATACCGCTGATCTCCTCTATCATTGATCTCTCCAAAGATCTCGTCGGTTCCAACAATAGGCCACACAATCCTTCGTCTTTCCAGCGTAAACCTCCTTCGCCTAGCACCAGGCCCACGAGTCTCACCATTTCTTACCAGCGCCGACCTCGTTCACCTAGCACTTGTTTCCAACAGCTGTGTCCTGGGAGCAATCTCTATTCAGCACCTGATTCTCGACTAATCTACAACCTGATTTTGTACTTGATTCCAGTGTTGATTCTTGCCTAATCTACAACTGCATTCCCTAACCTAGATCAACTTCTCCACTTGTTTCCTCTACTTAGACGACTACTAGAGCAATCTTATGATGTCCTCAAAATGTTTCCCCATCCGGTAATGAAGATTTAAAACAGTAAGAGATGTTGAGGCGACTACTTAACCGTATTAGCTTCCTCGTCCAATGTTCAGATGTCGCAGATGAGTGCATGGTTCGGCTCATTAAAAATTACTATCGTGCCTTTGGATGAGACCAACTATCTCGAATGGTCTTGCGCTGCTCGACATGCTATTTGAAGGCATCAGTTATATAGCTACATTGATAGTACAGTGGTTCAGCCACCCAAGAGTGATCCCCCTTGGAAGGAGTAGGGTATTGATAACTCTATTGTTGGCTCATGGCTCCATTCTATGTTACTGAAGGTTTTTGGAGCTACATTCTTATGAATTAAGCGTATGAGATACAGATACGTTCTTGTGAGTCATACTCCCAAATTGATAGCCCTACTTGGGTGAATAAACTCACTCGTCGTATTCATCAATTTTGGCGGGGTCGATGAATGTCTCATCTTATTTCTATTAGTTTGAAAGGTCACATCAAGAAGTTAATTACTTTGAGATTTTCACTCCCGCGAGCACTGTCGATTTTATCAAGTTGCAGAAGAAAGAAGAGCACTACAGAGTGCATGTATTCATGATGGGCCGAAACATGGAGTTTGATACCGTCCGTGCGTACTTACATCCGCCATCGCTCCTGCAATCTTCTCTCAGAGAGGAACTAAGCATAGAACACGGTGATGAAGACTGCGGGAGATCCCTAACTTCAAGCATGACACCTGATCGTTATGCCATGGCAACTTTTGGTCGTGAAACATCGGCACTTCCGGTCATTTGTGTGATTACTGTGGTAAGAAAGGACATGTTCGTGATTTTTGTTTTCGTCTTCATCCACACATTGCACATCTGGGTCGAGGAATCCGTAGACTTAGCCAAAGACCGGAAAGGGGTTCACGACGGCTAAGGTCATGATCAGGTGAGGCTGCTTATACTACTGAGTTCCATGAGTAGTCTATTAAGTAGAAATCGGATTGTATATTTCACTTACCCTAAATCGGGCACCACAAACATATATATAGGTACATTAGCACGTGACATAACACGTGGAATACAGAATCTCAATATGAAATAAAAGCAAATATTCAACTCTCCCCCTCAAGTGGGGAATATATATTGATCATTCTCAACTTGTCAGTATTGTTCTTGAAGTTTTCGTTGCATAGCCCCTTGGTGAAAACATCAGCAAACTGATCAAATGAGCTCACAAATGGAGTGTAGATATTCCCCTTGTCGATGTGTTCTTTGATGAAGTGCCTATCAACTTCCACATGTTTGGTCCTGTCATGTTGAACTGGATTGTGTGCAATGCTGATGGTTGCCTTGTTGTCACAGTAGATAGTAATACGTTTGTTCACTTGAAGGCCCAAATCCTGGAGAATGGTTCTCAACCACAGTCCCTCACAAATGCCTTGAGCCATAGCTCTGTATTCTGCTTCAGCAGTTGAGCGAGCAACCACATTCTGCTTCTTGCTCTTCCATGAAACCAGGTGGCCTCCCACAAATGTGCAGTACCCCGTGGTTGACTTTCTATCATCTTGACTACCAGCCCAATCAGCATCAGTAAATACCTCAACCTCTAACGACTGATTAGCCCTGAACAGAATCCCATGCCCTGGTGTTTTTTTGAGATATCGCGACACTCTAAAGGCAGCCTGCTGATGACATAACGTAGGGGAGTGCATATACAGGCTTAGGACACCCAACACATACGTGATATCAGGGCGAGTATGGGACAGATATATGAGCCTCCCAACCAGTCGTTGGTATTTTGAGGCGTCCGCTTTCTTCCCACTAATATCTGCATCAATCTTATGATTAGCCTCAATTGGAGTGTCAACAGGAGCACACCCAAGCATCCCAGTCTCCTCCAGAAGATCAAGAGTATACTTCCTTTGGGAAATGAAGATCCCCTGTCGGGACCTCGCAACTTCAATTCCCAAAAAATATTTCGGTTTTCCCAAATCCTTGACTTCAAATTCTTCACCCAGTTGTTTTTTCAAGTATTTGATCTTATCTAAGTCAGCTCCGGTAATGATGATATCGTCCACGTACACAATAAGGATAGAAACCAGAGCACCCTTCCTCTTGATGAAGAGGTTATGATCATCTTGACTTTGAGTATATCTAAGTCGTAGCATGGTCTTGTTAAAACGCACAAACCACGCTCTCGGAGACAGTTTCAGTTCATACAAAGATTTTAGCACGCGACAGACCCTCTGGTTGGACTCTTTGACATCAAGGCCTGGGGGAATATCCATATAGACCTCCTCTTCCAGATCACCATGCAGGAATGCATTCTTGACATCGAGCTGCAGTAGCTCCCATCCGCGAATCACAGCACAAGAAAGAAGCACACGGATTGAGTTCATCTTGGCAATATGAGCAAAGGTCTCCTAGTAGTCAATGCCTTGAGCTTTGGTATATCCTCGAGCCACTAAACGAGCTTTGTATCGCTCCACCACCCCATCTTGGTTCTGTTTGACAGTGAAGACCCAACAGGATATGACCGTTCGCTTCCCAGGGGGAAGGCTAGTGAGCCGCCATGTTTTATTTTTATCCAAGGCACTCAGTTCCTCGTCCATAGCCTATTTCCATTCAGGTATCTGAACAGCCTCCTGTCATGTCTTAGGAATCACAATAGATGAAAGAGTGCAGATAAAAGCTTTATAAGCCCGAGATAGATGAGTATAACAAATGTAGTTGGCAATGGGGTGTTTGGTGTCAACCCTTTTACCTATAAGACATGCAAGAGGAACATGGAGGTCATCATCTGAATCTGGAGCAGAGACGGTCACTGGTACTGGCGGAACATTCACAGTCTGCACTTGCTCAACAGTCCTGGGACGACGTGGGTACATGTATAATATAGGTGGAGCGGAGGTGGAAGGAGGGGAAGCGACAACAATTGAAAGAGGAGATTCAATGTTAACAATTGGAAGAGGAGATTCAATGTTAACAATTGAAAGAGGAGATTCAATGTTAACAATTGGAAGAGAAGATTCGATGTTCTCGTCACCGTCACCGCTCGTCTCTCCCTAACGAGGACGAAAGTACGACTCCCCCTCACGAAATGTGACATCCACAGTGCAATAGTAGCGCCGAGTCGGAGGATGATAACAATGATACCCTTTGGTGGTAGGAGAGTACCCAACAAAGATACACCGCAGGGAACGCGCATCAAGCTTATCACGATGCGGGGTATGAACCTAGACAAAATAGACGGAGCCAAAGATACGAGGAGCAAGATGAGGTGTGGACGATATGTTGTTTGGCAAGACGCGATAGGGACGTATCAAATGAGAGGGCACGAGACGGAAGACGGTTAATGAGATGAGCAGCTGTGAGAACTGCATCACCCCAGTAGGATTTGGAAAGGTGCATAGCAAGGAGTAAACACCGAGCCACCTCCAGCAAATGTCTATTCTTCCGTTCGGCCACCCCATTTTGGGTGAAAGTGTGGACGCACGTGGTTTGATGTATGATGTCATTATCAGATAGATAGGCCCCCAAAACACCCCGATCATCATATTCCTCACCATTATTACTACGCAACACACGAATTTTGCCACCAAATTGTAGATTCTGAAAGTGAGAGTTAGATCTGAAATACTCTAGAGGGGGGGGGGTGAATAGAGTATTCTTAAAAAATTCTTAACAGCTATTACAGCTTTTGCTGTGAATTAAAAGTGCAGAAATAAATATAGCTGGCACACAATAAACCTAAAGCACAAACACAGCAAGAACAAAAGAAAAAGGGGCAACCAGACGACACAAAAATTTTATAGTGGTTTCCCAACCTGGGTACATCCACTCTTCTACCACCTTTGGTAGGAATGCACTCAGATTTTTGATCAGGTGTCTGACACCAATGAGCTTTTGATCAGATGCTCAAAAACCAACTCAAGTCTTTTGATCAGGAGACTTGCAACCAAGGAATCACTTTTGAAGGAAGATGACAACCCTTTATACAGTGGGGGGGTGAGAGATGATTTTATCTTCTCTTTATCAATATACAACAGAGAAGACTGTGGATTTGATTATAGTTTATGGCTCCCCCTGAGATGTAGAATGAATCAGGGAAAAACAGGAGCTAAGCTTCAGGGTGATAGGTCTTCAAACTGAATTCTTGACCAGCAATAATCTTCAGGAATTTCTTTGACAGATGATACTGATGTTGTCCTTTTGAAGTGTCCTGGAGTGCTTGAAGAAAGAAGACTCTAGATATAGCTATTGTTGTTCTTCTTCTTCTTCAGGTACTGATGAGCTTTTGGTCGAGGGCTTCTCTGTATCAGAGAATGCTTCTTGTTGACAGAGCAGATTGTTCAAGACTGAATATTTCTCTGTAATCTCTGTATGCCTCTGAGTTCACTGTGCTCTGTCTAAAACTTTCTTAATGATCCTTGATTCTTATTTTGTTATTCTCTTCTTTTCTTTTATATTTTCTGTCGAAATTTGTCCTTCAAAAATTGAATTCTTCTACAATTAATGCTGACAGCCTTGAGAATAAACGACATTGATTTATTTCCCCAACTGTCACATGGAAAAACGGCAAACAATGATCCTGGAGAAGACCATAATTAATGCCCTTTCTAACAGTTACATTCAGAGAATGTTAGAGCATTAATTACTCAGGAATTATCGCATTAGAGTGGGGACAGAAGGCCGGAAATAACTAAGTCTGGAATCGTCGAACAGATAGCAGAATTCGTCGAACTGAGTACGCAGTTCGTCGAGCTGCTATGTTGAGTTCGTCGACCAGACGGCTTCTGTTCGTCGAGCTGAGTTCCATGATCGTCGAGCTGGAAACTGAACTGTTGTCTCGTCTGAACTTTGCCTATTCTGTGTATGAAGTTCGTCGAGCTGGTAAATATGTTCGTCGACTGGAGTTCAGCATTTATTCTGGAGTTGTCATATATTCTGTGTGTCGACTGATATCCTGTGTGTCGACACAAGTCTTCTGTGTGGTGTCGACATAATCCTTCCACAGTGTCGACTGATGATCTGGGTGTCGACACAAGTTCTTCTAGTGTCGACTCAGTTGGTGTCGACATATACTCTGAGTGTCGATACAAGTCTTCTGGTTCTTAGTTGTTGAAGTAGATGATCCAGAATTCGTCGGGCAGAGAACTGAGTTCGTCGACCTGAGACTAGAGAAAATAGTCTTGACAGAATGCTGTAGTAATCCAAGGATTCGTCAACCAAAGAATAGAGTTCGTCGAGCTAAGTCTGCAGAACCTTGAATTCGTCGAGCTGAAAATGATTCTGAACTTAGAGAAAAATTGATAAACCTCTGACAATAGAGTTGAAGTGGAAGTCCAGAAATCGTCGAGCAAAAAATGAAGTTCGTCGACCTGAGATCTAGGTTCGTCGACCTGAGTCTAGAGAACAGTCTGGACTTAGAATTCTGAAGGTGGAGTCCAAGGATCGTCGATCTGTGACTGAAGTTCGTCGAGCTCAGCTCAGAGAATATTTCTCTAAGATCGTCGAGCTGAGAACGACTATCGTCGACCTGAGTTCGACGAACGTCGAACTCATTTTACTTAGTTTCTTGAGAAATCTCTGAATCTCTGGAAAAACTCTAAGTCTTGAGTCTCTGGCAGTCTGATGATGGCTTGTCCATGTGATGTTGTTACTGAGGACTTGACCTAGACTCTAGGACACAACTATGACCCTGGCTATACATGTTGGGTCACATCATCCTAGGTTAGTGAACCTAGTTCAAATCAAACTAGAGATCCAACAATCTCCCCCTATTTGGGTGAGGTCACTAATACACTCAAAATAAAAACATAAAGTAAACAAAGCAGGAAAAACATATATCTGGCAGAGATAATTAACACATGCAGCAGATATATTTACACAAGAGCTTTGTTCAGACAATATGAAATAGTTTAAGAGAGAAAAATAGAAATAAAATAGTTCAGATTTCATTTCTTCTGCTTCTTCTCCTGATACTTTACATCCTTGCCCTTGTCTCCTGGCTTGGTAAATATTATTTCCCTATTTGGATTTGAAGCTTGTTCCACAGTCATTGTCATGTCAGCAGCCCCTATAATCTTCAGAGAGGTAGCTCTAGGGACCACTGCTTCAGGATGTAATTTCATATAATCATCAACATTAAAAATTTTGTTAGCTTTTTCAAACCTTTTCAGTTCTTCTCTCTTGTATTTGGACATTGTAGTGTATTCAGAAATATCCTTCCCTTCAGCTTTTGCCTTGTTAATCATAAAAAGACCTACTAGTTACTGGAACCTGTCCATTCTAGTTGTGTTGGTTGTTTCTGGATCTTCATAAGGAACAGGAGGAGAGGTTGATCTTCTAGAACTTTCAGCTTGTTGATGTTGATGCTGTTGATGTTGTTTTCCTGAAGAGTGTTGTCTGTGCTGACTGCTACCAGAGGAAGATCTGTCATGATGTCTTTGATAAGTTTGAACAGGGGCAGACCTTTGAGAGCTTGAACCAGGAGCACCAGCTGCAGGAGGAGGAGGAGGTGATGGATCTTTTCTATACCTTTGAACTGGTGGAGGAGGGTACCTTCTACTCTTCTTTCTTTGCTTCTGCTGATTCTTAGATAGCCATATCCATGCTGGCATCCCTTTGTATGAAGTTATCTTTTGAAGAATGTAATAAGGAGTGTCATTATTTGGATTAGGCTTAGGAGCAGTAGCAGGAGAAGCTTTTCTTTTCTTTGATACTTGCTTCCTCTTCTTTGTATCCTCCTCATCTGAGTCATCATCCTCATCTTCATCATCATCATTTTCAGGACCCTGAGGGTTATCATATAAATCATTCAAAGCTTTCAAAGCCTCAGCAGAAATAACAGGCTTTTCTGGAGCAGGAGCAGGAGTTTCAACAAGAGTTGGAGGAGAAGCTACAAAAGAATCAGAACTAACTTGGACAGAGCTTTCAGCTGCTGCCTTATTTTTCTCTTCAATATCAGTCAAGATCAGTTCATCTAGATCTGGCAATGGAGAGTCATCCATGACATAACTAGGAGCAGAATAAATTTCTGAAGGAGCTGGAATAACTGTGGGCTCAGGAACAGCAAAACTATCACTGAGTTGCTTTGCAACTTGAAGACTTACTGGAGATGTATATGGTACAATAGTCAAGTATGGTTTACTAGTATATTCTGCTGTAAGATATCTCAAAACTGCAAATTTAAAATTTTTCAAAAAAATTTCTAAATCAACTGTGGGATTAATGATGAAATCACCACCAGTAATTATTGTCTCAGAGACTGACACTTCCAAGTCCATGTCAGTATCAATAAAATTAATAAAATCAAGATCATCTGTATCAATATACTCTGTACAGTCTGCTGCTACTGTTGCTGCCTCTGCTGCTGGAGCTGCTACTGCTGGAACTACTGCAGCTACATCATCAGACATCTCCCCCTGCATGGGTTCAGTAAGACCTGAAGCTATGCCCCTGACTGAAGATGGGGCAGTAGTGAGGGCAGTGATCTGTGCAGATAGGGAAGTAATTGAAGTAGCAAGAGGTGTAATGGCCTCTGCTATTAGTGTTTTGAGAAGGGGAGTGAGGAGGGCAATGAGAGAAGTAATTGTGGAGGTGTCCAATGGTGGAGTGGTAGATGGTGTTGCAGAAGGTGTAGAAGTGGGAACTGTGGGAGGGATAGAAAGTGGAGCATCTGGTATGTGAACATCTGGAGGGGATGCATGTTGAGGGATGGTAGATGTTGATGGGGATGGATGAGTGGCATCTTCCATGTGGGTGATTGGAGGAAGAGGGGAATTGGGAGGTGATGGTGGTATGTTGAAAAATGGTATGGAGGATAAATGAGGAGGAAGTGGAGATGATGGAGGAGATGGTGCTGGTGAAGCATGTGGAGATTCTGGTGGAGTAGGAGGTTGAGTAGGGGATGATGGAGGTGTGGAAGAGGGATGGATTTGTGTTGCTGGGAGGGGGCTGGAAGAGATGGTGGTGTTGGATGAATCTCTTCAGTAGGTTGGGGAGTGACTTTAACAGCCCTGGTGCCTTCAGAAGCTGGGGTGGAAGAGGTAGAAGCCTTGGATGGCTTAGTGATGGTCCTCTCCCATCTTCCAAACAAGGCACATGTAAGTCTTTTGCTGGCATTAATGAATATGCTCTGGGAGACCAGGGATTCATCAGCTTTTTCTTGTAAAAAGATCCCTAGAATCCTTCCAAAGCAAATTTCCTTTTTATTGTTTTTCTTCTTTATCAGATCAAAAAGAATCTATGTGCTCAATCCACCTGTTTCTTATTTATGATTGCACACATGACTAGAAACTGGTGTCTGGTGATATAGTCATGAGCAGTATGTTTCCCAAGCAAAACTTTTCCAACCAAATCTGCCAAAAACTTATAAGGGGCAGAGAGGTGTTTATTCAATAGTTTATTAGGGTCGTCTCCAGTATAACCCATTAGGCCCAGTATCACGTCAGACTCCTCTATTTCAATCTCTAGTTTCTCTTCTCCATTACTTAATCCAAAAATTTCAGTTAAAATTGCGGGAGTTAAGGAGACGGGGTTACCCGCAATGGTGCCTGTCATCGTATTCTCCTTTGTTGGCGATAGGGTGTAGACCCATTCTCTGATTTCAGTGCTGTGTAGTTTGATTTTTCTTGTCATCAAGGTTTTGAGTTCTTGTTATTCAAGTAGTTCCAGAATGTAATGGAATATGGGATCAGAATGCTGAAACGAATCAAAGTCCACATCAAAACCTATATCGAACTTCATGCCTGCGAGAATGCTTGCCTGAATCGCCATGGAATCACCTGCAAGAGAGACACAAAAACAGCGATCAAGTGCAAATGAACAGAAAGCGCGGGACGGAGTTCGCAGAAAACCTAAATATAGGGTTTTCAAGAATATGAATCGATAGACTCCATTCCACGAAAATAGAAATAATTCTTCGAACTGAGTTCGACAAAATAATTTTGAATGAAATAATTCGTCGATCTTATCCAGAAGAATTTAAGACAGTTCGTCGAACTCCGTTCGACGAATATCTTCTGAAGCAAGTTCGTCGAACTCCGTTCGACGAAAATTGTTTCACTCACAGAGAGTTCGTCGATCTCCGTTCGACGAATATCTCTCAAACTTTCCCCGGTTCGTCGAACTCCGTTCGACGAACTTTGGAAAATTCGTCGAGTGCAGACAGAAATTAAATAAAGTCTTCTCCATTGATCATTCCAAGTTGATTTACAAAGAACATATGATTTCTCTCATCCAGAGATTTGGTGAATATATCAGCCCTTTGTAAATCAGTGTAGATATAGACAAGCTTGATTTTATTTTTGTCTACACACTCTCTAATGAAATGATGTCTTATGTCAATATGTTTTGTCTATAAGTTGATTTTGTATCCAAAGCATATTTGAACAACAGCTGCCTGCTGCAATATATTCTGTTTCAGCTGTTGAGGTTGACACTGATGTTTATTTTTTACAAAACCAAGATATTAATCTCATACCCAGGAACTGACAAGTCCCTGAAGTACTTTTTTCAATCTACTCTGCATCCAGCAAAATCAGCATCAGAGTATCCAGTTAACTCAAATTCTGATTTAGCAGGATATCATAGGCCTAGATTAGGACAACTCTTTATATATCTCAAAATCTTTTTTAGTAAAATTAGGTGAGATTCTTTAGGGTTCAACTGGAACCTATCACAAAGACATGTGACAAACATAATATCTGACCTAATTGCTGTGAGGTATAATAGAGACCCAACAATGCCCCTATAAAGTTTCTAATCCACAGGTTTCCCTGGTACATCAGAGTCCACAACAGCATTGGTAGTCATGGGTGTTTTCTTTGCTGAGACATCAACCATCTCAAATTTCTTTAGAAGTTCTTTAGCATATTTTGCTTGAGAGATGAAGATGTCATCAGGGAGCTGCTTCACTTGGAGACCAAGGAAGTAGGAAAGCTCACTCATGCTACTCAATTCAAATTTGGAATGCATGAGGTCAGAGAACCTCTTGCATAATTTGGAATCTGTAGAGCCAAATATAATATCATCTACATAGATTTGTACTAATAAGATTTGG
This sequence comes from Platanthera guangdongensis, assembly GCA_039583875.1. Lineage (NCBI taxonomy): Eukaryota > Viridiplantae > Streptophyta > Magnoliopsida > Asparagales > Orchidaceae > Platanthera > Platanthera guangdongensis. The sequence continues at coordinate 94,148,158 of CM077162.1, read as the reverse complement.
TTCTTATGATATCTAGTGAAAATTGTTTTATCTACAGTTGTTCTTGTAAATTTATGCTCTAATAGAAAACTATCTAAGGTCTCATACCAAGCTCTTGAAGCTTGCTTTAGACCATAAAAAGCCTTATGCAATTTAAAAACATGAGAGGGGTAAGTTGGAGAAACAAAACATGGAGGTTGTTCTACATAAACCTCTTCTTTTAGCACTCCATTTAGAAAATCACTATTCACATACATTTGGAAGACTTTGAATCTTTTGTATGCTACATAGGCAAAGAATATTCTTATGGCTTCCAACCTTGCAACAGGTGCAAAGGCTTGATCATAATCAATTCCTTCTTCTTTTCTATATCCTTGAGCAACAAGTCTAGCCTTGTTTCTCACAATGATTCCTTAGGTATCCAGCTTGTTTCTGAAAACCCAATTGGTTCCAATAACTGGGTAGTTTTGGGGTCTTGAAACCAAATCTCAAACTCTACATTTCTCAAATTGATTTAGTTCCTCCTGCATTGCAAGGATCCAGTGGGGATCCTGCTCAGCATCATAGATGGATAGAGGTTCAACCTGAGAGAGAAAACAGGCATGCATCAAATCTTGGGTGAGTTGATGTCTTGTCTGTACACCTGCTCATATGTCTCCAATCACTTGAGATCTGGGGCGATCCCTAAGTGTGACAAAATCAGTGAGTGGAGTTGGTTGTGCAACAACATTTGGAATTAATTCCTCCTGTGGAATTATATTTGTTGTTGGTAGAGATTCATTTTCTTCAGCTTCTTCTTTTTCACTTTCTTCAATGCCTTGTGGAGAGGGATGAGTTGGAATCTCTTGGGTGAGGTTTAGTCCATCCAAGGTCTCACACAAGTGGGGTACCTGCAGGTTGCTATTGGTAGAAACTTCTTTCTTCTTGCAATACATGTTAGTCTCATCAAATGAAACATGAATGGACTCTTCAATTTTTAATGTTGATTTATTAAAAACCCTATAGGCCTTGCTTACTTAAGAATATCCTAGAAAAATTCCTTCTTCAGCATTAGCCTCAAACTTTCTAATGTATTTTTTGTTGTTGTTATGAATGTAACATAAACATCCAAATACTTTGAAGTAATTGATTTTAGGTTTCTTCCCTTTGAGCAATTCATAGGGAGTCATGTTCTTTAGTTTATGAATTAGACTCCTGTTCAGGACATAATTTGCTGTGCTTACAGCCTCTGCCCAAAAGGTTAGGGGCATGTAAGCATCTGCAAGCAATGTACCTGAAACTTCAATTAGTGTCCTATTTTTCCTTTCAGCTACCCCATTTTGTTGGGGAGTTCTAGGAGCTGAGAAGCAATGTCTGATACCTTCCTTCTCACAGAACTCATGCATAAGAAGAGACTTAAACTCTGTGTCATGATCACTTCTGATCAATGCAACATGAGTAGAGAACTCAATCTGTATGGTCCTGAGAAAGTCTGTAAGAATCTTGAAGGTATCTGACTTAGATCTCAGAAAAAATACCCAACTGAAGCTGAAGAAGTCATCCACTATAACCAAAGTGTAGGATTTCCCTCCTAGACTTTGTACAGCAATGGGTCCAAAGAGATCCAAATGTAGCAAGTACAAAATCCTAGGTGAATCACTATTATTAACAGATTTAAAACTAGTTTTAGTTTGCTTGCCTAATTGACAAGCCCTTCAGAGACCTTCCTTTTTGTAGGGACCAGAAGGTAAACCTCTAACAAGATTGTGTTTAGATAGCCTAACAATGTTTTCCAGATTTACATGACCTAGTCTTTTGTGTCATAAGTTATTCTGATTAGTAGTTAAATTAAGTAAACAGATATCAGTTTTGGCAGAAAGAAAATTTACTAAGTATATGTTGCATTGTCTATTTTCAATTAAAACTATTTGATTGTTTTTATCAATAATAGAACAAGTGGATGGGTTAAAGTATACCTGATAACAATCATCACATAACTGACTTATGAAGATGAGGTTATGCTTGAGTCCACTTATATATGTCACCTTTTGAATGTGACAGCTCCTATTGTTACTTCTCCAAATCCTTCTGACTGACCACATTTGGAGTCACCAAAGATAACCTTTGGCCCCAGCTTGTACTTGTAGTAGGATAAGATATCCTTGCTGCCAGTCATATGTTTGGAGCAGCCACTATCCAGGTACCAAGTTTGATTTACCCCTGGACAGCTCTTCACCTGCAATAGAAGACAGTTAATGGTTTTTGACCCAGGTTACCTTGGGTCCTTTGTATTGCTGATAAGAGAAGCTGGAAATAACAGAGAATTCAGGTTGGGACTTGTATCCTATGTGGTGATATCTCCTAGGTGGTATGATCCAGTCAGCTAGTGGATTAAATGGTTTCTTAGAAATATTTAAGTTGCTGTTGGAATTATAGTTTTGATTAAGTCTTCCTGAGTTCGACGAATTTCTGTAAGTTCGTCGACCAGAGTTCGACGAATTGGGTTGAAATCGTCGATCTCTGCCCAAAGAATGAACATGTTCATTTTCTGTGCCCCACGTTCGACGACCTCTGCTAGACGAACCATACAGAGTTCGTCGATCGCAGTTAGACGAATAAATGTAACTATAGTTTGCGTTCAGAGTTCGGCGATCTGGGTTCGACGAACTGGCCCCATTTCGTCGATCTGAGAATGACGAAAATTGCTGAACCTTGTTTTTCCTAGGTGTTTTCTGGTTTTTGGTTTTCTGTCCTACTGTCTTACGGATCTTTTCTACTGTTTGTTTGTCATTTACTGTTTCTTTCCCTTTAGCAGATACAAATTTTATTGGGGTTGATAAAATGTTCTTCCTGAGAATGGGGGGCAAACCTGATGGAGCACCCAAGTCTTGCTTGTCATTAAGTCTGGCATTAACAGTACTTGTGATATCCATCAGCTTGAGGCTTCTCCCATTGAGAGTTTCCTCAAGTTGTTTGGCCTCACAAAGCTCAGTTTTTAGTGAAATTATTTTTCATTTGCTAAGTTTAATTCATCTTTTAACCTAATGTTTTCAGATTGAACATCCTCTAAGTTTCCTAATTTTTCCCTAAGAATTTTAGTTTCTTTTTCAGAATTAATCAAATCTATGCACATTAACTTGAAATCAGATTTAAATGTTTCAGAGCTGTAGTCAAAGGAGGACAATATCTGATCTGCCTCTGATTCAGACACTCATTCATCTTCAGACTCTTCTTCTTCTGAGTGACTTCTGGAGGCATCAATTATCATGAGGCAAACCTCCTTTGCTCTTGCTTCTTCCTCATCTTCACTAGAGCTTGAAGATGTTGACTCATCTTCTGACTCACTCCAGGTCTCAGACACAAATCTCTTTTCCTTCTTCTTGTGTTTGCTGGAAGAGGGTTTGCTGGTGTGCTGTCTTCTGATTTTCTTCTATCTTCTCTTCTCTTTCTTCTGGTTCTCTGGACAATCAGAGAGGAAGTGTCCTGGCTTCCTGCATCCATAGCACACAATTTCTTTGGTTGATGTCTTATCATATTTTGGCTTGTCATCTTTTTTGATGACTTTCTCCTGAAATCTTTTTTGGTCATCTTGTAGAATCTTTTAGCAAATAGACTCATGAGCTCTTCATTTGATATTGCAGTCTCTGCCTCTTCAGTGGCTTTAAAGGCAATATTTTGTTCTCTTCTGGCTGCTGGAGGTGTTTTTTGTTCAGCTGCCTCCCTGATCTTTATCAGCTGTTTATATGACTTCAATTTGCATAACAGAGATTCAGTTGAAATCTCATTCAGGCATCTGGCCTCCTTGATGGGCCAGATTCTTGTATCCCATGAGCTTAAGAAGCACATCAGGATCTTGTCATTCACTTCAGTAACAGTGATGTTCTTATACAAAATTTTTAGCTCATTGATAATTAAGCTTAACCTATTATACATATCAGAAACTGTCTCAGATTCTTCCTTCTTAAAGTTCTCATATAGGGATATGAGATTTGATCTCTTATCCTTTCTCTCATCTGCTGATTCATCCACCATTTGGTTTAGAGAATCTCAAATGGCTTTTGCTGAGGTGCACTCAGCAACCTTCTGGAAGATATCATCTGACATAGTTTGTGCCAGGATATTCATAGCTTTGACATCTGCAATTTTTGCCTTTCTTTGAGTTTCAGTCCACTCAGGTGGTGGAACTGCTGTTGAACTTGTAGGTGTTGCAGAGGTGGATGTTTGTGGGGGACCTGTCAAGATTGAATTGTAGATGTCTTCATCAATGGAATTCATGTACAGTCTAATTCTTGCCTTCTAGATGACAAACCTACTAAGGTTGCAAACTGGAGGTCTGGTGCTTGCATAATCTTTGTTTTGTGTCATGGCTGTGTTTATAATTTAAATGAAAATAAAATAATGTGTAGATCTAACAAAGGATCTTTGGTTCAAGATTTAACTTGTACAACCAAAGGAACCTCCTCTGATACGAATTGAAAGTGAGAGTTAGATCTGAAATACTCTATAGGGGGGTGAATAGAGTATTCTTAAAAAATTCTTAACAGCTATTACAGCTTTTGCTGTGAATTAAAAATGCAGAAATAAATATAGCTGGCACACAATAAACCTAAAGCACAAGCACAACAAGAACAAAAGAAAAAGGGGCAACCAGACGACACAAAAATTTTATAGTGATTCCCCAACCTGGGTACATCCACTCTTCTACCACCCTTGGTAGAAATCCACTCAGACTTTTTGATCAGGTGTCTGACACCAATGAGCTTTTGATCAGGTGCTCAAAAATCAACCCAAGTCTTTTGATCAGGAGACTTGCAACCAAGGAATCACTTTTGAAGGGAGATGACAACCCTTTATACAGTGGGGGGAGTGAAAGATGATTTTGTCTTCTCTTTCTCAATATACAACAAAAAAACTGTGGATTTGATTATAGCTTATGGCTCCCCCTGAGATGTAGAATGAATCCGGGAAAAACATGAGCTAAGCTTCAGGGTGATAGGTCTTCAAACTGAATTCTTGACCAGCAATAATCTTCAGAAACTTCTTTGATAGAGAATGTTGACTTCTTTGAAGAAAGAAGACTCTAAATAGATGGTTCTTCTTCAGGTACTGATGAGCTTCTGGTCGAGGGCTTCTCTGTATCAGAGAATGCTTCTTGTTGACAGAGCAGATTGTTCAAGACTGAATATTTCTCTGTAATCTCTGTATGCCTCTGAGTTCACTGTGCTGTCTAAAACTTTCTTAATGACCCTTGATTCTTATTTTGTTATTCTCTTCTTTTCTTTTATATTTTCTGTCAAAATCTGTCTTTCAAAAATTTGAATTCTTCTGCAATTAATGCTGACAGCCTTGAGAATAAACGACATTGATTTATCTCCTCAACTGTCCCATGGAAAAACGACAAGCAATGATCCTGAAGAAAACCATAATTAATGTTCCTTCTAACGGTTAAATTCAGAGAATGTTAGAGCATTAATTACTCAGGAATTATCGCATTAGAGTGGGGACAGAAGGCCGGAAATAACTAAGTCTGGAATCGTCGAACTGAGTCCACAGTTTCTCGAGCTGAGATGTTGAGTTCGTCGACCAGACGGCTTCTGTTCGTCGAGCTGAGTTCCATGATCGTCGAGCTAGAAACTGAACTGCTGTCTCTTCTGAACTTTGCCTATTCTGTGTCTGAAGTTCGTCGAGCTGGTAAATATGTTCGTCGACTAGAGTTCAGCAATTATTCTGGAGTTGTCATATATTCTGTGTGTCGACTGATATCCTGTGTGTCGACACAAGTCTTCTGTGTGGTGTCGACATAATCTTTCCACAGTGTCGACTGATGATCTGGGTATCGACACAAGTTCTTCTAGTGTTGACTCAGTTGGTGTCGACATATACTCTGAGTGTCGACACAAGTCTTCTGGTTCTTAGTTGTTGAAGTAGATGATCCAGAATTCGTCGGGCAGAGAACTGAGTTCGTCGACCTGAGACTAGAGAAAATAGTCTTGACAGAATGCTGTAGTAATCCAAGGATTCGTCGACCAAAGAATAGAGTTCGTCGAGCTAAGTCTGGAGAACCTTGAATTCGTCGAGTTGAAAATGATTCTGGACTTAGAGAAAAATTGATAAACCTCTGGCAATAGAGTTGAAGTGGAAGTCCAGAAATCGTCGAGCAAAGAATGAAGTTCGTCGACCTGAGAACTAGGTTCGTCGACCTGAGTCTAGAGAACAGTCTGGACTTAGAATTCTGAAGGTGGAGTCCAAGGATCGTCGATCTGTGACTGAAGTTCGTCGAGCTCAGCTCAGAGAATATTTCTCTAAGATCGTCGAGCTGAGAACGACTATCGTCGACCTGAGTTCGATGAACGTCGAACTCATTTTACTTAGTTTCTTGAGAAATCTTTGAATATTTGGAAAAACTCTAAGTCTTGAGTCTTTGGCAGTCTGATGATGGCTTGTCCATGTGATGTTGTTACTGAGGACTTGACCTAGACTCTAGGACACAACTATGACCCTGACTATACATATTGGGTCACATCATCCTAGGTTAGTGAACCTAGCCCAAATCAAACTAGGGATCCAACAGATTCACCATCTTATGAAACGTATGAAAGCAGGAAAGGACATCACTTTTCTTTTTAAGCAGATAAACCCACGTAACGCGGGAGTGAAAAGCAATAAAAGTAACAAATCATTTATAATCAGATAAAGATAACACTGAAGACGGGCCCCAAACATCAGAGTGAATAACATCAAATGGACAAAAACGAGGGACAAACAAATGACTAGTACTCTGACGGACATGTTTAGAGCGTTCACATGCATCACAAGAGAAATACTAAATTAAAGAGGTAAAAACAGGAAACAATTTAGTAAGATAAAGAGGCGAAGGGTGGCCAAGTCGCTGGTGCCAGCGTTGAATGTCATGTAGAGTCGGAGATCTGGGGGATGAAAAAGCACTGGAAGAAGACTGGTCCAGCAAGTACAGACCACCAACGTTCCTACCACTGCCAAGCGTCCGCCTCGTATCCAAATCCTGAAATACACAAACATCAGGAAAGAAAGACACATAACAGTTTAAAGTAGTTAAGTGACTACTGAAAAACAAATTGCGAGGAAAAGACGGGACATGCAAAACAGAGGACAGTGATAGGTCGGGAGAACAGGTGACAGTCCCTTTACCAGCGATGGAGGAGAGAGAGTCATTAGCAGCAATAACCTTATCACGACCAGAAAGATGAGTACAAGAGGTAAAACCTGAGGCAGAACCAGTCATGTGATCGGTCGCACCCGAGTCAATAATCCACTCGGAAGGTGAGGAGGCCACAACATGAGCACTAGAGAGACCCAAAGTAGCAACAACAACATGAGAACCAGCACTAGGAGAGTCAGTGTGGGAGCGCAGCATGCGACGAAGAGCATCTAACTCAACAGCAGACAGGCCGCCAGAGGTGTCATCCCGAACCTCAATAGAGTGCGCAGAAAACTGAGTATGATCACCAGACTGACGGCCACTACCACGGTGCCCACCGCGACCTCGAGCACTAGAACCCCGACCAACAGGGGCAAGGTGAGGATGTAAACGAAAACATGAGTCCCTGGTATGGCCGTTCTTCCCACAATAGCTACAAAGAGGTCTGCGTGAAGCCGCAGCAAGAGCAGAATGATCAGTAGCAGGAGCGGCACCAAGAGTACGACAGCGATTCTCATCATTGATGAGCATGCTGAAGGCCTCCCGAAGAGAGAGAAGTGGCTTACGATGGAGAACATGCAAGCGAACGGCATCAAACTCCATGTTGAGCCCCATAAGGAAGACGTGGACACGGAAACGATCTGCCTTTCAGAAGTGTCAGCGCATCAGTAGTACAAGCAGCCGTAAAAGTATTGAAGAAGTCCAGTTCCTGATAAAGGCGCTCAAACTCGGAATAGTAGGCAGAAATAGACATAGTGCCCTGCTTTAGCTCCAGAACACGACGAGTGAGCTCATACACTTGCATCGAACTGCCGGCCTGAGAGTACATATCACGGGCCCTTAGTCCAAATATCGTAAGCAGAGTCCTAACAGTATATAATTACGATACACCTGAGGGGACATTGAATGTAGTAACCATAAGACAACCAACGAATTGTCTGAATCTCATTTTCTCCATGAGGGATCGGCACGGTGTGGCTCAACGGTGGTAGCATCAATGAATCCATATAGCTGGTGACTGCGAATAACATGTTGGGCCGCCCTGGACCATTCCAGATAATTTATGACATCCAAGACAACAATAGTAATCTTCAACGAGCAAGAGTGTCCATGACTCCGTGGAGGATCACTTGAGGAACCGGAAGGGTACCGGATTGAGGACTAGGGGAGATGTCGGATTGATCCTCCATCGGAGAGAATGCAAATCTCACAGCAAACGAAAGCACATCCTACAGGTGTCCCATAGATCTCGATGCCGAAAGGAACACCGGAGGATGTGAGCACGGTGTCTTCGGCAGCCGCCATGGAGGACAAAACAGTCGGCTGTATCAGAAGAAGAGAGAAGCGGAGGTGGCTGGATCGGCTGGAGCGGCCGGTGCTGGAGACGACCGGAGCAGCTGCTACGGGAGACTACAGAGCCAGCGACACCAGGCGAGCGGTGTGGGATCGGGATCGGAAGTGGGAGCGGCTACGCCAGCGCGCGACAGTGCGGGATCGCGACACCAGGCGAGCGGTGCAGGATCGGGATCGAAAGCGGGATCGGCTACGTCAGCGCGCGACGGTGCGGGATTGGAGGAGCGGCGGGATCGGGATTGGGAAATTGGCGGAATCCGGAAAAACAGCGGAATCGCAAACCCATCCCTTTGATACCAAGTAGAAATCGGGATTGTATTTTTCACTTACCCTAAACCGGGCACCACAAACATATATATATGTATATTAGCACGTGACATAACACGTGGAATACAGAATCTCAATACGAAATAAAAGCGAATATTCAAATTATTATCCATGCGTCTTCATCCGGGATTTTACCTGCTTGTTCCTCTTGGACCTCCACAGTTGACGATCATGATTCCCTCAGACATCTACTTCGATCATGACTCATCTCTAGATGCCTCCTCCACCGCTTTTGCTACTTCATATATATCATATACTCGCATTGCTTCCACCACCTTCTTTGACTGGATCATTAACTCAGGTGCTACAGATCATATGACCACCTCCTTTGTCTGTCGGGACAAGGTCTTCCTAGCCAACAAATCCTTGTCCTCTATTGTTGGGAAGTGCAACATCATGTGTTCCCCTTCTATTTCTATTACCTTCATTCTACACGTTCTAACTTTTACTTGAAACTTACTTTCTATCAGTAATATTACTAGAATGTTAATTTTTTTTATAATCTTCTTTCCTTATTCCTATGTTTTTCAAAATCTGGGTATAAGGCAGAAAATTGGCGGTGGTGGGACGGGTCATTACTTCTTGGACCATCAGCTCCCTGCTCCACCTATTACATTTGCTACCCCATGCAGTCCTACTGTAGAGAATGTTTGTCGATGACATCGACACCTTGGACATTTGTCTCATGTTTATATTCAAAAATCATCCACCCATTTATGTCTGCGATCAAAATTTGATCTTGTGATGTTTGTGAGCTTTCAAAGCATGTTCAACATAGTATTTCTCATGTTTCTTCTCCTAGTTTGATTCCATTTGATGTAATACATTATGATGTTTGAGGTCCTTCTGATGTTCTATCTCTAGATGGTTTTCATTGGTTTGTCATTTATTGACTGTTTTTCTTGTACAATAGGAGTCTATCTTCTAAAAAAAGAGTGAAGTTTTTGAGTGTTTTAAAATGTTTCACAAGACAGTGGTGAGCCAGTTCAAAGGTCTTATTTGAGCCCTTCATAGTGATAATGGGGTTTCAGATCATACCTCAATAACCACAGTATCATTGATCAGACAACATGCACACTTCCATTCAAAATGACGTTGTTGAATGAAAAAAAAACCTTGATATTGCTTGGTGCATTCTCATCACCAAACACCTCCCAAAGCTTTACTGGGGTGATGTCGTGTTGACTGTTGTGCACCTTACTGACTGTCTTCCGTCTAGTGTTCTTGACTATGCTATTCTGATAGCTCACCTCTCCACCCATTGCATGATTCATATGTTACATCTTCCTCTAGGTATTTCTTGGTGTCTTTATTTTATATACATTCATCAACCTCATAGAGACAAACTTGCTTCTCGGGCTTAGAGATGTGTCATTAATCATTATTGGATATTCCACCACAAAGGGATATTAGTGTTATCATCTCCTAATCTGTTGTGTTTTTATATTATGGATGTTACCTTCCATGAAGGGGAGGTTTAGATTCCTGATCTAACTCGTACTATTCGTCAGGGGGAGGCGAGTGATACATGTAAGCAAAGTGAGAGAAGACATTCATGTGGTTGACATTCTCCTGCCTAATCCCCCACACTCCTGTTGAATCTCCTTCTTGATGGTGCAACAAGCCCGACACAGGTGTATTCCAGCAGGAAGCGATGATCAGTTGCCCATTTGGACAATCCGAGTCCGTGGTTGCGTCCGGATGGTCGATCCGAGTCGAGTTCATATTTTGCTTTTTATATTTTGAGTTGTATTTGACGCCTGATCGGCCTAGACAGCTTGAGCCGTCCGATTCAGGTGGTTTTTCTTTGATTTTACAGTTATAGCTGAGGTTATGGGTTAGAGTTTTTATATATAGCAGGTGGTACAAGGGGTGGGGGCATCGTGGGTTTTGCATTTGGCAGGAACCGTCAGTCCCTTCTCCTAGAGTGATTCCTGGAGCTTTCCGTTGGGAGCGAAGCCAAGCCTCCCCCCTTCCTTTCTGCCTCCCTCTTCCCTACTTCTTTCCACTCACGCCGTCCTACACTCATCCCGAAACCACCGCCAAAAGACTCCTTCCCCTCCGCCTCCCTCTTCCCTGCTTCTCCCCTCTCGCGTCGGCCAACACCTAGCCTAAAACCACCACCACAAGCCTCCTTCCACTCCGCCTCCCATTTCCCTGCTTCTCCCCACTCCCGCCAGCCTCCACCCAGCCCAAAAACACTGCCAGAAGCCTCCTCCCCACTCCTCTTCCACGTTCAGTCCACCATTCTACAGCACCCCCCTCCCTGTACACCCATCTACAGCTGAGCCCCTCACTCATTCCACTACAACAGGCCTACATCCTTACCAGGAAAACACAAATCAACCATTCTCGTTTCCCTAATAGCCACCACCATTCTTGATCCACACTTTTGACACCTTCCCCCGCTTGCTACGACCTAGGATGCCCTCCAACATCCGTCTTTGTCTCTGCCTACACCTGTGAGTTGTGGTTTTTTATCTTATTTTTTGTTGTTGTTTATTTTGGCACTAAAACTGTAGTGGATTTCTGTTTCTTTTATTATTAGTACTTTCGCTGTGCAATTTATACGACTCATTCAATTCAGACTAAAGAGTATTTGCGCATCTATTGTTTGAAAGATTATAGTTGTTTTCACTTAATTAATATTTGTGACCGTACGAGCCTCTGTTATTTTTATAATAATTAATTATTGTTGCAGTTGCTAGTGCGAAAATCAAGTTTATGAAAACTTAGTCATGCATAAAGTCGTCAAAAAGAAGCTAAACATACAATAAGTAAAATAAGAAATCAAGCTTATGAAGAATTTTATAAGCGTCTAGATACCAAAAATGGAGAGAATGACATATATAAAATTGCTCGAGTTGGAGAAAAGAAGAAAAGAGATTTAAGCCAAGTAAAATGCATAAAAGATGAAACAGATACAGTTTTAACAGATGATGTGGATATTAAAGAGCGATGAAAAAGATATTTTTATCAAATCTATAATGAAACAAAAGGAAATGAATTGGACTTGAAAAATTTAAGTAAATCACAGAAGTATAAAAACATAACGTTTTATCATAAAATTCAATTATTAGAGGTAAATAATGCTCTAAAGAAGGTGAAAAATAGAAAGACGGTTGGGTCAGATGATATACTCATCGAAGTATGAAAATGTCTAGGGAATAAATGAATTTTGTGACTTACATGTTTTTTAATAAGATACAGAAGTCAAAATGAATGTCAGATTAATGGAGAGAAATTATCTTGGTACCTTTGTATAAAAATAAAGAAGATATACAAAATTGTGTTAATTACAAAAGAATTAAATTGATGAGTCATACCATGAAATTATGGGAAAGAGTAATAGAAAGAAGAATAAGACGAGAGACTAACATCTCGGAGAATCAATTTGAATTCATGTCAGGGCGGTCGACCATGGAAGCTATACATTTCTTGAGGAGATTAATTGACAACTACCGAGAAAGAAAACAAGATTTGTATATATTGTTTATCGACTTGAGAAGGACTATGATAGAGTTCCAAGAGATATCTTATGGAGAGTCTTAGAAAAGAAAAGTGTAAATGTATCACACATTGACACAATCAAAGATACGCATACAAATTCAGTAGCAAGGATGAGGACACCTGGAGGATTAACACAGAAATTCTATATCAATGTTGGCTTACATCAATGTTCAGCTTTAAGCCCTTATCTCTCTAACCCGGTGTATGGCAAAGGAAGGGGTGTGGGTGAGGGGCATAACACTACAAACTCAATAGAACGCTCAGGCTAGTTCTCAGTCGGGGTCACAAGAGACAGGTTAGAAACAAGAGATATGTCACTCACTGGGCTAAGCACCACACTGGGGTGAGAGCAATCCGCATCAGGTATCACTTCACTGGGCTGACAGGACAATGATAGGTATCGTGGTGTCCTCAGTATGGGAGGGACTCGTATTGTGGAGGTCAAGGTGCGAATCTCATGAACCAACTCTTGTAGATCTCAAACAATGTTCATAACGAAGGGCGAGTTGATATGTCTGCTCGAGGGACTTCGATATATGATAAAATACCTTAGTACATATGTCAGACCGAAGTCCAGACCGAAATCGGGAAATGGTCATGGTTGGGTCCTCACGGATATCACTACTCGCCACTAACTCATCAAAACGGTCCATGTACTCAGCGACAGACACGCATCCTTGTTGAAGGGAAAATAATTGGTCGAGCAAGCAACTCTGATACGACGAAGACAGATACCTCTAATACAATGTACGCTTCATGTTCACCCAACTGGTGATGTGATGTAGACAGTCTCGCTCGCAGGTCCTCTCAATGCTAGACTAATATTGCTGGAAACGTGAATAGGCTCACGCACACACCACAAATCCCTTTCAAAACACTTCAACCAAACTTGTTGAGACCGCCGAGCCGCGCGGTTACCGACTCGCGTGAGACCGCACCCAATTGGCGAGTCCTCCGTCGAGTGACCCCCTTCCGCGAGCTGTGACCCTCCCGCGAGCACACAAGTCGCTTGGCGAGCTCCCCTCTCGCGAGCTCCTACGCGCGAGACGGCACGCAAGACCAACACCCCAAACCGCAATCACCTTGACAACACCTCCTGTCTCGCTCGCGCTCCGACTTGCCCGGTTACCGCTTCAGACCGCTCGGGTCAAAACAACTCGCCGAGACCAAATGGCGAGGTCTCCCTAACCGGCGAGTACACCAACTCGCCCGGCTAGCTTCTCTACCCGCTCGGCTAGCTTCTCTACCCGCTCGGCAAGACTTCTGCGCTGCAGCGCTTCTCTTTCTCTCTCTAAGGCAAGAACCAGAATTTTGGAGCTTCTCTCTCTATTTCATCAATCAAAAAAGGATACAAAGGGGGCCTTTATATAGGCAAAGCAAAACAAGAAAAAACCTCTCTCCTAATAAATACAATCTCTCAGCTACCCATTTAATACATTCTCTCTCTCTCATACATTAAAAGTAAACATAAATAAAAATACCAATCCCAACAACCTTGTGGGGCCCGGTCAACATGTCAAAACCTCAACAAACTCCCCCTCAAACTTGGCAGATCATGCCGAGTTTGCCTTTAAGCCTTAGGAACGTCTCCACCTTCAACGCTTTTGTAAAGATGTCCGCAACCTGCTCTCTGGTCGGGCAATATGCAACTTCCACTGCCTTCAGCTCCACCTGCTCGCGGAGGAAGTGGTACCTCGTCTCTATGTGTTTGCTCCGTCCGTGCAGCACCGGGTTCTTCGCGAGCTGGATGGCCGACATGTTGTCCACAAACATGGCCATAGGCCCATCCACTTCATGACACAACTCCTGCAGGAGGTTCGTTAGCCAAATAGCCTGGCAGGTACAGGCCGCCGCTGCGATGTACTCTGCCTCACAAGATGATAGGGCGATCGTTGACTGCTTCTTCGAACTCCATGAGAACACTCTTGTTCCCATATTGAAAGCGTACCCGGAAGTGCTCTTCCGATCATTCACATCTCCACCATAATCACTGTCTGAGTATCCCACCAGCTTCAGCTCCTCGCCCGTAGAGTACCTCAGTCCATGACCTCTTGTCCCGTTTATGTATCTCAGGATCCTCTTTGCGGCTGTGAAGTGATCCTCCTTTGGTTCCTCCATGTGCCTGCTTACCACTCCGACTGCGTACATGATGTCCGGTCGGGTGAAGGTCAAGTAGCGTAGACTCCCCACCAAACTTTTGAATAAAGTGGAGTCCACTGCTCCTTCCTTCGACTCCTTGCTCAACTTCAGTCCAGGGTCAGCAGGAGTAGAGATAGGCTTGTTGTTCTCCATCCTAAACTTCTTCAGGATCTCCTCCGCATACTTCTTTTGTGAGATGAAGATCCCGTCTTCACTCTGTTTTACCTCCACCCCCCAAAAATAGTTAAGCTCTCCCAGGTCCGTCATCTCGAACTCCTTCATCATTCTCTTGAACTCCTCGTACAACGAAGGGTTGTTGTCTGTGAAGATCATATCGTCCACGTATAGACATACGATCATCATGTCGCCATTCTTCTCAACCTTCGTGTAGAGGGCATATTCATGAGGGTTCTTCTTGTAGCCATGCTTCTGCAGGCAAGCATCTATTCTCTCATTCCAGGCTCGAGCTCCTTGCTTCAGCCCGTACAAAGCCTTGTCCAGCTTGCATACTTTTCTCTCCTGCCCCTTCACCACAAAACCTGGAGGCTGCTCGATGTACACATTCTCCTCCAGGTAACCATTCAGGTAGGCAGATACCACATCCATTTGCATGATCTTCCATCCATGATGGGCAGCCAGAGCGATGATCAACCGGATAGTGTCTATCCGTGCCACTGGGGCGAAGACTTCATCATAGTCCACTCCTTGGACTTGTCGGTAGCCCTTCACGACTAGCCGCGCCTTGTGCTTCTCCACGCCCCATCTTTGTTCTTCTTCACCTTATACACCCACTTCACCCTGAGGGGTTTGTGCCCTGCAGGTGGATCCACCAGCTTCCAGGTGTCGTTCTTCTTGATGGAGGCGATCTCCACATCCATCGTCTTTCTCCAAGTTGTTTCTTTGGCGGCTTCTTCATAAGAGCACGGTTCAACATCTGCAAATAGACAGTATAATGAAAAATTGTTCAGTGTCGGTGCCGTCTCCTCATAGATGTCATCCAAACTCCTCATCCGAGGTTGAGGATGGTTATCTTTACATCCACTGGTGCTAGCTCCACCTGAGCTGCCACCACTTGTACTTGCTCCACTTGAGTAAGGGGTGAGAGCTCCCCCTGAACCTCTGCTAGGTGGTGATGGTGGCTCAACTCCACCCATCTCGGCTTCAGCCTCTTCTCCACCTTCCTCCTCTTCATCCTCGTAGAACATCCCCTTGATGCCTCTCGTTGCTTCATCCCAGCTCCAGCTGCTTCCTTCTTCAAACACCACATCCCTTGAGATGATGGTCTTCTCCGTCACCGGGTTATACAACTTGTAAGCCTTGCTCGCAGGAGCGTAGCCTACAAAGATACACTTCTCGCTCCGGTCATCCAGCTTCTTCCTCCTCTGGTCCGGGACGTGGGCATAAGCCACACACCCGAAAACCCTTAGGTGCTTCACGCTTGGCTTCCACCCACTCCAAGCTTCAAATGGAGTCTTGAACTTCACACTCTTTGTTGGACAACGGTTCAGCACATACACTGCCACCTGCACCGCTTCCGCCCAGAACTTCTTCGGCAACCCCTTGCCCTTCACCATACTACTCGTCATATTCATGATGGTAAGGTTCTTCCTCTCTGCCACGCCATTCTGCTGAGGCGAGTATGCCGCCGTCAGCTGATGAGAGATCCCCCATTGCTTACAGTACTCGTCAAACAGCCTAGAGGTGTACTCCCCACCCCTATCCGTTCTGAGTACCTTTAGCGGTTGACTACTCTTCTTCTCAGCCATCGCCCGGAACTCCTTGAACCTGTCAAATGCCTCAGCCTTCTCCCTTAGGAAATAAACCCAACACTTCCTGCTGAAGTCATCAGTGAAGGTAATGTAGTACTTGCTTCCACCTATTGAAGTAGTCTCAAACGGACCAGCGATGTCCGAGTGAACTAACTCAACGGCCTTGTTGCTCTCCGGGACTTGTCACCCTCAAAAGTTTCTCTCCTCTGCTTCCCCTTCGTGCATGCCTCACATACCTTACGAGGAGGTGTGATCATAGGCAGCCCATCCACCATCTTGGAACCTGACAGCAGCTTCAGGCCTGTGAACCCCAGATGGCCCATCCGGTGGTGCCACAGCCAAGCTTCCTCTTCTTCTCCTGTCTTCGCAAGACATGCCGTCTCCTTGGCATCCATACTTAGAGGGAAGAGGCGATTCGTCGCCATCCTCACTCTCACCACCTCTCTTCCTTGACTATCCTTCATAGCTAAGGTACTATCCCTCATCAGTACACGATAGCCCTTTTCCACTAGCTGCCCAAGACTTAGGATGTTACTCCTCAAGCCCGGCACATAGAAGACATCGTTGATATGCACCTCCTTCCCATTCATTGTGACCGCTATCACTCCTCTTCCTTCCACAGATATCTTTGAGGCGTCGCCAAAACTGACTTCACCACCATTTGCCTCAAGGCTGGTGAACAACTCCTTATCTCCACACATGTGGTTACTTGCGCCAGTGTCCAAGTACCACACTCCGTTCCTTCCTCCTGCAGCACCTTGGATGGTAAGGAACATCATCGGGTCACCACCCGTGTTACTTGCCTCAGCATAGTGGTTCGCTTCTCCTCCCTTCCTTGGAGCCCAACAATCGTAGCTCACATGCCCGAACTTGTTACAGTTGTAACATTGAATTTGGGACATATCTCTTCTTCCTCTTCCTTGACCTCTTTCCTGGTCCCTTCCTTGTCCTCTGCCTTGGCCTCTTCTTTGGCGTCTTCCTCTTCCTCCATCGTGTCTCCAACCCTGAGATTGCTCTACCTCCTTCTGGTTGTACTGGTTTCTTCCGAAGTCTCTTCCACCTCTTCCTCCTCTACCTCTTCCTTGGTAGCCTCGGCCACGCTGGCCTCCTCCTCTTCCTGAGCTTTCTCCAAAGTTGAGCTGAGTCTGTAGTGCTTTTCCCAAGCCACTCGACTCCTCATCATCCTGCAGCATGCGGTACTCGTGGGCTTGCAGCGAGCCAACAAGTTCATCTACCGCCATCTCGGTGAGATCCTTCGACTCCTCAATGGCCACTACCACGTGTCTGAATTTCTTGGACATATATCGCAGGAGCTTCTCCATGAAGCTTACATCATCAGTCACCTCTCCATTCCTCTTCATCTCATTCGTGAGCGTTCGCAAACGGGTCACGTAGTCACCAACCTTCTCTGAACCCTGCATCTTCATCACTTCATACTGGGCTCGAAGTGACTGCAACTTCACCTTCTTTGCCTTATCGACTCCCTGCATGGAGCGTTGCAAAATCTCTCATGCTTCCTTTGATGTCCCCGCATCTGATATTTTCTCGAAGGTCGCCTCATCCACACCTTGGTAAAGTAAGAAGAGAGTCTTCTTATCCTTCTTCTTAGACTCTCTCAAAACCGTCCTCTGAGCGTTAGTCAATGTTGCTTCTGCTTCGGCAGTAAACCCCTCAACGCCGTCCTCTACTACCTCCCACAACTCTTTGGAGGCGAGCAACACCTTCATCTGAATACTCCAATTTCCATAATTGGTCTTCGTCAATTTTGGGACTTGCCCTGGCATGGCACTTCCTATTTCCATCTCACCTCTTCACTGAACACTTCCAAGCAACGCCCAAGGGGGGGTCGAACCTCGCTTTGATACCACTTGCTGGAAACGTGAATAGGCTCACGCACACACCACAAATCCTTTCAAAACACTTCAACCAAACTTGTTGAGACCGCCGAGCCGCGCGGTTACCGACTCGCGCGAGACCGCACCCAATTGTCTAGTCCTCCGTCGAGTGACCCCCTTCCGCGAGCTGTGATCCTCCCGCGAGCACACAAGTCGCTTGGCGAGCTCCCCTCTCGCGAGCTCCTACGCGCGAGACGGCACGCAAGACCAACACCCCAAACCGCAATCACCTTGACAACACCTCCTGTCTCGCTCGCGCTCTGACTTGCCCGGTTACCGCTTCAGACCGCTCGGGTCAAAACAACTCGCCGAGACCAAATGGCGAGGTCTCCCTAACCGGCGAGTACACCAACTCGCCCGGCTAGCTTCTCTACCCGCTCAGCAAGACTTCTGCGCTGCAGCGCTTCTCTTTCTCTCTCTAAGGCAAGAACCGGAATTTTGAAGTTTCTCTCTCTATTTCATCAATCAAAAAAGGATACAAAGGGGGCCTTTATATAGGCAAAGCTAAACAAGAAAAAACTTCTCTCCTAATAAATACAATCTCCCATCTACCCATTTAATACATTCTCTCTCTCTCATACATTAAAAGTAAACATAAATAAAAATACCAATCCCAACAACCTTGTGGGGCCCGGTCAACATGTCAAAACCTCAACAAATATGCCCTCGCCTGATCTAAAATTCTATGTTTCGCAAAATTGACGCGGCGCTTACCGAATACCTTAAAATGATCAAGATAATACTCCATATCGACGACACAGTAACTGAAAGAATCGGGACTCGATGAGTCGTCAAAGGAAGGGGCGGTAGTACGAAACAGACTCTCAAGATCTCTCTCGGAACGACGATCCTCATAATAATCACTCCTAAGGTAACTGAGTCGTGTCGAAGGATCAACATGATTCGCTCGCATGTACGGATAAGAACGATGACAATCATCATACTGATCGTCTCTAGCATAGTGGGGTTGTGTCGGCGGGTCAATAAGATCTCTGAAAGTGCTGTGTTACGATCGCGAAAAATCATCGTAGTCTCGCGAGGATCTCCCTGAAGGGGATCTATAAGGGCAGGTACAAGTGAACTCGAGACCTCCAAAGTAATCAGATGAATAATTGTGACACATATACATAATGAAAAATCTATATACTCTACGACTGCGTATCAAAGGAGGGTGTAACCTCGTTTTGATACCAATTGACGCAAGACTAATCTATAAGCGGCGAAAAATCGGCGACCTAACTCAACATGTTATGCAAAACACAACAGATAATATCACAATTGAATAATAAATAATATCATCTCACGCAGAATATTCAAAGCAAGGGAAAAAAAATTATTCAAGCGAGGCAAGCTTAGGCTTTCCTCCGCGTTGAGGCCAAAGTAAGAGCGCGCGGTGAATAAACCATGCAAATCAAAACAATAATATAGGGCAAACAACTACCATACAAGATATCCAAAACAGATATAATATACAGTTCAATATAAATATGTTGAAAATGATAAACCAATGCAACAGAATCTCACCAAATAATGGATTGACCAAGGTACTGAAGAATTCGGAGCTGGAGATGCGTGTACGACAATCCGAGATGGAACCAGCGGCGTGGAAATGATGACGACGGCTTTCCTCGGCGGTAGAGGGTGGAATCAGACCAAGAATGGATGGATCTGGCCACGTAGGTATAGATCAGGGTGAGGAGGGGTAGATCCAACGATAAAAGGTCGGATCCTGGCTGTAAATTTCTAGATCTGGACTGGCACGAAATTGGAAGGTCGATGGATAGTGGTTCCACGTATGGGGAAGGGTTGACGGCTAGGGTTCAGATTTGGGTTAGGGGAGACGGTGGCTGTGGAAGGGGGAAGAGTGGGTTGCGGTGTTGCTGGGAGGAGGAGGGGGATTTGAAGGTGGCGTATGCGAGGAGAGGGCTTGACGGCTTGCTGGGTGGGTATTAGGGGGGCGGCGGTAGAGTGGCTTGCAAGGGTGGTGCGACTGGGGAGCAGCAAGGGCGGCCAGCTTCAGGTTTGATGGAGGGGGACCGGGTGGTTAAGGGGGCAGGAAAAACCTTAAAAATGAACAGTTAAATTATCCAACGGTAAAAGTGAATAGACATAGGGAATTTTTTTCTAAACAACAGTATATGGCTGGTTTTGGAGGTTGTAGGGGGATGCAGGAGGGTTTTGGAGGGGGAAGGAGTCTAGGGTTAGAGGATACCTTGGGGGAAGATACAAACCTAAGAGCCGTCAACTAGGGTTCCACGGAGTCGGCACCGTGAGATGATCACGACAATCCGGGAATCAACTCTTCAAATTCTGCAATAGCCTCAATCAGCCAACTACCTACCTATTTATAATAAAATAAAGGCTAAGACATTCCATCTTCAACGACTATGATTGGCCGGAGGTGGGGTCACCCAAATACATTAAAATACAACGAAAACTAATGAAGTAATATATCAAATCGATTCACAACGCGAATCTGAACACATCTGTGCAGTCTGATAGTCGACTCGGGCACGTCATATATGGAAAATCGTCAATTGGCCCCGAACGGGCCGAAAACCCGTTCTCTACTGCAGATCCTAGTATCTGTTCCACATCAATCTCCCCGACTTGAAAGAATCTGTCTCCCAATAAATAGGGATCAGAATTCTCTCTATGTATGCCAGGTAAGACTCGAAGAGGTCCACCGGAAGTCGTCCAAGTGTCGTCGACGGAAGAGTGTCCTCGCCAATCAATTCCCCCGACTGAAGAATTGTCATCTCCGGTGAATGGAGACGGTCGCACTGAAGTCGAAGTCCAAGGGCAAATCGATCAAGTTCTACTGCAAGTACCCGGCTGTTATCAACGTCTGTAGTAAGAATGTACTAGGGGAGTCTGGTCTCCGTGATACTCTTAACGCTCAACTCACGAGTGGTGGATCCCAGTGCAATTGGCGGTGCAGTAGGTGAAATCAAAGAAGACGAGTCCACGGGTGGGTGGGTGTCAGAAGTGGGTGGGCTATGATGGTGGTAAGGCAACGAGAGTAGAGGTGTGGGCGGCTAGGTGTCCCCATTGCTTTGGTCCATATACTCGTGAGGCTCGTAGTATGGTATCATATCTTCAACACTAAATACCAGGTGGATACTCATAGCTGCAAGGATATCAAAATCATAGGTGTTTGCTTTGATCTGTCTCATGATTAAATAAGGATCCATTCGTCTAACGCTTAAGCTTTTAGCAAGCCTTGCATGAAGCCCCACAACGCAGATTCTCGCAATCACCTGCTCGCCTTCATGAAATGTCTGCTCTTGCCAGTGAACATCTGAATGTGACTTGTAACAACCTGAATTTTCTTTTTCTATAATAATAATAATATTAAATAAAAAATAACTTAATCTACCTCCCCCCATATAACCCGAGCCAACCCTCTCCTTAAACCCGCTCGGGCTAGGGCTTTCCGCAAACACGCGAGCCACAAGCTGCTGCTCCCGCGCGATGTCCTACTCTCGATTCCGCCTACCGCTCTTGTCGTCTCATGTGCCTCATGCCGTCTCCGCTCGTGCCTCCTGCCATGGTCGACAACTCCAATCCAACGCCTCAGGCCGTCGACATCTTCTTCCTCCTGCTTTGGTCGGCCTTTTCTGCTCATCCCCAAGCAGTAGCAGCAGCTTCCCCCTTCTCAACAAGGTCAGCAGCTGTCGCTTCTCCTCCTCCAATGGCCGGAGCCATGTTCTCCCACATCTCCAAGGGCTGGCAACCGCCTCCCCTTCCCTCGGCAGCACTCTTCCTCTCCGATTGGGCCGATTTTGCAAGAAGAACGCCTAGGGTTTTCTTCCTTCTCCTCTTTAGGCTCAGAGTTGACTTTCTTTGGGTAAGTTTCCCCCTCCATCATCTCTCTTTTCAGATTTGTCCTATTCTTGTGAAATTATTTGTGCCCTATTTTTCGTTCAACTTATGTTTCAGATCTTTGCGCCTCTTGTAATCGTCTAATCTCGTGGTATTCATGATTTTCAGTGCCACTCCTCGACTCGCGTGATGGAACCTCTTAGAAACCCTCTCTGAATTAGGGTTTCTCCAAGCCGAGTGCCGCCAAGTCTTCGTCTCCGCGTAGTGTCTCTTCTCCCCTCACTTTTGAGGGAGGTAAATCTCTTAGTCGCTCTTGATTTAATTATGTAACGAATACTTGTCTGTGCTAGCGTTTGCATTCATTTATGTCAACAACATTTTTGCTTGCCCTTGAGCAGGTTCGATATCAGATTGTTAGCATTGCTCGCGCCTCTTAGCCGCAGCCGCCAATTTTAGCTTCTTTAAGGCAAGTAGAGATCCTTCTCTCTCTTGAAAGCATCGACTTTAAATTAATGCATCTGTTCTCTGATTCATGACTGCATTTTTGTATATATTGATATGTTAAATGGATTTGTATCATAATTATTTTGTCTGTTCTTACGATTCTATGATTTCACCCTGCAATGTTTGGTTTGTCAATAAGTTTAAATCTTGAATACTCAGTCTCATAAGTTAATAATTTAGGTTGTAATATATTTGGAATTAAATGAATTTGTGATCATGAGCGATTCTTACATTGATATACACTTACATGAATGATTTTATTTAGATATTTACTAGGGTAAATGGTTTGATCTCATTTGATGAATAATGAGAAAAATGATAAACTAATGAGCACGAGCAACGTCTGTCATGATAATAATTGTAATGAATTCTGGTTAGCAAGTATGTGATTGGTGTTTTGATATATCATGCTTGTAACACACATTTTTACTTGAAAATTACTTGTGTCAAAGGATGATTTACCGTAGGTAAATACTTGATATCTCCGACTCGATACAAGTCATCTTACCTCTACAATATACTCGATAAATTTTCTTGTTATTATGACCTTAACCTCTCGAACCCGCGAGACTCAAAACTCTCGATCTAGTTTTCTATGTGTCATCGAATTTTGTTTCTTGGGTCTGTTTGATTCTAAGACTTTAGCGAATACTGTTTTATAACTCGATTCCTCCTTTGTCGTGTTTGTAACTCTACTCTTGTACATCTGAATCACTAAATTTGTAACTTGTGTTTATATATTAGGAATCTCCTAAAGTGTGAATCATGTAACTCATAATATCATAAACAAACATGAAACGTGTTGTGGTCATTTGGGTTGCAGCCTTCACGACGCCAATTGGGACCCACAAAGCCTCCGTGAGCCGGGTCGGGGCCGTGACGATAGTCACGACAAGCATGAAGTTTTTCTAATAAGACATGTATCTGGACTGAGTGTGAACCATGCGCACCCACTCAAAACACCTACACACTTCATTGATTACAGATTATGAAATTACTTGTTCTATTATATGTTATCCTCCAGATTAACCTTAATTCAGTTATTTCTGTTTGAATATTCTACCTGTCTGATTTAGTAGCTTTGATTCAAGAAAACAGGTATGTGTAGGTTTTTGTTTCTCATGCAAATACTTTACTTTTATTTTGCTCACCTGTTTATTTCAATGTACTGAGACTTTTCGTTTCTGTTTTGGAATTGGTTTAGCGTTTGTGACAGCGCCGTCAGGTTTTCGAGTCTGATCTGCTTAAAGTTTCAGGTTCTATATTTACATTTCATTACTGTCAAATAATCATAATTGCATGAAATTTGTAACAGTGCATTGTAAAACATGTGCATTAAAATTCTTACTGTTTTAAACTCTAAAAACTTATGCATAAAAAATCAAACTGTTTTTAATTAAAAGTAATTTTTTTAATCTATAACCAGTATCTCTGCATCTGTCTTAGCATACATGATTTTCTTTCCGCACATGTCTGTGACATCATGACCCGCCCGAAGCGTACTTTGACTTTTGTTGAGACGGGTCGTGACAGTTGGTATCAGAGGGAGGTTAGTTTAAAAGAAAAAATATTTTGTAATTATCACTTATTTTGAAATTTATTTTATAAATATATATAAGCATGCATCATTTCTTCACTCAGTTTGTCATTATCTGTTTTTCGTGCCTGAAACACGCACACACTCACTCATAAGCATGAGTAGTATGCACACGAATGTTAAGGTGTAATGGGCAAACTTAACATTTTTGAGCATATGAGTTTTCACTAGGATATACACCGTTTGCGAATATTAAAGTGTATGTGCGGTTTAATATTTTCAATTACGTTGGCATTAGAATCATAATGTGCATGGCATGTTAAGTGATATGGGAGTTTAACATGTCATGTGTATACATTCATTTGCATTCATATCATTAATGATTGTACACGCATGATTTTACTATATGCTTGACATCGTATATGATCTCATTATTGCACATGCATGATCATTACCTATAGTTGTCCAATGAAAATATTGTAATTATTACATGATTTATGTATTTGACAGTAGGAAATGTATTAGAATCTCTAGTTTCAAGTCTTCGGTATTTATATTTATTCTTCCTGTTCTGCTCGACTAACAACCTTATCTGGTTCTCATGTATCTCCTTCTAAATAGCCCTTAAGCGTTAACACCGCAAGTAGGTTATCTCTTCGTGCAAAGGTTGTCCACACGCAAATTCTCGAGTCTTACCTTTCAATTTCAAGGTAATTGAAGCAATTCATGTATTTCCTGAAGACGATCTTTCATATCCGGTCGATCCTGCCTAAATTGTATGGTATCTCGTACTCAAGCTTAGAAGAAACCAAAACTCATTCCTATGTTACCAGTATTCTGAATGCATGATAAGTCTGAACAGCTTCCCTGTGAACTTGTATCTGTTATGCGTTGCAAATATCCGCAACTTTTCTCTTGATTTTGATAAGCTTTCCGCTTGTTCTCCTTTTTATTTCTCTACATTTAGAGTCGGCTTCCATCCTTGATTTGAAAGTCTTGTTGGGATGTATGCCATCCAAATCTTTGCCATTTTTTGACCCAGTTAAGAGAATTCTTAGAAAGTTTCGGGACAAAACTTTCTAGGTAGGGGAGAATGTAACAACCCGATTTTTCTTTTTCTATAATAATAATAATAAATAATAAATAACCTAATCTACACCACCACCACCACCCCCCCATATAACCCGAGTCAACCCTCTACTTAAACCAGCTCGGGCTAGGGCTTTCCGCAAACACGCGAGCCGCAAGCTCCAAGTCGCTGCTCCCGCGCGATGTCCCACTCCCGATTACGCCTCCCTCTCCTATGCCGACTCTCGATCCCGTCTCTTGTGCCTCATGTCGTCGCCGCTCGTGCCTCCTGCTCCTGTTATGTCCGACGACTCCAATCCTCCACCTCCGGCCGTCGACATCTTCTTCCTCCTGCTTTGGCCGGCCTTTTCTACTCATCCCCAAGCAGTAGCAGCAACTTACCCCTCCACAACAAGGTCGGCAGCCACCGCTTCTCCTCCTCCAAGGGTCGGAGCCATGTTCTCCCTCCTCTCTAAGGGCTGGCAACCGCCTCCCCTTCCCTCGGCAGTCCTCTTCCTCTCTGATTGGGCCGGTTTTACAAGAAAAGCGCCTAGGGTTTTCTTCCGTCTCCTCCTTGGGCTCAGAGTTGACTTTCTTTGGGTAAGTTTCCCCCTCCATCTTCTCTTTTCAGATTTTCCCTAGCTTTGTGAAATTATTCGTGCCCTATTTTTTGTTCAACTTATGTTTCAGATCTTTGCCCCTCTTGTAATCGTCTAATTTCGCGGTATTCATGATTTCTAGTGCCTCTCCTCGACTCGTATGATGGAATCTCTCAGAAACCCTCTCCGAAATAGAGTTTCTCCAAGCGGAGCGCCGCCAAGTCTTCGTCTTTGCATGACGTCTCTTCTCCCTCACTTTTGAGGGAGGTAAATCCCTTAGGCGCTCTTGATTTAGTTATGTAACGAATAATTGCATGTGCTAGCATTTCGATTCCTTTATGTCAACATCATATTTGTTTGCCCTTGAGCAGGTTCGATATAAGATTGTTAGCATTGCGTTGTCGCCGCCAATTTCAGCTTCTTTAAGGTAAGAAGAGATCATTCTCTTTCTTGCAAGCATCAAATTTAAATTAATGTCTCTATTCTCTGATTCATGACTGCATTTTTGTATATATTGATCTGTTAAATGGATTTGTATCATAATTGTTTTTGTTAGAAAAGCCCATGTAAATGGCCCATTTGATGGCCCTTTTATTCTCCTCCTTCTTTAGTCCCACATCATGTATAGGATTTATTCTTCTCTCTTCTCTCCTATATATTTGTATTCTCTCCTTGTATTTGGATACTGAAATAATACATACAAGCTTTGGGCTCTTCCAACATGGTATCAGAGCCAGGTTCGATCTAGCCGCGGACTGCCCCCTCTCTGTCCGCCCGGTCTCCTGCGGACTGTCCCTTCTCTGTCCGCCCGGTCTCCTGCGGACTGACCCTTCTCTGTCCGCCCGGTCTCCTGCGGACTGCCCATCTGCTTCTGTCCGCCCGGTCTCGTGCGGACTGCCTTCTGCATCCGCTCCGGTCTCGTGCGGACTGCCCTTCTGATTCCGCTTCTCTTCTCTCCCTCCGTGGTTCCACCCTCCCCAGGCTTCTTATAGCCATCTTCTGCTCTGACTCGTGGGGCCCACCTCCCTCCATCCGCTCCGGACGCTCATTCCTGTCCGCTGCGGGCTCTGCTTGTATCCGCTCGAGCCTCTCTGCTCGCGGACTGCTACCTCTAGCTTCTCTCTCTCTCGCTGCGGGCTCTGCTTGTATCCGCTCGAGCCTCCTTGCTCGCGGACTGCCCTCCCTCTTGTCCGCTGCGGGCTCCGCTTGTCTCCGCTCGAGCCTCTTTGCTCGCGGACTGCTCCCTTTAGCTTCTCTTTCTCTCGCTGCGGACTCTGCTTGTATCCGCTCGAGCCTCCTTGCTCGCGGACTGCCCTCCCTCTAGCTCGCTCCTCTTTTGTCCGCTCGAGCCTCTGCTCGCGGACTCTCTCTCTCCGCCTTCTCTTGCGGACTGCTCCTGTCCGCTGCGAGCTCTGCTTGTATCCGCTGTGCTCCTCTTCCAGCAACCTGCCCACGGTTCGCCGCGACCTCTTGCGGACTGCTCCTGTCCGCTGCTGCGACCTGCCCCAGTTCGTCGCGGCCTCTGTCGCGGCCTGCTCCTGCTCGTTGCGGCCTCGCTCTACTCGCCGCGACCTACAGACCGCCGCGACCTCCAGCTCGCCGCGACCTCCAGGCCGCCGCGCCCTCCAGCCCGCTGCGGCCTGTCTCTGACCGCGCGGCCTCTCTCTACCCGCTGCGGTCTGCCCTACTCGCCTCGACCGACTCCTGTCCGCCGCGGACTGTTCCTGCTCGCCGTCGGCCTCCCTTCTGCTCGTCGTCGGCTTCCTCTCCGCTAGCTGCCCGGCCTCGTTTCTGTCTCTGCATGGCGTCTGCTGCTTCAGCTGTCACCTCTGTTGTGTCCTTCTCTACAGAGGGTATCACCTGCCTTTCTCATCATCCTTGTTGGATCGTTGATTCTGGCGCTACTCACCATATCTCCTCCCAGAAGCCCCCAACGTATCTCCAAATGTCTCATCCTGCTCGCATCACTGTGGCCAACGGAGACACCCTCCCCGTCTTTGGCTCCGCTGATCTTCTGCTTACACCAACCCTTTCTCTTTCCTCGGTTCTTCACGTTCCGGGGTCTCCCTTCAATTTATTATCAGTTAGTCGTCTCACCCACGACCTTGACTGTTGTATCACATTCTCACCCTCTTCTTTTCTTATGCAGGATCGCCGCACCCGAAGTACCATTGGTCAGGGGCAGCTGGTGAATGGGTTGTACATCTTGGATATCCCACCAACTCT
Source organism: Platanthera guangdongensis (assembly GCA_039583875.1). Lineage (NCBI taxonomy): Eukaryota > Viridiplantae > Streptophyta > Magnoliopsida > Asparagales > Orchidaceae > Platanthera > Platanthera guangdongensis. Next base: position 94,120,271 of record CM077162.1, on the reverse strand, counting down.
TCTCTCTACTTCGGCTACCACCATCTCTACTATTGATTGGCATTGCCGTCTTGGACATGCTCCCCTTCCGATTCTCAAACGGGCTCTTCCTGATATATCTTTACAAGAGTTCTCCTGTGAATCTTGTGTCTACGGCAAGCAACACCGTTCCTCTTTCCCCCCAGCATGTGTCAGGAGTCCTACTCCCTTATCGTTAGTTCATTCTGATATTTGGGGTCCTTATAGGATCCCTAGTATTTTTGGCTTTCGGTATTTTGTCACGTTCATTGACGATTACTCCCATACCACGTGGCTCTATTTACTCCATGATCGCACTGAACTTCCCTCTGTCTTTCGCGCCTTTCTTCTTGAGATGCGTACACAGTTCGCCACTCCTCTCAAAATCATTCGCACTGATAATGCTCGGGAATATACGGGTCGTGCCTTCTCCACTCTCTGCACTGACTTTGGTGTCATTCATCAAACTTCTTGTGCGTATACCCCTCAGCAAAACGGGGTGGCCGAACGCAAAAATCGTCATCTTCTCGACGTTGCCCGCTCTCTTATGTTCCAAATGCACGTTCCCACCGAATATTGGAACTTTGCTGTTTCCACCGCCTGTCATCTCATCAACCGTCTTCCCTCCTCTGTCCTTGACTTTGCCTCGCCCATCCAACTCCTCTATCCCTCCATTCCCCTCACCTCTCTCCCACCACGGATCTTCGGATGTGTTTGTTATGTCCACCTTCTTGGCCCTCCTTCCGACAAACTTGCTCCTCGGGCCGCCAAGTATATGTTTGTTGGCTACTCCCGCACTAAAAAGGGGTACGTCTGCTACTCTCCTACTACCGGCAAAATGGTCGTTTCTGCGGATGTCACCTTCTGCGAAGCCCAGCCCTTCCACTTACCCCGCACCTCCTCGTCTTCTACTACCTCGTCTTCTGCTCCATCTCTTCCCCGGCCCGTTGTCCCGGTCACGCCGTTTGTGCCGTCTTCTTCCTCCTCCCCACCCGTTCCTCCTCGGGTTCCTCCACCGCTAATCCGTGTCTACTCTCGTCGCCCATCCAAGGATGCTCCCGTGCCCCCGCTCCCTGCTGCCAGCGATAGTTCGGCTGCGGTCGATCACGCTCCCGTCTCTACGGCTCATCCCTTGGCCAACTACGTCTCTCTCCATCGGCTGACACCGCCTCACTACGCCTTTGCCACCTCCCTTTCCTCTATTTCTCTTCCTAACAATGTGCAGGAGGCGCTTCACCACCCAGGATGGCGGGCTGCTATGCACGATGAGATGCAGGCTCTCTGGGCTAACCAGACCTGGGATCTGGTTCCTCTTCCTACTGGCCACACCCCTGTTAGCTGCAAATGGGTCTTTGTCATTAAACATGCGGCGGATGGCAGTATCGACCGCCTGAAGGCCCGTCTTGTGGCCCGGGGGTTTACTCAGCAACATGGCCTTGATTACGAGGAAACTTTCTCTCCCGTGGCCAAATTGAACACGGTTCGCGTTCTCCTCTCCTTGGCTGTTCATCGTCACTGGCCTCTTTATCAGCTGGATATCAAGAATGCCTTCCTCAACGGCGATCTACAGGAGACCGTCTTTATGCAGCAGCCTCCCGGGTTTGAGACCACGGGGGAGTCTTTGGTCTGTCATCTTCGAAAATCCATTTATGGTCTCAAACAGTCCCCGCGTGCGTGGTTTGAAAAGTTCAGTAAGGTGGTTTGTGCTAGTGGCTTCACTCGGAGCTCGGCTGATTTTTCTCTCTTCACCCGACATCGGTCAACTGGGACTGTGATTCTTCTGGTCTACGTTGATGATATCCTGATTACTGGCGACGACACGGCCGGAATACAACAGATCAAGGCACAGTTGAATTCTGCCTTTCAAACCAAAGATCTGGGCAACCTTCGGTACTTTCTTGGGCTTGAGGTCGCCCGACGCCCTGATGGTCTTGTGATATCTCAAAGGAAGTACTGTATGGACCTCCTTCGTGATGCAGGTTATTCTGGGTGCAAACCTGCGGAGACTCCTATGGACGCAAACCACAAGCTCTCAGCCCATAGCTCTGACTCTGACAAGCTACTTACAAATCCGGAATATTACAGACGCTTGGTTGGGAAGCTGATCTACCTGACGGTGACTCGACCAGACATCTCATTTGCTGTAGGAGTTGTGAGTCGTTTCATGCACGCTCCTCGGACATCTCATCTTCAAGCTGTCGAGCGCATCCTTCGATACCTCAAGATCGCCCCCGGACAAGGACTCGTCTACAAGCCATCCACATCTCTATCTCTTGTCGCGTATTCTGACGCTGACTACGCAGGATCTATTGATGATAGACGCTCCACAACTGGATTCTGCACTTATTTTGGTGGACACCTCATAACTTGGCGTAGCAAGAAACAGAATGTGGTTGCGCGTTCCTCTGCCGAAGCTGAGTACCGGGCTATGGCTGCTGTTGTCTCTGAGCTAACCTGGCTTGAAGGCCTTCTGGGAGACTTAGGTGTTCGTCTCTCATCTCCGGCAACCTTATTTTGCGACAGTCAAGCAGCAATCCATATTGCCAAGAATCCGGTTTTTCACGAACGAACAAAGCATATCGAAGTTGACTGTCACTTTATCCGGGAAAAGGTACAGTCAAAGAAAATAGATTTGGAGCATGTTCCTGCTACCGACCAAGTTGCGGATATCCTGACGAAAGCACTCTCCAAGCCGCTATACTATCAGTTCTTATCCAAGCTTGGCGCCTACGACTTGTACGCTCCAGCTTGCGGGGGAGTGTTAGAAAAGCCCATGTAAATGGCCCATTTGATGGCCCTTTTATTCTCCTCCTTCTTTAGTCCCACATCATGTATAGGATTTATTCTTCTCTCTTCTCTCCTATATATTTGTATTCTCTCCTTGTATTTGGATACTGAAATAATACATACAAGCTTTGGGCTCTTCCAACAGTTTTGTTTGTTCTTAAGATTTTATGATTTCAACGTGAAATGTTTTGTTTGTCAATAAGTTTAAATCTTGAATACACGGTCTGATAAGTTAAAAATTTATGGTATAATATATTTGGAATTACATGAATTTGTGATCATGAACTAGTCTTACATTGATATACACTTAGATGAATAATTTTATTTGGATATTTACTAGGGTGAATAATTTGATCTCATTTGATGAATAATGAGACGAATGATAGAATATTGAGCACGAATAACAAGTGTCATGATAATAATTGTAATGAATTCTTGTTACCAAGTATGTGATTGGTGTTTTGATATATCATGCTCGTAACGCACATTTTTACTTGGAAAATACATATGTCAAAGGATGATTTACCCTAGGTGAGTACTTGAGATCTCTGACCCGATACATGTCATCTTACCTCCATAATATACTAGATAAGTTTTCTTGTTATTATGAATTTAACCTCTCGAACCCGCGAGGCTCAAAACCCTTGATCTAGTTTTCCCCGTGTCATCAAATTTTGTTTTTTGGGTCTGTTTGATTGTAAGACTTAAGGAAATATTTTTTTTATAACTCGATTCCTCCTATATCTTGTCTGTAAATCTACTCTTGTACATCTGAATCGTTAAATTTGTAACTTGTCTTGATATGTTAGGAATCTCCTAAAGTGTTAATTATGTAACTCATAATATTATAAGCAAACATTGAAATGTGTTGGGGTCACTTGGGATGCAGCCTTCACGGTGCTAGTTGGGACCCACTAAGCCTCCTTGAGCCAGGCCTGGGTTGTGACGATGGTCACGACAAGCAAGAAGTTTTTCTAATAAGACTTGTATCCAGACTGAGTGTGAACCATGTGCACCAACTCAAAACACTTACACAATTCATTGATTGCAGCTTATGATATTACTTGTTTTATTATATGTTATGCTTCAGAGTAAGCTTACTTCTGTTATTTCTCTATGACTATTCTAACTATCTGATTTAGTAGCTCTGATTCATGAAAACTTATATGTGTAGGTTTCTGTTTTTCATGCTTATACTTTACTTTTACTTTTGCTCACCTGTTTATTTTAATGTTTTGAGGCTTTTCATTTCTGTTTTGGAATTGCCTTAGCATTTGTGACAGCGTCGTCAGGCCGTCGAGCCCGATCTGCTTAAAATTCCAGGTTTTATGTTTACATTTCCTTTACTTTCAAATATTTTTTTTATGTAATAATTGCAATCAGACATTTCCTCTGATATCATATACAATTATTAGGCTATTTGAATACTTTATGTACTATAATTTGATATTAATGCATGTGCATACTCTTTTGAATCATAATTGCATGAAATCTATATCAGTGCTTTGTAAAACATGATTTTTTACAAAATACATGTGCATTAAAATTCTCACTGTTTTAAACTCTAAAAGATTCCGCATAAAAAATCAAACTGTTTTACTTAAAAATAATTATTTTTAACATATAACCAGTATCTCTGCATTCGTCTTAGCAGACATGGTTTTCTTTCCGCCCATGTCTGTGGAATCACGACCCGCTCGAAGCGCATTCTGACTTTTGTCGAGACGGGTCGATACATGACTTACAAAAATTATTATCATTATGGATTCTCCGTCAAACCAACTCATGACACAGATACAAACGATGAATATACAACACAACAGGCTCATGCAAATGATGAAAAAGTGACTCAACTAACACATACAAATGATGCAAATGATGCAAATGAAACATGACAAACACAACATGCTTTCTATGAGAAAATCTAATAATAGTCTGGAAATCTATTAAAGGAGGTGGCCTATCCGGAGGCTCTCTCGGTGAAGTGTAGAAAAACTCATCTCGCGTGTGTCGAGTGCTCATGTGACCGTGCGAAACATCTACACTCAAGGGAGAGCTCATAAAGATCCAAATCTCTCTCGGGAAATGTGACACATCAGGGGACTCACTTGTGGGTACGTACGAAAAGTCATCGTGGATGAGACGACCACCTTAGTGAAAATCGTGTACACTGACTAGAAGATGTGACTCTATAGTGTGTTGAGTGCCCCCAAAAGTAAAGAACTCGTCTGGTGGGTCAGCAGGTGGCGTAACCCAAAACTCATCAAGACTGTCATGTGTCAAAATGTAGGTCCTCAAGATATGAGTACGCTCAAGTGTACTCAAGGAAGACGTTATATACGTCATGCTCCACTCAAGACCTATTATTCGGGACAAGGCAGAGATGATAATGAAAGAGATGTCAATAACTTGAAACTCATAAACGAGCGACTCACCGGTATCGCAACCTCACTAGGATGTGGGAGGTCATCAGACGGCTCAACAGGGGGGTCGTCATAGTCGTCACCAAGATCATGATCCAACAGTAAAAGTGAATAGACATAGGAATTTTTTTCTAGGTAGCAGTATGTGGCTGGTTTTGGAGGTTGTAGGGGGGTTGCGGGAGGGTTTCAGAGAGAGGAGTATAAGATTAGGGGATACCTTGGGAAGGGAGATACAAGACTATGAGTCGTCACTTAGGGGTCCACGGATTCGACACCTTGGGATGATCGCGGGAATCCGGGAATTAACTCTCCAAATTCTGCAATAGGCTCAATCAGCCCACTACCTATCTATTAATAATAAAATAAAGGCTAGGGCATCCCACCTTCAATGACTATGATTGGTCGGAGCTAGTACCACCCAAATACATAAAAATACAACGCAAACTAATCAAGTAATATATCAAATCGATTCGCAAAGCAAATCCGGACACATCTGCAGAGTCCGATCGTCGATCCGGGCATGCCATATTTGGAAAGTCGTCAATTGGCCCCCTAACAGGCCGGAGACTCGTCCTCCACTGCAGGTTTTCTTCGCTGCTTCGCATCAGCAATGATCCACATGGGCTACAAACAGGGACAATCACATCAAATTATGTTTGTAATGAAACGGGGTTAGAAAATCATTGTTCTCATTGTTTATATGGATGACATTGTGGTTACGGGAGACTTATGAGATTGTGACTCCCAAATTTCGGTTGTCAAAGGAATTTGAGGTCAAAGACATAAGGAAGCTCAGGGACTTCCTTGGGATTGAAGTTGTTAGATCCAATAAAGGTATCTTCATTTCTCAGATGAAATATGTTCTAGCTCTTTAGAAAGAAACATGAATGCTTAGTTGCGCTCATGTGGATACTCTAATTAAAGAAAATCACACGATTAGTGATGATAAAGATGGGGATATGATTGACGTGTCAAGCTATCAAAGACTGGTTGGGAGACTAATATATTTGTCACAATCTCGTTGTACAACCCTGTGTTCGCCGAGTGGGTTCATCAGAGAAGTCCAAGGTGTAAATGGCCTCTTAGGGCCAAGAGGGCGGCGAGTGGGGAACGCAGGCCCACTCTCCCCAAGGCAGTAGGAAGGAGGATGGTTGGGCGAGTGGGGCAGTCGGTCCGCACTCTCCCCAAGTAGCAAGAGCTAGGCGGGCGAGTGTCGTCACCATCAAGCGCTCGCCCTAAACTCGCCTTTATCTGGAGGCGGGCTAGAGGTCGCCCAACCCCATCTAGGCACTTGACACTCCAGGGAGAGGATGACGTCATGGTTTACCCGTCCTTGAAAGATTCTTCATGAAATAATATTATTTTGTCCTGCCAATAGTCCCTCTAAACAGCGGAGTTCGGCTATCTACAGACCAATCTGGGGCACGTTTAGAAAAATCAGAAGGCGGGATTCAGCTATGTGCAGATCAGGTTTGAAAAACTATAAATAGACCTTATGGGCACCTTTGGAGGGGGGCTAGGTTCACTCGTTTTCTTCCTCCTTAAGTTTTTCTTGGTAGGCTTCGAGTGCCCTCCAAGGTGCCCAACTTAGCTTTTGATTTGGGAGGGGAAACAATCTAAGAATTTTTGGATGTGCGGTGGGTCCTCTGTGTTGCAGCTCGGGGTTTGTTCCTTAATTTCCAGTGCCCAGTCAGGTGTGCAGGTTCGGGAGAAATAGGTGTAGGCTACACCCCTTGGGTCCGAACTGTTCTTGGGACCAAGTTTTGGTTTCAACTTTTTTAGTGCGGTGAGCGTGAACCGTAGCCCTCACAAGAAAAACCTGAGCTAAGCTTCATGGCTAGGGGTGAAGGAGAAGGAACCGACACGGGCAATCCGCCACCACCGGAGAGTGGAGTTATGATGGGGATGTTTGAAGAATTCAAGAGGGAGGTCTTACAAACCCGACATCTCGCATTCGCTGAGAGGGCGAGTGCTCGACACTGGCCGTTCCCGTGATCCCGTCCCAGCAGCTAGCAAGAATGCCCCGGGTCATCGGCCTGGGAAGGAGGTGGTCGTGGAAGGTGGAAAGCGAGATCTCGATGGGCGAGAGTTGTTCCCTAGCCAAGCGAGTGCGGAGAGATCTGGCGAGATGACCACGTGAGATGGTTCCACTCGCCCAGTAGGAGGGAGCCATTTTAGCGAGTTGATTGTCTCTACCCCAGTTCCAGAGGAGTTCAGGGAACCCGAGATGTCTTACTACACGGGCAGGGATGATCCAATGCAATACGTCCCAGTGGTTTGAGGATGTCCTCTCCATCCGGCAGATGTCGGATGCCTTCAAGTGCCGGCGTTTCGTGATTACCTTCAAGGAGAAGGCAAGAGACTGGTTTCACTAGCTTCCCACAAGCTCGATTTATTGCTTTGAGGATCTTGGCTGGGGATTCCTGTTGAGATTCTCGACGTCGAAGAAGAGGAAGAAGGGAGCGGGTTCCTGTTTGCCATCAGGCAAGGTTCGGAGGAGACGCTGGGGAGTTATGTGGATATGTTCCAGGAAGAGGTACTTTTGGTTCAGGAGGTGCCCGAGTATACCTTGATGTTGGCCTTCACCCTCAGGCTCCGTGAGCGGTTCTTCAGGGTGGAGTTGAAGAGGGACCCCCCTTTGTCTTTTGAGGAGTTGATGAAGAGGGAGGCAACGAAAATCGAGGGAGAGGTTGCAAACCCCACGTTCGCCAGGAAGCTGGATAGGCTGGGTGCAGGAGAAGAGGAGCAGGGAGGAAGCAGGAGGCAAGGAGGAGAGATGAAGCTAGAGGTCAGGGGCTCCAGGAGCAGTAACAAGGTTGGGGGTACCATGAACCAAATAACCGTCTGGCCTGGAGACCCCAGGGAGGACCGATTCAGGGTAAAAGAAGAGGAGTCCATGGTGGGGGGATTACCGTGGGGGCAAGGACGATTCAACCCCCCGAGTTGGAGACAGGGTTCGAGGCCTCACCTCCCCCCACAACAACAAGCTATGGCGATTGTCAGCGATAGAGGAGGAAGGCGGGGAAAAGAAAGGAGAAGAGGGGGCAGGGTGGTGTTGTCTTACTGTGAATTCCACCAGTAGGAAGGTCATGCGACAGCCACCTGCCCAGAGTTCTTGGAGGTGATAAGAGCAAGAGTTCCAGTACAACAACAGCCATCAGTGAGGATCGAGTAAGTCCTTCCCGGAGAGGGAAAAGAGGGCAGGTGTGAGGACCGGGCTGACACAGGTGCCCGAGGAGGGATCGGGGTGATCCATGGAAGAGTGGGAATTGAGGTCACCCGTAAGGGGAGCTTCCAGACAATGTTCAGAAGGAGCGTCGCCTCGACCTCCCAAACCCCAACCCCGAAGGAGAAAATTACCATCTCATCAAAAGATATGTCGGACTACGAAGACCCAGTCTGCGATGCTTTGTTGATCCAGACGACAATTGAGAACTTCACGATCTTCAGGATTCTAATTGACAATGGGAGCTCCATGAATATGATTTTCAAGAAGGCCTTCGATACGATGAAGGTAGAGACAAGGAGGGTGCCGGCCTTGGATGGGTCGTTGTTCGGATTTTATGGGGAGAGAAAGGAGGTTGAGGGTGGAGTAGGACTTCACGTAACGCTGGGAGGGGTGTCGAGGAACTGTCGGTTTGTGATCGTTGACGCTTCGAGCAGTTATAATGTTATTTTTGGACGTCCCCTCATCAATGCTTTCTGATGCGTTCTTTCTCGTCCAATCAATGTCTCAAGTTCAACAATGGGGGAATCCAGGTTCAGATCAGGGGAGACAATAAGATAGCGAGGCGGTGTTACGTAACTGTCATCAACACCACCTCGTGGATGGCGGAGGCCAAGGAAGTGGAGAAGGTGAAGGAGGAGCATGCAAGGCAGGAGGGTGGAGTAGAAGTGATTGAGGAGGCAGCGAAGGAGCCGGCAGCGCAGGGAGAAGTGGTGGTGATGGCCGAAGAAGAAGATGAAGGGGAGGTCCGAACCCGTGAGGGTGGGACGGATGAGATGTTGGGAGCTCACGACGAGATTTTGGCGGTGGAAGAAAGGGAGGAAGAAGAGACCCCCATTCCAGGAGAGGGGAAGAAGTGAATGGGAGGAGCAGTCCAGCTTGGAAGCAGTAGAAGAAGTGGTAGAGATGGAGGTTTCACCAGGGCAGGGAAGACAGAGAAGGTGCGGGTTAGCGGAGGGCTGAGCCCGGGAGACCAGGATAGGACACTGGAGTGCATCTAGCGGAACATCGACATCTTCGCGTAGAGCACGGTTGACATGTCAGGTATCGACACAGACGTAGCGTGCCACCGTCTGAACCTCGACCCAAAAACACGCCCCATCCGCCAGAAGAGGACTGTCGCCCCCAAGCTAGAGGAGCCCAGCCGGGAGGAGGTGGAGAAGCTCCTCAAAGCAGGTTTTGTATCGGAGATCCAGTATACAGGCTGGGTCTCCAATGTGGTAATGGTTAAAAAAGGTGACAGGCGGTGAAGGATGTGCATCGACTTTTCTCTTTTAAATAAATCATGCTTTAAGGATTGTCATCCCCTGCCTTAAATCGACGCGTTGATTGACTCAGTCGTCGGTTTTTCTGTGATGAGTTTTTTGGATGTTTTTTCAGATTATCATAAAATTAGGATGCACCCACCTGACATCAACGATGTCTCCTTCATCACAAGGAAAGGTTGCTACAGTTACAAGATGATGACATTCGGGCTGAAGAACGCGGGAGCGAAATATTAAAGGATATGGACCGGGTTTTTCGGGAGGGGGGGGGGAGGGGGGGAGAAATTTGGAGGTGTATGTGGATGAGCTCATGGTAAAGATCAGGGATGTATCCTCCCATCTTCGGGACTTGGAGGAAACATTCGCCACCATACGAAAGTTCAAAATGTGATTAAATCCTTTAAAGTGCGTCTTCAGAGCCAGTGGAGGGAAGTTTCTTGGTCATCTCCTCACCCCAGCAATGTTTTAAATGTCGGATGTCGGCTACATATCGAATTGGGTTTTTAAATGTCGGATGTCGGAGACATGTAGGAGACATTTGAAAATGTCGGGTTTTATATTTTTACAGCTTTTTATTATTATTTATATTGACAAAACAATGATAAATGATAAATATTTAACTTTTTTTATTTGCAGGTTTCCTAGGGATATCAAGAAAATATTTCTACAGACATATAACAGTGAAATACAACAGCAAATGAATATGATGAAAATGTAATTTCACATTAGTACAATACTGGTTTGTTAAGTGCTAGACTGCTAGGTATACTAATTAACCCGGAGAACATAATATTGATTGTGCGCAACAGGTATATGCGTCTATGTAAATTTCAATCAGTAAAAATTGAATATTTTAAACTATTGAATGACTTACTTGAGTTGGTCTCACGGTCTCACCTCAGTCATCCTCGATCCCTTTCGAACGCGTTGTTTGGTTTGTTTCATCGTTATATGTCTCGTAATCACCTTCTGAAATCTCCTCTTCAATGAGGTCCTCCTCTGATGAAGCAGAAAACTCTACATGCCCTTCTTCATCAACACAATCTAATTTTCTTTTACGTTTTTCTTTGATGATTTAGTATTTGGAGTCATTGTAGATTGACGAGACTCACAGGAGCTTTTTCTTGGTTCTGTATCAATATCCAACACTCTGCCACTTGCTGCCAAGTCAACCCCTCTCCAGGAAAGACCTTATCATCCTCATCATCAATTGATTTCTTTGAAAAACTGGAGCCCACCAACCACTCTCACGTTTCCATCTTCAAAGTTTTTGCAGCTATTGGATCTCTTTTAGCTTCCATTGACCTTGTTTTTAGAGTAACATTGAATTTTACAAAGACAAGATCATTCAATTTGTTATGATCCAGTCTATTTCTCCTTTTTGTATGAATCTGTATTTTATAAAGTCAATCAATCCAATTAATATAAAATTTTAGATAATCAATATATAAAAATTTAATTACAACTTATAAATAAATAATAACTTATCAACTCAAATGTACTCCAATTTCTTTCACAACCTGAAAAGCTAGTAGTCAATCCGATAATACGTACTGTCATGTCTCTCAAAACAGGCGCGTAATTCTCATTAAAATTCCACCAATTCACTAATTATATTTAAATAAAAAATAGTAATAAAAAAATTAGCAACATGAAATTATAAATAAAACTATTCAGTAAAACAAGTGAATAATTTAAGAAATTTAAAATTATTTTTACGAAGATCAAGAGAATTATTGAGACTGTCTCTTTGCAATTTCTCTTTCAAAAGATCCTCTCTTATTTCGATAGAAACATATTTGGTCAGCAATACGATCTTGAAGAGCCACATCCCTCCCAGACATCTTATACATACAATCAATTACCGCATCCATGTATTTACCGTCTTTCTCCATTTTTTCCCAATTTGGAAAATAAAAATATGGATTAAGATAATGACCAACAATATGAAAGAAAGTGCTCAACTTACTATCAATCTTTCTTTCAATTTGCATTCATATAGGAAGATACTGAGATTCATTACGATTTAGAGCAATCTCAATTTCTTCTTTAACATTTAGCATATCTTTGTATATCCACCCCATAGAAGGCATATCTCCATCAACACTTCTCAACACATTCACTAAAGGAGCAAATATACTAACAACAATCTCAGCATCTTTCCAAAATTTCACATTATATACAATTGCAACGGCCTGTAATTTTAAATAAAGCAAAATTGATCATAATTGTTTAAGAACTAAGAAGTAAGAAGTAACACAAGTTAATCATAATTTAATTATAAAACAAAATTTTGTATTTTACCCTCTTTTCAGGTGGTATGCTAGCTAACTTTGAGTTTTCCCATTTTTGCGATGAGAACATGTTCCTTAGTTCTTTCTTCTTATCTAAAATGTTTTGCAAAGATAGAAATGCAGTAGCAAATCTAGTCACTCTTGACCGAATAAGTTCATGAGAATTTAAATCCATTATAAATTGCCTCAGCAAATCAAGAGAAATGGTATGTCCATATATAAAGACTGTCAAAATACGACCAAGGGTGATGACATTTTTGATTTGTCTTATTTTTGCAATATCTCCAAGTAATAAATTAATTGTGTGGGCTGCACAGGACGTCCAAAATATGGCAGGTCTTTTCATAGATATCATCTTTGCTGCTAAGCTATTATTAGATTCATTGTCCGTGACAACTTGCAGTAAATTGTCTTCTCCCGGTCCAGACTCAGATCTGATAGCCTCGTCAACAAAATCAAAAATGAATTTTCCATCATGAACGTCAGATGAGACATTCCTTGACATCCAAAATGCTACTCCTGCTTCACAGTGAATCATAATATTCATAATACTCCTTCCCTTTCTGTCACTCCATGCATCAGTGATAATGCTACAACAACTCAACCTACAAGTACCGGTGAATGCGTTTAATGATCCTTTTGTTCGCTCAACCTCTTTCTTGAGATGTTTTTGACTCAACTCATATGTTGTAGGGTCTTTCAACCCTTGCCCACACTGCCCAATAGCTTGTAACATGTGATCAAAGGAAGGAAGCGTCACAGAATTAAAGGAAACACCGGCCTCGTATATCCATCTTGCGATATATGCGTTTGTTTCCTCCCTTATTTTCTTCTTCCACTTATCTCCTCCTAATGTCAACTTCCCACTTTTACTTGTTTGTCCAACACTATCCGCAGGTATTTGGAAATTTATATCCAAAGGTCCTTTTGTCTTCATTTTAGAAAACAAACTCCTATATGATTGAGAGTTGTCTTCTGAATCCATTGCACCTTCAACTACTACTTCATCACGGTCTGCCTCCAATCTAGCAATTTTGGCTTCTTTCAGTACTAGTTGTGACTTTAAAGCAGCATCAGCTTGAATTTTCACCTCTGCTGGTACTTTTGGGCATGGTTTAACATTGCCTCGTATCCCATCTAGATGCGCATTCAACCGACTCATCCCTCCACTTAGTACTTAACTGCAATACCGGCATCGAACCCTATTTGTGTCCTTCGCATCAACCTTCTCACTGTTAGACCAAAACGGATCTCTTCCTAGCTTAGTACTTGATTCCTTTGTTGAAGCTTCAGACGACATCACGAGTTCTGCTTTTAATAGCAGGGCTTGGTTGATCTGTAATTAGAGAGACATACACTGATACACATGAATAAAGTATAAGAAAGCTCAAAAAAGCTATAATATATTTGCACTTCATGACTTCATAATTAAGGAAAAATACTTGCTAAACAACTTCCTAAAATAGCTTGAAATAAATCTGTTCAATCACAGTGATCGAGTAAACGAACTATTGGCCTCAACAAAAGTAAATATGCAAGGTTTTTTCATAAAACAATATAAATAACCTTTTGAAAGCCAAGAATATATAAAGCACACATTTAATGACACGCACATCAAATCTGTTGTTGTTGTGACCAATAGTTTGAACAAAACAAATGCAACTTATTATGCATAGGTAGAGGAAAGGGATCTTGAACAGGAAAAAGATGACATAAAGAAGAAGCATGGCCAAAAACTTGATTAGGCATTTGAGTAATAGAAAAACATGTTGTAGACAAAAAATGTCATGTGTAAAATATCATGAAAATGCAAAATTATTTAAATTAATTACTAACATTTTCTCTCTTACATTTTCGGATGGAAACTTTAAGATAAATACCAGAGCAGGAGAAGCAAGACAACAAGAAGGAACTGAGTTGGGGGCCTGGGGCAGAGTTTCTTTTGGTCCGAGTCTTTAGTAAGCATCCGACTCTAATCTTCCACCTACAACAACAACCAACAATAATCAGAGGGATATCAAATGTAAATAGCTACAAACAAGCAAGAATATAGGACAATGGCAGTAGAAAGGGGGAGGGAAGAAGAAGACACTTAAGAGAGAATCAGGAACTGAGTGCTTACGGCCGACGGAGGAGGGAGGAGTAGGAAGTGGCTTCGACAGAGGAGGGAGGAGGAGCAGGAAGTGGCTTCATTCAACGCCGATGGAGGAGGGAGGAGCAGGAAGTGGTCGTCGACAGAGGAGGGTAGGAGAGAACTTCGTTCTCTGCTCATGGCCGCACTACACAAGAACTCGAGAGAAAATTTCGGGCAAATCTTCAGCGAATGAAAAACTCAATACGAAACCAAAAAAACGAGCTTACCGCCGACGAAGGAGTAGGAAGTGACTTCGTTCACTGCTCACCGCCGACGGAGGAGGAGGGAGGAGGAGCCAGAAGTGGCTTCGTTCACTGCTCACCGCCGACAGAGGAGGAGGAAGGAGCAGGGCTTCGTTCGCTGCTCACCGCCGACGGAGGAGGGAGGAGCGGGAAGTGGCCGCCTACAGAGGTGGAGGGAGGAGCAAACTTCGTTCTCTCCTCAGGGCCGCACTGCACATGAGATCGAGGTTTTTTAGGGCAAAACTTTCTTGCGAAACTATTTTATACGAAATCAAAAAAACGAAAAAAGAAAAAAACGGCTGAAATTTTAATAATCTGATTCGGCCAAAATTTCGGGTTTGACCGAAATTTCGGCCGAATTTATTAAAAACGATATCTTTTCCTTAAATTGAAAAAATAGATCGTTTTTCCTTAAAATCAGACATGTCGGACATGTCGGCCGACATTTAAAACACTGCACCCCAGCAGGGGTGGAACCCAACCCTGACAAGATAAAATCCATAGTGGAGTTGGAGTTGCCGCGAAGCACCAAAGGAAGTTCAACGCTTGACGGGAAAGCTTGTCGGGGTGAGCAAGTTCCTTCTCTAGGTCAGGGGAATAGTGCTCACCCTTTTTCAAAGTATTGCGGGGCAGCCAAAAGTTTGAATGGTCGAAAGAATGCGAGGTCTTCCAAGCCTTGAAGGGAAAGCTCGTCGGGGTGAGCAAGTTCCTTCTCTAGGGCAGGGGAATAGTGCTCACCCTTTTTCAAAGTGTTGCGGGGCAGCCAAAAGTTTGAATGGTCGAAAGAATGCGAGGTCTTCCGAGTCTTGAAGAGTCAACACACCAAGGCCTCACTCCTCCAGGGCCCCAAGGAGGGGGAGGATCTGTCTTTGTACCTCGGAGTGGGGGCGGAGACCGTAAGTTTTGTACTGTTCCGAAAGAAAGATAAGCAGCAGCTGTCCATCTACTATGTAAGCAGGGTCCTAAAGAAGGCAGAGTTTTGATACCCGATTCTGGAGAAGTTACCATTTGTTTTGGTCGTCTCAGCCAGGAATCTCAGATCATACTTTCAAGCGCATTCAATCAGAGTGGTGACCGATCACCCTCTTCGCAAGATCTTCAAAGGGTTAGAACATTCAGGGAGATTGACCAAGTGGTCTGTGGAGCTAAGCGAATTTGATATGTCCTTCGTCCTCCGGCTATTGATTAAGGCTCAGGCGGTAGCAGATTTTTTGGTTGATTACGTGGTCGAGGTGGAAGGTGAAGAATCCTCGCGGCAGATCGCCTGGAAGATGTTGGTAGACGGTGCCTCATGGAGACATTCCATGGGAGGCGGGATTGTGTTGGAAAGCCCCAGGGGGCCAGGATAGAGCAGGTCGTGGCCATACACTTCCCTCATCATGAACAACCAGGCAGAATATGAGGCCGTGATCGCGGAACTACATCTGGCTAAGGAGCTGGGTATACAAGATGTGGAGGTGTTTATAGACTCAATGGTGGCAGCGACACGGGTCAAGGGAGAATTCGAGGCGAGGGAGTCCACCCTCGTGAAGTATTTGGCCAAAGTGAAGGGGCTCATCGGAGGTTTCCGGACATTTTCCATTCAACAAATACCGCGGGAGGAAAAATGTCACAGCTGATCAGTTGGCCAAGTTTGGACCCCAGACCGGAGGGACCCAGACGGCTTTGTTTTGCCAATCCATCGAGGAAGGTGAGTTGATGGAGATAGACCAATGTCCCTCGTTGGTGGATCCTTCGTAACTTTCTTGACCACAAGTAAACTTCTGGAGGAGGTCCAGGACAAAAAGCGCTTCAGACATAAGTCGGTATACTATCTGAGGCATGAAGGAGGATTGTACTGGAAGACCCTTTCAGGGCTCCTGGCCCAGTGCGTAGTGGAGGAGGATGTTCCAAAGATCTTGGAGGAAATTCATTCTAGCGAGTGCGGCATTCATTCGGGAAGCAGGATCTTGGAGTCGAGGGTGGTCCGGCAGAGGTATTTTTGGCCGACACTGAGCAAGGATGCGGTAAAATTCGCAAGGAGATGTCAGAAGCTATGTTGTCAAAGGCGCAAAGGGCCCCTGGAGCCTAGGCGCAGGCGCGCGCCTGAGGCACGTGAGGCGCAAAAAAGGGGGGTGAAGAAATTGACCGAATTGGGTGCCCAATTCGCTGAAATTGAGCCCAATTCCCCAATTCGCTAAAATTGAGGGAATTGGGCACCCGATTCGCTCAATTTCAACGAATTGGGCGGACAAGTGCGTCGTGGGGTGCCTCGGGTGCGTCTGAGAACATGTTTTTGTCCATATAAAAAAACAATTTTGAAAAAATACACTTTGAAAGGCCCAGGCGCGCCTGGGAGCCTGTATGGCGTGTGCCCGGGCGCGCCCGGGCGCGCCTCAAACACATCGCCCGCCTCAGCCGTGCTGAGGCGCGGTGGGCTGTGCCCGGGGCCTCAGGAGCGCCTACGCGCGTGCGTTGACAACATAGGTCAGAAGTGTCAGTTGTTTGCTTCATTCCAACTCTTACCGGTCCAAAGACTTGGGAGTATCACGGCGCCGTGACCATTCGTCATTTGAGGGATGGACTTGGTAGGACCTTTCCCCCAGGCAAGTGGGCAGAGGAGGTTCCTCCTGATCATGATCGACTACTTATCGAAGTGGTTAGAAGTGAAGACGATCGCCAAGGTGACCTCTCAAGTGATCCGCAACTTCGTGTGAGGGGAGATCATCTGTCGACATGGTCTTCCTCAAGACATTGTCACAGACAATGGACCGCAGTTCGCCAACGAGGAGTTTGTCAGCTTCTGCACCCGGCTGGAGATAAATCTCAAGTTTGTGTCTGTCCACCACCCTAGGAGCAATGGGCAGGTGGAGGAGGCAAACAAGATCATCGTGAACTTGTTAAAGAAGAAGGTATAGAACCTGAAGGGGAGCTGGGTAGAACAGTTTTGCTCGGTCTTGTGGGCCCTGAGAACCACCCCCAACACAGTCACATGAGAGACCACCTTCAAGCTTTCCTACGGCTGCGAGGTCATGCACCCAGTGGAGTTTGAGGTCAAGACGCCACGGATGGTAGTCGCGGACAGAGGAGCTGAAGAATGGAGGGTAGAGAAAGAAAGCGAGTTGCGACTCTCATTGGACCTGGTGGAAGAACACCAAGACCTGGTTGTTGATCGGAAGGAGAAAGTCAAGCGCCGGATGTCCAAGTACTTTGACAATCACCTCGGGATCAAGCTGTTCGTGGAAGGAGATCTGGTCTTAAAGAAAGTCGACGCAGCAGGGAGGTCGGCGGCTGTTGGGAAGCTCAATCCCAATTGGGAGGGTCCTTACATAGTCGAGGAGGTACTAAAGTAGGGAGGATACCGCCTCCAGAATGTGGAGGTGTCCATAGATCCCACTTGGAGTGGTGATAACCTGAAGCGCTTCTACCCCAGTTTGAACAACAAGATTGTGTCTTTTTTGTAACGAATTGCTTACAACTTATTTCTCTTTGAATATGGATGAAGTTCTCTCATGATATAGTGAGGTTGAAACATTAGCCCCGAGCAGACCCGCTAACCAGGCTCTCACTAGCTGACAGGGTCAAAGGCTCACTCGTGGCAGTTTGAAAAAGTTGTGGTATTGATAACCCCGATCAGACCCGGTGACCAGGCTCTCACTAGCTGACGGGGTCGAAGACTCACTCGGTGGCAGATTGAAAAAGTTATGGTACGAATAGCACTGAGCAGACCCGCTGACTAGACTCTCACTATCTGACAGGCCCAAAGGCTCACTCGGTGGAATATTGAAAAAGTTGTGGTATTGATAGCCTCGAGCAGACCGCTGACCAGGATCTCACTAGCTGTCAAGGCCAAAGGCTCACTCGGTGGTAGTTGAAAAAGTTGTGGTATTGATAGCCTCGAGCAGACCCTCGGACCAGACTCTCACTAGCTAGCAGGGTCGAAGGCTCACTCGGCAGCAGGTTGAAAAAGTTGTGGTATTGATAGCCCCGAGCAGACCTGCTGACCAGGCTCTCACTAGCTGGCAAGGTCGAAAGCTCACTCGATGGCAGATTAAAAAATTTGTGGTATTGATAGCCCCGAGCAGACCCGCTGACTAGGCTCTCACTAGCTGGCAGGGCCGAAGGCTCACTCGGTGGCAGGTTGAAAAAGTTGTGGTATTCATAGTCCCGATCAGACTCACTCACCACGCTCTCACTAGCTAGCAGTAGCAGGGCAAAAAGCTCACTCGGTGGCAGGTTGAAAAGGTTGTGGTATTGATAGCCTCGAGCAGACCCGATGACCAGACTCTCACTAGCTGGCAGAACCGAAGTCTCACTCGGTGGCAGGTTGAAAAAGTTGTGGTACTGATAGTCACGAGCAGACCCGCTGACCAGGCTCTCACTAGCTGGAAGGGTCGAAAGCTCAGTCGGTGGCAGATTGAAAAAATTATGGTATGGATAGCCACGAGCAGACCTACTGACCAGACTCTCACTAGCTCACAAGACTGAAGGCTCACTCGGTGGAAGATTGAAAAAGTTGTGGTATGGATAGCCCTGAGCAGACACGCTGACCAGACTCTCACTAGCTGACAGGGCCGAAGGCTCACTCAATGGCAGATTGAAGAAGTTGTGGTATTGATAGCCCCGAGCAAACCCGTTGACCAGGCTCTCACTAGCTGTCAAGGCCAAAGGCTCACTCGAAGGCAGGATGAAAGAAAGTTGTAATATTGTTGGCCCCAAGCAGACCCGCTGATGAGGCTCTCACTAGCTGATAGGGTCGAAGGCTCACTCGGTGGCAGGATGAAAGAAAATTGTTATTTTATAAACCCTCGATAGGATCCCGCTGACTGGGCTCTCGCTAGCCGACAAGGCGGGCAGATCACTCAGGTGATAAGGCCAATTCATGAAGAAGAAGCCTAGTGGAAGAAAAAGGAAAAGGGGGAGGCGAGTAGAAGCCAACCCTACAGGGGAGGCATTCACTTGACAAGCACTAGCCTTCCCAAGGAGGAGAGACCCGTAGGTAGCGGGCAAGCCGAACCCCAATCGCTTTATTCCCACTCCCAAAGAAGTGTCAAAACGTGTCTCACTGATAACCTCATAGGCGTGAGTAAGAAAAAGCTTTCGAACATGCCTCGCTGAGTGCGCGGCCTAAAGGCCAGGGCTCGGCAGTAAGCAAGAACCCGACCTAAAGGCTAAAGGTCGGCAGTAAGCGAGAACGCGACCTAGAGGCTGAGGGTCGGCAGTAAGAGAGAACGCGACCTAGAGGCTGAGGGTCGGCAGTAAGTGAGAACGCGACCTAGAGGCTAACTTTCGGCGTTAAGCAAATGCATGGGCCGAGTACGGGCGATGCACGGCCGAACTATGAAATTTGAAACAAGTAAAAAACATTAGTTAAGAGTTAGAATAAAATTTCCATTCGTCAGGATAACTAATGAATCTCGTCTATGAAAAGAACTAAGTACATGAGGAAAGGAAAGGTACAGGCGAGAGCAAAAGAAGAAAAGAAAGAAAAGAAAGTTGCAGCGATGTTTCAGGAAGAGTCCCCCGACTTCTAACTTTCGTGAAGGGGCGGGTCGGCATCATCCTCCAAATCCTCGATGCGGAGGAACAACTCGGGGACCAGGTCTTGAGCGGTGACCATATCGCTGAAGAGCTTCAGTAGACCATACCTCTGCATCAGCTGGAGTACGTGCCCTGCCTCCTTGATGGCATTCTGTCGCATCAACTCCTCTATCTCGAGATTGGAGTATTGCTGAAGCCGACTTCTCCTGTAGGGAACTGGTGGTAGCGTGGCCTCGATCAGCTCTTTGTTATGGGCCTTCAACCCCTCATTCTCCTTTTCGAGACCGGCTATCCGCGCGCGAAGTCGGTCAGCAGTCGCAACATCCTGCGGGGAGAACAAGAGAAATCAGCTTCCATGGAATCGGACGAATTCCTACCGCCGCCCCTGCCACCACCATCTTCGTTGTTCAGCGAACTAAACAAAGAGGGTCAGGCGGCGGTGGATGAGTTGAATAGTCAGCTTGAGCTCATGAAGGTTCTGATGGAGCAGGAGAGGACAGGCCAAGCTGAGAAGGGAAGAGGTCGCGCTAGCAAGGGAGGAGGCCATGTTGAAAAGGGAGGAAGCCCTTCATGTGGAACTGGTGAAGGAAAAGAAAGAGAGGCTGGAGAGGGAGAAAGCTCTACAGGACCAGGTCGCAACTATCTCTTCTTCTTTTGAATGGGAAAAGAAAGATATATAGAGGTCTGAAGAAGACACAATACTACAAGGATAAATATATGAACTTGCTGAGAGAGACCAAGAGCCGACGGCCTCCAGCGGCAAATACCGAAAGACCGCGCCAGCCAAACCGCGTAGCCAGAGGCGAGACTTCAAATCCTGCATCAAGTACAATAGAAGCACCGACGGAGCACATGATCGCCCTGAATCGCGTGGACCGTGATCTTTCCCGCGTTCACCGGTCTCATAACGTGATCCACCGTCACCTATGGCAGATCTATGAAGCTCTTCTTCAGGTTGGCGACCAGGCGGTTGGAAGAGATCGGATTGATCGTACAGACCGCACTGATCACGGTCAATGATTTGGATAATCAAATGTAATATTATTTGTTGGACCATGCTATCTTGGGACTGATTTGGTTAGTCTAATTTGATTTTATTTTTGCTTTTCCTATTTCGCTGAGATGTTGAATATCTGCTTCCGAACTGAATTTCTTTATTACTTGTGATGGACGATTAATTTTGCGAACTGTGTGGAGCGATTGCTTTAACCGCTAGAATAAATGCAGGTTTGGACTCATGCGAGCCGGCGGACAGAGATTGCGACCTATACAGATATATGCAGGCCAACTATAAATAGAACAGCCTTTTTTCATTTATAGCGGGAAATGCGTGCAGAACAGAAGTCTCTGCGATCTGAGAAAATGGTATCTGCGCGAATTCAAGTTGTTTAGGCCTTTCATGCCGCGTACCATAATAAATGCAAACTTACAGAGGATGACCTTCAAAACTTTATCGAAAAGCATATGCAAAATTTGTCATTACATGTGCGGCTTCCAGAGAGGCAAGAAAGAATCAATACCTCACTAGCGAACCAGATCACTATAACCATCAATCACTTTGAGTGCGGCTTCAAATTCCCCCTCATGTGGGAGGTCGCAGAAATCTTTGAGCATTACGGAGTAGTTCCTGGCCAGCTCGCCCCGAATACAATTGCTTCAATCTTCGGTTATCTATCTTACTTGAGGTCTGAGCAGATAGCCTCTCAATGAACATCTTCAGAAAAATATTCTTTGTGTGGTCTATCACGACGTCTGGCAACGCAGCTTTCAAAGGCATATTATATTTCTACTGTAGAGGGATGAAAGTGATGAACCTGCCGAACAAGATTCATAACTGGTCAGCCAGCTATTTGATGTTTGAAGGTGACCTGGGTCTAATCCATACCCATCCGCAAGAACGCGCGGACAGCAATTTCAAGACCTGCAAGTTGTAGGCCAACGAGAAGAAGATAGTTGAGTTCATATGGGACTCACGTCTTGATATCGAATACTATCTTCCTCTACTTCCAAGCTTGGAAGGAGTAGTTCGCTAAGATAGTAAGTTCTTCCTGCTGTCAAGAATTTTTATCCGCACTTAGCCGCATATTAACCATGAATTTTGCAGCAAATTTGGTGGTGCCTGCGAATCCACCACTAACACTAGGCGGTCTGACCCTTACTCAGAGGGAGAGGAGGGAGGAGTTAGCAAGGAAAAGGCGGGAAGAAGACGATCCCGCGGCAGGTTACTCTTCTAACGAATCCTATCTGCTCCAAGGGATAGGTGACAAGTTAAAAGATCTTCAGGGAAACTCGACGATGCAGTGGCAACCACAAAGCCAAACACGTAAGGAGGAGCGGGAAGCTTACTCGCAATGCCCATGTGGCGATCACTGCTATGTATGGAAAACGCAACTTCAAGGAGCTGCAAGAGGTCACCCCCGAGGACTTGCCCTATCTTGCTGCATAGGCTCAGGAGAACGGCCTGGTCACAAGCCATTATATGGGTTATGCCTTGAAGGAAACAACGAGGGATAAGGAAAAGCTTCAAGAGAAGGTAGAGCGGCTAGAGGCGGAGATCACTCGGATGAAAGAGAAGGAAGCGGTAAGATAATTCCTAAACGCCGTGACCTGACTCTTTAGACCGCACAACCTGAGCATTTGCTTGTTTGATTCCCTGCAAGTGGCCTACGATCCAGATAATTACGTCTTCTAAGATGCGGTCTTTCCTTTCATCAAAGAGACTGCTGAAGACGTTGTTTGCCATTTCTGCGAACTGGATTGTGCCAAATAAGGTGGTGAGAAAACTTCTTTCGTCAAACTCTTCCCAGAGGGCAAGAGGAAGGTGGCCACAATGAATCGTGCGGCCAAAGGTAAAGCCAAGGTTGGAGAACCTCGAGATGAAGCAGAAGAAGAAGAAGAAGAAGAAGGAGAAGGAGAAGGAGGAAGAAGCAGAGGGAGTAAGAGCAGACGGTGAGGAATCTGACACCGGTGGCCAAAAGAAAAAGACCGCACAGTCCGCGTGATGCAGGACGATGTGTAGGGTTTACGCGTCTGTCGGCTTTTTCTAGGAAACCCTAAATGCATGCGATGTTTAATGAATTTTATAATAAAAATTAGAGCGAGCGTTGCATATACTTAAGAAATCACGCAGCTTAGATTTTTGAAAGCACAAATCATTATTTTGTTATAAATTAAATTTTCTTAAATAAAATGGTTCAGTTTAAATCCGGGGAAGAAATTTCGCAACTTTTATTCTGTTCCCGTTGTCGTAGCAAAAACGGAAATCGTGAACTCCAAATACGTTTCCGTTTGAAGTTTTCGACGTAACGTTTGCTGACAAAATTCGGGCGAAAACCCAGCAAAGACTCTATTATCCTATGAGAAAATATTGAGGTGCACACAAAGGAAAAGAAAGAAACAATTACTCACGGAAGAGACGTCTTCCGTATTCAAAGTCGATGGCGATCACGCGAGTGACTACTTGTCACCTTCGATCTCCACTCCGAGGTCGGCTGCTATCGCACACGGGCACCAAGAAAATTAAGTCACTCTCTCATATAAGGTGGTTCCAAGGAATCACTCAACAATGTAAGAAAGCCACAAACCTGACAAACCTAAAATTCACTCGCGCTCACACTAGAGGCTTCACGAAATCTCTATCACTCATGGTGGATCTACGAAATCTCTAACGCTTAAGCGGAACAAGATTCCCACAGTAGAATCAAAATCTAAATTTCCTAACTCACTCCTAATCTTAATCAATAGCCCTAAACGAAAAAAAACAGCAGCAAACTTTAATCTCCTAACTTTCACTAATCAAACATCGCACAATATCAAACACTGTTCCCACTGTTTAGGAATAACAGGGAGCAAACTTTAGCTTCCTGTTTTTTGGAAACAGGAATAATCAATTAACCGAGTTCATTAATCTCGATAATCAATCCTTCTCACGGGAAGCTAACAGCAAACAATGGTCACATCAACATCTCAAATGGGATTGTTCATCATCTTCAAAAAAACAAAACTCTGAGAAAACAGAGGTTACATCAACTACAGGAACACAAGCTCTCAACATCCATCAAACATTAATCACCCTAACACTAAAATCCTACATCTAACAACTCTCCAACAGGAGCAGCTCAATTCCTATACCACTTCTAAACAAGAAATCTACAGCAAGTAACAAGCCTAAATCACGCCTACAGGAAGCAAACACAAATTCACCGCAATTTTCATCATTTCCATATTCGTCAAATTTCATCACCAAAAACAAATGATTACAGGGATCCCCTTTATAAAGGGTTCTGAACAAAAGCGAACAGGAAAAACTGAAAGAGAAAAAAATGGAAAAAGGACGAGCGGCCATGGACGAGCCGATCTTGGACGTGGGGTGGAAACCGCCAGGAGGAGGGCTCGTGGGCGACATCATCTCCGGGTGCAATGCCAAAGTCGGAGACGGGAAGGTGTGCTGGAGTCGAGCCCTGATCGCGAGCCTGAATGCGAGATCGGGGAAGATGAATAGGACTTTTCCCCTTTTGCGGCCCTGCTTCTGAACCGATAATCAATGACCTAATGTATAACTAATATATATTTATAAATATATGACCGTACATATATATAAATATATATATATATATATAATTTAAACTTATATATATATATAGATTTTTATAACTTTATATATATATATATATACATATATTTTCACAAAATACAAAACTTTTACGAAAGTTACAAATAACACAATGCGACATTGATGGCTGATAGAGATCCCGTCGGGTGCGGCGTCGGGCATTTTTCGCGTCGGGCAATTTTCATCGTCCTGACCTAGGTTGGTCTCCACCACCGTGTCTGAGGAATCCGCCGATTCCAGCGATGAAAGCCCCCCAACGAATATCGAGAAAGTGAAAGTAGTGCCAGCAGCGGGACAGCTTTGACCCCCAGTTCGCCCAGTAAGGGATATTCGCCCCAGATTGATATTGATGGTTCCGTGAATTCTGAAGAATCAACTGCGGCTAAAAGACTCGAGTTGGGGGATTAGACAAACTATATATTTTGTTTTGTTTTTTTGAAAAGTTTGGCGGTCTGTTTTTGTTTAACTACACGAGTTTACAAATGTAACTTTTTGAGGAAGAAAAGAAAAATGTAGTTACCTTCATTCTTGTATTTTTTGTGGAATGATTTTTCATACGCAGTTTCACATTTACTTATTTGCCTTCATTATTTAATCTTGCATGTGCATAATATTTAACCACATAGTTTAAAGCGAATAGATCTCAAAGATATTTGTGGTATGTTAGTTGTTCTTTCATATGATCGTGCGAGATGATCAGTATGACAGGGTTGTTGAAGTGAGACAAACCTTGGATGATCGAGGCCGCAATATTAGTCGTGTATCACGTCACGACAAAGTTTCTGATTCACAAATTTACAAGTATATTCATTGAGACCGCAGCAGACTATAATAATTTTGAGAATAATGAATTCATACTGTTGATATTGATTGCTTTGATTCGAACTACTCATATAACGCCTGAGGCGAACCAAAACTCCAGGCCGCAGATTTTATTAGTATGTGAATAAATCCTTTGCAATTTTAGCCACATTTATCACAGAGATTTCAGATGAAATAAACTATTGAGATTGACTTGGCATCTTGTAACCACTAAGATAGAGAAGATCAAGCTTCAACTATTGACCGCTATGACTGGAAGAATAATCGGGTAGAAGGGATATCCAGAATGACTGTTACTAATCGTAATGAGTAATTTATCCCAGATCGCAATTTTTGATCGGAATACATCACTCCGCAACAATTGATAGAGATGCTAATCCAGGCCGCAATGATTGATAGATTAGATAATCCAATCCTTAATAATCGATAGATAGTCTAAGCCGCAATAATTAATATAAAAGACTACCCAGACCGCAACGGTTGATTGATAAGATCAACCAGGCCCCACTAAATAAGGCATTCACATGTCAATTGAAACATGCGGTCTGAAGCAATTACCTGTTCAAATATGCAAGCTACAGTCCGAGATGATCAATTGGGTAGGTACGTGTAGGGCATCATTGTTTACCTCAAGAGATCATCAAGGTTGTAACCCTTCTCCACACGATGCGACCTGTGCAAATAGAAAACTCTGTCCGCCCATGAGGTCTACAAAGTAAACGATTATTTGGGCAGGCGCACGCAGCGCAACATTGCTTTTCTCAAGAAATCGTCAAACCTGTAGTCCTTAACAAATGGGCGGCTATCGCGGTGTGAAAGAAGTTGACAGCGAACTGCGGAAGAGAAAAGAAGAAAGAGCTACAGGCTAAGATGACCAAGTGGGCAGGTGTGCACAGGGCAGCAATGCTTTCTTCAAGTTGTCACAAAAGCTGTAACTTGTCCCCTAAAACATACGACAGGGTTGATCGATCACCAAGACTTGAACGGCATGCATGGGCATGTCAGATATCGTTGGGGACGAAAAGAGATGCACAGTCTAAGATGATGAAGTGGGCAGGTGGGTGCAGGACAACATTGCTTTCCTCAAGTGATCATCAAAACTATTTCATCTTAACAAGCAAGATGGATCCACTGCTCTCATGCCTAGGGATATAGATTAAATTGATCAATTGGGCAGGTGCGTGCAGGGCAACATTGCTTTCCTCAAGAGATTAACATAACTGTAGGTCCCTTGTAGGCACCGTTTGAGAGTACCTTGGACTATTCAAAAGTCACAGTCTAAGATGATCAGTCGGGCGGGTGCACACAGGGCAGCATTGCTTTCATCAAAAGATCATCAAAACTGTAATGATATCCGTATTGAAACAAAGTAGAGCTAACGAATACCCTGACCCTCCTTAATGCAAAGGTGTGTTAGATACCAGCTGGGGGTGCGCACAGGGCAGCATTGCTTTCCTCAAAAGATCATCAAAACTGTAACGATATCCATTTCGAAACATAGTAGAGCTAACAAACATCCTGACCCTCCTTAATGCAATGGTGTATTAGATACCAACTGGGATCCGAGATCCAGAAGTCCTCTACACGAGAGTCTGCAGACTCCCACCACACGGTGCGAAATCTCCCTGCTACATGTGGTCATCATGGTGTTACGCTAATGACAACGATTCTGTGGGGGTTCAAGCAGGATTCAACGATGTCTCACGGTGCAGTGATCCTTAACTACTAATAGTTGTATGGAGATCATTTGATAAGGCAAATTGTCAGTATGAGGTTCTTTACTGAAATAAGCATTGAATGCGTACAAATGAATAGATGAAAAGAGGACATTGTTCAATAATAAAACCTCTTTAAATCATCGTCACTCCAAGTGTGGGAGATGTCCTCTCCATCATAAGTTTTCACGCGGTAGACATCGTTCTTTAGCACCTCCTTGATTATATATGACCCTGCCGAGTTCGGGTAAGCTTCCCTAACGAACTGGCTCGGGTTGCATCATCAACCTTTTTCAATACCAAGTCTCCTATCAAGAACTACTTGACTCTAACGTTCGTGTCAAAATATATTGCTACCCGCCTCTTGACTTCTTCCTGTCTGATGGTAGCTTCACCCTGGAGCTCTGCGATCAAGTTTAAACTGCACTTCATCTCCTCATCATTGACATCCATCCAGTCTTCACCCCCTGCTTGGCAAGCATAACTCTGGGGGTAAGTACCTCAAACTCTACTAGAATGAGAGCTTCTGAACCATAAAAAAGCTTAAAAGGTATCTCCCCAGTAGCTAATGAAGGTGTAATCCTGAGAGTCCATAAAACTTAAGGAAATTGTTATGCACAATTCTCTTTGAGGTTCTGTACTTTCTTCTTGAGGAGGTTAAGAATCAGCTTATTTGCAGCTTTGACTTGACTGTTACTCCTGGGGTGACGTACCGAGAAGAATCTTAACTCTGTACCAATATGGCGACAAAAGTTGATCATTTTTGCATTGTTGAACAGATGACCATTGTCTGTAATGATAGTCATATGAATCCCGTATCGACGGACAATCTCCCTCTAGATGAAGTTTCTAACAACCTGGGTAGTAGTTTTTGCCAATGCCTTTACATCGATCAACATGCTGAAATAATCAATCATTAGCAGGATAAAGCGACGTTTCCTGCTTGTCATTGGGAAGGGACCAAGGAAATCCATTCCCCAAACTGTGAAAGGTCATGTCGTTGCTATTGACTTGAGCTGCTGAGCTGACAGAAGTTGAAGAGGAGCAAACTATTGGTACCATTCTTGTCACTGCGTCAAGGCGAACCAAGGCGAGTTTCGGGCGCCTGAACGCTTAGGCGACAAGGCAGACGCCTAGGCAACAATAAGGCGAGCAAGTCGCAAGGTGGCAATTTAATATTAAAAAAATCTAATGCAGACCAAGATGTGTGGGTCAAAAAACAAATAAGAAGAAAAAACAAAAAAGGGCCATAACATAGGCCTTTACCACGTGATCTTCTTTTGTAGCAGCGCGGTCCAGTTTGTTTGTGTTCGTCCGGTTTCCCTCATTCATGTTTTGCTCTTACCGGCTTTACTGCAACTTCCCTTCTTGCTGCGGACTCCTCGGTTGTGCTTGTTGCTTCTTAACCATTGCTCGTTGGCGACTGTGCATTGTCCCTAGCCTCTGTCCGCTATCAAGTTGGCTCTAGCCACTGTCAGTTGTCAAGTTGCCGCCTAGCCGTTGTCTACTGTATCTGCTCTAACCGATTCCTCTAGCCACCAGACCGCCTCTCCATAGTTTCCTCGATTGATTCTACCGAGTAGCCGACTTCCTCTCCAGCAGCCCGTCGGGTTCCTGCTCGAGAACTGCGTGATGAGTTGAGGATCACTACAATCTCCCTTACTGGAAAGAACTTTGTTGAATGGGTGCACTCTGTTCGTCAGGTACTTCAGTCCAACGGACTTCTGCATCATCTTTCTCGGGTCCACCTTCAGCACCAACGGACGACTGGTTGTGTAACGACGGTCGTGTTCATACTTGTCTTCTCAAATGCCTTGATGACGAACCTTACTGTATGGCCATGTATCACAAGACGGTCAAGCCAATGTAGGATGAGCTCAATTCTCTTTACTCCGGTAAGGATAGTCTCCATCACCTCTATGACATCATCACCGGTCTCCAGAGCTTGGACTCTGGCACTGCTGTTGACTTAACCTCCTTAGTTGCTCAGTCTAAGACGTTGGTTGAAGCTTGGATTCAGCATCAGCCCCCGACTACGGATCTCGTTGTCCAGCGCGCTCAAAAGGAAGTTGTTGGTATTATTATGATGATGGCTCGTGTTCCTCCTCATCTTCATAGTGTTCGGGCTCAGGTCCTCTAGTCTGCTACTACTCCCTCCTTCTCTGATGTATGTTTCATGTTGTTAAAGGTTTCACCGCCTCCTGATGCTATCAGACCTCCTTCACTGACCCTTCCTCAGCATTACTCTGCACCATTACTCCCTCTCCCTCCGCCGACCCGTGGGGGACGTACGGGCTCTTGGGGGAGAGGTCGTGGAGGCCGGCCGCGGCCTAAGTGTCCTTTCTGTGGTAAGGATGGACATCTTGAGGCCACTTGTTACCGCAAACATGGTCTTCCTACTCGTCCAAATGCTTCTGTTGTTGCCCTCAGCCCGTCGGCCACACTTGTTGATCTTGATGAATTCCGACTTTAGCTCCAACAACTTCAAGGGTTGCTCCACAACTCTCCTGCCTCTATTGCCTTCGTCTCCAACGAAGGTATCGCGTGTCTCTCCACTAGTCTGAGATGGATAGTGGATTCATGTGTTACCATATCACATCCCTGAAGCCACCCCGATACATAGATTCTTCGCATCCAAAGTTTATCACTGTCGCCAAATGGCAATACCGCTCCTGTCTCCGGCTCTGCCGACATACCCCTCAATTCTTTTATTTCTCTTCGTTCAACTCTCCATGTCCCGAGCACATACTTTAATTTAATGTTTGTTAGTCGCCTCACTGTAGATTTGGATTGTTCTATCACGTTCACTCCTTTTCTGATGTAGGATCGCAGGACGCAGAGTATCATTGGTAAAGGACGACTGCAAAACGGGCTCTAACTTCTTGATGTCTCTCCTACCATTCTCTCTCTGTCTTCTCAGTTGACTGGCATCGGCGTCTTGCGCATGCTCCACTTCTCGTTCTCCAGAGGGCTCTTCCTGAGGTTCCGCTTAAAGTTTTTTCCTGTGATTCGTGTATTCTGGAGAAACAACATCGTTCCTCGTTTCCCCCTCAGTGTACCCGGACCTCTGCTCCTTTTATGTTAGTTAATTCTGATGTTTGGGGCCCCTATAAAATATCAAGTGTATCTTGTTATGATTATTTCAGTACTTTCATTGATCATTATTCTCAAATGACCTGTTTGTACTTACTTCGTGACCGCTCCGAACTTCCTCGTGTGTTCCGAGCTTTCAAGATGAAGTTTCTAACAACCTGGGTAGTAGTTTTTGCCAATGCCTTTACATCGATCCACATGCTGAAATAATCAATCATTAGCAGGATAAAGCGGCGTTGCCTGCTTGTCATTGGGAAGGGACCAAGGAGATCCATTCCCCAAACTGTGAAAGGTCATGTCGTTGCTATTGACTTGAGCTGCTGAGCTCACAGAAGTTGAAGAGGAGCAAACTATTGGTACCATTCTTGTCACTGCGTCAAGGCGAACCAAGGCGAGTTTCGGGCGTCTGGACGCTTAGGCGACAAGGAAGACGCCTAGGCGACAATAAGGCGAGCAAGTCGCTAGGTGGCAATTTAATATTAAAAAAATCTAATGCAGACCAAGATGTGTGGGTCAAAAAACAAATAAGAAGAAAATACAAAAAAGGGCCATAACATAGGCCTTTACCACGTGGTCTTCTTTTGTAGCAGCGCGGTCCAGTTTGTTTATGTTCGTCCGGTTTCCCTCATTCATGTTTTGCTCTTACCGGCTTTACTGCAACTTCCCTTCTTGCTGCGGACTCCTCGGTTGTGCTTGTTGCTTCTTAACCATTGCTCGTTGGCGACTGTGCATTGTCTCTAGCCTCTGTCCGCTATCAAGTTGGCTCTAGCCACTGTCAGTTGTCAAGTTGCCGCCTAGCCGTTGTCTACTGTATCTGCTCTAACCGATTCCTCTAGCCACCAGACCGCCTCTCCATAGTTTCCTCGATTGATTCTACCGAGTAGCCGGCTTCCTCTGCAGTAGCCCGTCGGGTTCCTGCTCGAGAACTGCGTGATGAGTTGAGGATCACTACAATCTCCCTTACTGGAAAGAACTTTGTTGAATGGGTGCACTCTGTTCGTCAGGTACTTCAGTCCAACGGACTTCTGCATCATCTTTCTCGGGATCCTCCTTCAGCACCTAAGGACGACTGGTTGCGTAACGACGGTCGTGTTCATACTTGGCTTCTCAACTTCCTTGATGATGAACCTTACTGTATGGCCATGTATCACAAGACGGCCAAGCCAATGTAGGATGAGCTCAATTCTCTTTACTCCGGTAGGGATAGTCTCCATCACCTCTATGACATCATCACCGGTCTCCAGAGCTTGGACTCTGGTACTGCTGTTGACTTAACCTCCTTAGTTGCTCAGTCTAAGTCGTTGGTTGAAGCTTGGATTCAGCATCAGCCCCCGACTACGGATCTCGTTGTCCAGCGCGCTCAAAAGGAAGTTGTTGGTATTGTTATGATGATGGCTCGTGTTCCGCCTCATCTTCATAGTGTTCGGGCTCAGGTCCTCTCGTCTGCTACTACTCCCTCCGTCTCTGATGTATGCTTCATGTTGTTAAAGGTTTCACCGCCTCCTGATGCTATCAGACCTCCTTCACTGACCCTTCTTCAGCATTACTCTGCACCATTACTCCCTCTCCCTCCGCCGACCCGTGGGGGACGTACGGGCTCTTGGGGGAGAGGTCGTGGAGGCCGGCCACGGCCTAAGTGTCCTTTCTGTGGTAAGGATGGACATCTTGAGGCCACCTGCTACCGCAAACATGGTCTTCCTCGTCCAAATGCTTCTGTTGTTGCCCTCAGCCCGTCGGCCACACTTGCTGATCTTGATGAAGTCCGACTTTAGCTCCAACAACTTCAAGGGTTG
Organism: Platanthera guangdongensis; assembly: GCA_039583875.1. NCBI lineage: Eukaryota > Viridiplantae > Streptophyta > Magnoliopsida > Asparagales > Orchidaceae > Platanthera > Platanthera guangdongensis. The sequence goes on along the minus strand of CM077162.1, from coordinate 94,088,348 downwards.
CTCCACAACTCTCCTGCCTCTATTGCCTTCGTCTCCAACGAAGGTATCGCGTGTCTCTCCACTACTCTGAGCTGGATAGTGGATTCGTATGTTACCATATCACATCCCTGAAGCCACCCCGATACATAGATTCTTCGCATCCAAAGTTTATCACCGTCGCCAAATGGCAACACCGCTCCTGTCTCCGGCTCTGCCGACATACCCCTCAATTCTTTTATTTCTCTTCGTTCGACTCTCCATGTCCCGAGCACTTCCTTTAATTTAATGTTTGTTAGTCGCCTCACTGTAGATTTGGATTGTTCTATCACGTTCACTCCTTTTCTGATGTAGGATCGCATGACGCAGAGTATCATTGGTAAAGGACGACTGCAAAACGGGCTCTAACTTCTTGATGTCTCTCCTACCATTCTCTCTTTGTCTTCTCAGTTGACTGGCATCGGCGTCTTGCGCATGCTCCGCTTCTCGTTCTCCAGAGGGCTCTTCCTGAGGTTCCGCATAAAGTTTTTTCCTGTGATTCGTGTATTCTGGAGAAACAACATCGTTCCTCATTTCCCCCTCAGTGTACCCGGACCTCTGCTCCTTTTATGTTAGTTAATTCTGATGTTTGGGGCCCCTATAAAATATCAAGTGTATCTGGTTATGATTATTTCAGTACTTTCATTGATGATTATTCTCAAATGACCTGTTTGTACTTACTTCGTGACCGCTCCGAACTTCCTCGTGTGTTCCGAGCTTTCATTCTTGAGATTCGCACTCAGTTTACCGATAAACTCAAAACGCTCCGGACAGATAATGCTCGCGAATACACTAGTCATGAATTCGATACTCTCCGCTCTGAATTTGGAATTATTCATCAGACTTCGTGTGTCTATACTACTCAACAAAACGGTGTGGCTAGGGGCAAATATAGACATCTTCTTGATGTTGTCCTCTGTCTCATGATCCAAATGCATGTTCCCAACAGGTATTGGCATTTTGAGGTTTTTATGACATGTTATCTGATCAACTGTCTTCCTTCCTCCGTCCTCAACAATGACAACTCGTTTAGTCTCCTCTTTCCCTCTACACCACCATTCCCTCTCACCCCTCGCACATTTGGTTGTTCTTGATATGTTCATCATCTCGGGCCCTCCACTGATAAGTTAAATCCTCGGGCGGACAAATATATGTCTGTTGGTTACTATCGTACACAAAAAAGGTATGTTTGCTACTCTCCTACTACCCGCAAGATGACTATGTTGGCAGATGTTACCTTTCTAAAAGATCAACCACTTTTCTGTACTTCATCACCACCTCCTTCATCGTCATCCTTACATCGACCGGTCATTCCAGTTACGTCTCCTCCACCACTACCACTTTCCAGTGAAGTTCTTGTTCATTACCGACCTCTTTTTTGTGTCTATACTCGTCGACCTCCTCGTTATGCCGCCCCAATGCAGTCTGCTTCAATCACTGGCACTCTGCGACCTGCTGATCCGACGTCGGCCTCCACCGTCCATCTCATGACAAATTATGTATCCTTACATCGCCTGTCTCCGACGCTTCAGGACTTTGCCACTACATTATCCTCTATGTTTGTTCCTAATTCTGTGCAGGAGGCTATCCAACATCCAGGCTGGCGGACAACCATGGATGAAGAAATGATTGCTCTTTGGGCAAATTTCAAGTGGGATCTGGTCCCTCTTCCTCCAGGACATACCCATGTTGGTTGTAAATGGGTCTTTGTCATCAAGCATGCTCCTGATGGGACAATAGACTATCTTAAAGCCCGTATGGTGGCTCGCGGCTTCACTCAACAACAGAGCCTTGACTATGAAAAAACCTTCTCACCGGTGGCGAAACTCAACACGGTTAGTGTCCTCCTCTACGTTGTTGTGCATCGTCAGTGGCTATTACATCAACTGGATATCAAAAATGCATTTTTAAATGACGATTTTCAAGAAACGGTTTGCATGCAGCAGCCTCCCGAGTTTGATACCACGGGGGAGTCTCAAGTTTGTCATCTTAAGAAGTCAATTTATGGTCTCAAATAATCCCCTTGGGCATGTTTTGATAAGTTCAGTAAGGTTGTTCAAGAGGTTGTCTTTACTCGGAGCTTTACAGACTTCTCTCTGTTCACTCGACATCGAACAACAGGAACGGTTCTTCTTTTGGTGTATGTTGATGATATTCTAATCACCGGAGATGATTCAAAGAGAATACAAATGATCAAATAGCACCTTAGTTCCGTGTTTCAAACATAAGATCTGGGGAACCTTCGATATTTCATTGTCCTTGAGATCGCAAGACGTACTGATAGCATCGTTCTATCTCAACGGAAGTACTGTCTCGACCTTCTTCAAGATGCTGACTATTCTAGATGCAAGCCGGTTAACACTTCTATGGATGTCAATCACAAGTTGTGTGCACATACTTCTGATGCAGATCTTCTTCTTCCAAATCCAGAATACTATCGGCGACTCGTTGAAAATTGATTTTCCTTACGGTCACGAGACTGGACATATACTTTGTTGTTGAGGTGGTCAGCCGGTTCATGCATTCTCCTCAGATGTCTCATCTTCAGTCTGTCGAACGCATCCGGAGATATCTAAAAACTGCTCTTGGTCAAGGTTTGTCATACAAACTTTTACTCCAACATTGCTTGTGTACACAAATGCAAATTATGTTGGTTTCTAGGATGATCGGCATTTTACAAGCGGATTTTGTACCTACTTTGGAGGTCATCTTGTTAACTGACACAGTAAGAAACAAGTTGTAGTTGCTGGATCTTCAGCTGAAGCTGAATACCGGTCAATGAAATTTGTTGTATTCGAGCTTACATGACTTGAAAAATCTCTTAAGTGATATGGCAGTAAAACTTTCCTCACCAACTACCTTATTTTGTGATAGTCAAGCTGCTATACACATAGCTAAGAACACGATCTTTCATGAAAGAACGAAACACATTGAAGTTGACTGTTATTTTATTCAGGAAAAAGTTCAAATAAAGAAGCTGGAATTGAGACATGTTCCGGCTACGGACCAAGTGGCTGACATTCTCACTAAGGCCTTATCAAGTGCTCTATTTTATCGGTTCTTGTCCAAGCTGAGTTCCTACGACTTGTACGCTCCAGCTTGTGGGGGAGTATTAGAAAAGACAATATAAAGACCCATGTTTTGACCCATTTTTGTATTTTCTTCTTATTTGTTTTTAGTCTCACACCTTGAATTTGGGATTCTTCTCTCTCTTCTCTCCCTATATATTTATACTCATACTTGTATTTAGTATTTACATACACAAGAAGGATATAGAAGGTTTCATTTTTCCGCCTAAGTGTTCTTCTACGGTACTGAACACACTTCTTTTCATATGTTTTAGCATCTTTTCTCATCTTGGGCCAGAAATATCCTTGTTTAAAGATTCTCTTCTCCAAAATTATTGCTCCCCAGTAACTGCTACACTCACCAGAGTGAACCTCTTGAAGGACAACATGAACTTCTTCTGAAACACATCTCGCCATGGGCGAGAGGAAAGTCATCCTATAGAGAATGTCTAATACCAGATAATAATAGGCTACCATAATTTTGAATCTCATCTTATCTTTCACAGACAGGTGAAACTCTCATATTGAAAGATAGAGGATGAAAGGATCCATCCAAGATGGACGCTGATCAATTTGCAGCAATTCTCCTTCCTCCACTACTGGGCGAAAGAGCTCTGAAATTGTTCCTCTTGACAATAGACCAAACTTAGCAAGCTTGTCTGCTTCTGAATTCTCAGATCAAGGGATGTGTTGAATGGCAAAGCCTTTGAACTTCCCAATCTCTGCCTTGACCAACACTAGGTACTTCTGCAAGACAGGATCCCTGGTCTCAAAGATGCCCAGTACTTGAGACGTCATTACCAAGGAGTCTGTCCTGACATGAACATGCTCAATTCCCAACTCTTTTGCAAATCATAAGCCTGTTAGGAGTGCCTCATACTCCGCCTAATTGTTTGTAGTTGGGAAATAGAATTTTATTGTCAGCTCCAGCCTGACACCGTTTGGGTTGATGAGTGTACAACCCCGTGTTTGATGGGTGGGTCGCCCCCCCCCCCCCCCTAGGGACCATTCCTTCGCGGGATCCCCAGGAGCGAGACCCTTCGGGTGTTCGTCGGGCAAGCCGAGTACACTCAACGCCTTCTTCTCCTTGGCGTTGAGTGGAGACGAGTGCACTCAACTCCTTCTACTCCTTGGCGTTGAGTGGAGACGAGTGCACTCAACACCTTCTGTGCTTTGGCGTTGAGTGAGGCGAGTGCACTCAACGCCTTCTTCTCCTTGGCGTTGAGTGGAGTCGAGTGCACTCAACGCCTTCTGTGCCTTGGCGTTGAGTGAGGCGAGTGCACTCAGCGCTTTCTGTTCCTTGGCGTTGAGTGGAGCCGAGTGCATTCAGCGTCTTCTGGTCCATGACATTGTATAGAGCGGGACCCCTCCAGAATCACCCGCGGAGGGGTATCGCGGAGGCGAGTGTCTGGCTTCCCCCAACACTCGCCCCTTTTAGGCGAGTGGTGCCCCCACGGACCACTCGCCCAGTGGGGTGTCGAGGAGGCGAGTGTCTGGCTTCCTTCAACACTCGCCCCTTTGGGCGAGTGGTGCTCCCATAGACCACTCGCCCAGTGGGATCCAGAGGTGAAATTACCTGGATGCGCATGCAGGGCTGCATATAGCTGTTTAGAACAACGAAGATTGGCTGTTGGCAAACCCAATTGGGCTGCATATAGTCGGTTAGAACAGCGAAGGTACGCTATTTGCAGGCCAGGTTGTAAAAACTATAAATAGGCCCAAGGGGGTACCTCATAAGGCATGCTTACTTGTTCTCTGATCTTTTAGCGCTTTCTGAGATATCCTTAGCTCAGTACTTGGCTAAGGAGGGGAAGCGCTCTAAGATCTTTCGGGTGTGTGGTGGGACCTCCGTGCTGGAGCCTTGAGTCCGTTTCTGGTTCTAAGTTTTTGGTCATTTGAGTTTGTGAGGAGAAGTAAGTGCGCGATCACCACTTCCTCAAGGGTTCGGACTCCACAAGAAGCCAGTTTCCGGTTTCAACAATAAGAACTACTCCTGCCCCTGAAGAGTTTTTTCCTAAAGCCTAGTCTACATAGATGGTCCAAGCTATAGAAGACTTCTCCGTCTGAACTGGGTCAGCTTCCACTGTAATCTGACAACACTTGTGTTTTGATTGATATCCTGGAGACACAAGATATATCAAACTCGATGAACTCTATAGCTCATTTGGCCAACCTTCCTGAATGCTCAGGTTTTTCCAGAATACTTTTCAAAGGAAGATCTGTTACTACTTGAATAGAGTGTGCCTAAAAGTACGGTCAAAGCCTTTGTGTAGAGATGACCAAGGCCAAAGCTAGCTTTTCCAGAATGGAATACCTCAACTAAGAATTCTTGAGGATATGGCTTACATAATAAACAGAGAATTGCTTCCTCTTTTCTTCTTTAACCAGTACTGAGCTGACAGCCCCGGGACCTACTCCCAAATAGATGAACAACATTTCTCCTTCATGAGGGCTTTGGAGCAATGAAGTTGACGTTAGCTGCAACTTAAGCTGTTCAAAAGCTTCATCACACTCTTTGGTCCACTCAAACTTCAAAGCTCCACGCAAAGTGCGGAAGAAAGGATCACTTTTATCTTCTGATCTCGATATAAACCGGCTAAGGCCTGCCAACCTTCCCTCTAGCTGCTGAACTTCTTTGGAAGAACGCGAAGGTGTCATGTCGAGAATTGCTTTTACTTTGTCAGGGTTTGGAGGAAGGCCTTCGGGTGTAAGGAGATGACTAAGGAACTTCCTCTTACTAGCCTTGAAGACACACTTCAAAGGATTTAACTTCATTTTATACCTTCGCAGAGTAGCGAATGTCTCTACGAGGTCTCCTAGGTTCGACGAGGACTTGCTTTTGATGAGCAGATCATCAACATATACTTGAGATTTCTCCCCTTCTGTTGCTTAAAAACGAAATTCATCATTCGTTGATAAGTTGCACCTGTGTTATTGAGCCCGAAAGACATTAGGAGATAGCAGTAACAACCATCGTTCGTAATGAAAGAACTGTAAGGCACATCGGGCTTATGCATTGTAATTTGGTCGTAACCAGAGAATGCATCTAAAAAGCTCATGCAGGAATACCCTACTGCGAAATCAACTAAAGAATATATCTAAGTCAAGGGGTAGCAATCTTTCAGGCATGCTTTATTAAGTTACGTGAAATCTACACACATTCGTCATTTACCCCATAGTTTTTTAACTATTACAACATTCAACAATCAGTCGAGGTACTGAATTTCACGAATAAATTTTGCCTTGAGGAGCTTAGCCGCCACCTCTCTGATCGGCTCAGCAAGGGTCGTTGCCACCATCTTCTTCTTTTGCTTGATCGGCTGGAAGCTCGGGCTGATGTTGAGATGATGGCAAGCAACATCTGGATCAACTCTTGACATGACTTCCACAGACCAAGCGAAGACATCCAGGTTCTCTAGAAGGCATGAGATTAGCTGGGACTTCTCCTCTTCTGGCAGTTCGGCATTGATGGAGAGCTTCCTCTACTCATCTTTAGCAATTGGGACTCCTTGAGTCACCCGGGCAGGTTTCAGGAGAGCTCACCTAGCTTCCTCCTCTGGCTCTTCAGCAGCTTCTGAGGTATTTGATATTTCAAGAACAGCAGCCGGAACATCTGGGGGACGAATCTGCTTGGTTACATTGACCGTCTTGACATAGCATTCCCGAACTAGCTTTGGATCACTTATAACTCGGTATTGCCTCCCCTGTATGGCGAATTTGACGGCTAGGTGGAAGGTAGAGACCATCGCCTGATATTCATTGAGTAAAGTCCTTCCGAAGATAGCGTAGTAGCTGTCGGGAGCATCCACCATGATGAATTGCAGCAGCTTGGTGACTCCTCCAAGCATCACTGAGAGTGTGACACTTCCTTCCACTTCTTTCCTCTCTCCCAAAAAGTCGTAAATGGGCCCTTCGGTGGAAAGCAGAGACTTTCCACTCTTCAAGGCTTCAAAATTTGATTTGAAGAGTAGGTTGACTGAACTTCCTGTGTCTATCAAGATTTTGTGAACTATATAGTTCTCAATAACTGTCTTGATGGCCACAACATCGTTGAATGGATTCGCAGTCAGAGGGAGGTCGTCGGGGCCAAAGGTGACGATCACCCTCTCTGGAGCACAAGAGGAGGTTGCAGTTACCTCCTGCCAGAAGACCCTGGTGATGCTGAACTTCCGGGACGATTCAAGTCCAGCCCCTCCATGGATGCAGAAGAGGCGGCAAAGAGAGTCTTCATCATCAGTTTCGATGCACTCGCTTCCCAGATCGACGTCGCCAAGGTGGCTGGCATCTTCTACTTCGCACTACCAATATACTTCAGCCACCTCCTTCCCCTTAGAGGTAGATGGCTTGGCAGAAGCATCTTTGCGAACTAAATCCTGGAGCTTTCCTTCTCCCAACAGCTTCTCCACCAGCAGGTGGAGAGCTCTGCAGTTCTCTGTCAGATGTCCACTGTTTCTGTGATGCTCACGGTATAGGGAGAGATCGCGGGACTTGATTTCAGACTTCAAAGGAGCTGGCCTCCTATAATCGGGCCTCTTCTGCAGAATCTGGACGACTTTGTCAATGGATACGTCAAACTCCATGAAGGAATCTTGAGAATCATCATACTGGGGCTGGACAGCTGGAGGCGGAGGTTGAGTGCACTGCTGCATGTACACTAGCATGATCTGGGGAGCAAGAGCAGGTGGAGCAAGCGCAGTAGCCAACGGCAGTTTCTGATTCTGAAACTATTGATGGCCTTGAAAAGGGCGACAATGGTGGAAGTTCCTTCCCGTCTGAGTAGGGGTTTAGAACTTTGGGCGAGGAGGTCTCTCCAGCTGATGAGCTGTAGAGGAAAAGCTTGCCCCATTTCCCGAATTGGTTTTGGTAGTTAACAAGGAGATGTAGGTCGGATTGGCATTTTCCCCCTCAATAAATCTGTTGACCAAACTGATCAACTCTTGATACGTGGCAGGATCTTTGGTAATGGCCTTAAACTTCAACGGGCCTTCACCGAAGCCATAAACCAAGGCAACTTTGTATAAGTCGGGATCAACGTTCTTTACTCTCATGATCTCTTTTTGAAATCAATCAACAAAATGAGTTGTTGACTCGTTCTCTCTTTATTTGATCTGGAAGAGGGCTGCAGGACCATTCTTCCTCTGTTTTGAGATGGCATACTTCTGAAGAAGCTCCCTTCGGAGCTCAGCAAAGCAGGTAATGGACTGGGGATATAGTTCATAGAACCATTCACTTGCTTGCCCATCAAAAGAGGTAACCAGAAGTTTGCACTTTGTTGCGTCTGAAAGGCACCTCAGAGCAATTGCTGACTCAAAAGCTTGAAGACGAGCCACTGGGTCAGTTTCTCCTGTATAGATTGACATGCAAGGCTCTCTGAAGTTGGGCTCCCAACGAATCCTGTCAATAAAAGGAGAAGGCTCCTCTTCAACAGAAACAGGAGGATACAGAGGATGAGCTGCAACAGGAGTACCACAACAACAGCTGGAGCAGGGGGGTTATAAATAGTTCTCTTGGACATTCAACATTCTAGCTGGACTTCCCTGGGTAGCCTCTCAGAAGAAGCCTTGGTGAGCTGCGAACTCTTCTCCCTAAGACAGCAGAGGAGTTGTGGGTTGAGCGTGCGAATAGGGTGGAGCCCCACCGCAATAGCTGGAGCAGGAGTAGGTGCGGTCTGCATTGCGGGTTGAGGAGATAACCGCAGAGTGAGCACGGCTAGGGCTTGATTGATAGTTTTGAGTTGTTGTGTGGTGTCCTTGCGAGACTGCTCAGCTTCTTGGCGTGACTGCTCGACTTCTCGCCGAGTCTGCTCGATGATCTCCCAGAGAGCGGCCTCACTGGGGCTAGAACAACTTGTGTGCTTGGCAAACTCGCGGTCGGCCATTGAAGTTCGCAAGTCTTCAATTTTCACGCTCACCGCACCAACTGTTGGTACCGGGATTGACACCAACTCTCCGTGCGCTACCGCGAGATTGGTAGGATAACAGAGGAAAGGAGGCTAGGAACTGAAAACACCTGCGAACAACAAAGGGCCGGAAAATCTGCCAAGCGGCAACACCAGACTTGGTCCGTCGTGGCGAATGTATCTCTTGCTTCGAGCTTTCTATTAATTGAAAAGTTGCGGTTACAAGGGAAGAAAAATGGAAAATTGTGCGAACAGCAAACCACAAAGCCCAAAAATCGAGACCGCAGCCTGTAACAAGTAGGCTACTGGATTCGAGTCAACGTGCTTTGGGAATACCGCTCCCCCTATTTATAGGGTCGGGGGCCTGCCCGACTGGCGGAGCTAAACTAAACGCCTGCCTGGGGTACAAGAGAACCGGGCAGATGTGACTGGATACAAAATAGAAGGAACAAAATTCAACTACCAGACCGCAAGCACAGGAGGCTAGCCCATACGGTCTGGACCTCCTACTAAATTGTTGCTGACAACCAGACCTCAAGAACAGGCGGTTAGCCCCTGCGATCTGGAGCTCTTGCCAGGCGATTGCTGGTTGCGAACTGGATGGCTTGTGCGGTCTGGCCAAGCGACCTGAGAGGGCTTGAAACTTGGTTGCAGACTCCCGGGTAAACAGTTAAGGTAATTTTATTTCCCCACTATGCAAGTAAAGGACACTCATGAGATGCATACAAATTCAACTGTGTAGAAAATTTAAAATATGTCTGACAATCCAATGTAATCAGATTCAACTAACATTCAAATGCCTCTACAAAAGGATAACTTTTCCCTTTGTAAATTGTTAATTGAAGATGTCAACAAACCAAATGATTGACATACTCTAATCATAGCATGAGATCATAAATATCAGCAAACAAAAGTTACGAAACAACCCCTAGGTTTGCCAAAAACAAATATATGGACTAAAGAAGAGAATTTGTTAAAATAACTATTTACCATACCTGGAGCTCTTGAATTCTTCTTCTAATTCTACGCTCCTCGATAACACTGCTCACAAGGGCGTCATGCTCTTGTTGGGACAAAAAACGCATGAATACCTTGTAACGTTGGTAAACTTCTCTATCTTCATTTGAGAAATCCTTCTCCAAAGGATGAGGATAAAGTAGATTCCTCTCTAATATAAAATCCTTCCTCCTTTTCCTCTCCTCCAGCCTAACATGAAATGTCAACAATTTCATTCATAAGTAACAATATTTATCCAAGTTTTACAATCAAGTGCACCTACAAAGAAAAAGAACCAACTAGAAATAGCATATGATGATACCACGAAAATGATAAACAATTCACATGAAGAAAACTAAAAGGCCATGGTTAATTTTGGATTTTAATTCTTGTGCAGAATAAACATACAGGTAGTAGAACCACATTTTTTTCATTACAACACATTATTCATGTAAACTTCCTCGATGCTACATGTATGAAAAGAATAACGAAAAGTAAAACATACAAACCATTCAGAAAGAGAAAGAACAATGCAGGCTGCTATGGCTGATGTTACATCTGCATATGAACATTTCACCAGGCATATCAAATAGGTTGAAAACATGTAAGATTAAAATTTGCAGGGTATTGGCAAACCTGTGAGGGAGGGGGTGTACCCTTCGAAATGTCAAATAAAATATATAGTATCAGTGGAGACGACAAAAGCAACACAATTATTCAATTGATTAAAAATTAAGGCAAACAAGAGGTCACGCCTATAGATAGCTGGCTCACAAAAGGAAAAAAAACTGAGAGAATGCATCATATAAAAATTGTAATACTAAAGTAGTTCTACTCAATATTTCCCCTCAAGTTATAAAAATATATCTATCATTCTCAACTTGAATATGTCATCCGTGAATATATCACAGTTCAACCTATTGGTGAAAAAGGCCTCCATATGATTGCTGTAACACTTGGATTGTAACAGTATTGCACACTATTTTTCCTATTTCAACACATTTACTAGTTGATTTATGTATTATTAACATAAATTTATTATGACTAATAATCAAATGATGATATTTAAGTTTTAAATCATTTTGATTTGTCATAAAACTTAGTATTATTAAATAAATTTTATAATGAATCAATTTATAATTGTTAATAATATTTTATTTTGGATACTCTCCATATTTACTTTGGGATATACATGACTCATTATTTGTATATTTATTAGGATTAATTTTTATACTTAAAAACATATATATATATATATTATTATATAAAGGAAAACATGCCTTTGGTGCAACAATTAGAATGCCCTATACACCCTTCAGGAGGGAGGGAGAGAGAAGGGGGATAGAAAGAGAGTGAGTGGAGCCCACGACATCACTGGATGAGGAAGAGAAAAATAAAGAGAGAGGGAGCGGAAGAAAGAGGGAAGAGAGGCAGGTAGTGGGCCCGCATTCATCAAGAAAGAGAAAGAGGAGAGACTATTAATAAGTCAAGGATGGGTTATAAGGCAATAATTAATAAAAACTTGAGTTTTTTTCTCTTTTAAGAGAATTATCATGGGAATAAAATAATCTTGCTCAGGAAATAAATCCAACGATATTTTTTTCACTAAAGTAGATTCATTTTAGGCAAAGTATTTAAAATAGTACGATAATTTTGGGTCAAATTTTTAAAATGTATCGTGACAGTGGGGTGCGACCGGCGAGCACAAGTTTCATGCGGGCGAAGCTCTCCTGCATGTGGGGTAAGCCCGCCCGAGAGTAACGAGTAAGTCGGGGTAGTGCCACAATCGAGGTATTGTCACAGTAGGGGTACTATCGCGGTTGGCCGTAGGCATGGGCGGAACTAGCCCTGGGCACGGTAGGGCACGTGCCCGACCAGTTTTAGGCGGAACTAGCCCTGAACAGGAGGTTCTTCTTCTTCTTCGGGCACGTGCCCGACCGGTTTTGGGCGGAACTAGCCCTGGACATGAGGTTCTTCTTCTTCTTCTTCACTGTGAATTTCAGTCCAGATTTCTGTGAAAGGTTGATTTGAACGCACCATTGTGCTAATCTTCGAGCATTTTAATGTTAGGTACACACCATTGTGTTGCTGGAATCCATTGTGAAGGGTTGATTTGGAGCTCCAATCGTTTTGTGTTGCTGGAACACACCATTGGTAATTACTGTTGTTCCCCGGTTTTCTGTTTTAGTTTGCTTAGGAGTTAGGAGGGCCACACGCCTGCAAAAAAAAAAGTTTCGGGGCCGCTGCCCCCGAACCCCCGCTCAGGGTGCGCTGCCCCCGAACCCCCCGAATTGACAGTACTTAGATTGTGCCCGTGCAACTTCAAAATCCTAGTTCCGCCACTGGCCGTAGGGGCAGAGCCTCTTGTTTGTCACTCGTAATTATGTATTAAATGTGTGGAATATGAATTGATAATTACTCTAGATGGGGTGAAAAGAGATTTAAAAAACTTTTACACAATTAATCACACGTCATAAATTATTCATTAGATTAAAAAGATTATGCGAGATAATAAAATCTAAGTTATAGAGCAGAACCTTAGTTATTAAAGGCGCAAGGCGCACCAAGGCACAAAGGGGTCTTGCAGCCTAGGCGTAAGGCTCAATGCGCAGGTGTGTGCCAGAAGAAGGCAAGGAGCAATGTTACAACTAGGAGAGAAACACTTGCATTAATCGAAAACAAGGATACAATCACGAGGTATACTCGTGCCCTTCTTTCGGAGGCTGGTTCATCCAAGAAGCCTTTCTCCAAGAGAAGAACCCAACCCCTAATAACATAAAGGATGAAGAAGACTCTCCCATACAACCTCCTTATATATGGAGGGTTGTTCTCAACAATAAGCAATAAAAAAGACAAGATAAAGCAGTTACGCGAACGTGCGTAACAACACACCCCGCCGGAAAAAAGACCTTGTCCTCAAGGTCGGAGCGCTGCCCTCCACTAGTAGTGATGTGTCAGCGGAGGCCCGGATGTAGAGGTGCCTGGAGTGCCGTCCAGAGGTACGTCGATGATCGTCAACGTGTCCAAGTCAGCAGCGGTGAGCTCGTGCACGTCCTCTCCGATGAGGCACCGGAGCTCCTTTAGAGGACAATCATGAGTAGGCGAGTCGGGTTGTCGGCAACGAAAACACAGGCCCTTGATCCGTAGGTCATTATACTCTTGGGTGGATAGGCGGTTAGTAGGGACAGGATGGGTGTTGCGTGGGCCCATATTGGGTGGACGAGGTAGAGGAGGTGGTTGTGGCGGTTGTTTCGTCAAAGGAGGAAAGTATGGCTGGTAGGGGGTTTGGAGGGAGGTAGTGAGGAAGGAGGGTCTTTGGACAACACGAGGAATTCAAGCCTCCACCAGTGGGGAGAGGTCCATGGCTTGGTTCACAGTGGCTGGTTGAAGGGTGTGGAGGCGGGCTCAGATATGGGGTTGCAAGCCATGCATGTAGTAGGCTAAGTAATGATTGGGGGGAAGCCATGGGACATGGCTGACAAACTCAATAAACATGTCAAGGTACGAGTCAACGGAGCCGGTTTGGCGGACTACGCAAAGGCGCTCGATCATGGAGCCGGAGTAGCGGTGGTCATACCGCTGAATAAGGGCCTCTGCAAGAGCCAACCAGGTGAGGTCGGGGGAGCATTGGCGGAGCCAGCGGACCTAGTGGAGGGTAGACCCTTCCATGCCGACGATTGTTGTGGAGACATGCTGTTTCGGAGGAGTCTGGTGAATATCAAAAAACTGTTCGGCGTGGGCAATCCACCCAAGTTGGTCAGTCCCGTAGAATGTGGGGATGTCGGGATATGGGAGTTGTGGAGGACAGGACCGGCAAGGCGGGATCTGCGGGGGTCACTGTGCTAGGGGATCCCAAGGCAGAAGCAGTAGTAGGAGGACTGGAGTGCTAGCCTGTCTGCAAGTTGTGGAGCATGGCCATAATCGTCGTGAGCTGCTCGGCCTGAGCCTCTAAACGAGAGTTGAGGGCGGAGATGGAGTGTTCGATGGCTTCCACGCAGGATTCCATCCGGCTCTTGGGCATAGGAGGAAGATTGCACCGAGTTGGAGGGTGGTAGGAGAGTGTCGGAGTCGGAAAAGGCGTGCGAGCCCCAGAGGATCGCTGCGGAAGAGCTAGCGACCACGCAATGGGGCTGGACTGGCGGAGGGTAGGCGGATCTGGATCGGCACCAGCGGAACTGTCGGTGTCCAGCCGTGATTTGGCCAGCACTAGAGCGGGAGGAGCGAAGCCAGGCAACGACGGAACGGAAGGGGCCTGTCGACGGGTTTGGCGACGGGAGCTGGACGAACTCGGCGAAAGCTGGATACAGGATACGGATGCGACCGGGACAACGATATCGAATGCGGAAGCGATACGGGATCTGGGCGCGGAAGTCGACGACACGATCTGGACGCGGAATAGATATGCGGTCGGGAGAGAGATTAGGACACAGCCGCAAGTGATAGAGCTGGATGAGACCCGACGGCAAAATACAGGCGGGAGCGGCAGGTCGAACCAATGTTACGACTAGGAGAGACACTTGCATTAATCAAAAACAAGAATACAATCACGAGGTATACTCGTGCCTTTCTTCCGGAAGCTGGTTCCTCCAAGAAGACTTTCTCCAAAAGGAGAACCCAAACCCTAATAACATAAAGGATGAAGAAGACTCTTCCATACCACCTCCTTATATAAGGAGGGGGGCTCACAACAATACGCAATAAAAAAGACAAGATAAAGCAGTTACGCGCACGTGCGTAACACGCAACCACATTCATTTTAAATAATACGCATCAAAGATCAGTTCATTTTTTGAATAGATTCTTTATATATTTTACTCATTAGTCATTCATTACTATCATTTATATCTCTTAAAAAATAAAATCAAAATAATCGTTTGCATCATATCTAAGTCTCAACGATCGATTATGTTTCAAGAATACTAAATCGTATAAAATTAATGAGTTCTTGCATTATTTTTTTATTATTTTGAAAAAAAAGGTTTGCAACAAAAATCACACTCATGCACGCCTTTAATGTCCAAAGGCGCAAAAAAGGTGCACAAAGGCGCAAACCTCTGAGCCTGGAGTCTTAGGCACGCCTTTAACAACACAGAGCAGAACATTCAGACGACACAAGATCTTATAGAGATTCTTCAAGATAAAAGTTGACTACGTTCTCTCTTTCACCCCTTGGTAGAAATTCACTATATAAATGTTAAGTATTTTGATAAAGTGACTTTAAACAACAACTGGATCTTTTGATCAGGAGATTCATAGAACCACTAAATTTTTTGATAAGAATATTCTTAGAACCACTGAATTTTTTGATAAAGAGATTCTTAGTATCACCGAGTCTTTTGATAAAGAAAATATTAGAACCACTGAATCTTTTAATAAGCTGATTTTTAAAAGCGTCGAGTAAGGAGACTCTTAGAATCATTAAATTCTTTGAAGAGAGATTCTTAAAACTCTATGGGAACTAATAGATGCATTAGACTTTTCCACAATGAGATTCTTTCATCAACAAGCTCTTAATAGATCTTTGATTTGATAGCTTTGTGTGGGTACTCATTCTTCTTTGGCAGGCTGTTCTTAAAAAGAGCAGATAGAACACCAATCAAACTTCTTGTTCTGTTCTAAGGACTAGCAGCAACAACCCCTTAAGATCGAGAGAAAGAGAGATTTGGACTCAGAGAGAAGATGAATCTTTCAGAGAATGAGAAAGAAGAGACGAAGCTTTATACACGCTTATTTTGCTCTTGGTTGATTCTTCTGTATATATAGAGTTATCAACCAATTCATTAATTTCCATCTTTCTCTGCTTCCTCACTATCACCTTCATTAATTGGAACAGGTCAACAACTTGATTTGAATTGCAATCACGGTCTTATTCTGCTCAATCGTCGATTACTTCTCAACGTTCATCTATTACTGATTATATTAGAAATCGACACAAGTTGATTTCTCTTACTCTGAATTTTGACTTTTTTATGCTTCACAAAATTCGACGCAATTTGTATTAGCTCTTCGACGTACGCCAATAACTTCTTAAGGTACATAGCATTCTTTCAACATTTTCCCTTGTATTTTCAAGCCTTCATTTATGTCAGCTATCCTATTTTACATTAGATTGATATATAATCTTTCTATACATTCATAAGGCATTCCTAAATCACTTGCATAATCTGATATACCAAATCAATAGGTTTTTCCCAACAATCACCCGTCTATTTGGTATAGCATCTATTTGGTATAGCAGATAAAATAACTTTAACAAGTCATTTTATATGAAGAGAAAATACAAAGAAAACATGAGATAATTTAAAAGAATACATAGAAGAAGGATATTCAGTCAACTTTTTATAAATATTTATGTACAAACTTTTTTTATCTTCAATTACAACAAAGACTTCATAAACTTTTCAATCTTCATAAATTGAACTCTTGTTCCATTACTAACACCATAAAGTCATAAATAGCAAAGAACGGTTTTTTTCTTACCTTTAGCATATACATTGTGATGCAGTGACCCAGAGCCGACCCGCTCTGTCGACCAGGCCTCGCACCTGGACTAGCCAGAGGCCCACGTCTGGCGGCCCACTGCCGGGCCCACCAAGGCGTCACACCATGCCGTCCCTTTTATCAGGCCCGCGGGCCGTACACCCCAACCCATCTCCGGGCCCAACCACAGGCGTACGGTAGGTTGTTGAGGCCAGGTCTCGATCCCCTGACCTCCTTGATAAAGAGCTTTCAGGCAAGCTCTCATCAACCAACTAATCCGCGGATCAGTTGGTTGATGAGAGCTTGCCTGAAAGCTCTTTATCAAGGAGGTCAGGGGATCGAGACCTGGCCTCAACAACCTACCGTGCGCCTGTGGTTGGGCCCGGAGATGGGTTGGGGTGTATGGCCCGCGGGCCTGATAAAAGGGACGTCATGGTGTGACGCCTTGGTGGGCCCGGCAGTGGGCCGCCAGACGTGGGCCTCTGGCTAGGCCAGGTGCGAGGCCTGGTCGACAGAGCGGGTCGGCTCTGGGTCACTGCATCACATTGTGTACTTCTCTTTTGCTTCATCAAGATTCTCTTTTAGAGAGTTTATAGTTGTCAATAATCTTCTTAACTCTTCAGCAGTAAATCCATATACATTTGTTAAATCAAGATTCCGTCTCTTTAATTCTCCAATCATTTGTATGATCATTGTTATCTCATCATCAGATTTCACGATATATTTTCCCTTGATAATATTTATTCGATCTTTATTAAGCTGAGGAAGTGACTTTTAGAAATTTTGTAATCTGGTGCAAGAGCCAAAGTTGCAGGAAGAGAACCTCCCTGTAGGGTGAGTGCATTGGTAGATTTAATCATACTCTCTCTATCAATTATGATTTTCTTTCCCTTCCTCAGATAATCATCGTCAAAAACATAAGAGGCAAGCTTTCTTTTTCTTTGACTTGATTCTCCAATCTCAAATCGACTGGGTATACTCTTTGGATTTGAAACAAAAAATAGTGTCTTTGGCACATATTCGTTTCTCAGTACTTTAGAGACGGGAGAGCAACTTTCATTCTCATCATCTCTCCCCTGGATCTTTTATAAGTTTTAGAAATCTGAATATGAAGAGAAGAAACTTGACGAGAGATTATATCCTTGATAACTGTAATAACCTCAGTATTGACTTGTTCCTCCCCCTGAATTATCACATCTTCTGAAAATTCCATTACTATATTTCCAGTAGCTTTGGACCATGGGAAGCAGGTTCATCATTGTCCGGGGATGAAACTGCAGTAGCAAGAATGGAAGTATCATATACACACCTGCTCAATCATCTCTGCAGAAGTTGAGTTATCAAGTAGTTGATATGTGCCCTCCATTGTTGGATCGGGAGCATTGTTATTTGTTTGATCATCATTTCCATCAGAGGAACTGATACTAGGGGATCTGCTGCAGACAATCTCACAATTCTTGACTTGTTGCATAAATGAAGTCAAGAATTCCCTAGTAGCAGGAGGATCGGAAGGAGACTGAGGAAGTACTGTTATCTTTTGTGATAACATAACTTTATGAGACTGTAGAGGCAGCTACACCTTTACCCACACTCATTTCCATTGCCTCCGGGAATCTCGGGACATCCAAATTAACTGGACTCAATTATGCATATTGGAGTGTTTCATTCACCTTCCTGGTGCAATCTCAACACAAAAGACATCATCTCACTGACACTCCTTCCGATTCTACATTTTCCACATATGTTGATCGGGATGCCAGTGATGCACTTCTCCGCACATGGCTTCCAAACAATGTTTTAGATGCATGCTTACCTATCATACGCCATGATGAAACTGTAAAGGCAGCTTGTGATCATCGTGCCACTCTTTACACAAAATGGGTCAAAACGTCTCACATTTATACCCTGATGGGAGACCCTGTGGCTCAAGACTGGCACCACCCTTAAGTTCTCGACTGCCTACCACCCACAGACGGATGGCCAGACAGAGGTAGTAAATAGGAGTTTAGGGAACTTGTTGAGGTGTCTGGTGGGAGAGCGAGTGAGTAGTTGGGACTTAGACCTGCCGGTCGCCGAGTTTGCATATAATAGCTCCGTCAATAGGACTACTGGGTTGAGTCCATTTCATATAGTGTCAGGTTACGACCCCAGGAAACCCCTTGACCTTATTCCGAGCCTGTTAGAGTCTCGTCCTAGTGACTCTGCCGAATCATTCGCACAGCATCTGCATGAGTTGCATGAGTCGGTTCGCCGACGTATTAATATGAGCAATGAAAATTATAAAACCCACGCAGATCAACGAAGACGAGAGCGTATTTTTAATATTGGCGAACGGGTGATGGTACGAGTCCGCCCGGAGAGGCTCCCTTCGGGGTCTGCCAAGAAGCTAAGCGTCAGGCGAATGGGTCCTTTCTCAGTTATTAGTCGGATCGGGACAAACGCCTACAGGCTAGATATCCCGGCAAGTATGGGGATTCATCCAGTTTTTAATATCGAGGATCTGACACCCTATTACGAGCCTCATGACTATGGGGACCCGAGCAGTGGAGGTGCGCCACCTTCTTCCCCCTTGCCTTCCTTCCCCACCGCCCCACCCACGCCAGTTTGCCACCACAGCCCGCCCACTACTGATACCCTTTCCCCTGGGAGTTCGTCGCCTTTGGTACCACAGCCGGCATCACCACACGCACCGGATCCCACCATGAGAGATGAGAGCATCACTGAGATCAGATCCCACCAGATTGTTCCCACCACGGACGGGCCGCGCCTTCGCTACTTGGCTCATTGGCGGGGTCGTACAGACGCTGACGACGCTTGGATACTACCGGCAGAGCTTGATCGACTTGCCCCCGTACTTCGACTCCAGTACGATCGTCTCCATTCCTCGGAGATGAATGCGTTTCAGTCGGTGGGAGTTGATGGGAGTCCATCGGATCGTGCACATGATGGGGCGTGACCCACGTTCATTTATTCCCGCCGGAAGACGTGATCGGATCGCCGATCTGACCCCGCGGTTGCGTCCGGCACGTCGCCGCGAATCTGAATCATATATTTATCTATTTGTTTTGGACATGTGTTTAGTTTATTTAAGGGCGAACCCACCGGCCAATCATAGCCGTTTGATGGGATGCCCTAATGCTTGTTTCTCTTATAAATAGTACTAGTGGCTGGTTTAGGGTTTTTTTCATTGCTGAAGTTGGAGAGTTCATCTTCCCTACTTCCGGTGGTCTTCCCGCGGTGCCGACGCCGTGGACCCTTGGTGCCGACGCCTTGGGGTAAGTCTTCCTCCTCTCCCTCACTTCCTCCCCCCTACTACAACCCGCCAGCCCCTCCTGTTTCCGCCCAGGTTCGGCCGACTGAACCCCCTCCTCCTCCTCCCCATCCAACCCGCCAGCCCCCCACCTGTTCTCCGCCTGGAACCAGCCAGCCGCCGGCCTGTTCTCGCCCAGATCGGGGCGGTCGACTCATCTCCCGCCTCCGCCTCACTCCGGCCAGCCACCCAGCCCCCTTTCCGCCTCCTACCAGCCCGCCAAACCCCTTCCCCTATCCTAAATTCGTGGATCCACCGCCCGTTAACCCCCTCTACCATTAATCCCTACGATCCGGGTTCTAGTGACCCCGATCTACCCTCCCGTCACCCGATCCACTCTCCCTAAACCGGATCCGGCCATCTATTACCGGATCCGCCCACCCGAGTCCGGATCCGCGTGCATTCATCCGGATCCACCCGTTTTCCGTCCCGATCCCTTCACCCACCACCAAAACAGCCCCAACCGCTATCTCCACCTCCGGTTCCACCACCCGGCACCCGATCTACGCCACCTGAACCTTCCACTTCCATTGCCCGAAATCAGCCCCTAGTCTTGAGTTATTTTGTGATTGGGTTGTACTATTTTCTTGATATTAATATTGGATAATCTCATATTTGCTTGGAGCTTGTTTGGGGTATTTTGGTATCGATTGATTATTAACCTGCAGGTGGATCTCTTCGCCGCGCGCTTCGCTTTTGGCCCTCCGAGCGGAGGAAAGCCAACTAAGGAATTCGCCCAATATTAAAATTAATTCTTGTTGTAGTTATTTGCTTGTGGCGTTATTATTCTCCATTGCTCTAATAATTCGTCGCGTGAACCGATTGTTGTGTTGCATATATAGTCTAGGTGGTGCACTCCATAACCTACCCTACATCAGTTGGTATCAGAGCCCAGGTCGGGCCATTTGCATGCTCCGTAGTGGTAGGACATTTAGAAGCATGGTAGATCCACCAGCCACAAATGCCCGGGCAGCGGGCTCGAATTCGAGCACCGCTACCACAGACTTTCAACGTCTTATTCTAGAGCGTTTTGACGCAATGGGTACCCAGTTCGAGAATGTGCGTCACGATATCGTCGTGGTGACTCGTCGCCTAGATCTGATAGAGCGCGCGAGAGGTACTCCCTCCCTACACGACCATGAGGCGGGTGACCCGGGCGACTCTCCCCGTCGTGGGCAGCGGGTCAGAGATGATCTGCCACCTGCGGACCGCTACCACCGTGAAGACCCCGTGAGAGCCCCCACCCCGCCAGCATGGCGGAACCCAGAGCCACCTCGTGGCCGAACCCCACCCCCGTGGGAGGATTACCGTATGCCACGACAGCCTGGCCCTAGGAACCGCGTGTCCCCGCTCGGTCTCCACGACCAGCGTCGTGACGAGTATTACCCGCCGGGTCGACGTGAGCGCGGACCCCCGCCCGCTCGACACAATGACCGTGACGATGATCCTGATGATTATCCTGACCCGCGGAGAGGCGACCGCGCCTTTGACATCACCCGTCGGATTCGCCTCGATGCCCCGACGTTCGATGGTCGCTTGGACCCGAAGGTCTTTAGTGATTGGCTCCTTGACATGGACCACTATTTTGACTGGTACGACATGAGTGATGAATGTTGTGTCCGGTTTGCCAAGATGAAGCTAGTCGGGCAGGCCAAGGTATATTGGATTAGTGTTGAGAGATCCTTAGAGCGTGACGACTACTACCCTATCACCAGATGGGGAGAGATGAAGCAGCGACTGAGCGAGAAGTACCTCCCCGCGTCCTACCGGGATCAGCTATTCGAGCAATTACAAAACTTGCGCCAGGGAACGCTCACGGTGGCCGAGTATATGGCCCGATTCGACGAGTTAGTGGTTAGGAGCGATATTTCGGAGGAGCCCATCGCCACTGCCTCTCGATTCAAGGCAGGCCTCCGCTCGGACCTCCGGAGGGAGTTGATTCCCCATCGCTTAGAGACGGTAGACCAGATATTCCAGCTCGCTCTGGAATATGAGCAATACCTTCGCACCTCTAGTACGAAGCAGTTTCCTTCCCGGACGGATTCGTCGACATTTAGGAAGCCCGCTCCGACCCAGACTGCTACAGCCACCCCACCCCCTCGAGTCACTCCTGACATGAAGGGGAAGGCTATCGCTACTGAGGGCTAGAGGCCTGGGGGTATTCAGTGTTTTAGGTGCTTGGGCAGAGGACACGTAGCGGCCCACTGCCCTACGCAAACTCTGTTGGTTGAGGATGAGGAGCACGATCTAGAGGAGGATGCAGAGGGCGCGGAAGAAATTAGAGCCACTGTTGAAGAAGGTTGGGAGAGCGACGCCGAGAGGTCCTTAGAGGTGGGAGTGATTAGGCGCCTCCTACACACCCCTCGTGCAGATGAGGACTGGCGCCGCACTACCATCTTCTACACCTATTTCCGTAGTGCAGGCGGACCCTGCAAATTAGCCATCGACAGTGGGAGTTGCATGAACATCATAGCCCAGAAGGGGCTTGATCGTATGCAGGTGAAGGTTGAGCCTCACCCCCACCCCTATCGTGTCGTCTGGGTCGACAAGACCGCGATTCAGGTGACCCAGCGTTGCTTAGTACCGATCAGCATCGCATCCTTCCAGGATCGGGTATGGTGTGACGTCATTCCCATGGACGTCGCGCATGTGCTGCTTGGACGCCCCTGGTTGTTTGATCGTGACGTCACGTGTTTCGGCCGCTCGAACACGTGTGTCTTCTATGACAAGGGGCGGAAGATTACCTTGACACCCACCCAGCCCAGGGAGAGATCGAAGGGTGTGGTTGAGCCTTCCGTAAGTACTGGTGCTTCGAGACCATTGCACATTCTGAGACGCGGCGAGTTTCTCCGCGACAGTATCGAGGCGGATGTTATGTATGTTGTCGCCGCCACTCAGGTATCTGAGGGCCCCTCTGTTGACCACCCACGAGCGGTACGTCCCCTTTTGAATGAGTTCGCGGACATTATGCCCGACGAACTCCCCGGTGAGCTACCCCCGCAGCGAGATATCCAGCACGCTATAGATCTGATTCCGGGAGCTTCCCTCCCGAACCTGCCCCACTATCGTATGCATCCAGATGAGCACGCTGAGCTCAAACGGCAGGTCGACGAGCTTCAACAGAAGCAATTTATTCGTGAGAGTATGAGCCCGTGTGCTGTTCCCGCCCTTCTTACCCCTAAGAAGGACAGCAGTTGGCGTATGTGCGTCGATAGCCGCGCCATAAACAAGATCACGGTCAAGTACCGCTTTCCGATTCCTCGATTAGATGATCTATTGGACAATATGTCTGGTGCCCAGATCTTTACCAAGATCGATCTGCGTAGTGGGTACCACCAGATCAGAGTGCGTGAAGGGGACGAATGGAAGACCGCCTTCAAGACTAAGGATGGTCTCTATGAGTGGCTAGTCATGCCATTCGGGCTTTCAAACGCCCCTAGTACTTTTATGAGAGTCATGACGCAGGTGTTGCGGCCCTACATGGGCAAGTTTCTTGTTGTATACTTTGATGACATATTGGTCTACAGCCAGACACAGGCCGCCCACCTCGATCATTTGAGGCTTCTCTTCGGCACCCTGCGCCGGGAGAAATTGTATGTGAATTTGAAGAAGTGCGCTTTTCTCTCCGAGTCCGTCCACTTCCTTGGATTCATTATATCTTCGACTGACGTATCTGTTGACCCGGAAAAGGTCCAATGTATTCGAGACTGGCATGTGCCTACGACTATCCACGAGGCTCGCAGCTTTCACGGGCTTGCCACCTTCTACAGGAGGTTTGTCCCGGGGTTCAGCACGATCATGGCCCCCTTCACGAGCTGCCTCAAGAAGGGAGAGTTTCAGTGGACCCCCGCTGCCACTAGAGCCTTCGAGAAGATAAAAGCGAAGCTGACGACGGCCCGAGTCCTAAGGCTTCCTGACTTTAGCCGTGCCTTTGAGGTCACTTGCGACGCATCTGGAGTTGGTATCGGTGGTGTATTGAGCCAAGAGGGACACCTGGTCTCCTACTTTAGTGAGAAGTTAAACGAGGCGAAGCAGAAGTATTCGAACTACGATCGAGAGTTTTATGCGGTTGTCCAGTCCTTACGCTACTGGAGGCACTACCTCCTCCCCCGGGAGTTCGTGCTTTACTCCGACCACCAGGCATTACGCTACTTGGATTCTCAGCGCAAGCTGGGGCATCGCCATGCCAAGTGGTTTGAGTATCTGCAGGAATTCCACTACGTTCTCAAACACCGAGCTGGTGTTGAGAACAAGCCTGCGGACGCCCTGAGTCGTCGTGTCTCTTTGCTTCAGACTATGACCGTCCGTGTCTACGGGCTTGAGCGCATGATCTTAGAGTATCCGACGTGCCCTGATTTTGGTGAGATTTACACCGCCCTATCCCGAGATCCCCCAAACCCCGTTGAGGGATATCAGATCTTCGAGGGATATCTATACCATGGATCCCGCCTATGCATTCCCCGGACATCGTATCGTGATTTTCTGATTTGGGAGTTGCATGCGGGAGGAGCCGCCGGACATTTTGGGCGCGATAAGTCTATAGTCATTGTGGAGGACCGTCTCTACTGGCCCACGCTTAGGAAGGATGTGACTAAAGTCGTCAGCCACTGACGTACCTGCCAGACGGCCAAGGGCACGAAGCAGAATGCGGGCCTATATACTCCTTTACCGGTCCCACGTCGACCTTGGGAGGACCTTAGCATGGACTTCGTTCTTGGACTTCCCCGCACTCTTCGGAAGCACGATTCCATCTTCGTGGTGGTTGATCGCTTTTCGAAGATGGCGCATTTTATTGCATGTCGCAAGACGGCGGACGTGACCCACGTTGCATCCATTTTCATGAGGGACGTTTTCCGATTACACGGCCTTCCCAAGTCCATCGTATCGGACTGCGACGTGAGATTTATGAGCTACTTCTGAAAGACCCTGTGGCTCAAAACTGGCACCACCCTTAAGTTCTCGACTACCTACCACCCACAGACGGATGGCCAGACAAAGGTAGTAAATAGGAGTTTAGGGAACTTGTTGAGGTGTCTGGTGGGAGAGCGAGTGAGTAGTTGGGACTTAGACCTGCCGGTCGCCGAGTTTGCATATAATAGCTCCGTCAATAGGACTACTAGGTTGAGTCCATTTCATATAGTGTCAGGTTACGACCCCAGGAAACCCCTTGACCTTATTCCGAGCCCGTTAGAGTCTCGTCCTAGTGAGTCTGCCGAATCATTCGCACAGCATCTGCATGAGTTGCATGAGTCGGTTCGCCGACGTATTAATATGAGCAATGAAAATTATAAAACCCGCGCAGATCAACGAAGACGAGAGCGTATTTTTAATATTGGCGAACGGGTGATGGTACGAGTCCGCCCGGAGAGGCTCCCTTCGGGGTCTGCCAAGAAGCTAAGCGCCAGGCGAATGGGTCCTTTCTCAGTTATTAGTCGGATCGGGACAAACGCCTACAGGCTAGATATCCCGGCAAGTATGGGGATTCATCCAGTTTTTAATATCGAGGATCTGACACCCACCCTATTACGAGCCTCATGACTATGGGGACCCGAGCAGTGGAGGTGCGCCACCTTCTTCCCCCTTGCCTTCCTTCCCCACTGCCCCACCCACGCCAGTTTGCCACCACAGCCCGCCCTCTACTGATACCCTTTCCCCTGGGAGTTCGTCGCCTTTGGTACCACAGCCAGCATCACCACTCGCACCGGATCCCACCATGAGAGATGAGAGCATCACTGAGATCAGATCCCACCAGATTGTTCCCACCACGGACGGGCCGCGCCTTCACTACTTGGCTCATTGGCGGGGTCGTACAGACGCTGACGACGCTTGGATACTACCGGCAGAGCTTGATCGACTTGCCCCCAGACTTCGACTCCAGTACGATCGTATCCATTCCTCGGAGATGAATGCGTTTCAGTCGGGGGGAGTTGATGGGAGTCCATCGGATCGTGCACATGATGGGGCGGGACCCACGTTCATTTATTCCCGCCGGAAGACGTGATCGGATCGCCGATCCGACCCCGCGGTTGCGTCCGGCACGTCGCCGCGAATCTGAATCATATATTTATGTATTTTTTTTGGACATGTGTTTAGTTTATTTAAGGGCGAACCCACCGGCCAATCATAGTCGTTTGATGGGATGCCCTAATGCTTGTTTCTCTTATAAATAGGACTAGTGGCTGGTTTAGGGTTTTTTTCATTGCTGAAGTTGGAGAGTTCATCTTCCCTACTTCTGGTGGTCTTCTCGCGGTGCCGACGCCGTGGACCCTTGGTGCCGACGCCTTGGGGTAAGTCTTCCTCCTCTCCCTCACTTCCTCCCCCCTACTACAACCCGCCAGCCCCTCCTGTTTCCGCCCAGGTTCGGCCGACTGAACCCCCTCCTCCTCCTCCCCATCCAACCCGCCAGCCCCCCACCTGTTTTCCGCCTGGAACCAGCCAGCCGCCGGCCTGTTCCCGCCCAGATCGGGGCGGTCGACTCATCTCCCGCCTCCGCCTCACTCCGGCCAGCCACCCATCCCCCTTTCCGCCTCCTACCAGCCCGCCAAACCCCTTCCCCTATCCTAAATCCGTGGATCCACCGCCCGTTAACCCCCGCTACCATTAATCCCTACGATCCGGGTTCTAGTGACCCCGATCTACCCTCCCGTCACCCGATCCACTCTCCCTAAACCGGATCCGGCCATCTATTACCGGATCCGCCCACCCGAATCCGGATCCGCGTGCATTCATCCGGATCCACCCGTTTTCCGTTCCGATCCCTTCACCCACCACCAAAACAGCCCCAACCGCTATCTCCACCTCCGGTTCCACCACCCGGCACCCGATCTATGCCACCTGAACCTTCCACTTCCATTGCCCGAAATCAGCCCCTAGTCTTGAGTTATTTTGTGATTGGGTTGTACTATTTTCTTGATATTAATATTGGATAATCTCATATTTGCTTGAAGCTTGTTTGGGGTATTTTGGTATCGATTGATTATTAACCTGCAGGTGGATCTCTTCGCCGCGCGCTTCGCTTTTGGCCCTCCGAGTGGAGGAAAGCCAACTAAGGAATTCGCCCAATATTAAAATTAATTCTTGTTGTAGTTATTTGCTTGTAGCGTTATTATTCTCCATTGCTCTAATAATTCGTCGCGTGAACCGATTGTTGTGTTGCATATAGAGTCTAGGTGGTGCACTCCATAACCTACCCTACATCATACCCAATCATCGAATCTTTTTGCTCTGTTGAACCTGTCTAACAACAGTTCTTACTAGAAAGTTCAGTTTCTCGGCACAAAGCTTCTATAACATCATCCTTTTTTGCCGACCTTGCAAACCAGTAGAAGCTTTATCAGGAACTCCTTGTTGTTTGATATCTTCTGCATCTTACAGAGTCTTACAAAATGATTTATCAACGGGTATTGGGAGAATGTGACATTCCTACATTGGAAGCCACTATCACTCAAATCTCTATCGTGACCAACCACTTCAGTTGACCTTTGATAGACCCCCTCCACCCTCTAATAATTATGCCCATGCTTTTGTCTGTGGATCACACAATGGGTGTGGAGCCTGCACTTGTGGCTGTGGAGCGATTCACCCTCTTTTCACTTACTACGACAAACTTGGTCATCTTGTCGACCGTTGTTTTGCAAAACACCCTCAACACCGACCTCAGGCTCATGTCAGCACTACTGAGTTTGACTTCTCAGATCACCTCCACTTCAATACTAGAGTCTAAAAGATGGTTCGCCTATGTGGATATTGAAGCTCTAATTAATGCTACTAAGAAATCTTCCACTATCGTCGCTTCATCAAGTAGTGTGTGTTGCTACTCTCGGAAGGTGACTCGTCAATTATGGTGCAATTAATCATGCGACCGGGAACTCTCGTCTTTACTCAACTCGAGAGGCATACCCAGTTACCGTCAGTGTTCGTAGAAAATGGATCTCCTGCTCCAGTTTATGGAACTGTAGTTGTTATTATTACCTCCAATCTCAAAAATGACACTTCATATGTCTCAAATTTATTTACCTTGTAATCTCTTATCCGTTAATGCAATTACAAAACATTTATAATATTGTCTCTCATTTATTCCAACTAATTGCTATTTTCAGGACCATCAAGCGAAGTTGACGATTGCTATTGAGACTGGTGGTGACGATCTTCTCACTTTCTCATTATGTACCGTTATGGTCTTTATTCTTTAATGGCATCATCACTTTGTTCATCCTCATATATGTCTTCTCCATAAACTCTGCTATCTCTTTTGTCTCAGTTTGCCCTAGAAAGTGAAGCCTCTCAATATGAAAAGCATCACCGGACTTGTTTTCCTATCAAATTATGTAAGAGTTCTTTAGACTCTGTTTGGCGCGGCGTTTTAGGAATGGGGTGCTGTGGTTTTTCAAAACGCCGCGCCAAACAGTTGTTTTGGAGCTCTCCAGTGGCATCAGCCACCGCGACTCAGAAAAAGCAGCAGCGCTGCAACCAAAAGGCTGCAGCGTTGCTGCCTTTTTTAAAATATTAAAATATTATTATTAACTTATATATATTATTAATAATTAATATTATTATTAATATAATTAATATTACCTAATAACTTATTAACTTATATGTATTATTAATATTATTATTATAGATATATTATCAGCTTGTTAACTTATACGTAATAACTTATATATTAATATAAATTAAGTTATATATAAATTAATATTATGGTATATATCAAGCTTTTAATAGCCGGACCGGACTGGCCGGTCCGGTCCTGGCTCCCGGTATCTTATTATTGCGGCCCGCCCGAAAATCGGAGAACCGGACGGGCCAACCGGTAAACCGGTAACCGGGATCGGTTCCCCGGAACCGGGCGAGCCGCAAAATACACAGTGGATTTAAACCCAACGGTTCGGCCATCAAGGTTTTAAACCCAACCTTATCACGCAGGACGGCAGAAGTGCAGAACTGCGCTTAATCACTTCGCAAATCGCAATCCTAGCATTTCCCGGATCGCCGTATCGGCGGTATCTCACTCAGCTGCAAAACTGCGGAGTGCAGACGAACTGTTCATCCTTCATCTTCTTCCAAAATCGCAACCCTAGCAGGCTAGCACCATCATTCCGCCAGTCTCCCCGTCAGCTTTTCCTTTTCCGGATTTTGGGCGGAGGAAGAAAGAGGAGTTTCCAAGTTTGGTGAGCTTGCTTCTTGTGAGGTATTCAGTTTTTGACATAAAAATTTTGGTTTCTCATCCAAAATCACAATTTTTTCTTCGTATTTGGGATTTTTTGATGGTGTATTGTCAAGGGGGTTGAGCTTGCAGGGATAGCTTGATCACTTTTTCATTTTTCTAGTTGTATTTTTTGCTATGATCCATGAAATTACTGTTTAAGGGAAAGGAGAAGTTTTGTTGTGAGGCCGGCATCAGTTGAAATTAGTCAAATTACTGTTTTGGTTATGTTTTATGCTTCAGTATAGGATGAGATATGTGCTACCTGCATAATAAGGTTAATTATGTTTGCATATGGTTTCCTAGTGTCTAGAATTGCAGTTGGCATGATGCCCAGATTTATGCATTGTTCTTTGCATAGGCTTGAATACTTGTTCAAAGTAGTGCAGATTTTATTTACTTAATAATATGAATTTTTGGAACTTTATCTTATAGTGTCTGGGCACCCTTATAATACAAGTTACTTATTGTTTGTTGATCTATGACAGGGGACCTTGTTATATAAGTCGGTTTGGTGGTTCTTAACTTCTTATATAATTTGATATTTATGAATAATGTTGTATAATCTTGATTATATGTTCTTTCATAAGATTGATGGTATTTAACTTAATTCACTTGACATAACAAATCACAAAAGTTGTTGAACGTCAATCTAATGTAAATGTGTGATGTTATTTTATTATGTCCGTGATAAATTGATAATGTGATTACTGATTAGTAAAAATTAGTTTGTTGTTGTTTACATTCAAGTTTAGCAACTTTTTATTGATATATTGTTGTTCTCCATGCAATTTTTTCATTAGATTCGCTAAAATGGAAAATGTTGATTCTTCAAATATGTCTACACAAGTCATTCATGAAAAAATGATCCAGGATGGGATCATTTTAGTTTAACGAAAGATGCAAATGGAAAAAAAAAAATTAGATGTTTGCATCGTGGAATCATATCTTCTTACTATCATGGCTAAGAAAAAGAGAATGATGGAAGAAGATCGTGAGTCCCGGGGCAACTCGATTTGCAACTACTTTCATTACATTAAAGAGTGTGCATGATCATAAGCAGGATTTACAAGCTTTGATAACAAGCGAATATTTCTCCGATTTCAAGCAATCTAAAACAATTAAAGAGAAAGAGGCAATTTCAATTATTTTGGACAACAAGTTTTGGACCTCTTGCTTGATAATGACAAAGATATCGGGTCTTATCATAACGCTATTACGTATTGTTGATGCGGATGAGAAACCATCACTTGGATATGTTTATGATGGATTATACAGGTTAAAGAAAGCAATCAGAAATTTGATCAAAAATAACAAAAGATTGTACAAGTCATACACAAGTATTATCAAGAGTAGATGGGATAGTCAGTTTCGTCAAGGGATACACTCCGCCGTATATTTTCTGAATCCAACGTTTCAGTATGATAAAGATAACTACAGCCACAAGCCTGAAGTGATACAAGAGTTGATTGAGTTAGTTGGAAACAAAGATGTATGTAGCAAACAGAAAGATGCAATGATGGAGGTTAGATTTTTCTGTGATCAGCTAGAAAGTTTTGGAAACCTCCTTGCTATCAAATTAGCGATGGAAATGCAGCCCGGTAAGAACACAAATTGATTTTGTATTTTAATGTTTAAATCTATTGTTTGAATTTTCAAATATCATAATCTAATAGTTATCTTTCTATTATTTTTTATCTAGATGAATGGTGGAGAATGTTTGGATCTAGTGCTACTCAATTACAAAAAATAGCAATTTGTATTCTCAGCCAAACATCATCTTCATTAGGTTGTGAAAGAAATTGGAGTGCCTTTGAAAAAATTCACACCAAAAAAGGAAATCGTTTGGAGCACCAAAGATTAAATGATCTTATATATGTTCAATATAATCTAAATATGAGAAATCGGTATGAGCTTCATTTCATATTTGATATTTCATTTAGATTTTAAATCTTTAACAGTTTTAAATTTTGTATCTTCTTATTAACATTTTACATTTCTTTCAATTATGTTGGCTTTAGGTTTACTTCTAAGAAAAGGAGTTACGATTCTTTAGATTACGCATGTATTGATTTGATGAACTTTGGGTGGTAGAGGAGGAACCCGTGCCGGAGTTCACATATGAGTATCTAGAAAATGAAATTTATAATGAAGACGCTATCCCACCAGAAACTCAAAGTAGGTGAATATGTGTATGACAATATTTATGTATAGCTGTAAAGTTTAAATAAATGTTGTTTCATAATTTAATTATATATATTGATCATACAGGTAATGAAAAAATTGATATTATTGAACAATTTGTTGAGCACACAGAATTGGAGAATTTTGGAGATGAGAGTATTGCAGATTTTAATTGTGTTGTCAATGAATTTGGCAGAGGATTTGACTCATTAGACTATAATTTGAATTAAATATTAGTAATTTAGAAGTTCGTTATTATTTTGGGATAATTATTATTATTTTGTATTTGTGTGAGAAAATATCACAAAACGTTAGCATCTAATGTTGTGTTTCATGATATATTGATTTGGTTATAATTTTTGCTCTAATGATTATATATTTTATTTTATAATTTTACAGGCCGGTTCGACCCCAGTCCTTTGAACTCACTGGTTCGATCTCAGGTCCAGTTCTCAAAACCTTGGTATATATTATTAATAATATTACGTAATAACTTAAAGGTATTTATTTATATAATATTTATAAAATAAAATTACTAAACAACACTGCAAACGATGTTCTTCCAAACAGATTCACAGATTCTGCCACGACACTACAAAACAGCTGATTATTCCACCACTGCTTCCCACCGTTGCTTCCCCAGTCGCTACAGTCGCGCCAAACAGAGCCTAAGACCCTTTGACCTTGTTCGTTCTGATGTTTAGGGTCCAAACACCTCTAAGTCTGTTGGCGGAGGAAGCATATATTTTCTTAACTTTTATCAATAATTACTCCCAATGTATTTGTGTGTACCTTTAGAAAGAATGATCTAAACTTTATTCAATTTTTTAAAAATTCAATAATAAAATTCACACTGAGTTTGTTATTGCTTTAAAAATTTTACATATACATACAACAACACTCAAGCCTTTATCCCACGTTAGTGGGGTCGACTATATGGATCCTTTGTCGCAATTGTGCCCTATCGTTTGTCATAATCTCACTAATGCGTAAGTACATCATGTCTTTCTTTATAGTTTCATTCCAAGTCTTTATTGGTCTACCCCGCCCTCGTCTAACATGCCTAGTGACTAGACTCTCACAACGGCTAACAGGTGCCTCTAACGGTCTCCTATGTACGTGTCCAAACCATCTTAGACGAGCTTCTCGCATCTTCTCTGAAATTGATTCTACTCCTGTCTTATCCCTGATACTTTCATTCCTAATTTTATCCAATCTCGTGTGTCCACACATCCACCTAAGCATTCTCATCTCCCTGATACTTACATATACATAATGCCAAAAATATGAGCCAACAGTTCACCGCTTTTTGTAGTTCTCATGACATCATCAAACCAATTGCACGCATACATCACGCCAAAATGGGGTGACAGAACGAAATAATAGTCTTCTCGATGTTAACTACACTCTACTGTGTCAGATGAATGTTCCCAGATTATATTGGGGTCATGTTGTTCCCATTTCTTGTTTTCACATTAATCGTATGTCACATTCTATTGTTCAAGGTAAAACTCCATTTTCTATTCTTCATCCAGGTGGTAACAATTTTCCCATCACTTTTCGTGTTTTTCATTGCACTACCTTAGTTCACACTCAAGCATCTGATCGTGACAAGCTCTCTAATTATGTCACCAAATATATTTTTGTTGCTAATTCTCCCTCTCAAAAGGGTTATCGTTGCATTGACCCAACTCCCAACGCAAGTGTCACTACAGACATCACTTTCTTTGAGACAACTCCCTACCCTAAATAATGGTCAGTGAATATTCAAGTGACATGTGTGGCGATCTCAAGGAATTCGGTGATGTAGGTAGCAACAATGTCGTACTAGCGGAATTGAGGTGATAGCAGGAATCACCCGCATGGTGTGAACAGAGGAGTTTCTCCTTCAAGGTGGGGCAAACGATATCAGGGACATATTAGCGTGTCCAACGCACCCAGTGGAGCATATAGCCCTCCATTTAGATAGTCATCATATCAACCTTCTTGTTGGCGAGGGTAGACTAGAGGCTGAAAAATTGTTTAGTGCATGCGACCTAAACGAGGGGGTTAGTGTCGTCGAACACCGAATTCTCAATCCGACGGAAATGGGTCGAGTGGATGTCTTTAGCGGTGTGTAGGAATTTCATGTAGTCAATAGCGGATCGGTTGGCTGGGGTAGAGGTGTCGAAATACGGTTGCGACGGTCGCGAGCTCGCGAAGAGGAGACTACATCTTTTAACCGGGCTTCGAGCCGTTCCAAGCAAGTAGAATTGGTGAAGACAAATGTGGATGCATCCTAGTCGGCATGGATGGCCAAGGAATGGGTCCGTGTATGTAATGGATGATCAGGAGAAGATAATAATGTGATTGAAACACTGGCGGAAGCGGGCGGCAACTAGAGTAATGGAAGCGGACTGCTACGGACCGCAAAGTGGGGCGGCCGCAAATGCCGAAGGAGATGCGTCGGCAGTGCACCGGTCAAAGTAATAGAGTGATATTAAAATATCGAGTACCAAATCCTCGAAGAGCACTGTTGAAACCTAAAATAGGTCTCTTGTGGAGTTCGGGGTCCCAATAAAAGTGTAGCCTCACGCTTACTTCCCTCAAGCTAGAACACCAAGGCTTAGGAAACTTGGAATAGAACCGAGGTCCCAGCGAGGATGTCCCACCGCACGCCCGGAAGATTTAAGAGCACTTCCCCTCCCAAGCCAATGCTGAGCCTGGGCACCTTGGAGGATACTCAAGGTTCGCTAAGAAAAGCCTGAGGAAGAAGAAGTTAAAAGAATCTGTCCCTCCAAAGGTGCCCCCTGACCCCCCTCGGGTCTATTTATAGATTTAAAAACTCGGTCTAACAACAGTGTAACTCTGCTGTCACATTTCCCTATATGCAGTCCAATTGGTTCTACCAACGGCGTAACTCCGTTGTAGAAAAAGGTTATTCGCATGCCCCCAGGGGCATCCAGGTAATTTTCACCCCGGGGTCCCACCGGGGGAGTACCCGTGAAAACACCACTTGTCTGAAGTGGCGGAAGCTTGGAGGAGCCAAGCATTCGCCTCCTAGCCTCATCAAAGGGCGAGTGCGAGTTCTACCCTCCACTCGCCCGAGGCGGCGAAAACCCTCCTTCATGCGCACTATGGCGCGATCCTTGAGCGAGTGCATGATGAAGATCGCACTCGCCCGAGGGCATGCCTTCCTCTCATGTCTTGGGCGAAATCTTATTGATGTGTTAGGCGAGTGCGGGTCTGCCTATCCCACTTGTCGGAGGGTCTCAGTCAGCGAATACGGCGTTGTACACAATCTCCGCTATTTGCGAGCTAGTCTCACGCTCGGTAAAAAAAAGTCAAACCCCTATTATTCGGTGAGTGTTTGCTGACCTGGAAGTAATCCTTGGCGGGCCCCTCCACCGAGCTATATATATCTCGGGACATGGTTCCAAGGAGGTCTTGTTATTCCTTTACTGTTCAACTCCTTAGCTCCCATTGTTTCGACGATGTATGCCAAACTGGTCACGAAACTGCTCTCGCAAGAGTTGATGGATCGTCTGGCTGTCGCGCAAGAGAAGGCGTCTACCCAGGCTTCTCGATAGGCCCCTAGGCTTAGGTCTAAGGGGCCCGCGGACTTGCCCTATCGGCCGAAGAAAGCTAAAACGATCTGGCGAAACCATACAGCGGGCGAGTACGCCTCGCCAACTCCAACCCCTCAGCGTGAGAACCCTGCTGACCTGGAAATGGTATTCGATTACACCATGTTGCTGACTCTAGGAGTACATCCCCCTGATCATCTGGATCACTCGCAGGAAACGCTAGCGACAGGAAACAGCGCGGGGTCGACCCGGCGAATGCTGAGATGCTCCCACCCCATGATGGGGAAATACCGTTGATCCAGGAGGTCGTGCCTCTGGTCACCACTGTTGGAAACCCGCTCGTGCCTGGATTCGTGCCGCCTGGATTCGTCGGCGACAGCCAACTTCGTGCCGCCTGGATTCGTCGGGCGCCGTCCCAGCTGCTCCGAGAAGATCAACTACCTGCCGGAAGGGGAACTCGTCATTCCTTCTGGAGCATTTCGAGGTGGGACTTTGCCTCCCCCTGTGGCCTTATGTGCGTCAGGCTCTCCGATATTTTGGGATCGTTCTCGCACAACTCAATCCCAACTTCGTCCTCATGCTGGTGGTTTTCTCCTGCTACATGCGCAAGCAGAGAATTGAGTACAATCTCACAGTATTCTGCAAGGCCTTCAATTTCCGAGCAAAAAGTGGGATCGTCTTCTTCTCTGGCCAGTCGGTCAAGACTAGCGGTCTCGCCAGCAAGAACTACAACTGGCTCCAAAAGTTCATCTTCGTGGCAAGGGATTTCGGCAACGTCCCCTTCTCGCCCCAACAATACGGCGAGGCAACTTACAAGACTCCCTGGCTCGGGAGTCACAAGACCACCCTACACGCTTTCTTTGGTTCAAAGAATTTTGATGTCATGTCCTGCAGCGGGACCTCGACTCACTATTTCTCGTTCTCGCCGCTGAAGGTATCTCCTATTCTCTCTATTGCCACATCCCGCCCTAGATCCGTGGAATTCGCGCTAACTCTGCACTCGCACAGGTGAGCAAGAAATCCCCGAGCACCGGCCCTATGAAGACGTCGGGACTCTCGCCCCCGGGCTGGCTCTCACAGAATCTGCAGCCGCGGCCTGCAGGAAAGAGTCGGACACCTCATCTCAGCCGAGTGCCCTGAAACGAAAGTCCGACACTCCTCCCGCATCCTCTTCCAAGAAAACGAAGCCATCGGCGCTTTCCAAGGGTAAGAAGGAAAACGTCGAAGCTCCTCCTCCTGAAAACACCCCGGTCGCGGCGGATGCGGTGGGAACCATCGCCAGCATGACTGCTAAGATCTCTGCTACTGCGGAGAAGGCTCCTGCAGGACCGGTGCCGAGAGGGCACCGGAACCTTGGACTTGGCGAGAAGTACCTGGATTAAGTGGGCCAAACCCCTCTCCAATGGGACAAGACGGCTAACCGAGCCTCAATCTCCAAGCTCCTCCAGTCCTGGGTGGAGCAAGACACCACCAGCGGCGAGGCCTTAGCCTCCGGGCTCTACGGGCGAGAAGATGCCAGCATATTCGATGAAGAGTCGACCCGGACGCTTGCGCATGAGACCGCTCGAGCCCAATTACGCGCTCTCGAGCTTGCACATATGGCGTCGCATCGTAGCCTCCACATTGAGCGTGACCTTAACGACGTTGAGAAGTCGCGGGAGCTCGGGTCTGCCGAGATCATATCCTTGAAGCGCCAGTTGGAGGCCTCTGAGGCGCTCCACGCCAGCCGTCCCACACCAGGGGTGAGTATGATTTCACCTGGGTCTTCGCGCGTTTGTCTTTTTCCCGTGTTAACACATGCTTATGCTTTTTTCGAAGGATTGCGCGAATGCCAACCTACTGTGCGCAAGAGTGGCTAGCCTCGAGGGTGAGGTCACGGGGCTAAGGGCCGAGAACAAGCGCCTGGTGGACTCCATCATTCGCCGCCTCCCAGCAAGACAGGCAAGCTGCATCGGCATACAAATTATGAAATTGAAGTTATGATGCAAGAGAATGCTCAGGCAGCGGCAAAACACGCGATCGAGGTGCTGCGAGAGACTAGGCTTCTGAAAGAAAGAGGC
Source organism: Platanthera guangdongensis (assembly GCA_039583875.1). Lineage (NCBI taxonomy): Eukaryota > Viridiplantae > Streptophyta > Magnoliopsida > Asparagales > Orchidaceae > Platanthera > Platanthera guangdongensis. The sequence continues at coordinate 94,051,568 of CM077162.1, read as the reverse complement.
GAGAAACTCACGGCGCGCAACGTTCTTCCCTGGCCATTCACCCTTATTGCGGTACCAAAAGAAGAAGCTGCCCTTCCACGCGAGGGCGATGCTTCCTGCGAGGACCAAGAGCCTTCCAGCGAGGAGTCCGACGATTCCTCCGGAAGATTTCGCGCTCATATTTTTTCTTTTAACTGTAATTCATACCAGGGGCGAGCCCCCCCCCCCCCCCCCCCCCCGCATTTTTGCAAACGAAAACTTATTATACTTAATTAATGAGAATTCTTCCGTTATTTGTGAGTCTTTGCTCTTCCTGTTTTTTTCTCGCCTTTCGTCACTCGCAAAAGACTCATACATTCGCTTGTCGCTGAACCTTGGTTCCTAGGCTGCGACCGAAGCGTTCTCGCCCAAAGGGCATGGGGCGAAGTCACGACCTCATTCATGCGCACTCGCATCTATCCAAGCTTTTGATGGTGACTCTGATGATCTCGTTGTACACGCGGCCTCGCCGAGGACGCATCTGATGAGCATGATTTTGATCCTTTTCAGACAAACCACACCCTTCCGAGTGAATCAACCGAGCGAATACCCTTTTCGCCAGGCTACCACTCACACGACTTGGCCTGGTACATCCCCCTTCTGTATAGGTATCTCTTTCCTCATACTACCTTTCCTCTCGCCTCATCACCTCGAATCACTTACCTTCTTCTCTCTGAGCGTCTTCCTACCCTGCCGGCTAGTGGAAGCCTGGTCGCGGGTTCAACTTGGGATCTAATTTCAACTTGTTTCACAACATACACCGAGGGCCTTCCTGACCTGCGAGCTAATGAAAGTCTGACAGCGGGATCAACTCAGGATCTAATTTCAACTTGTTTCACAACATCCACTGAGGGCCTTCCTGACCTGTCATCTAATGGGAGCCTGACAGCGAGATCAACTCAGGATCTGATTTCAACTTGTTTCGCCACATCCACTGAGGGTCTTCCTGACCTGTCAGCTAATAGGATCCTAACAGCAGGATCAGCTCGGGATCTAAGTTCAACTTATTTCACAATATCCACTGAGGGCCATCCTGACCTGTCAGTTAATGAGAGCCTGACAGCGGGATCAGCTCGGATCTAATTTCAAATTGTTTCACCATATCCACTGAGGACCTTCCTGGCCTGCCAGCTAATGGGAGCCTGACAGCGGGATCAGCTCGGGATCTAATTTCAACTGTATTTCAGGCCATAAGGGGGGACACACTAAGAAGGAAAAAGAGTTGGAAAAATAAACATATTTCTTATTCATACTCAGGGATAGAAGCATTTCAAGTCATCACCACTCCAGGTGTGACTGATGGTTACCACCTCTACATTTTGGAGGTGATAACCCCCTGATTTGAGGGCTTCCTTGACAACAAAAGGACCCTCCCAATTGAGATTGAGTTTTCCAACTGACGTCGACCTACCGGCCGCATCTACCTTTTTCAAGACAAGATCTCCCTTTACAAATTGTTTGACGCCTACATGTTTGTCGAAATACCTGGTCATTCGACGTTTGACCTCCTCTTGTCGAATGGCGGCTAAGTCGCGAAGCTCTTCCACCAGGTCCAGTGAGAGCCGCATATCGTTTTTGTTCTTGATTCTCCAGTCATCTCCTTCTCCTGCGATGATCACCCGCGGTGACCTGACCTCGAACTCCACGGGAAGCACGGCTTCGCAGCCATGTGAAAGCTTTAATGGAGTTTCCCCAATGGCGGTGTTGGACATGGTTCTCAGGGCCCAAAGGACCGACGGAAGCTGCTACACCCAGCATCCCTTCAAATTCTCAACCTTCATTTTCAACAGGTTCACGATGATCTTATTTGCCTCCTCCACCTGCCCGTTACTCCTGGGGCGATGGACCGACGCGAACCTAAGATCAATTCCAAGCTGGCCACAGAAGCTGATAAACTCATCACTGGCGAATTTTGGCCCGTTGTAGGTGACTATACTTGAGGCAACCCATACTGACAGATCTCTCCCCATACAAAGTTACGAATTACCTGAGAGGTCACATTGGCCAGAGCTTTGATTTCCAGCCACTTTGAGAAATAATCGATCATGACCAGAAGGAATCTCCTTTGCCCGCTGGCAAGGGGAAAAGGCCTCACCAAGTCTATTCCCCAAATTGCAAATGGCCATGGTGTCGTGATACTTCTAGTCTCTGGGAGGGCAGGAGCTGGAGTGGCGCTAACAGCTGGCATTTATGACATTTTTTCACAAATTCTTCCGCATCTTTGCTCAAGGTTGGTCAAAAGTACCCTTGCCGAACTATCATGTCTTCCAGAGTCCAGCTCTCAGAGTGGCTACCGCACTCCCCTGAATGGACCTCCTCTAAGATCTTTGGAACCTCTTCCTCAGCCAAACACCTCGCAAGAAGTCCCGAGAGTCTTCCGTAACAGCTCTCCTTCGCGCAACAGATAGTACGTCGACTTGTGTCTGAAGCGCTTATTGTTTGCGGCCTCCCCTGGAAATTCGTCAGTGGTTAAAAATGTGATGAATGGGTCCCTCCATGAGGAGCGTTAATTTATCTCCATTAGCTCTTCCTCTTCTAGGGACGGTCGGAACAAGTCCGTCACGGTCCCTCCTGCCCTCGGGCCGAACTTAGCCAGCCAATCTGCTTCAACACTCTCTTCTCATGGTACATGCCGGATGGAGAATGTCTAGAACCCCCCAATAAGGCCCCTCACCATAACCAAGTATCGCTGCAGGGTCGGCTCCCTTACCTCGAACTCTCCCTTGACCTGCGAGGCCACTACCATCGAATCCATTAACACCTCCACATCCTACACCCCCAACTCCTTAGGGAGTCGCATCCCCGCGATGATCTCCTTATACTCCGCCTGGTTGTTGGCAACAGGGAAATGTATCACTACGGCCTGCTCAATCTTCGTCCCTGGGGGATTTCCAAGATCACCCCTGCTCCCAAGGAAAGTCTTCCTGAAGCCCCATGCACCAACAGCTTCCAAGCAACAAGGTGCCTTGGACTTGCCTCTTCCGACTCCACCACACAGTCTGCCAAGAAGTCCACCACCGCTTGAGTTTTAACCGATATGCGTGGGACAAAGGGGATGTCAAACTCGCTCAACTCCACCGACCATTTCGCCAATCTTCCTGAATGTTCCACCCCTTCGAAAATGTTACGTAGTGGATGGTCGGTCACTACCTGAATCGAGTGAGCATGAAAGTAAGGTCGGAGTTTTCGAGCCGAGAGGACCAAAGCAAAGGCTAGCTTTTCTAGGATAGGATATTCGAGCTCCACCTTCCTCAAAACCCAGCTCACATAGTAAATTGGTAGCTGTTTTTTACCCTCCTCTCGGACCAACACGGAGCTAACAGCCTCGGCCCCCACTCCTGTTGGGTTTTGCTAGGAGGGCATAACATTTGTGTACGCAGCGGAAATAAGAAACGAAAAAACCCAAAAGAGTTCGGATGTAGTGATGAACATTAATCAAGAAGTAAATGTTATTAAATAAAAATACCTTTGAGGGATTGAGTCAATACTCAACCAAGGTGTCTGAATGATTCCAACGAACGGCAACGACAAGTGCTCCTAGCGTAGAATAGTATTCACGCCTCTACGGATATCCACACGAGCACGGAGAACCCTAGACTCTTGTTGCACAAGATCTAGGTCGAAACTAGGTTTGCCCTCAACGTCTCCACGGACTACTAGATCTGTTCAAGGAGAGGTGACGGTGACGAATCCGACGCACAAGAAACCTTTTTCGACGACGGTAGCAGGACGGCGGTCGGCGGGAAGCAGTGACTATCGCATATGCAGAATAGTTTCGTCGCGAAAGAGAAGGTCGTCGCTCGATTAGGTTAAAGGGAAATGAACAGTTACATATCGGTTCAACTGTACATACACCATATATACGTTGAACCGAACCAATCAATGTCAGCAAAACCGTCGAACCGGACTTAAAGTAAATCGCTGTCACGACGATACTCGACGAATCCAAGACAGAAGCGTTGAGTTGTCTCGACGATACTCGACGAATCTAAGATGGAAGCGTTGATATGTCACGACGATACTCGACGAATCTAGACCATTCGTCGAAACCACTCGTCTATACTCGGAAAATTTCCCTTAGCTTTCTTCCGACAAATTACCTGATGACCGATATTCACAATACAGGTCCCGGAATGAAATTCCTCCACATCCAGAATGTCATAGGCTTGGCCCTTCACTCATATCACATATGAGCAAGGCCAACACAAATCTTTCCAACTTCTCAAGAGCTCTAATGTGCGATCTCATAGGCTCATATTGCGTTGGCAGTGAGGTCACATGTTCGATCACTTCCCGATCACCGTGGTAATACCAACACGAGGTACAAGATCAGATTTTCTCCTTCTTTGGGTCCCTGGAGCAGAGAAGCCTTGGCGAGCTGATCCTTCAAAGACTGGAAAGCCTCCTCACATTCCTTAGACCATTCAAACTTCGGATTCCCCCGCAGTAGGGCTGAGCATATTATTTGGAACTCGAAAGTCGTCCGAAAATCGTTCGAAAATTGAGCCGAATCGGAATCAGTTAAAATTGATTCGATTCAATTTGAGTCTATTCAATTTGACTCGAATCTGATTTCAAGTAGATTTCGAGTCAGTCCTGAATCGCTCGAAATATGATTCGAATCAACTCGAATTAATTAAAAAATTATGTATTTATTAATATATTCTTATTTTAAGATTAAAAATAATAAAATTTAAACATAAATAAAAAGAACGAAAACTTTAAGTGTTTCATTTGCTAAATTTATAGGTTGCCTAATTTAATTTTAAGCAAACTAGGAATAAAATAAAAAATTGTTCAATTTCGAGCAGACTTGATTAGATTTCGAGTCAACCCGACTCAATTTTGAGCTGACTCAATTCGATTTCGAACCGACTCGGAATCGAGTCATTTCAAGTCGAGCCGACTCGACTCAAAATCAATTTCGATTTCGAGTCGAAAATTTCGATTTCGAGCCGAGCCAAAATCGCTCGAACTCGACTCGATATCAGTCCTACCCCGTAGCACCCTGAAGAAGGGTGAGCATTTCTCTCCTGCCCGGGAAAGAAACCTGTTCAGTCCTGCAAGCTTCCCAGTCAGGCGCTGAACCTCTTTGACACTCTTTGGCGATTCCAGCTCCATTATTGCCTTTACTTTGTCCAGATTGGGCTCCACCCCCGCTGGAGTCAGGAGGTGTCCAAGGAACTTCCCCGGCTTGCTCTGAAAACACACTTTTGGGGATTCAACCTCATTTTAAACGCTCGCAAGGTGGAAAAAGTTTCCTCCATGTCTTGATGGTGAGAGCTCACGTCCTTACTCTTCACCAAGAGATCATCTACATATTCCTCCAAGTTTCTCCCCCTCTGCCCTCGAAAGACACTATCCATCATCCTTTGGTAGGTTGTCCCTGCATTCTTCAGCACAAAGGGCATCATCTTGTAGCTATAGCATCCACTGCTAGTGATGAAGGACACATCTTTTACATCTGGAGGGTGTATTTTGATTTGGTGATAACCTGAAAAAACATCCAAAAAACTCATTATAGGGAAACCGACGGCTGAGTCAACCAGCGCGTCGATTCGAGGAAAGGGTTAACAATTCTTGGGGCATGCTTTATTCAACAAAGAGAAGTATACACACAATCTCCATTTCTCATCCCCCTTTTTCACCATTACAACATTTGAGACCAAGCCCGGAAATTGGATCTCTGACACGAAACTGGACTTGAGATGTTTTTCCACTTCCTCTTTGATAGGCCATTCGAGCTTGTCGGCTACATTCCTCTTCTTCTGCCGAATAGGGCGGACCTTCGGGTCGATATTCAATCGGCAGCAAGCCACGTCTGCATCGATGTCGGGCATATCCGCCGCGCTCCAAGAGAAGACATCCACGTACTTCTGGATACATGTCAGCATCCTCTCCGGATCCTTCTGGCCCAAGCCTTTACTGACCCGCACCTTCTCTGCCTTACCTGTTCGGGTGAGAACCTTCATCTCCACCAATGCTTATACCGGCTCCAGCCGGGACTGCTCCTCATAATCTTCAGCTGCCCTCTCTCCTTGGGCTAGGGTCTCCTCTTCTATTGCTTCCTCCACCACTATCATCTCCTCTCCTCCTTTCTTCTCTCATGTCGTGCTTCCCTCATGAGCGAGGACATGCTCCCCCCTTAACTTCGTCGTCACCTCCTCCATCAGCTTCTCCATCTCCTCAGTCTCTCCCATCCATGAGATAGTCTTGACTGCGGTGATGTAGCATTGCCTTGCCACCGTACGATCTCCTCGGATCCGGACCTGCACTCCCCCATCGTTGAACTTGAGTCATTGAGGGAAAGATGAGGGGACACAGCGGAAAGCGCTGATGAGAGGTCGAAGATGGCTTTGTAGATGCTAGGGGCGTCTACGATCACAAACCGACAATTGTGGGATTGACCCCGCAGAGTCACGTTGAGCCCCACGCCTCCTTCCACTTCCTTCCTCTATCCTGAGAATTCGAAAAGCGGTCCATCCGAGATCAGCAGCCTCTTCGCCTCCACCTTCATCCTGTCAAACACCTTCTTAAAGATGACGTTGATCGAGCTCCCGTTATCTACCAGAATCCGGGAGACGGTGAAGTTCTCGACCGCTGTCTGAATCACCAGCGCGTTGCAGAACGGATCCTTATGATTTGACATGTCGCTCGAGGTGAAGGTAATCCTCTCCACGGGAGGCGGGGTCTGAGACGTCAAAGCTTCGACGAAACACGGTTTGGAAGCTCCCTTTACGGGTGGCCTCGATTCCCCCCCCCCCCCCCCCCCCGTGGATCACTCCAATGCTCCTGTAGCCTCTCATGTCGGCCCGCTCTTCACATCTGTTGTCATTTGTCCCCACGGCCACTTCCTCGATCCGCACTGCTGGTGATTGCTGCCCCTGTCCTCTTTCCCTTCTCAGCTCCAGAAACTCCGGGCAGGTGGTCGTTGCGTGACCTTCCACTTGATGGAAGTCACAGTATGGCAACTCCAGCTCCCCCCTTCCCCTTCCCCCTCGACCGTTCCTCCTCCTCTCAACCTTTCCCCGGGCTATTGCCATGGCTTGATGTTGTGGGGGGAGGGGTGGCCTTGGACCCGCCGCCAACCTGGAGGGTTAAACCTCCCCTGCCCCCCGGTAGTTCCCCCCTTCTTGGAACCCTCTTCCTTAACCCTGGTTAGGTCCCCTCTATTGCCTCCATGTCAGCTGGTTGTTGGGTTCTTGATGACCCACTCCTGTTGTTGCCTTTGGAAACCTTGCCCTCTGGGCTCATCTCTCCTTCTCCCCTCCTGGCACCTGCTTACTCCCTGCTCACTCTCTTCACTTCTTCCCAACCTGGCCAGCTTCCTAGCAAAGTTGGGGTTTTCTACCTCACCCTCGATCTCTTTCGCCGCTCTCTCCATCACCTCCTCGAAGGACAATGGTGATCCCCGCTTCAATGCCACCCTGAAGAACCCTTCTTGAAGCCCCAACGTGAAGGTCATCATCCGGGTAAACCCTGGCACCTCTTCCACGACGAAGACATCTTCCTGGAACCTAAGTTATCAAGGCGCACGCCTGAGGCGTCGGGCGCACCGGGCGCACGGAGTAGCGCCCGAGCCTGGGAGAGGCGGGAGAATTGGTCGGGGTGCGCCTCAGGCGCGCCTAGGCGTGCGCCTTGCGGGCCTTTCAGGCGCTAGTTAGGCGCGCCTAGAATAGAATCGGTCTAGGCCCGGTTTATTTTAATGGTTGTTATCTTTATAAAGAAGCTTGGCCTCATTTTCCCAATTCACGCATCACGCCGATTCGGGTTAGGGTTGAAATCTCTGCTCCAGTCGCTGCTCCGCTCCTGTCGACGCTCCTCTTCCGTTCGCCGCTCTCCTTCCGTTCGCCGCTCTCCTTCAGCTCGCCGCTCTCCTTCCGCTCGCCGGCCGCCGCCACTTTTGATCTTCTTCTCACTCCATTCCTTCTTCTTGCATGTTGACTGTCGTTTGAAGATTTTTCCGGCTGTTGTTTTTTGGCTGTCATGTTTTTCGGCTGCCCTCTTCTGTTCTAGCATAGATGCATAGTGAAAGCCCAGTTCAAATAATTATTTTGGTTGCTCTCTTCTGTTCTAGCCTTCTAGCATAGTCATAGTGGAAGCACAGTTCACTGTAACAGTGAACTGTGCTTCCAGTTCACTGTTTTACAGTGAACTGGGCAGCCCAGTTCACTGTAAAACAGTGAGCGTTCACGCTACAGTTTTCACTAATTATTCTGTTCTATGTAATAATTTTCTTGTAAAATGTTTTAATAGCTGGAAATGGACGTGAGTGGATCTGGTTCATCCAGTGTCCAATCTAGGATTGATCCTGGTTGGAAGTATGTGAGGCAGATATCTGTCACTAATAAAAATGATTTAATTTGCATTTTCTGTGAGAAAGTCACAAATGGTGGAATTTATCGTGTGAAACAACTAGTGGGGGGATTTAGAAATACCAAAGTCTGTCTCAAATGCCCACAGCATGTAAGAACAGAAATTCAAGACTATATGCAAAAGAAAATGGTTGTAAGCATTACAGAAAAACAAGCATTCTCGGACTTTGCAGATGTAGATACCTTTGGAAGCGATGAGGATATGGATGACGTCGGTGCGAAGATTCATGGATGCGGTACAAGCGGTGCCCATAAAAAATCTAGAACTAAAGGGCCGATGGATGTTTTTTTGCATCTAATATTGAGAAAAAAAAATAAAACAAAAAGGCCAACATCAGCAAATGAAGCAAACTGCAATCAACGAAGCATATAAGAAGGAACTTAGAGGGAGGGCTTGCAAGCATATAGCTCAATGGATGTGTGATGCAGCTATTCCTTTTAATGCGGTTACCTATCGTAGTTTTGCAATGATGATAGAATCCATTGGCCAGTTTGGGGTTGGATTGAAACCACTCAGTTATCATGAAGTTCGTGTGCCTTTGTTGGATAATGAAGTAACTGAAGTCCAGAAGATGATGAAGAACTATGAGGATGAGTGGAGGTTGTTTGGATGTTCTATCATGGCAGACGGATGGACAGATAAGAAACAGAGAACACTTATAAATTTTTTGATAAATTCACCAAAAGGTACATTCTTCCTGTAATCTGTTGATGCATCTGATTACGCAAAGACTGGAAAGAGGATGTTTGAATTGCTTGATAGAGTAGTGAAACGTGTTGGAGAGGCTAATGTTGTTCAAGTTACTGATAGTGCAAGCAATAATGTACTAGCAGGTAAATATATCGTTAATCATCTTTTTTAATATTTATTTAATTTTAATGGCATATATTGAAATTAAATAAATATGCTTATTATGATAGGAAAATTATTGGAAGCAAAACGACCACATTTATATTGGACACCGTGTGTCGCTCATTGAATCGACTTAATGCTGGAGGATATTGGAAAGATGTCAAGCATTAGTAGAACAATTAAAAGAGCAATGAGCGTCAACATTTATATTTATGTTCGGCCTGGACTAGTCAACATGCTAAGGAGCTTCACAGGACAAGTGGAGCTTGTTAGATCTGTTGTTACTAGGTTTGCGACTTCATTTCTTGCTCTTCAGCGCATTCATAAACAGAGGACAAATCTAAGGAAGATGTTCACTCCACCTGAGTGGACATCAAGTAAGTGGGCAAAGGAAACATGAGGTAAGCAAGTATAGATCATTATATACATGGTCTCTTTCTGAAGTACTATTGTGTACATTTTGCAGATTTTTGGACTTTTAGTTCGGATACTAAGATTGGTAGATGGGGAGAAAAGACCGGCTATGGCTTATATCTATGAGGCTATGGATAGAGCAAAGGAGACAATCATGAACTCTTTCAATGGGAAAGAGGAAAAATATAAAGAAGTCTTTGCGATTGTTGACAAGAGATGGGAAAATCAGCTTCATCGACCATTGCATGCGGCGGCTCATTATTTAAATCCAAAATTCTTCTATTCAAATATTGAAATGACATTAGATGGAGAAGTCATGAGGGGTTTATAACAAACAATGCAAAAGATCATTCCAAGTCCTGAAATTCAAGATATAATTATAGACCAACTAAGTTTATATAGAAATGCTGAAGATTTATTTGAAATGCAATTTGCAGTTCGTCATAGCAAAACAAAGTCCCCAGTTTAGTTAATTAAATATTATTTCAAGTTTCAAACAAACAATTTATTTAATAAGAATGATTCATTAATTTCTTGATATTTATTTTTTGGGGCAGCTGAATGATGGCAATCATATGGAACTGATACTCCTGATCTGACTAAATTTGCAGTAAAGATTTTAAGTCTCACTTGCAGTTCATCCGGATGTGAGCGCAACTGGAGTTTTTTTTGAGCATGTATGAATTTTTTTGAACAAGCATGTAAATATTAATTTATATTATTATATGATTAATTATTTATTTGTTATGTTGCAGGTGCATACCAAAAAAAAAGAAATCGACTAGCACAACAACGACAAAATGATTTAGTATTTGTAAAATACAATCGTGCCTTGCGTCGGCGATATGATTCATGTGATCGTATTGATCCGATCTCGCTGAAAGATATTGACGATAGCAATGAATGGCTGATGAGAAGAATGGAGGGAGATGAGGAGGTTGAGCAGGATGACGATATAATTTTTGATGACGAATTATTGACCTGGGGTCCAGTAGCAAGGGCCAGCGGAGTAGAAGAAGACATCTACTCCACGCGCTTATCTAAAGGGAAGATGGTAGCTTACAAGGGGAGCACATCTAAGAAAAAGGCACCTACTCGAACAATGCGTACAGATGATGCCGAGGATGAAGAAGAAGCTGACTTCAATGAAGAAGAAGAAAATTTTAGTGAAGAAAATGAAACTTTTATTGATTCAGACGATGAGTGATGGCGTGATCGCCGTGATGTTATGTTATTTTCTTGCACATTAGTTTAAAGTATATGATTGTTGACTTGGTAGCTTAGGTTTGTTTTTTGGTGCGAAAAATTTCAATGTTGATTTGGTAGATTATGATTGCTGACTTGGTTGATTTATTTACGTTATTATTTTTATTATGTTGCTTTCAAAAAATGATCTCATTTTATTATGCTTGAATGTTTGAGTCTAATACGTCCTTTGTGTTTTATTGAGGGATTTGGTCATTCATTAGCTGAGTGGAAATCATGCTATATTATTAATTCAAGAGGGGTTGATCATGGGTGTTCAAAAGGTACAAAAAATTTTACCCTAAATTTATTTATCTCCGTCAACTTTATATTACACGTTGTAGTTTTTTATTTGATTTCTAGTTGCACTTTGTATGCATCAATTATGACTATCATGTCCTTATATCACTTCTCAGGTGTTTAGATAGAATATTGGAAAATATGAGCTCTTATACTAACTTGATAGAAGAGAACTAACCCAATTCCAAAAGGGCTCTTATAATAACTTGATAGAAGCGAACTAACCCAATTCCAGCGAATTGGGCACCCAATTCCAGTGAATTGGTCGCCCAAATTGCCCAATTCCAGCAAATTGGTCGCCCAATTCGCTCAATTCCAGTGAATCGGTCGCCCAATTCGCTCAATTCCAGCGATTCGGGAGCCCAATTCGCTCAATTTCAGCGATTCGGGCGCCCAATTCGCTCAATTTCAGCGATTCGGGCGCCCAATTCGCTCAATTTCAGCGAATCGGGCGCCCAATTCGCTCAATTTCAGCGAATCAGGCGCCCAATTCGCTCAATTTCCTTTTCCCCAATTTTTGCGCCTCACGTGCCTCAGGCGCGCGCCTGCGCCTTGCGCCTAGGATTCAAGTGTCCTTTGCGCCTTGGTGCGCCTTGCGCCTTTGATAACTAAGCCTGGAACCTGTCTACGTAGCTTGTCAGGGTTTCTTCCGGCCCCTGCTTGACTGTGAAGAGGAACACCGTGCCCTTCATCCTCTTTTTTGAAGTCGAGATTCTCAACAGGAATGCCCGATGCAAATCTGTGTAGTAGTAAATTGAGCTGGTGGGAAGTTGGCGGAACCAGTCCGTTGTCTTGTCTTTGAAGGAGATGGCAAAGAGTCGGCACTTGAAGGCGTCAGACATTTTTCTGATGGAGACTGCGTCCTCAAACCACTGGACGTGCTGAACTGGGTCGTCTCTGCCGGTGTAGTAGGACATCTCCGACTCCCTGAACCCGTTTGGAACTGGCGCCGACACGACCAACGCGCAGAAGGGGGCTTCCCCCTGCAGCGCAAGTGGGTGGCTCCCGCATAACCATCTCGCTGACGCGGCCTGCACTCGGCGAAGTCGAAGAATAGTTCTCGCCCGGCGAGATCCTGGTCGCCAACCTCGCCCTCTTTCTCCTTCCTGGTCCGCCTGACCAGGGCATTCTCGCCTAAAGCAAGTTGTGCGACCACCGGGACAACCAGTGTCAATCATTCGTCGTGAGTGGCGCTGAGCGAATGGTGCAAGGTCTTGGTGATCTCCTTCCTGAAATCTTCGAACATGCCCACCGTGGCTAAGACCGGTGCAGGTGGCGATTGCTCCTGGCCGGACCCTTGTCTTTCACCTCCAGTCATGGAACTAGCTGAGAATCTTCTGTGCTGGTCACGCTCCACGCTCACCGCACCAAAGTGTTGAAACTTGAAATCGGTCTCTTGTGGGGTTCAGGGTCCCAAAAGAGGTGTGGCCTCGCACTTGCTTCCCTCGAGCTAGAACACCGGACCCAAGCTTAGGAAACTTGGAATAGAACTGAGGTCCCAACGAGGAGGTCTCACCGCACGCTCGAAAAATTTAAGAGCATTTCCCCTTCCAAGCCAATGTTAAGCTTGGGCACCTTGGAGGATACTCAAGGCACGCTAAGAACAGCATGAGGAAGAAGAAGTTAAAAGAATTTGTCCCTCCAAAGGTGCCCCTTTGGGTCTATTTATAGATTTCCAAACTTGGTCCGCCAACAGCGTAACTTCGCTGTCACATTTCCCTATACGCAGCACAATTGGTTCTGCCAACAGCGTAACTCCGCTGGAAAAAAAGATTATTCGTAGGCCCCCCGGGGCATCCAGGTAATTTTCACACCTGGGCCCCACCGGGCGAGTGCCCGTGAAAACATCACTCGCCTGAAGCGGCGGAAGCTTGGAGTAGCCAAGCATTCGCCTCCTAGCCTCGTCAAAGGGCGAGTGCGAGTTCTGCCCTCCACTCGCCCGAGGCGGCGAAAACCCTCCTTCCTGCGCACTAAGGCGCGAGTCTTGGGCGAGTGCATGATGAAGATCGCACTCGCTCGAGGGCATGCCTGCCTCTCCTGTCTTGGGCAAAGCTTACTGATGTGTTAGGCGAGTGTGGGTCCGCCTACCGCACTTGCCATTCTGACTAGCCTGAACCTGAGAACCCTCTTGTTATGTCTTGTACTTGTCAGAGGGTCCCACACAGCGAATACGGGGTTGCACAAGCGCGGAGTGGAGATTGCAAAGAGGTGAATATCTCAACTACTTAGGCGAATCGATTATGGAGGATTATTGATTAATGTTAAAGCAAGTAAATAAAAATTCTAAATTGCAATCACATTCATCAACATGAAATTCATTCCACCAAAGAAAACATTGCATTGAACAACACTATAATCAATACCGTAATGGAAAATATATCACAGTACATGATTTACAAAATTATGTGAGCATGTTAGAAATAGTTTTTCTCATACCTTTTCTTTAGATTGCTTAGTTTGATGTAATACATTTTGATGTTTGTGGTGCTTATCACATTCTATCTTCTAATGATTTTCTTTAGTTAATCACTTTTACTGGTTGTTTCTCTCGTACCACATGAGTATATATTCTAAAAAGAAAGCATAATGTTTTGGTGTACTAACATGTGTTTCACAGGATAGCGATGAACCATTTCAAAGGAACTACTCGTGTACTCCGTAATGATAAAAGAGAGGGTATGATGATCGTGGGGTGTTCGGGTCATACATGGTATTATTCATCAAATTATATGTGTGCACACATCCACTCAAAATGATGTTGAACAGAAAAACAAACACCTTAAGGTGAGAAGACATCGAACAATCTTAAGGTGTTTGTTTTTCTGTTCAACATCATTTTGAGTGGATGTGTGCACACATATAATTTGATGAATAATACCATGTATGACCCGAACACCCCACGATCATCATACCCTCTCTTTTATCACTACGGAGGATACGAGTAGTTCCTTTGAAATGGTTCATCGCTATCCTGTGAAACACATGATAGTACACCAAAATATTATGCTTCCTTTTTAGAAAATAGACTCATGTGATACGAGAGAAAAAACCAGTAAAAGTGATTAACTAAAGAAAATCATTAGAAGATAGAATGTGATAAGCACCACAAACATCAAAATGTATTACATCAAACTAAGCAATCTAAAGAAAAGGTATGAGAAAAACTATTTCTAACCATGCTCACATAATTTTGTAAATCATGTACTGTGATATATTTTCCATTACGGTATTGATTATACTGTTGTTCAATGCAATGTTTTCTTTGGTGGAATGAATTTCATGTTGATGAATGTGATTGCAATTTAGAATTTTTATTTACTTGCTTTAGCATTAATCAATAATCCTCCATAATCGATTCGCCTAAGTAGTTGAGATATTCACCTCTTTGCAATCTCCACTCAGCGCTTGTGCAACACCGTATTCGCTGAGTGGGACCCTCTGACAAGTCCAAGAGATAACAAGAGGGTTCTCAGGTTCAGGCTAGTCAGAATGGCAAGTGGGGTAGGCAGACCCGCACTCGCCTAACACATCAGTAAGATTTGCCCAAGACAGGAGATGCAGGCATGCCCTCGGGCGAGTGCGATCTTCATCATGCACTCGCCCAAGACTCGCGCCTTAGTGCGCGGGAAGGAGGGTTTTCGCCGCCTCGCGCGAGTGGAGGGCAGAACTCGCACTCGCCCTTTGACGGGGCTAGGAGGCGAATACTTGGCTCCTCCAAGCTTCCGCCGCTTCAGGCAAGTGATGTTTTCACGGGCCCTCGCCCGGTGGGGCCCAGGGGTGAAAATTACCTGGATGCCCCCTGGGGCCTACGAATAATCTTTTTCTATAGCGGAGTTACGATGTTGGCAGACCAAGTTTGGAAATCTATAAATAGACCCAAAGGGGCACCTTTGGAGGGACGAATTCTTTTAACTTCTTCTTCCTCATGCTGTTCTTAGCGTGCCTTGAGTATCCTCCAAGGTGCCCAAGCTTAACATTGGCTTGGAAGGGGAAATGCTCTTAAATTTTCCGAGCGTGCGGTGGGACCTCCTCGCTGAAGAAGTCAAGAACCTAACCTTTTTCTGAGAAATAAATTTTTTGATGATGTGCAGCTTCCATTTATTTATACTTTTTAGGAGATGCTTATTAACATTGTTATTGTGTAGAGATTTTAAGTGATCTATATGACAATTCGTCAAAGCATCAAAAGATGTCTATTTGAACGATGGAAGAATGTGGTAGTCAAGTGTGGTACAAGATAATGATAAACAATTTCAAATTAGGATTTATTGGTGAATTTGTTTTTAGAATATTATAAGTAGGCTGTGGTTTTACCAAATCTCATTGCTTCAGCAATTAAACATCTAAGAAACTCTCCTAAACTTTGGTTAACAACCTTAGTTTGACCATTCGTTTACGGATGTTATGTGCTATTATATTCAATCGTGGCACAATTCGACCCCATAGTGTCTTTCAAATATATCTCATAAAATTCTATTTGTATCTGAAGTGAAGTATATGAGGATTCCGTGCAATCTCATGATCTCTAAAACATAATTTAGTCGTGTGGCATCTGAGTCATGCCACACGACATTAAAAAAATGTAATCGACCTTGCATTGGATAATAATATATGGTGCAAAGTTTGTGACTAGTGAAGTTGTCCACCAGTTGGTCTTTGGAATGATTGGTCATATTGTCATGTGATATTTAATAAGAATGTCTGTCAACATTCACATGATTTGTCCTATCATGTTGAACAAGATTATATGCTATGTTGATGGTAACCTTGTTACCATAATACAATAAGAAATGCTTGGGTTTAAGGATCCTTAGGTTCTAATAATGGATGTCAACCACAATCCTTCACAGAGGTCTTGAGGCATGGTTTGATATTCAATCTCTACACTATTTTTGGCCACCATATTTGGTTTCTTACTCCTCTAGGTCACCAAGTTACCTCCAACAAATGTATAATAGCTGATTGTGAGCTTTCTATCATCGTGACTTCCAACCTAACAAACATCATTGAATACTTCAACTCTTAAGTGATTGTTTCTGGAGAATATTAGTCCTCAGTTTCGAGGTTCCTTAAGATATCTCAAAACACGATGTGCCGTCCCTTAGTGATGAGCTCTTGGAGCATGCATGTTTCTACTCAAAATCCTTATAACGTGTGTAATATCAGGATGCGTGTGTGACAAGCATATAAGTTTTCTGATTAGTCTCAGATAGCTATTGTAAGACTACAGTTTTCCCAATATTGAAAAAACAACAAGAATCTGGTTGTTGACACTATCACCCAACGATAGTGAGATATCGCCGACGATAGTTGTTCTAACACTCAGGATGATATAGTCGATGAGATGATGTAGTCGACAAGATAATGTAGTCGACACTATGTTGTAGACAATACGCTAACACCAGCGATAATGTGATATCGTCGGCCATACACGCCACATGTCAACTGGTTGTTAAGAAGCGAGGTAGTTGTTAAGCGGTGCTGGTAAAGTCCACTGCCGCTGCCTAAGCTAACGCCAACGATAATGAGATATTGCCGACGATAGCTCCCGAGACAGAATTCTCAAATTAGATTATGGTCGTCCATTACTTATTTGGAATTAGGATCCGAGGACCAAAATTCATCCTGAAGCTGTTAAGGCAACAAAGGCTACTTCTCTTCTCATTTCATCTTTCTCATTCTCTCTCCTAAGTAAGAAAAGAAGAAGGGAAAGGAAGGAGGAAGAAGAAGAGAGCTTGCCTAGCCATTAAAGGAGTTTCCAAGCTCGGATTCGTACGCCGAAGGTAGATCCACTGAGAGCAAAGCGCTGCGAGCCATTTCATCCGGATCAATTGCGGATTCATGACGCCGAAGCGATCGTCAAGGGTAGCGATCCTTCTTCCCGGTGATAGGACATGTTAATCCTATTTTACTTTAACGTATTTGCATGGAAATTCCTCCACTAATTAGTGGTTGACGAGACATTCAACGGGTTGATGTTGTTTATCCTTGGTTGGAATTGCATATAGAGTTCGAAACGATGTACAAACATAAGCATGCTGTGTGAAACTCATTTGCGACAAGTCGTTCCGGATTAGTGATGTGTTGATTTACTTGCCAGAGAAGACTCCGTAGAAAATGTGTAATTTTTCAGGTTCTGGGTGCTGCAGGGAATACTGAGGTTAACTACAGGAAACACTCGACGTTGAACAAAAAATGACTGTTCTGTTGATATCGCTCGACGATAGTAGATATCGTCGGCGATATCTAACTTGATGGAACCTGACCAGTGTTGATTGCTGTCGTAAAGCCTACGTTCTGGGGACTAGGTGCGTAGCTTATTAAGACGAAATGCCTGACGTGCCGAGCTTTGGCGGCCTTGTGTGCCGACCTTGTGAGATAACGCGGGTTATCGTATTAACGGGCCGAGGTGAAGCCATACCCGCACCGTGACAACGTGATTCCGATGATTTGAGCACGGGCAAAGCTGATTTGAACCCGCCTCATGCTAGTCGGTGAAGAAGTAGCTCCTCTGTGCACCGTTTGATCTTGGGGTAGTCCGTAAGGCATAGTGGCCTTTGATGGTAAAAGCTCATTAACCATATAAGTCTAAGACTGAGGATGAAAGTTGGACTCAGGGAGTACACCAAAAGCGTGCCTTGTGGGCATGGAATGTGCGATTGTGTGTGCCAACGTTTGTGGTGATTGTGCTTCAGGCCGTCTAACAACTTATCTAAATGACACATCATTCCTTCTTATCCCCTTAATGAAATAACGAGGGAATTTCATATAACTTCTTCCTCCAACTCCCCATAGATGAAGACATTCTTCACGTTGTGTTGGTGGAGTTCCCACCCAAACATGTTGCATAGGACTCAGACGGTGTTTATTTTTACATCTGGAGCAAATGCCTCTTGATAATTAACTTCATTGATCTGAGTTTATCCTTGGGATACTAACCTTGCTTTGTTGCATTTTACCATTCCAATATGGTTTTGTTTTACTAAGAATACCCACTTTGATCCAACCACTTTCTTTCCCAGAGGAAGTTGGGGAATGCTCCATGTATGGTTCTTGTCAAGTGTGTACATTTTCTTCTCCATAGCTTTCTTCCATTTAGAGATCCTCAGTGGATCCTACCAAATCTTAGGAATACCAATCAAAGACAAAGGTAATGAAAGCTAGATGTTCCATGCTAACATCACATTTATCACCCATCTGCTCCTGATGAATGGTATGAGTCGGATCATGAAAGTAGGACTCCTCTTCTCACCACCATGCCCCTCCCAAAGTTTTGCAGGGGCGATGTCGTGTTGACTGTTCAACATCTTATCAATCACCTTCCATTGAGAGTTCTTGGTTGTTCTACTTTTGTAGCTCGACTCTCCACTCACTACATGGTTCATACCTAACAAATTTCACCCACGTATTTTTCGGTGTTTATTTTGTCTGCATCCATTACCCTCACGGGAACAAACTTGATCCTCAGGCTAAGAGATGTGGACACCACCACGAAGGGGTGTATCGATGTTATCATCCCCTGACATGTCATGTTTTTGTACCATGAATGTTACCTTCAGTGAAGAGGAGTCCTACTTTCATGATCCGACTCATACCATTCATCAGGAGCAGATGGGTGATAAATGTGATGTTAGCATGGAACGACTCGCGAGAAGGCATTCATGTGGGTGACGTTCTCCTCCTATTACTCCCTCACTAATTTTTTATCTTCTAACCAAGGCATACCACAAATCCAAGTTACTCCCTCTCTGCCTCAGGTCCCTCTTCTTCTCATAGTCTATCATTGCAAGCATACAAAGGCACATCAAGCACATGTTCCTATGGTAACACCTCTACCAATGCCCGTCTCATACTCAGGCTCTGGATATGATCTTCATCTTCCTCCTGCATTTTTGAAAAGTAAAACGCCTTGTACAAATTATCTTATCTCAAATTATCTTTCTTACCATAATTTTACCAATGAATATCTAGCTTTCATTACCTTTGTCTTTGATTGGTATTCCTAAGATTTGGTAGGATCCACTGAGGATCTCTAAATGGAAGAAAGCTATGGAGAAGAAAATGTACACACTTGACAAGAACCATACATGGAGCATTCCCCAACTTCCTCTGGGAAAGAAAGTGGTTGGATCAAAGTGGGTATTCTTAGTAAAACAAAACCATATTGGAATGGTAAAATGCAACAAAGCAAGGTTACTATCCCAAGGATAAACTCAGATCAATGAAATTAATTATCAGGAGGCATTTGCTCCAGATGTAAAAATAAACTCCGTCTGAGTCCTATGCAACATGTTTGGGTGGGAACTCCACCAACACAACGTGAAGAATGTCTTCATCTATGGGGAGTTGGAGGAAGAGTTATATGAAATTCCCTCGTTATTTCATTAAGGGGATAAGAAGGAATGATGTGTCATTTAGATAATTTGTTAGACGGCCTGAAGCACAATCACCACAAAGGTTGGCACACACAATCGCACGTTCCATGCTCACAAGGCACGCTTTTGGTGTACTCCCTGAGTCCAACTTTCATCCTCAGTCTTAGACTTATATGGTTAATTAGCTCTTACCATCAAAGGCCACTATGCCTTACGGATTTCCCCAAGATCAAACGGTGCACAGAGGAGCTACCTCTTCACCGACTAGCATGAGGCGGGTTCAAATCAGCTTTGCCCGTGCTCAAATCATCGAAATCACGTTGTCACGGTGCGGGTATGGCTTCACCTCGGCCCGTTAATACGATAACCCGCGTTATCTCACAAGGTCGGCACACAAGGCCGTCAAAGCTCGGCACGTCAGGCATTTCGTCTTAATAAGCTACGCACCTAATCCCCAGAACGTAGGCTTTACGACAGCAATCAACACTGGTCGGATTCCATCAAGTTAGATATCGCCGACGATATCTACTATCGTCGAGCGATATCAACAGAACAGCCATGTTTTGTTCAACGTCGAGTGTTTCCTGTAGTTAACCTCCGTATTCCCTGCAGCACCCAGAACCTGAAAAATTACACATTTTCTACGGAGTCTTCTCTGGCAAGTAAATCAACACATCACTAATCCGGAAAAACTTGTCGCAAATGAGTTTCACACAGCATGGTTATGTTTGTACATCGTTTCGAACTCTATATGCAATTCCAACCAAGGATAAACAACATCAACCCGCTGAAAGTCTCATCAACCAATAATTAGTGGAGGAATTTCCATGCAAATACGTTAAAGTAAAATAGGATTAACATGTCCTATCACCAGGAAGAAGAATCGCTACCCTTGACGATCGCTTCGGCGTCATGAATCCGCAATTGATCCGGATGAAATGGCTCGCAGCGCTTTGCTCTCAGTGGATCTACCTTCGGCGTACGAATCCGAGCTTGGAAACTCCTTTAATGGCTAGGCAAGCTCTCTTCTTCTTCCTCCTTCCTTTCCCTTCTTCTTCTTTTCTTACTTAGGAGAGAGAATGAGAAAGATGAAGTGAGAAGAGAAGTAGCCTTTGTTGCCTTAACAGCTTCAGGATGAATTTTGGTCCTCGTATCCTAATTCCAAATAAGGAATGGACGACCATAATCTAATTTGAGAATTCTGTCTCGGGAGCTATCGTCGGCAATATCTCATTATCGTTTCTGTTAGCTTAGGCGGCGACAGTGGACTTTACCAGCACCGTTTAACAACTGCCTCGCTTCTTAACAACCAGTTGACATGTGGCATGTTATCGCCGATGATATCACATTATCGCTGGTGTTAGCGTATTGTCTACAACGGAGTGTCGACTACATTGTCTTGTTGACTACATCATCTCATCGACTATATCATCCTGACTGTTAGAACAACTATTGCCGGCGATATCTCACTATCGTTGGGCGATAGTGTCAACAGCCAGATTCTTGTTGCTTTTTCAATATTGGGAAAACTGTAGTGTTACACTAGCTATCTGAGACTGATCAGAAAACTTATATGCTTGTCACACACGCATCCTAATATTACACGTTATAAGGATTTTGAGTAGAAACATGCATGCTCCAAGAGCTCATCACTACGGGACGGTACATCGTGTTTTGAGATATCTTAAGAAACCTCCAAACTGAGGACTAATATTCTCCAGAAACAATCACTTAAGAGCTGAAGTATTCAATGATGTTTGTTAGGTTGGAAGTCACGATGATAGAAAGCTCACCATCAGCTATTATACATTTGTTGGAGGTAACTTGGTGACCTAGAGGAGTAAGAAACCAAATATGGTGGCCAAAAATAGTGTAGAGATTGAATATCAAACCATGCCTCAAGACCTCTGTGAAGTATTGTGGTTGACATCCATTATTAGAACCTAAGGATCCTTAAACCCAAGCATTTCTTATTGTATTATGGTAACAAGGTTACCATCAACATAGCACATAATCTTGTTCAACATGATAGGACAAATCATGTGAACGTTGACAGACATTCTTATTAAATATCACATGACAATATGACCAATCATTCCAAAGACCAACTGGTGGACAACTTCACTAGTCACAAACTTTGCACCATATATTATTATCCAATGCAAGGTCGATTACATTTTTTTAATGTCGTGTGGCATGACTCAGATGCCACACGACTAAATTATGTTTTAGAGATCATGAGATTGCACGGAATCCTCATGTACTTCACTTCAGATACAAATAGAATTTTATGATATATATTTGAAAGACACTATGGGGTCGAATGGTGCCACGATTGAATATAATAGCACATAACATCGTTAAATGAATGGTCAAACTAAGGTTGTTAACCAAAGTTTAGGAGAGTTTCTTAGATATGTAACTGCTGAAGCAATGAGATTTGGTAAAACCACGGCCTACTTATAATAGTTCTAAAAACAAATTCACCAATAAATCCTAATTTGAAATTGTTTATCATTATCTTGTACCACACTTGACTACCACATTCTTCCATCGTTCAAAAAGACATCTTTTGATGCTTTGACGAATTGTCATATAGATCACTTAAAATCTCTGCACAATACCAATGTTAATAAGTATCTCCTAAAAAGTATAAATAAATGGAAGCTGCACATCATCGAAAATTTTATTTCGCAGAAAAAGGTTGGGTTCTTGATTTCTTCAGAAAGGAACGAATTTTCATGGGTACTATAATAAATTGCAACAAAGCAAATTGGAACTTCTTTTAGGCAAGAAAGTGGTTAGGTGAAAATAACTACCTTTCAGATCTGCCAGTTGAAATCAGCAGTTCACAGATATTACTATAGTAAATTTAACCATTTTAATGATAAGAAGCCTACCTCCAGCCCCAACCCACCTACAACAGACTCATAAATTCTCCCTGCCAATCACCAGTCATCATGTACACCCACTACTGAGGAGATCAATCAAAGATTATAGTTTCAGGAGTTCTAAACTTATCGAGGCACACACAAGTGATTTAGATTCTTATCCTGAATGGAGCATCACAAATAGTTCATAAATCCGATAACAAAGCTTCAACTACAATGCACAAATCTTTTGGTTGCAGGTTGCTGCAAATTTTTAAGAGGGTCAAACACCTTCAACACCCAGGGAATTGATACAATATGTGAAGCATCAGAACAAAAGAATTCATTAGCACCTATTTTATTTATGCATCAATTTCTTTTAGCAAAATTTTATTTCAGTTTACTAATATTCATGCAGTGAATGTATTTTGACTGGTGTGACCTACCAGGTTACCAAGAAGATCACAAATAAATAAGTTCAACAAATATAGGCGTTCAAGGCTAATAAAAAAGTAAATAAATGCTCGTATTTACTTGAGACGAGTATGGCAAGTGATTATTTCCCAAAAAATTCCCTACATAATTAGAGTATTATTATTCAGTATCCATTAAATCCCTCATCCCCAAAGGCGTACGTCTCAGGTAAGATGAAATAGAACCGTATATGGAGAAATCGCTCATTTTAAATTCTCCTAGCAAACCCACAACTACCTCACCGCTAACCTCCACAAGTTGAATGTCACGTTCCGCCAAACTCTTTTCCAATATTCCCTACTTCGAAACCAAGTAGCCCTCATTTCCTCACTACTGACATCCATGTCATCCACTCTTGGCTTACATCCACCACCCTCATACATAATTCCTCCATCACGACCTTCCAACACAGTTTCTCCCGAAGGAAAAAATCCCCCTCTCTTTTGTTACCAACGTGCGTGTAATTTCATTTATCTTGTCTTCATTTTATTATTGTTGTTGTGAGCCCCCCCCCCCCCCCCCCTCCTCCCTATATAAGGAGATGATATGGGAGTATTATGCATCTTTTTATGTTATTAGGGTTTGGGTTCTCCTCTTGGAGAAAGGCTTCTTAGAGAAACCAGCCTCCAGAAGAAGGGCACGAGTATACCTCGTGATTGTATCATTTTTTTATTAATACAAGTATTTCTCTCCTAGTTGTAACATTGGTCTGACCAGCCACTCTCGCCTGCATTGCGCCGCCGGGTTTCATCCAGATCCATCACACGCAGTAATGACCTAGCCTCCATTCCGCTCGTGTTTGGCTTCCGCGCCTAATTTCATTGTTAGATCCCGCGTCCCCCATCGCTTTTGTTCGGGTTCCTCCCGCGACGACCCGATCACCTTCCGTCATCTGCAAGTTCGCTACGTGCGTCGCCATCTGCGGTCGATTGCGCCGCCAGCAGCTTCTGCTGTAGCCATCGCAACATCCACCCTAGCAGCTTTCGCCATCCGCCACAACTGTCATAGGCCCGATTCGGCTCACGTCTTCCCTTTCGTCGACAACACCGCCCAATCCAGCCTTCCTCAGCCGGCCCCGACTACTCCAGGCCAGGTCGTGGGTTCCCTTACCAGCTACGCCGGCTCCCGACCGATTCCATTTTCGTATAGCAGTTCTCTCCTCCGTCTTCCTCGGTCCGCTCACTTCTCCGCAGCGCCGATTGATTCTTATGCCAAAGAGTCGGATGGAATCCCTCGTGGAAGTCATGGAACACGCCCTCCTCAGCATCAACACGTGTCTCGACGCCCAGGCCGAGCAGTTCACATCACTTATGACCATGTTTCACAACCTGCAACTCGGCCAGAACTCTGGGCCTACTACTGCTTCCGCCTTGGGATCCCCCAGTACAGCGGCCCCCACCGATCCCGCCTTGACGGGATTACCTCCACAGCTCCCACGTCTCGGCATCCCCACAATCAACAGGACTGACCCACTTAGGCGGATCGCCCGCGCCGAACAGTTTTTTGATATTCACCAAACTCCTCCGGCGCAGCAGGTCTCCACAGCAATCATCGGTATGGAAGGGTCCGACCTCCATTGGGTCTGATGGCTCCGTCAATCCTCCCCCGGCCTCACTTGGACTGCCCTCACAGAGGCCCTCATTCAGCAGTACGATCACCGCTATTCCGGCTCCATGATCGAGCGCCTTTGCGTTCGCCAAACCGGCTTCATTGACTCATACGTTGATATGTTTATTGAGTTGGTCACCCATGTCCCAGGACCTCCCCCCGATCATTACTTGGAATACTACATGCATGGCCTGCAACCTCATCGAGCCCGCCTCCACACCCTTCAGTCAGTCACTGTGAACCAATCCATAGACCTCTTCCCGCTGGTGGAGGCCGAATTCATCGCGCTGTCCGGGGACCCTCCTTCCTCACTGCCTCCCTCCAAACCTCTCTACCAGCCATAATTTCCTCCCTCGACGAAACAACTACCACAGCTACCTCCTCTACCTCGTCCGCCCATTATGGGCCCACGCAACAACCGTCATGTCCTCACTAACCGCCTATCCACTGACCTACGGAGCAAGAGCCCGTGTTTTCGTTGAAGGCAACCCGACTCGCCTACTCATAATTGTCCTTTGAAGGAGCTCTAGTGCCTCATCGGGGAGGACGTGCACGAGCTCAGCGTTGCTGACTTGGACGCACCGACGATCATCGATGTACCTCCAGACGGCGCTCTGGGCACCTCTACGTCTGGCCCCCCGCGGGCATATCACTACTAGTTGGAGGACGGCACTCTGACCTTGAGGGCAAGGTCGTTTTTCTGGCGGGGTGTATTGTTATGCACGTGCGCGTAATTCCATTTTTGTCTTTATTTTATTATTATTGTTGTGAGCACCCCTCCCTATATAAGGAGGTGGTATGGGAGTATTATGCATTTTTTATGTTAAAGGCTTCTTGGAGGAACCAGCCTCCAAAAGAAGGTCACGAGTATACCTCGTGATTGTATCCTTGTTTCGATTAATACAAGTATTTTTCACCTAGTCGTAACACCCTTCCCCACCAACTGCACACCTGCTCCCGCACAATGCTAGCCGCATGCCTTTCATTGTAAACTCCATCGCACCCTTGTAGCCATCATTGATTTTTCTCCCATCACATTTGTTCTTGCAGTGGACCAAGATTCGTTTGCATAAGGGGCCCATGTAATCTCTAGCTTGCAATGTTGATGAGATTGAATGAACTAAATACATTGAGATTGATTGACACTTCGCTCGAGATTAGTGAGAGTTGAAAGTTATTTAATTTACCCTTGTACAATTATCTTCACATTTAGATTATATTCTCACCCAAGGCTTTGCCTCCAAGATATTTTGCACCTTATTGAGCAATCTTGGCTTTGACAATGTCTATAATCCAGCTTGAAGAATTTTATGATATTGTTATAATTGCAATCCATATATATAACCCTCTTGTCTTTGTATACTTGTATTCTATATAAAACCCTTTGGGATATCCAGAATATACGCATTATAGTACATAATAATCACATGTATTTAATACGACAGTAGATCATGGTTCAAATAGGAAAGATAAATATCAACCTTGACAGATATATGTGTAAAACACGCAGTTTCAATTCACGGTCCGTGTCGGTGTCAGTTTCCTTGAATTCCATCTCAGCCAATGATTGTTCCGCATCATTGTCATATTCAGGATCAAACTCCCGTCGCTTCGGATTGAAGCCACTTAACTCGGTCAAAGAGGGCATTTCATCTCCTGAATATTTGGGCTTCTTTACACCAATGCTTCTATCAACATGGTCTGCAAGTTCTAAAATATCAACGTTATAGTAATCAAACTTCCGAATGGATATGCACAATATGAAAGTTATGTATCAAAATGATCAATCAAAAGGATTATAATAAACAACATGATGAGATTGCAAGCATACTCAGCATTTAATAAAATTGGTCCACATTATTAATTACAAATGGATACATGTTTAACTAAAGAAAATTATCAAAAAGATAAAACCCTCTTACAAATTTAGTTAAATTTGTTTAAAGAAAATGCGTTTGAATATAAAATGAAAATAAAGTTGTCCAAAAATAGAGAGCAGTTAGTCAGTAGAAAAAAAGTTAACCACTTGAGTATCATTAAAAAATTAAGTTATTGTGTCTGACAAAGTCAAAACAGCTGAATATACGTATTCTATGTTTTAGATTGTTATATGTCACGTGTGTGGAGTCTTATATATGTATGCTTGCCTTGAGTTAGGGTTAATGAGAATAAATTTTTTTTGCCATCTACTTGGTATCAAAGCCTAGCATACGCGATCCGGATCCTGCTTCTGCCGCTCAATCCCACTTCCTCCACTCGACCCCGCTTCAACCGCGCTCGATCCGCTTCAACCGCGATCGATCTCGCTTTTGCAGCAGCCCTCACATCTTTCGCAGCAACCCTCGCATCTCCCGCTTCAGTCGCGTTTGATCCATTCATCGCATCTTCCGCAGCCCTCACCTAGGGCTTCCAGCGTGTCGCTTCCTCCGCTCCTATAGCTCCTTCTCCAACGTCGTCTCCAGCGCTTCGAGCTTTCGGCGGCGGCGCTTCTTCAGCTTCCTCCTCCAGCGGCGTTTCGCAGCCTTTAGCGCCTCTTTCCGCCCGTTTAACGGGCGACCCTTTGTCTCCGACCATTTTGTCCCCCATGGGGGCTTCCGGAAATATCGTGGTCACAACCTCTGGTGTCATCTCCGGCAGCGCGATCTAAGGGACACTCCTAGGATGTGGTTTCTTCCATCTTGAGTTCTTCTTGCTAGTTGCCTTCAGACGGTCATTGATGGGTGATTCCTCTGAAATCTCATTTTCTCCTCGCACAGGTCCCTCAAGAGATCCACCTCGGAGACACGTCCAATCTGGCTCCTTAAAGATCAACACCATTGTCTTGGATGACACAAACTATCTTGAATGGTCCAAGGCGGCGCTGCATGTTATTCGAAGTCACCAGCTATATGGACATATTGATGGAACCATTGTTGACCCATTGCATACTGGTCCCTCATGGAAAAATGGGATGCGGACAATTCCTTGGTTGTCTCGTGGTTACTTCACTCTATGTCCCCTCAAGAGTATCGCAGCTACATGCATTTGGATTATGCTCACGAAATGTGGAAAAGGGTCCATGATGCCAACTCTCAGGCAGACAGTTCGACACAGATTTATGAGCTCACTCGCTGTGTTTTGAAGCTGAAGCAGGGAACCATGTTTGTCTCTACTTATTACTCTAAGTTTGAACGTCTTTATCAGGAATTGGATTACTTCAACATTTTTACTACTGCATGCACTGTCGATGTGCACGCTCTCCAGAAGGATAAAGACCATTTTCGTGTCCACGTCTTTCTTATGGGGCTCAATATGGAGTCTGATGTTGTTTGCCAACATTTCCTCCACCGCGAGCCTCTTCCCTCTCCTAGGGAAGTCTTCAGTATGCTCCTCAGTGATGAGAATCGCCGCCGCTCTCTTGTTCCCTCTACTGACCACTCTGCCTTTGTTGGGATTGGTTGTGTCCCTCCTTTTTCCTCCACTGTATGCGGACACTGTGGAAAGAAAGGGCATACTAAGGACGTTTATTTTCGTCTACACCCTCATTTTACTCCTCTTGGTCGGGGATCTGCTGAGGCCTTCCATTGTATGTTGCATTCTCATTCTGACTCTACATCGGCTGATTCCACTGCCGTATTTGCTACTTCAGGTATCTTCAGTGCTCATGTTGTGTTTTCATCCCATTCTGAGTGGATCATTGACTTGGGTGCGACTGATCATATGACCGACATTGCCTCAAGTTTTACCTTTTACACTTCTCTCTCTGGTCGTGATGAGGTTATTGTTGTCAATGGTTCTGTTTCTTATATTGCTTGCAAAGGAACCATTTGCTGCAACCTGAGTTGCATCGTTATTCTATTTTATTGCATCTTACTTAAATAATTTGTTGCGAAAGTATGTATCTTATTTCCTGTGTATTTGTGTGTGTTGTTTCGCGTATGAGCAATCATTCGTGCGACTTATTGGTGTGACCGGCCAATAAAATCTTTAATAAATTGGTCTGTCAAATTAGGAGTATGATTAAATTGGGCAAGCAAAAAATGAAATTATTAAAACTAAAATTAATATATTTCAATTTTTTATCAAACTATTGGCCTCCACCTTTTATTCACATTTAATCCCTCGTATTCATTTCATTAGCCTAAAACTGTTGGTCGTCCATAATTTTCTCCATATCTACTGTTATTAAACAGGAGGAAACCGCTGGCTTTATATTTTTGAAACCCCCTCTGCTCCATTAACCTAAATATGGCAGGTTGCATGCCTCCTTTAAATTTTTGAACCCCCTGCCCCATTAACCTCATTAAATGTGGCTAGCTGCATCCCTACTTTTCCCTGATTACTTTAAAAACCTTCTGCTTGTTGATGCACGAAAATGGAAAGGGGGTCGAGCACCACCAGGTAACAGTTCGAGCACGGGGGAATAGAAGGGGAAAGAGAGACTGCGAGTAGTAATCTACTAAGCAGATGAGAGCAAGAAGAACAGCAGGGTCGTGAGCCACAGCAACAACAGACTTCGCCCGTCGTGGCCTGAATGCCTCTCTAGCGACGGGCTTTTCTTTGACTGAAGAAGGGTGTGATTACAAGTGAAGGAAAAGAGGAAGAGGCAAGAGCTGAGCAAGCTGGAGTCCGCAAAGCTTGAGATTCGAGTCCGCAGCCTTTAACAAGTAGGCTCATGGGCACGAGTCAGCGTGCTTTGGGTGCACCACCTCCCCCCTATTTATAGGATGAGGTTCTGCCCAAACGGGCAGGGCTAAAATAACCGACTGCTCGGGGTACAGGAGAACCGGGCAGTGGTGACGGGAAGCAAAAAAGAAAGAACACGCCAGTCCGCGCAAAATGGGCGGACTGGGCTCGCGGGCTGAAGCTTCCATCTGCTGCTGCAAGGCGTGATCCTGCTGGAGGACGGCGGCCTGGGCGGACTGGACACTGCGTCCGCCGTAGTGGGATCAGCCTTGGGATGGCTGAATGTTGCTGCTCTGCCGAACTTGGCGGACTGCCAAACCGAGTCCGCCTATGACAAGCCAGGGACATTGGAACTATGCCGAGGAGTTGCCGGGCCAGGTGGACTGCCAAATTGAGTCCGCGGATAATGAAACAGGTGACCTTGGCATCTTGTAAGTGTTGCGTACTGAGGGGTTAACAAAATCCCCGCACATTTTTAAGTTTCCAGAAAACTTCGAAAATGTTTGCTTAACCGCCGAGTCCGCGAGCCTCATTAATGCTGTCAGCGCTATAAATATTGCTGGAGGGCCTGGAACTGTTAAAAATTCTGATCGACACGGGGCGTTATTCACCGCTTGCGGTCTCAACTTTGCAGTCCGGCATGGCGAGGCTCGGCGCTTTCTTCACTAGTCTTACTGCAAAAAGTGAGAAGACAATAACGCCAATGAAAACTAAGAAAGTAATAAAGAGAGTGACGAGAGGGGAGCCTGTCCGCTCTACTGGAGAGAGTTCTCATAGCAAGAAGCCTGCTGAGAAAGCAATCCGCCATGCTGATGTGCCTGTGCGCGAGAAGGAGGATGTTGTCGTCTCTCACGCTGAACAGCTTTTAAGAAGCGAGAAGATATTAAATCTGTCAGACACTACCCCCACTCAGAAAACCGCGAACTCAGCGGACACGGTTTGCGAAAATAATGAAACCGAAGTGTAGTCCCCCAACGCCCAGCAGCCCATTGTTAACCTTGATAAGATAGGCGGTCTGCGGGAGAAGAAGTTGAGAAAGACGTGCCTTCAAAGGCATTGGTTGCTGCAAACCTTGAGACAGTCCGCGAGAGCCAGCCAGATTTAGGGAAGGCTGCCGCGGACTCTGCTGAGAAAAAGGGCCCTTCTGGAAAGAAGAGGAAGAGGGACAAGTCCACTGTGGCTGAGCGGGTTGAAAAGAAGCTGTGAGCGATGAAAGAGAAAAATATCTTCGTGCGGACTGGATATGCGGACTTGCAGCACAGGCCGCGTGAAAAAGAAGTTCCTGAAAGCGACTTAGTTACATCGGAGGCCCAAGTCCAGGGAGACAATTCCCTCTCCACGGTCAGTTTGTCCACTGACGAGATACTAAATTCCATAGACGTTGAACAACTTGATCACATCAACGAATCCTTGTTGGGTGTGCTGCATCCTGAGGTGGAAATCCTTGGGGTTAAGATCGGCGAGCTCCCCTCTTTATCCGCTGCTGAGGAAAAAGAGAAGGAAAGACTGAAAGAGAGGATAGCAGAGCAGAAGAAACAAATCGCCGCCCATGTGGCTACGGTCGAGGCGGCCTCGAAGAGGGCAGCGGCGGACAAAAACGCTGAGGATCTGTGGACTACCGCAGAGCTGTTGCAGACAGGTAACTTCCAACCGGCGCCTAAATATTTTAAACGTAAGTGGCTTTACAGGTCGCCGCAGCGGAAGTCGAGGCCGATCAAGATCATCATCAAGACTGATGACATTGATGTTTCAACAAGCTCTGCGGCTGAAAAAAGAATCAAAGTCCATCGCGAATGGAAGAAACGGTTAAACGCCTTTGACCCAGAGCGGGCAAGGCGGCCTATCTTCGATAGCCGGCAACTCGCTGCCGCTTTTGCCAAAAGTGATCATCTCTTCATACTTTGAGTCCGCGGCGGACTGTATGTGAATATGACATTGACCTTCTTTGTTGCAGGTAGGAAGTCGCCACCGGGCTCCATCGAGAGTGGGGAGATTATGACTACGCCGAATACCGGAGTTGACGGGGGCTCACATGATGAGCCTGCAAGAGGCGAGCAGCCCAGCCTGGATAACATCATGGAGTTAGAAAAGAAGTTTCAAGCCGAGATTCAAAAAATTAGAACGGAGTTAAGGAAGGCGGAAGAGCGCGAGAAGGCATCGGCGGAAGAGCGCGAGAAGGCCTTAAAGGACCAGGTCGCCAGCATCTTAAGGGCATTGGAGAGGTCTGACAGAGAGAAGAAAAGACTTGCTGATGATGTCCGCTTCTACAAAGGAAAGCACTTGGCGATGGCACGGGAAGAGAAAGGCAAGCGGGTTGCCGAGGTCGCCGCGCAGAGATCGCGATTGCCAGATCGCGTTGCTCCAGAGGCAGCTGCACCAGTAGAGGGTAGCCAGCACGCCGCGGACGCGGAGCTGAGGCCGGCAACGGAGCCGATGATTCCCCTGAGTCGGGTATACCGGGAGGCCGCTCACATGCATCGGACCATTAACTACATTCATCACCACATCTGTCGCTTGTATAGCGAAATTCTTCAGATAAGTGACCAGGCAGCGGACTTGTGCAGGGACAGGACAGAGAGGTCAGCGCGAACTGAACATAGAGACCGTTGAGTCCGCAAAACTGCCAACTATTTGATTTGTTCATGTATAATTATTTGTGCTTTAAACACTATGTTGTGGCTTGTGATGAACTGTACTGTGCTTTATGCAGACTAAATGAGATATCCGCACGTTCTATTGCTAATTTTTGCTTGTGATGTGATCTATGACAAACTGCGCGGACCAATGCTGCGTCCGCATTTCAACTAATTATCCTGCAGGTGGAAAAAGGTTACGAGTTGGCGGACTGAAAACCGTGTCCGCTTTATTTTGTACTTTGAACTTTGCTTGGCAGGTACTCGACTGGAAGCAGCAGTGTGAATTTAAGTTTGTGTCCGCGTTGTTTTTAATTTTTGCTGCATGAACAATTGGATTACGGCGGATTATGCGGACTGAATAAGCGAGCTGTGCGGCCTGGCCGAAAAAGCTGTCAGGCCCCACTACTATAAATATAGCCCTGTTGCCTCTTCTATGCAGGAAAACAGTTGTAGCTGAAGACCATGCGGCCTGCGAAAATGGTGTCCGCCAGGACTGACGCTGCGGTTGCTTTACATGCTGCCGACCACAGAAAATGCACGCTGACGGAGGCCGACCTTGAGGACTTTGTTGAAAGAAAAATGGCGGTCTCTAATTTGCTTGTCCGCCTCCCCGCCCATGAGGAAAGATTAAACTTTTCAACAGCGACTCAGATCGCCATACCTATCGACCACTTCGATAGCGGATTCAAATTCCCACTATTATGGGAGATTGCTGAAGTATTCGAACACTACGGGATGGTGTCGGGCCAGCTCGCACCCAACACCCTTGCTGTCATTTATAGCTTTATTTCTTATCTGCGGTCTGAAAATTTTGTTAACTGTTGATGCACGAAAATGGAAAGGGGGTCGAGCACCACCAGCTAACAGTTCGAGCACGGGGGAATAGAAGGGGAAAGAGAGACTGCGAGTAGTAATCTACTAAGCAGACGAGAGCAAGAAGAACAGCAGGGCCGTGAGCCACGACAACAACAGACTTCGCCCGTCGCGGCCTGAATGTCTCTCTAGCGACGGGCTTTTCTTTGACTGAAGAAGGGTTTGATTATAAGTGAAGGAAAAGAGGAAGAGGCAAGAGCTGAGCAAGCTGGATTCCGCAAAGCTTGAGATTCGAGTCCGCAGCCTTTAACAAGTAGGCTCCTGGGCACGAGTCAGCGTGCTTTGGTTGCACCATCTCCCCACTATTTATAGGATGGGCACCTGCCCAAACGGGCAGGGCTAAAATAACCGACTGCTCTGGGTACAGGAGAACCAGGCAGCGGTGACGGGAAGCAAAAAAAGAAAGAACACGCGAGTCCGCTCAAAATGGGCGGACTGGGCTCGCGGGCTGGAGCTTCCATCTGCTGCTGCAAGGCGTGATCCTGCTGGAGGACGGCGGCCTGGGCGGACTGGACACTGCGTCCGCCGTAGTGGGATCATCCTTGGGATGGCTGAATGTTGCTGCTCTGCCGAACTTGGCGACTGCCAAACCGAGTCCGCCTATGACAAGCCAGGGACCTTGGAACTATGCCGAGGAGTCTCCGGGCCAGGCGGACTGCCAAATTGAGTCCGCGGATAATGAAACAGGTGATCTTGGCATCTTGTAGGTGTTGCGGACTTAGGGGTTAACACTGCTGGTTCAGGGACAAAGCAACGGGAATAGAATCAGGCAGAGAAAATTTCTTCTCTGCTCGGTATTGCCTACACCTGCCTCGCCAGTTCCGCCTCCTGAAGCCTTCGACTGTCTTCACACGTCAACGACACCTGCTGAAGCCCCGAAAGATCCCGACGACCTCAACTGGGCCTGCCGCTATCCTCGTCGGCGAGTCCAGGGCGGTCCCGCTCCCAATTTCCTGTCATTTCTGTTGTTGGATTCCGCCACCCGCTCTGCAGTTCGCTGTTAAAGCTCTTTCCAGGCATCCTTCCGGCCACGGAGCTCCCCCCGGCCACCGGCAAGCCATCCCCTGGTGCCCCAGGTCTACGGCTGCGTCCTCCAGGCCGAGGTCTTTCTCCCTCAACAGTTTCTCCCTCAGTTCAGCTTCCGGGCCAGGGAAAACACTACCCTAAATCCTAGTACACCTCAGCTGGAACACATCATCTGTTCACGATCAAGGTTTAACCCATCTCTCATCTCGCAATTCGAATCCTATTAGTCCAACTTCCATGAATACATGTGGGCGTTTAATGATTACAGAGCTTGCTTGCCTACTTTAACCTTATTTCTATTTTGTCGTCAATTTATTCTCACTTTTGTCACTCATTTTTAATGTGAAACTTGTAAACAAATTAGCTAAATTATATTGTTGAAATGCGGACAAACGTTAGTCACTTGTGCGGGTTTTACAAAACTTTTGAGTAATCTATCACTTATCAAAGCTCAACACGTCTTGTTTTTCGCCACCCAATTTTAAGTTTAACACAATTATTTCTTAAAACCAATTACAAATCTTAGTATGCATCACCATTGCTTGTTCTCCTGACTCGTCGCTTTCTCTGGTCTTGCATGTCCCTTCGTTTTCTCACAATTCTCTCTCCATTAGTCACTTAACCGCGTCTTTAAACTTCTTTGTAACCTTTTTCTGATATTTGCATGTTTCAGGATCTGGATATGAAGCGGATGCTTGTCAGTGGTAGTAACGTTAGCGGACTGTACTTGCTGAACCATCTGTTTTCTCCCAGTGCTCTCTCCACTACCCATGCTCCGACTTTGCATGACGTTCGGCGCTGGCATCTTCGTCTTGGCCACTCTTCTGCTTTATATCCTACCAAACTGTTTTCTTCTTTCAGTTGTTTAATTAAATTGTTTATTTGTGACACTCGTGAACTATTAAAACATGTTCGTCCTAGTCTCGGTCATGTTTCTTTTCATAGTTCATGTACGTTTGATGTAATTCATTCTGAAGTTTGGGGTCTCTCCCCCGTGTTATCTTTATTTGGTTATAAATGATTTTTTACCTTTATTGATTATTATTCTCGTACAACTTGTCTGTATTTGTTAAAAAGAAAGAGTGATGTGTTTACTTGCTTTCGTTCCTTTCATCAAATGGTTGTGACACAGTTCAATGGCACAATTGGTATGCTTCGTAGTGATAATTGTGGGGAGTATGATGATCGGGGAACTTTTGGTGCCTACCTTTCCGAACATGGCATTTTTCACCAAACCACCTGTGTCCACAATTTACTCAAAATGTCGCAGTCGGGCGGAAAAATAGGCACTTATTGGAGGTTGCTCGATGTTTGTTTATTTACATGAACCTACCCAGGTCCTATTAGGGTGATGCGGTTTTGACTGCAGCTCATCTCATTAATCGTCTACCGCCGCGCTCCCGATCTCGTTTATCCCAGAAAAACATTGTTCGCACCTCTCACATCTCTCCTTGCATCTTTGGTTTTGTTTGGTTTGTTCATGTTCATACCCCGCATCGAGATAAATTGGGCGTCCCTTTCTCATTTATCCCAGAAAAACAATGTCCACACCTCTCACATCTCTCATTGCATCTTTGATTTTGTTTGGTTTGTTCATGTTCATATCCCGCATCGAGATAAATTGGACGCTCATTCTCTTAAATGTGTTTTCGTTAGCAACTCTCCTACCATCAAAGGTTATCGGTGTTATCACCCACCTACATGATGAGTTCAATTTATATAGGATTTTTCGGACTCATCAGGACTCGATTTCACTCACGTGCACTTCACTTTTTGATGTTTATTGTTATTATTTCACTTGTTTACACATTCACGAAGTGCACTCTTTTAGCTCATTGTGGTGTGTCATTGCGCACTAATCTGTTGAGGGTAAGCACATGGTGCTCCCCATATCTGTTTTTATCGTTTTTCTACTGTTCTGTGTGCTGGAAGCTTGTGCTCCAACTGGTTGCTTTGTTGTGCAGATTGGCAGATTTTCATCCTTGCATATTTTTATCCTGTAGAAATCCCATGGTCATGTGTTTCCTTGACGCACGATCTCTGCGACTGTTCGTTTCCTGCAATGCCCAATGTTGGTGACCAGGCTCGTGCGTTTTGTTCGCGCACGGTCAGTTCCGTCTGTGTGTGAGTAAAATCGCACGAGCTTGTCTTTTTGTCTAAAATTTTATGATTTAATTGCTCACGCGTTTTCTTCACGCACGGTTGGATTCAACCGTGCGAGAAGGAAATCGCATAATCTGCTCGGTTTGGCCTAGTTTTCAGCAATCTGTCGCTACCCGTACGTTTTGTTCTCGCACGGGTTGTTTTGCACGTGTGTGATCAAAATCGCACAGGCTCTTTTTGTACCTGGTTGGGCAATTTCTGCGCTATTATTATCGCACGATTTACGCGTGGTCGTGCGTTCGACCGTGCGTGCCTATTTTTCTGACTGTTTACCATATAAGTGCAGGTTTTCTCCCTATTCCAGATCTTTCCCATTTTTCGCGCCCAAGCCTCTCCTCTGCTCATTTTCACCGCTCCATTGCTGCCCACCATCGGGAGGAACTCCAGCCACATTCTTCTTGCAAATCCAAGGCTAAGGCTTCCTCCTTGGCATCCTCCATCATTGTGTACTCCTGAGCTCCATTTCGAGATAGTTCTTGTTGCACTCAAGGAGTTCTCTTGTGAAGGTCGTAGCTGAAGAAGATCAACAAAGAAGACGGACTCATTGGAAGGTGCTGACAGCCCTTCTCCACCCTGGACGGTAACCATAGACCGAACACAGACGGGGATTTACAACCCACTGATTACGGCCGAGAATCGCTGCGAGTCTTCGACTTTGGTTGTAGCTCTTGCACCCTTCTTGTTGTAGTTGTTCCATTTTGAATAGTGCTTGTTGTATGGATGATGTTGCTTAAATCATAATCCTGTTATAGTGATTATTTTCATGTCTACGTGGATTGTTTTGTGTTTGAGTGATTTGAGCACGCTACTAGCAATTCTCGCTCATCCGCCGACCGAAGCAGTGCATAGTGGCCTGCAGTAGCCTCATTCGCCAAGCAAAGCGGTGCTTTTGACCCGCATTAGATAGTTTAGTTTTTATTTGTTCTCGAAAATCATATCCAAAGCCTGGTTTTATTTTCTAAAATCCTTATAATTAGTTTGTTAAACGATAGAGTAACACATCCAAACCATGTGACGTGTATTCTTTAGTTTGGAAAATCGTTATAAGAATTTGTTGTATTTGATTTTTGTTTTTCTTATGTGAGTTTGTATGCAGGGGAATGGCCCTAGTGAGATAGTTGATTTTGATCCTGAGATTGAGCGGACGCTTTGTGCGTGCCGCAGGGCTGTTGCAGCGATGGAAGGAATCAAGATAAACGCTAATGAACATAGGGGAGAAGATGAGCCCCGTGGTGGTCAAGTTGCTGATGAACATGACGTGATCCGTCCGAGGCCTAGGACAATAAGGGATTACACCACTCCCATCGTTGGGAGTGTGTACCTAGCGATTGGCCCGGCAATCACAAATAACCAGTTTGAAATCAAGCCCGCAATCTTAAACATCATCTGTAACAATGCCCAGTTTTCTGGGTTGCCAAGTGAAGACCCTCACCTTCACTAAGCTGAATTTTCTGAGATTTTTAGTACATTCCGGTATGCCGGCATTTCTGATGATACTGTGAAGCTAAAGATTGTTTACATTCTCCCTACGGGTTAACATGAAGGCATGGCTCCATACCACTCCACCGGGAGCTGCAACTATATAGGATACTCTGTCATCAAAGTTTCTTGCCAAGTTCCACCCAGTCGACAAAATTGTGAGCATGAGGCGTGAAATTGCCACCTTCCACCAGAATGACTAAGAAAACCTAACTGAGGCCTGGGAGAGGTTCATGGACATCCTGAGAAAGTGCCCTCAGCATGAGTTCCAGCCTTGGAATTTGGTGGAGAACTTTAATATTGCCATTGAGCCAAATTATCGTGTTATAATCGATGGTGCCGCTGGAGGGACCTTGATGAATCGTACACCTGATGACGCCCTCAAAATCCACTAAGACGTTGCTTCTCATATTTCGTTTTGGACTGTTGATAGGAACACCCCAAGGAATTCAAGGGGTTTATTTGAAGTAAATGTTACAGTGCCACCGGTTGATGCGGAACCATCACCGTTTGAGAACAAGACTTTGCTAAAGCGGCCTGCCGCCACTTTTGCTCCGATGATGACAATTTCTTGCCAAGGTTGTGGTACCCCCAGCCATCACGCCTACGAATGCCCCGCTGGTGAACTCTCAAATGATTTTGCTAATGTTACTTTTGATGAGAGTGTTAATTATGTTAATAATCAAAATCGCTCTGTCACTCTCCAATGCGCATAACCCGGGTGTGAGAAATCACACCAACTTTTCGTGGAACCAGAATGCTCCTCGCCAACGATGGCAACCGGGTCAGCATCAATATGATGCACAGGCTTCCGGTAGCCAACCGAGGCCACCACAACCAAGTTATAATTAGGTTGCCCCTGTGCAAAAGAAAAGTGCACTTGAAGAAATGAAGGAGAAATTTGTGGAAATGGCACAGGAAAATATAGCCAATCAAACTGTTTCAATGAGAAATCTAGAGGTACAATTAGGTCAATTGGTCCAAGTGTTATCCGAGCGCACTCAAGGCGCATTACCTAGCACCACGGGAAAAAAATCTGCGTGAGCAAGGAAAACGTTTGTCTAAGTCTGTTAATAGTAAAATGTAAAATTAATGATGTCGACACCACTGCTTTATGTGACTCTGGATCGTCACGCAATGTTCGATGTTGACAAATTAAATTTGAATATTAATGTTGACGAACGGACATCGCTTGTTCTTGCTAATGGTGCAGTGGTGGGGACTGAAGCTGTAGTGAAGGAGGTTGAGGTTGTGCTAGATGGAGCGGTGGTTATTACCAACTTTCAAGTGTTGGGACCAATGGAGAATGACTCGGTGGTTATTACCAACTTTCAAGTGCTGGGACCAATGGAGAATGACTCCAAACCTATTTTGGGGGTTCCGTTCTTGAAGGAGAGTGGTGTCACTTTGTGCATTGCTGGTGGGTGGGTGTGTCCTTGACTTCTAAGGAGCCACAAGAATCTCCCCCATCTATTACTGCTGAGAACCTCATGTTTTGAAGGAAAATCTTAAAGTATTTGTTGTTATTTTTGATATGGTTTTGAGTGATATAGACTGCAGTTCTGAAGTTAAGGATCAGGTTGAGATTGTTGTGCTTGAGAATGTTAAGGAAGTGGTGGTGAAGGTTGAAGTTGATGCCGTGCTGGAAGATGTTGAAGCTGTTCTGCGTGCTGAAGAGATAAAGCAAGTTGAGGGTAGCGGTAAGGCCGCGAAATTTTGTGCTGAGGCGGCAAGCGATGCCACCAAGACTTTAGTTTATTCTGATGTTTTTGATATTCTGCCAAGACAATCTAAACAGGTGAAGTGGGTCGATCTACTACCCATGGGGGGTAAAGAAATGAAGCCCCATGTTGAGTTTGAGGTTACTAAGACTATTCCTAAGGTTGTATTTTGTGATCGTTGGCGCTCTCCTACTGTGGAGAAATTGAAACAAGAGAAATTATTGCGCGCCTCGCGATTCGCCGCCCTCCGACACGAGAAGGCGGAGGTTAGAGACAGGGGAACTAAACACCCCTAGAGCTCTAAATCCTTCACCCAATACCCATCTCGCGTGGCGGGGGAGAACCACCACAAGTCGGCGTATAACTGATGCATGAAGGTTCTCTGGGCCGGTTTTATTCTTGTTGCTGTCGTTTAGTGTTTGCTTCTCTGTGTGGATGTTCTGTGAACTTATTTTTGCTTAGATTTGTAGTAAACAATTCTGAGACTCTTTTATTATATAACTACTTAATACAGGTATTTGATCCACTTTAAGCACGATAAACAAAAGGGTTGATGGGAGACAACTCAATTCTGTTGTTTTGTTTTTTCTAACTTGCGTATATTATTATATATTATTTGTTGTGTTAGAGGTTTCCTTTCGTAGGTGTGGTGATCCTTTGGCGGCGAACGTGGATTTTCTTTTCAAGATTAACATCAATCTTCTGGTATGCTCATTTCTGAGCATAGAGTAACATCTCCTCCCTAGCTCTTATTGTTAGTTTATATTGTTATTTGATTTGATTATGTTGCATAGATTAAGTTTGGAGGAGAGACGTATTTGAT
Source organism: Platanthera guangdongensis (assembly GCA_039583875.1). Taxonomy (NCBI): domain Eukaryota; kingdom Viridiplantae; phylum Streptophyta; class Magnoliopsida; order Asparagales; family Orchidaceae; genus Platanthera; species Platanthera guangdongensis. Next base: position 94,011,650 of record CM077162.1, on the reverse strand, counting down.
ACCCACTGCACGCGCACTATTTCATAGCATGCTAGTAGTGTTTTTATTTCTGTTATTTAGTTATAGTTTCATTTTCACCGCACACCACATCACTCACATGACTGCGTGCTTAACTATTAGCATGTTGCGAGTTGTTTTTATTTCTTATGTGTGATTTGGAAAAATCCATGTACTGACATAGGATTGTGAGACGTAGTAAAATGTTGACTCTTGTATTGTTTTTAGTCGAGTACTCACATCTCATGTAGAAATTCGAGTAGAATTAGTTTTTTTATGCTTATAGTTTTATATTGTTTCTTTTTGCCTAAATATTATTTATTCTATTCAAAAATTGGTGAATCCGGTGTAAATCTGACGGTAGTGTAAGGATGTGTGTAAATAATCGCTAAACTCATATTGCTCGAGTCGGGAGGAACAACGATCTTTCTCGGTGGCTAAGAACTTGCCCCAAGTTATTCTCGAAGCATGGGTATAGGTTAGTTCAATTGCGCGAGTGTCATGTAGGCCATCATTTTAGCCTGGTTGAGCTTGTGTACCAATTCCTATCGTCTTATCCTCCCTAGCCCCTTTGTGGCTACCCCGTCTTTTGATTTAACTCCATTGTTGTCTCACCAAAGCCAAAAAGTCGATCCTAGTCGCACACCCAAATTCGAGCGTTTGTTGTTTTATATTTTCATTTGGGGTGTCGATGTGGTGTTGTTTTTGTGAATGCGTAGATGTGCCGCTTTAAAAAATTGCTGAAAAAATTGCTTTGAAAAAGAAAATGATTTGAAAAATATTGAAAAGAAAACGAAAAAAATGTGAAAAAATTAAAATGAAAGTGTATTTGTGAAAATGTGTTTTGGGAGTAGGTGTTGCACACACCCATGTGGTGAAGTCCAAGTCTGGGGGTGCGGTGTTTGTGTGTTGATAGCTTTATTTTGCATTCGCTCATTTGGGTTAGGTGCATAGCATTCATGCTTACCTTTGTATACCCCACCTAAACTCAAGCCCCACTCTAAACCTAAAGTCTATTCGCGTTTTGAACCAAACATGTGTCGTGGAGAAGAGTGCGAACAGGTGAGATTATGGTCACCGACATTGATAGTGAAAGTGCAGCTAGATCTGATATACTCTAATAGGGGGGGTGAATAGAGTATGGTGCTTAAAAACTTTTTGCAACAATTGTTGCAATCTGAGTGAACAGGAAAGCAAATAATAAATCTAAACACAGAAACTATCTAATCACAAAACAACCTACAAAAGAGACTAATCACAGATCTTAACTAATCACAGAACAATCACAGCCAGAAACAAAAATAAAGACAAGCAAGCCAGAAGACACAAGTAGCTATAGTGGTTCCCCTATACTTGGGTACATCCACTCTTCTACCACCCTAGGTAGGAATCTACTGCAGGATGAGTTAATCAGGTGTCCTGGGCACCAATGAGCTTTTGATAAGGTGCTCAAAAACCAAATCAGATTTTTTGATCAGGTGTCTTGCCACCAATGAGCTTTTGACAAGGTGCTCAAAAACCAAGCACAAACTTTTGAAGAGAGTTTGAAAAACTCTTTACAGAGATGGGGATGAGAGAGTGATGGAAGTCTTCTCTTTCTCAGAGCAGCTGAGAAGACTATGTGGATTTGATGTTGTCAAAGCTCCCCCTGAGTTCCTGAGATGTTCAGGAAATGAAGCTTTGTTGTAGGGTGATAGGCCTTCAGAAGTTGATCTCCAGCAAATGATGATTTCAGCAACAGCTGAAATGTTAGGTGTCTGGAGTCTTTGAATGATGTTGGCCTTGAACACTTGAATCAAAAGAGATCTGAAGATTTGAGATTGTTGATCTCCTTGGTTGTGTGTTCTTGTATGAATTCTTTTAGACAGAGAATGTCTACAGCTCTTTCTCTTTTTCTCTTGTGAACAGTTGGTGTTGAGAAAGATGTTGTCCAGAGAATATTTTTTCTTGTTCTTCTTGTCAGTGTTGTGTGAGAGATTCAAAAATCTTGTGTTTTATTCCCTGGTTCTGAATAGAAAATGATCCTCTGTCAAGAATAGTCGTTGGTCTGTCATTAATTGACTTCCTTAATTGCAATTGTCTTCTGGGGGAAAGTCCAAATAAACATTTCTTGATAATCTCTTGAAACTTGGTCCAGAATAAATGAAAACGGCTAGAAAATCTTCTGAATTAATTGCTGAATAACTCCTTAACTGTTCTGAATTTGAATCTTGAAAATCCTTTAACTCTTCAGAAAAACGTCGAACTGAGCTCTACTAACGTCGAACTGAGCTCAGCGATTTGGACTTAGACAGCAACAGAGATCGTCGATCTGAGCTCAACTATCGTCGAACTGAGCTCAGAGATAGAGAATCAATACTGGAGTCAAGATCGTCGAACTGAGCTCGAAGATCGTCGAATGGAGTTCGACGATTTGTTGAAGTTGAGCTCAGCGATCGTCGAATGGAGTTCGACGATCCGTCGAAGTTGAGCTAGACGATCGTCGATTGGAGTTCGACGATTCGTCGTACTGAGCTCGACGATATGACTTAGTCTCCAAACTGAAAAACCTTGGTCTTGAGGGCAGCTTCCAAACCTAACTACTAACCCTTATACTCAATTCTAATTGACCTTTAGATCTATACAGGAGGTCAAAAACAGGTTTCCTAGAGACATAGTGATCCTGACCCAAATTAGTAATAGGGTGTTCCAACAATCTCCCCATATTTGGGTTAGGATTACTATTTACAGAACTTGAAAAAATTAAATAACAACATACAAAGCAACAATACAGAAATGTAATAAGCAGGACATTACAGAAGCACAGATATATATTATCCCAGACAGAAATCAGAAATCAGAATGATTGTCACCTTACATAATTATTCCTTCTCCTTGCTCTTTATAAGTTTGATTTCTCTATTAGGATCAAGAGCTTCTTTCTTTGACCTTCTGTCATCTGCTGCACCTAGAGAAGTTTGTTGTTTGGGCCTTGGTACCACAGCTTCAGGATGCAGCTCCATATATCTTTCAGAGTCAAAGAATTTGCTTGAAGCATATCTTTCCAGTTCTTTCTTTCTTTGTTCAGACAATGTAGTAAAGCTTGAGGTGTCCTTGCCTTGCTCTCTGGCTTTCTTGATTTGATCTAAGGCAACTAACTCTTTCATCCTGGCAGTCCATGCAGTAGGGTTATTTTCTGGATCTTCAAAGGGCACTGGAGGCTCATATCTGTTGGATGGATTGTCTTGAGGAGCTCTGGATGAGACTACTTCTTTTAACTTGTAGGGAAAAGGACCTGAAGTTGTGTCTGATGAAGCTTGTCCTTCCCTAGAGTATGGATGTTGTCTAGAATAGCCTTTTGAGTAGACTTGGAATTCCCTTTGGCTTCCTCTGTAACTTTCTCTTCTAGATTGAGAACCTCTGGACTGGCTTCCCCTATAATGAGATCTTGCATGAGGCTGATAGGGGGTTTGGCTTTTAGCATAAGGTTGAGCAACTGAGCTTTCACCTGCACCTGCATCAGGAGGAGGTGGTGGAGGAGGATGAGGATGATGAAACTGAGAAGATCCTTTTTCATACTTCCTCTTCTTCTTCATAGCTTTAAGTTGGTTCTTGAAATACTGCATCCAATGCTCAGTAATGGGGCAGTCATGAAGAATGTAGTAGGGAATATCATTAGTGTCCTTGACTTTGGCTGGAGGCACCTTTTTCATAGCTTTTCTCCTTGCCTTTCTTTTCCTGGCAATAGTGGCAGAAGAATCATCAGAATCAGTCCTGAATTCATCACTTTCATAACTTTGCTCATCATATAAGGCATCAATCTTTTTCAGATAATCTTTCTGAAGTTGGGTTGGAGCAGATGAAGCAGCAGTGGTGACAGCAGCAGATACAGCACTAATAGCAACAGAAGTTGTAGCAGCAGTTGTAACAACAGACACAGAGCTTTCTGGAGCAACACTCTTAGAAGGTATAGCAGCAGTAATATCAGCAGCAGTTGGGGCAGCAACAGTTTCAGATAAAACACTTTCAGATACAAAAATATCAGCAACAGCAGTTTCAGATATAATAGGTTCAGTAGCATCAATATCATCAGCAATAGCAGCAGTAATATCAGCAGGAATAACAGTAGGCTCAAAATCATATGCCTCTGTCTGCATATCCTCAGAAACTGGAACAGCATCAGCATCATCACTGACAGCAGCAGCAACAGAAATAGCAACAATATTCTCAGCAGGAGTAGCAGCAACATTGCTGGAACCAGAAGGCTCAGCAGTATAAACTGTATTTATGAATGAATGAATAATGCTGGTGTCACAGCTAGAGAAGGGCACAATGGCCTTGGAAAGATCCTCTGATGGATGGACTGCAACTTTCTCTGGAAGACAACTGAAATAAATGGAATCAAAATCTGAGAGCAGTGACCTGAGGTCTACTGAAAAGACAGCAACTGGAGGAGTTGAAACTGGAGCTTGAGTAACAGCAGCAGCAGCAGGAGCTGAAGAAATAGCAGCAGCAGGCAATCTCACCACTTCATTAGGCATCTCCCCCTGCCTAGATTCAGAGAATGCTGGATCAAGGCACACTGATGAAGGGATTGCCTGAGGAAATAGAGAGGATAGCCTGGCAGAAAGGGCTGCCACTGACTGAAGAAGTCAAGGAGGTCTCCAATAGAAGTGATAGTCTGGGGGCTAGCAGTTCATATAACTTGTCAGCTAGGGCAGGAATGTCTACTTGCTCAGCAGGGACTTGAGCAGAGGTAGAGAGGGATGGAGGTGGAGCAACGGGTGATGTTGGTGGAGAGCTGTTGTATGGGGGAAGTGAAGGTTGAGGTGTGGGTATTGTGGAAATGGAAGATAGTGGAATGGAGATAGAGGGTGTGAATGAGGGTTGATCAATAATGTCTTGGAGAAGCTGTTGGTAAGATGTTGATGAGGAGGGTAGCTCAGGAGGAGATGAAGGTGAGTCATCCATGAAGGAATCATCAAGAAGAGTGAATGATGGAATGGTGGATGATGTATCAAGGTCTGGTTGAGGGTAGTGGTGTAATGGATGGAATACTTCTTCTGGTATTGGAAGAGTTGGGATTGGGGATGGACTTGATGTTGGAGATGGGCTAAAAAAAATGATGGTGGATGAAATTGGAATGGTGGATGGAATAGGAGGAGGAGAAGGAGAAGCAGCACGCAAGTCATCTGCAGGGGCAGAGACTTGAGGGGAAGTGACTGTGACAGTCCTTGTGCCTGAAGTTGTGCTTGCAGAAGGCCTGTTGGGCTTTGTTATCTGCCTGTCCCATTTGCCAAAGAGGGCACAGGACAATCTCTTTGATGCATTGATGTGCATCCCAGATGATACAAGCAGTGCAGGTCATCTGTTGTGGAGAAAGAGCCCTAGGATCCTCCCATAGTTCACAAAGTTCTTGTTTATCTTCTTCTTAATCAGGTCAAAGAAGACCTCTCCCCAGTTCAATTGCTTCTTATCTACAATGGCTCCCATCAAGCACAGCTGATACCTAGAGATAGTATCATGTGCTGAATGCTTAGCCAGCAAAACCTTTCCTACTACATCAGCTAAGAACCTGTATTCCACAGTTAGGTTCTTCTTCAGCAGCTTGCTAGGGTTAGCATCAGAATGACCCATTCTTGCAAGCAAATCAGAAAATTCCTCTACAGATAACTCAGCAGAATCTCTTCCAGAACTTAACTCAAAAACCTCTGTCAGAATAGCTGGAGTCAAAGGTACCTGGGTTCCAGAAATGGAACCAACTACTGTGTTTTGGTCCTGATTGTGGGCAGTGTAGACCCACTCCTTAATCTCATCAGCAACCAGCTTGATTCTTGTGGACATGATAGTGGCTAATTTCTGCTCCTTGAACAGTTCCAAAATATCTTGAAAAACCTGATCAGTGGTGCTGAAGGACTTCATGTCTATATCAAATCCGGCATCGAATTTCATTGCGGCTAGAACAGCAACAGAGACGGCCATGTTTACCTGCAAAAATCAACAAACAAAACGACCAAGTGTAGAGATGTTTGGAGGGAAAGAGAATTTTTGCAGAGAGATTGAAAGCGCAAAAGGAGAACGACGGCGAAAAATGAATTTTATATTAGGGTTCGACGCAGAAAAGGAAAGATCGTTGAACTCAGTTCGACGATCGAGGCTTCTAAAGGAATCTGAAAGGTCTTCAATATCGTCGACCTCCGTTCGACGATATTGGAGAGCGTCGAGCTCTGTTCGACGATAGTTCAGAGAACAAAATCGTCGAGCGTCGTTCGACGATCGTTGACCTGGAGAGATATTTCAGACTATCTGAGAAGCGCTGAACTCAGGTCGACGATTTCAGAAATCGTCGATCTCCGTTCGACGATCTGGGGGAAAATCGTCGAGCGCAGTTCAGAGACCAGAAATACACTCTAGACACTTAGAAAAATCAAGATGTTTGCCTAGTCTTGGTCAATTTTTAAAGTTTTAAAATCTTGGAACTTATTTTAGGCTTCCTCCATCTAACATTCCTAACTGATTTAGGAAGAAGGTATGTTTCTTTTCATCCAAGAGTTTGGTGAAAATATCTCCCCTTTGCAAATCAGTTGTGATATATTGAAGTTCAATTTTGTTCTTCTCAACATTATCCCTTAAAAAGTGATGCATAATTTCTATGTGTTTTGTCCTACTATGGAGGACTGGATTTTGAGCTATAGAAATAGCACTGGTATTATCACAAAAGATTTTTGACTTCTCTAAGTTGTAGTCATAGTCTAGGAGTTGGTTTTGAATCCACAATATTTGTGAACAACAACTACCTGCAGCCATATATTCAGCTTCAGCAGTTGAAGTTGACACAGATGTTTGTTTCTTACAAAACCAGAAGACAAGTCTGTCACCAAGGAACTCACAAGTTCCACTGGTGCTTTTCCTGTCAATTCTGCATCCAGCATAATCAGCATCAGAAAATCCAGTTAATTCAAATGCTGAATCTTTTGGATACCAGAGACCTAGATTTGGACAACTTTTAACATACCTGAGAATCCACTTTACTAATGTTAGGTGTGACTCTCTAGGGCTTACTTGGAATCTAGCACATATACATGTAGCAAACATTATATCTGGTCTACTAGTTGTAAGGTACAATAAAGAGTCAATCATTGTTCTATATGTTGTCTGGTCAACAGGTTTCTCATGTTCATCAGCATCCAATACAGCATTAGTAGGCATAGGTGTTTTCATGCAGGATGCTTCAGACATACCAAATTTCTTAACCAATTCATTTGCATACTTGGTTTGAGAAATAAAGATGTCTTCAGCATGTTGTTTGACTTACAATCCTAGAAAGAAGGATAGCTCACTCATGCTACTCATTTCAAATTTAGAATGCATTAGGTTGGAAAACCTTCTGCACAAATTTGAATCAGTAGAACCAAAAATAATATCATCTACATAAATCTGTACTAGTAGGGTATGGGACTTATGGGTTCTAATGAAAAGAGTTTGTTCTACTCTACCCCTTATAAATCCATTTTCCAGAAGGAAGAATGCTAGGGTCTCATACCATGCTCTAGGAGCTTGCTTGAGACCATATAATGCTTTGTTCAACTTAAAAACATAATCAAGATAAGTTGGAGAGATAAAACCTGGAGGTTGTCTGACATAGACTTCTTATTTGATGTCTCCATTTAGAAATGCACTCTTTACATCCATCTGATATACCTTGAAACCTTTATGTGCTGCATAAGCTAAGAAGATTCTGATGGCTTCCAATCTTGCAACTGGTGAAAAAGTCTGGTCATAGTCTATGTCTTCTTCTTGAGAGTATCCTTGAGCAACTAGCCTTGTCTTGTTACTTACAATTACTCCTTGATCATCCAATTTGTTTCTGAACACCCACTTTGTTCCAACAATGGAGTGATCCTTAGGCTTTGGCACTAGTTCTCAAACTTTGTTCCTTTCAAATTGAAGCAACTCTTCTTGCATTGCAATGATCCAGTGTGGATCTTGCTCTGCATCTTGAATGGATTGAGGTTCAATTTGAGATAGGAAGCAAGTGTGCAACAGGTTTTGGTTGACCTGATTTCTGGTTTGCACACCAGCTGAGATGTCTCCAATTATTTGAGAAATTGGATGGTCTCTTGATGTTACTAAATCAACAGGGGGTGTTGATTGTTCACCAACCTGTGTTGTTGTTTCCTCTTGTGGTACAACAACTGGCACTTCAAGTTGTTTCTCTTCAATATGTTGAATGCTTTCTTCATCTTCACTGCTTTCCTCTTTTTGAGTAACCTGTAACTTGTTCAAGTCTTCAACAAGAGAATGTTCCTGCAAAGGTTCTATGGTAGAAGTGTTCTTCTCCTTGAAAGACATGTTAGATTCATCAAATGATATGTGAACAGATTCCTCAATTTTAAGAGATGACTTATTATAAACCCTATAAGCTTACTGATCATGGAGTATCCCAGAAACACTCCTTCATCAGCTTTAACTTGAAATTTTGCTAAATATCTCTTGTCATTATTGTGTATATAACAAATACAACCAAAAATTCTAAAGTAATCAACTTTAGGTTTTTTCCCTTTGAGTAATTCATAGGGAGTCTTGCCCTTTAGTTTATGTATTAAACTTCTATTCAGCACATAGTTGGAGGTGTTCACTGCCTCTGCCCAAAAAGATAGAGGAAGGTGAGCATCTGACAACAATGTAGTGGCAGATTAAATAAGGGTTCTATTTTTCCTTTCAGCTACCTCATTTTGTTGAGGAGTTCTAGGAGCTGAGAAAGTATGCTTGATCCATTCACTCTGACAGAACTCTTGCATAAGAAGAGAATCAAACTCTGTCTCATGATCACTTCTGATCAGGGCAATGTGAGTATTGAACTCAATCTGTATGCATTTGAGAAACTCTGTCAAACACTTAAAGTTATCAGACTTCTTCCTCAGAAAGAACACTCATGTGAATCTAGAGAAGTCATCTACAAGTACTAAGGTGTAAGATTTCTCTCCTAGGCTTTGTACTGTAATGGGTCCAAAAAGATCCATGTGTAACAGATATAAGATCCTAGGTGAATCACTCTTATTAAGTGACTTGAAACTATTTTTAGTTTGCTTGCCTAATTGACAAGCCCTGCAGAGTCCTTCCTTCTTGTAGGGGCCAGAAGGTAGTCCTCTAACAAGGTTGTCCTTAGATAGCCTAGCAATAGTTCTAAGGTTTAAATGTCCTAGTCTCTTATGTCATAAAACATTTGGTCTACAAACAGAATTAAACAGGCAAATATCTACATGTGTTGAAAGAAAATCTACTAGATAGATGTTATCTTTCCTTTTACCTGTCAACACAGTTGTGTTGTCCTCTGACTTGATCTTGCATAATGTTTTGCTGAAAGTCACCTGCTAGCCTTCATCATATAGCTGACTGATGCTTATCAAATTGTGCTTCAGTCCTTCCACATAAGCTACCTTCTTGAATGTTACTGTCCCAATCTGGACTGCACCATATCCTTTAGTTTGTCCAAAGTTTGAATCACCAAAAATAACTTTGGGTCCAAGCTTGGCTTTAAAGGATGTGAGGTTGTCCTTGTTTCCTGTCATGTGCTTAGAGCACCCACTATCCAAGTATCATTGCTGGTTTGATGTTGGATAGGTCTTCACCTGCACATAAAATAATTCATTTGTTTTTGACCCAGTTTACCTTGGGCCTAGTTTGATAACCTTTAAACTCAGAAATAAAAGACATCCCAGGTTGACTCTTATAACCTTCAGGATGATATCTCATTGGAGGTATTATCCATTCAGTATAAGGGTTAAAGCTGTGGGATGAACGACCCCTAGGATTGGATTTTGATTTGCCCTTGAAAGAATTTCCAGAGCTCTGATCTCTGTTCGACGATCGTGGAGCTGCGTTCGACGATCTTGGGTCAGATCGTCGAGCTCCGTTCGACGGTCGACTGTGGCAGAGTTCAGGAATTTGAGATCGTCGACCTGAGTTCGACGATTTTGCCTGAGATCGTCGATCTACGTTCGGCGATCGTCGAGCTTCGTTCGACGATTTCTGCTGGAACTTAGTTTTCTTAGGCAGATCAGAATTTTTCCTAGCTACCTTTACAACTCCTTCCCTTTATCAGAAATAAACTTGATTGGGGTTGTTAGAACTATAGGTTGGCTGGATGAAGCACTCAAGCCCAGTGTACTATTGAATCTGGAGTTCACTGTGCTTGTGATGTCCATCAGCTTGATACTTCTCCCATTAAGGGATTCTTCAAGCTTCTTGGCCTCTGATAGCTCACCTTTCAGTGAAGTTATCTGCTCCCTACAGCACTCCAACTCCTTAGAGAGTTTGAGGTTTTCTGACTTTAAGATATTATGTTCAGATAAATGATTTCTGAGAGAAATAATTTCCTTCTCAGATTTTAATAAGTCTAAACATAATGCTTTAAACTCAGATTTAAAGTCCTCTGAATTGAAATCAAAAGAACTAATTACCTGGTCTTCTTCAAGTTGAGTCTCTGAGTCTGACTCTGACTCTTCTTCATCTGAATTGTGTTGAGAGGCATTGATTGTCATCATGCAGAACTCCTTCTCTTCTGCATCATCTTCATCATCACTGGAGCTGGATGAAGCTTCTGACTCCTCTTCAGTTTCACTCCAGGATTCAGCAACAAATCTTTTCCCTTGTGTGTTTGTTCTTGCTTGAGGAGGGTTTGCCATTGACATTCTTCTTGAATTCTTTCTCCTTTCTTCTTTCTTTCTTGTCCATTTTGTCCTTGTTTTTGTTTTCTGGACAGTCAGGTACAATATGCACTGGTTTCCTGCAACCAAAGCAAACAATTTCTTTATTACTTGACTTATCATACCTTGGTTTATCATGCTCCTTGTATGATCTCTTTCTGAAGTCCTTTTTGGTCATCTTGTAAAATCTTTTGGCCAATAGACTGAGCAGCTCATCATTGCCTGTGACTTTGTCTTCAGGCTGATCTTCAGTTGCTTTGAAAGTTATTGTCTTTTCTTTTCTTGTGGCTGATGAGGCAGCCTTCTGCTCTTCTTCTCTGTTCTTAATGAGCAGCTCATAAGATTTGAGCTTGCCCAAAAGAGCTTCTGTAGTAATCTCATTCAGACTTCTGGCATCCTTGATTAGCCAGATCCTTGAATCCCAAGTGCTTGGGAAGCACATTAGGATTTTATTATTTAGTTCAGTCAGTGATATCTCCTTATCCAAAGTCCTGAGTTCACTGACTATCAGACTGAGTCTATTGTACATATCTCCAACTGACTCAGCTTCTCCCTTCTTGAAATTCTCATATTGGGATATGAGGTGGGATCTCCTGTCCTTTCTTTCATCAGCTGAGCCTGATACTATTTCAGAGAGTTTATCCCAGATTTCCTTTGCTGAATTACATTCAGCCACCTTTTGAAAGATGTCATCAGACATGGTCTGGGCCAAGATGTTCATAGCCTTTGCATCTGCAACCTTCCACTTCTTGATGTCAGCATTTGTACCTGATGGAGGTGCAACAGCATTTGTACTTGTGTTCTCTGGAGGTCTTGGACAAACTGTCAAAACAGAATTAAAAATATCCTCGTCAATAGAATTCATGTATAATCTAATTCTTGTTTTCCAAAGTGCAAACTTGGACAGATTGCACACTGGAGGTCTGGTGCTAGCATAATCTTTGTTTTGGGCCATGATTTGTGAAAAAATAAACTAACAATAAAATCAAAAGAAAACAGATCTAACTAGGAATCTTTGGGTTCAGGTGTTAGCCTGTGCAACCACCAAGGTGTGGTATAATTAACCAACCTGGCTCTGATACCAATTGAAAGTGCAGCTAGATCTGATATACTCTAGAGGGGGGTGAATAGAGTATGGTACTTAAAAACTTTTTGCAACAATTGTTGCAATCTGAGTGAACAGTGAAGCAAATAATAAATCTAAACACAGAAACTATCTAATCACAAAACAACCTACAAAAGAGACTAATCACAGATCCTAACTAATCACAGAACAATCACAGCCAGAAACAAAAATAAAGACAAGCAAGCCAGAAGACACAAGGAGCTATAGTGGTTCCCCTAAACTTGGGTACATCCACTCTTCTACCACCCTAGGTAGGAATCCACTGCAGGATGAGTTGATCAGGTGTCCTGGGCACCAATGAGCTTTTGATAAGGTGCTCAAAAACCAAATCAGATTTTTTGATCAGGTGTCTTGCACCAATGAGCTTTTGACAAGGTGCTCAAAAACCAAGCACAAACTTTTGAAGAGAGTTTGAAAAACTCTTTACAGAGATGGGGATGAGAGAGTGATGGAAGTCTTCTCTTTCTCAGAGCAGCTGAGAAAACTATGTGGATTTGATGTTGTCAAAGCTCCCCCTGAGTTCTTGAGATGTTCAGGAAATGAAGCTTTGCTGTAGGGTGATAGGCCTTCAGAAGTTGATCTCCAGCAAATGATGATTTCAGCAACAGCTGAAATGTTATTTGTCTGGAGTCTTTGAATGATGTTGGCCTTGAACACTTGAATCAAAAGAGATCTGAAGATTTGAGATTGTTGATCTTCTTGGTTGTGTGTTCTTGTATGAATTCTTTTAGACAGAGAATGTCTACAGCTCTTTCTCTTTTTCTTTTGTGAATAGTTGGTGTTGAGAAAGATGTTGTCCAGAGAATATTTTTTCTTGTTCTTCTTGTCAGTGTTGTGTGAGAGATTCAAAAATCTTTTGTTTTATTCCCTGGTTCTGAATAGAAAATGATCATCTGTCAAGAATAGCCGTTGGCCTGTCATTAATTGACTTCCTTAATTGCAATTGTCTTCTGGGGGAAAATCCAAAGAAACATTCCTTGATAATCTCTTGAAACTTGGTCCAGAATAAATGAAAACGGCTAGAAAATCTTCTGAATTAATTGCTGAATAACTCCTTAACTGTTCTGAATTTGAATCTTGAAAATCATTTAACTCTTCAGAAAAACGTCGAACTGAGCTCTACTAACGTCGAACTGAGCTCAGCGATTTGGACTTAGACAGCAACAGAGATCGTCGATCTGAGCTCAACTATCGTCGAACTGAGCTCAGAGATAGAGAATCAATACTGGAGTCAAGATCGTCGAACTGAGCTCGAAGATCGTCGAATGGAGTTCGACGATTTGTTGAAGTTGAGCTCAGCGATCGTCGAATGGAGTTCGACGATCCGTCGAAGTTGAGCTAGACGATCGTCGATTGGAGTTCGACGATTCGTCGTACTGAGCTCGACGATATGACTTGGTCTCCAAACTGAAAAACCTTGGTCTTGAGGGCAGCTTCCAAACCTAACTACTAACCCTTAGACTCAATTCTAATTGACATTTAGATCTATACATGAGGTCAAAAACAGGTTTCCTAGAGACATAGTGATCCTGACCCAAATTAGTAATAGGGTGTTCCAACAGATAGATTTCTTTGGAGGTTGTCCCGAGCCCCGATCTTTGGCAATGTTCACCTCAGCGATCATATCTGCTTTCTTCCTACGCGTGACCGGATGATTCACCGTTATTTTTTTTTGAGTAGTAATAATATATAGATACGCACCTAGAAAATTATAAACTATTATGAATAATTAAAAATTCTTTCTACCGTATTTTTATGCATGTAAGTATGCAACTTAACATGGTACTCCGTCTATACAATTTCTTTGCCAGCTATTTCTTTTTCTCGTCCACATGAGTGATGGTTTGCACAGGCCAAGCAATTAGTTAAGTCGGGGGGGTGATGAGTCTAATTTATATAGGATTTTTTGGAGTCATCTGGCCTCAATTTCACTCACTTGCATTTCACTTTTTGATCCTTATAGTTATTATTTCACTTGTTTGCACATTCACTCGAAGTGCACTCTTTTAGCTCATTGTGTTGTACAATTGCGCACTAATCTGTTGGGGGTAAGCACATGGTGCTCCACATATCTGTTTTTATTATTTTTCTATTGTTCTGTGTGCTCCTTATGTCTGTTTTTATTGTTTTTCAATTATTTTGTGTGTTGGAGGCGTGTGCCCTAGCTTGTAGGCACAGGCTTGTGCCCAAGCAGCTTTGTTGTGCATGTAGGCAGATCCCCATCTTTGCTGATTTCTATCATGTAGAAATCGCATGATCGTGTGTTTCCTTGACGCACGATCTCCGCGACCGAGCATTTCTTGCAGTGTCCAATGTTGGTGATCTGCCTCGGCTCGTGCGTTTTGTTCGTGCACGGTCAGTTTTGACCGTGCGTGAGTAAAACCACACGAGCTCGCCTTTTTTATCTAAAATTTTATGATTTAATTGCTCGTGTGATTTCTTCACGCACGGTTGGATTCAACCGTGCGAGAAGGAAATCGCAGGATCTACTCTGTTTGGCTTGGTTTTCAGTAATCTGTCTCTACCCGTGCATTTTGTTCCCACACGGGCTATTTTTCCCGTAGGTCATCAAAATTGCGCAGGCACTTTCTATACCTGGTCGGGTGATTTTTGATAATCGCACGATTTACGCACAGTCATGTGTTCGACCGTGCGTGCCTATTTTTCTGACTGTTTACTATATAAGCATAGGTTTTCGCCATATTCCGGATCTTTCCCATTTTTCACGCCCAAGGCTCTCCTCTCCGCCCATTTTCATCGCTCCATTGTCGCCCACCATCGGGAGTTCCGGCCACATTCTTCTTGCAAATCCAAGGCTAGGGCTTCCTCCTTGGCCTCCTTCATCACCGTGTACTCCTGAGCTCTATTTCGAGATAATTCTCACTGCACTCAAGAGTTCTTTTGTGAAGGTCGTACCCGAAGAAGATCAACAAAGAATACGGGTCCATTGGAAGGTGGTGACAGCCCTTCTCTACTACGGACGGCAACAGCAAACCGAGCGCGGACAGGGATTGACAACCCACCAATTCTGGAAAAGAATCGCGACGAGCCTTTGTCCTTGGTTGTAGCTCCGGGACCCTCCTTGTTGTAGTTGTTTTATTTTGAATAGTGCTTGTTGTATGGATGATGTTGCTTAAACCTTAATCTTGTTATAGTGATTATTTTCATGTCTTTGTAGATTGTTTTGTGGTTTGAGTGATTTGAGGAGCGCATCCATCCCATTTTTCATCTCGTCGACGTGTTGAGTTGTCGTACTAGCAATTGCTACTAGTGTGCTTTGCGACGAGTTGCCTACGACCCATATTCCGCCTGTTCAATCCCTCCATTCGCTAGTCTTCCCGTCCATCCGCCGACCAAAGCAGTGCATAGCGAAGCTGTGCTTTCGACCCAGCATTAGAGAGTTTAGTTTTTATTTGATCTCGCAAATCAAATCCAAAGCCCAGTTTTAGTTTTTAAAATCCTTATAATTAGTTTGTTAAACGATAGATTCACGCATCCTAACCTGCGTTCTTTGAGAGATTTGATACTCGGGGAAATCTCCATGTTTTATATTACTTGTACGACCGGTACACTTGTCGTCTGATGGTTAAAACTCGCGGTGCCTCGCGGGTTCATTTAGTAAGTGGTTAGGTTTTTATTTTAGAAGAACGGAGCGCACGGATTTATTAGATATAAAAAATTGAAACTGAGTTTTAACGAAAGCAGGCAAGTGCACATATCGCGTGTAGTACAGGATATTCCGATGGAGAATATCGGGGTCGTATTGTTCTCGGGGACGGGTTGATTATTTATACTTTTCCTTGAAGGGACTATTATTTTTTTCGAAGATAACTTGTCGGGTTATTATTTATATAAAAACATAAAAATAGACTTAAAAAGCCGATGAAGAATTAGCGCAACGGTACCGAAACGAATTTGAACTAAAATGACTTTTAATAATTAGAGATCCTAAATTTCAAATTAATTAAGGCGGAGACTTGACCGTGGAGGTTACATAAAAATAAGCTCACCTATCTCTAGCACTATCGCTCACCTGAACATTAAAACTATTCGACCGGAATCTCGTCTAACGAAAGATTCCTCTTAATGTCCGCATTACGCTAAAAACCCCGCTATTGGGGGGAACCCAATCCAGTAGAATTTTGCGCCTCCTCGCTCGACGGTTAGTGGGAACTCCCTTTACCCAAGGGTGATCGGTTCATACGCACGACCTCTCAGCTAGCTAGCGTATGGATAACGTAAATAGAGCTCACACATCGATATGTGGTTCTACGCGTCGTAAACCCGGGGCAAACCTTAAGTATTTTTAATTAAAGAGAAAATGAGTATCTTTAATTATTTAAAGCGATTTTATCTGTCTCAATGCTCTTCGATACTAAGGGTTAAGAGCGATTAGCCACTCATCGGAATGGGGGAGGCTTACGAAAAGAAAATTGCATAATTGAAAAGTGTGAGTCATACTCAAACGAGTAGGCGGGAAATGAAGACAGTAAAAGAAAGCAGTAAAGAAAGTGGTAAAATGCAAGTCCTACTCAAACGAGTGGGCGGGAAATGAAAGCGATAAAATTGCAAGTCCTACTCAAACGAGTAGGCGGGAAATGAAAACATTAAAATGTCAAGTCCTACTCAAACGAGCAGGCGGGAAATGAAAACAGAAACTGACGAGTCATACTCAAACGAGTAGGCGGGAAATTATGAGTACTACTCAAACGAGTACGCGGGAAAGTAAAGCAGTAAAAGTTATCTCATACACGCACACACGCACACACTCTACAGGAAAGATTGAAAGTAATAAAATCTAACTCATACACTCACGCACTCATACAAAAAAAAACGAAGTTATCTAAAAATTAAAACAATTGCAAATCTACTCCTATAATATGACAGAAATGCATAAAAAGAGAAAATAAAAGTCAAAGAACGAAAAAGATTTTTAAATAAAAACAAAAATCGAAGTGCTCGAAAAATTAAAATGACGACGTTTTCATTCTTATAGATTTATAAAAGTGCATAAAAAGTGGAAATAAAAGTTAACGGAAGAAAAAATTTATGAAATAAAAAGTAAAAACTAAGTTAGAGAAAAATAAAAACACTTTTAAAAACTCTTTTATAAACCTATAAGAATGAATACAAAGTGATTTAAAAAGCAAATAAGCTAAAAAGGCTAAGTACAATGACAAAGAAAAGAAAAATTTAGCAAATTACTCTCATACACACACACACTCATTTTAAAGAAAAAAATCAAAAAAGAGAAATAAATAAGATTGCTTAAGGAGGGGTACTCAGATGCATTCTAATACCATATATGGAGAAGAAAAACACATATTTTATTAAGACAAAAAAGAGTTACAGAAAAGTTAAAACAAAAACTAAAGAGAGTGAGAGAAAATTCCCTTACATAGCATGAAAAAGCACCTAAGCAGCCCCTACCCTAAGCAAAATCGTTCAAAAAAGGGAACCCTCAGACCTTACAGTTTACACACCCAGGTCACGGGCGTGTAAGGGGGGCGTGTAGCTACTGGCGCTGAGTTGAAGTCGAGCATTTATTGTCGTTTGACTTTGGGGCTGTCCACGTGGAAGTCACGGACGTGACCCTGCGGTCACGGGCGTGTAGTATGGGCGTGACAAGAAGGTTTTATCTGGAGAAGGCGTCGAGTTGTTGTCACGCTGGCGACGTCTTGTCTGGAACAGGTGGAGTGGTCACTGGCGTGTCGAATATTGACACGGGCGTGACGGGAAGTTCGACGAACGTCGAATGTCGAACGTCAAATGTCGAACGTCGAGCTAGAGGCGTTGAGTGGCGGAGGCGTGTCATGGGCGTGTCGAGTCGGGACACAGGCGTGTTCAGCAAAGCGTCGAACGCGGATCGTCGAGTGTTGAGTCAACACTCAACGCCGTCGAGCGTCGAGTGGCGTGACACGGGGCGTGTCGTACTGAACACGGGCATGTAATGATTGGACACGGACGTGACTTGACTTTGACATTACAGGCGGTTGATTTCTGGTGGAGTCAAAGTAACACGCCCAGGTCACGGGCGTGACCAAATTTACACGGGCGTGTACTTCGATTTTTCGATTTTTTCTTGAAAAATTTTAGAAAATAAATTTAAACTAAGTTAGAAGATATATACAAAAAAGGAAGCATTTTATTAAAGAAAAATAACTAAAAATAACGAAAATAAACTAAAATGACTTATTTAACATACGTAAAAATAAGTATATTTACAACTTATCAATCGTCCAACGCATCACTACACGCATTTTTACTGCACTGTTAATATTACTTTTCATGAGATGCAGTCGTATTTTAGTCCTCACCAGGAGGAGACGAGTAGTAATATTGACGGGACACTCGACTCTTCTCTTTCGATAGTTGCTTCTCCTCATATTCCTCCTACACCTACCCCTATTTCTTCTTGTACTGCTCTGGTTCCTCCCGCTTCTATTCCTCTTATATTATATGCACACTCTTGCAGACCTCGTATCACTGAGCAAGTACTGTCCGTGGATGTCCCGCCAGTGTCGGTGCCCGGTTATACTCCAGATTCGGATGATGACATTCATGTTCCCCTCACTCTACTTAAAGGTAATACTTGTGGCACCAAATACCTCATTGTCAATTACATTTTTTATCGTCACCTCTCTCAGGCTCACAGAAATTTTATCTCATCTCTTTCCTCTATTATGATTCTTAAGACCTGACAGGAGGCTGTTTAGATACGTAAGTGGAAACTTGCTATGGAAGAAGATATGTGTGCTTTGGAAAAAAATGGAACATGGCAACTTGCAAGTCTTCACCCTAGGAAGCGAACAGCTAGATCACGATGGCTTTTCTCTGTTAAGCATAACCAAGATAGGGTGGTGGAGCGGTATAAAGCACGATTGGTCGCTCAAGGCTATACTCAAACCCAATGAATTGACTACCAAAAAATATTTGCCCATGTTGCTAAGATGAATTTATTTGTGTGATCTTCGCGTATGCCGCAGGTCTTGGGTGGGAGTTATAACAACTTGATGTCAAAAAATCATTTTGCATGGTGATCTGGAAGAAGAAATTTACATGACTATCCCACCTGGATTTACTAAAGGAGGGTCCAACGGAAAGGTCTGTGATCTGCAAAAATCTCTATATGGCCTAAAACATCCCCCTAGAGCCCGGTTTGTACGTTTTAACAAAATCATGCTATAATGGGTTTATACTCAAGGGCAGACTGATCATACTCTCTTCATCAAGAGGAGAAGAACTCAAATATCGATACTCATTGTATATGTGGATGATATCATCATTACAGGAAATGACCTGGAGGAAATCATGCATTTGAAAGAACAGTTAGGCAAAGAATTTGAAGTCAAAGATCTAAGAAAGTTGAAATAGTTCTTGGAGATTGAAGTTGTAAGGTCTCGTCAGGGATCTTCATCTCTCAGAGAAAGTATACCATTGATCTTCCACATCTATTAAGGCTAATCACAAGATTGATGTTGATACTAGAGGGGAGAAAGTTGACATCTCAAGGTACCAATGGTTGGTTAGGAGACTTATATACTTATCTCATACTCGCCTTGATATTACGTATGTTGTGAGTGTCCTAAGTAGATTCATGCACTCTCTCACAACTCGACATCAGCAGGTTACATATTGGGTATTGAGATACCTCAAGAAGTCTACAGGATGTGGGATTTTGTTCTCTGCAAACTAACCTTTAAAAATTGAAGTGTTTACAGATGTTGATTGGGCTAGTAGCCAAAAGAAAGGAAATCTACCACCGCCTATTGCTCATTTGTGGGTGAAAATTTAGTATCGTGGAAAAGCAAGAAATAGAATGTTGTTGCTCGCTCAAGTGCCGAAGCGGAGTATAGGGCTATGGCACAAGGAGTATGCGATGGATTGTGGTTGAAGACAATTCTCCGGGATATAATACTTCGGGTGAACAAACCTTTTACTATCTATTGTGATAACAAAACTGTCATCAATATTGCTCACAATCTGATTCAACATGATAGGATGAAAAATGTTGAAGTTGAACGACATTTCATCAAAGATCACCTACACAAGAGAAATATTTATACACCTTTCGTGAATTCTCGTGATCAACAGGCCGACGTCTTCACCAAAAGATTAAGATATGACAACATTATGGATGATACAATCAAGTTGAGAATGATTGATATGTACTCCCAACTTGAGGGAGAGAGTTGAATATATGTATTCTATGTTTTAGGTTGTTATATGTCACGTGTGTGGAGTCTTATATATGTATGCTTGCCTTGAATTAGGGTTAATGTGAATAGATTTCTTCTGCAGTTTACTAAAACTTCCCTCATTTTCAGTCAAAAAATTGTTTAGAAAAAGTGGCATCTCCAACTCATGATTTTAGTTTTCGTTTTATTTAAATTTAAGTTATAGATAAAAAGACAATGGATGCAAGCTTGAATCGCAATAATATTTGATATGAAAGAAAAAACTACATTGTTTGGCTGGAAAAATTCTTTCACATGTATTAACCGATGCAAAACTATGGCTCAAACATGACTAATCAACTGGATCTAATGCTTAAAATTTGACAAATATCTGCTATTTACAATAGGCTTCAACTATGGTAACAAAATGTTTGATATTACCAGAATATGCATCCTTGCAACGCTAAAGCCTAAAACAAATTTGAAAATCATTAAATGAAAGAAATTACAGTTAAGGTGCCATTTTTTTTTATTAAGTGATGCTCTTATTCAACATTGAGATGACCTAAGATTAAAGGCATTTAACACGCCAGAACTTGTAAAACTGCAAATTTGAAGCAAAAGAAACAAGAACAACAACTACCAATTTGTAGGAACATAACCTAACCAATATTTATAAATTTTTTTTTATTGCTGGTTAACCTAATTCGTATGGTATTCACTTTATTCCAGATATAATTTACTCATTTCTGTTATATGATATAGGAAATATTGATGTAAAGGCCCATTTATAGGCTCAATTTCTTCCTCTTCTTTAGTCCCACGTCTCTTGTATAGGATTATTTCTCCCTCTCTTCTCCTATATATTTGTACTCTCTTTTGTATTTTATACATGAAGAAGGATCTACAAGGTTTGCCCATTACTTTCTACATGGTATCAGAGGCACCGGTCCTCCTTGGGCGGCCTCTGTTTTCTTAACCGCCTACCTTGGGTGGTCTCCTTCCCGTCGGCTCGGCGGCCACCACATTCTATCCGCCTTCCTCTCCCGCGGCCTGCGGTCTCCTGCGCCCTCCTGCGGCCTGCAACATCTGTCTGCTCCTCTCCCTTAGCCGCTCGGCTAACTGCGGCCTCCATCTCTGCTTTCGCTCCCTCTTCCTCTTCGTGGTTCCACCCTCCTCCTCGGGCCTCTTATAGCCTCCTTCCTCTCTGACTCGTGGGGTCCTCTTCTCCCAGTTGTTCTCACTCAGTCCGTTGTGGGCTCCTCCTAACCGCTGCGGGCTCTTCTCTCTCTAGTTCACTGTGTTTGCCCCCCCCCCCCTGCGGACTGCTCTTGTCTGCTGCGGTCTCTCTCAACTCACAACTTACGGCCTGCCTCTTCTGCTCGCCGCGGACTGTTTTCAGTTCGCCGTGAACTGCTTCTCCTACCCGCTGCCTTCTTCTATCCGATCGAGTTCTTCTACTCGCGGTTTCCTCTCCCTGTCCGCACGCATTCTTCTTGCGGCCTCCTTTGCTCTGACCGCTGCTGTGCTCATCCAGACCGTGCGGACTATCTTCTTTCAGCATTTTGATCGCGTTCTGTCTCGCCGCTGGTGTACTCACATTGACCGTGCGGACTTCTTGTGTCCGGCTTCACATTGTGGTCGGTTACTCGATGCGGTCTCCCCTCCCGCTCTGGGCTAAGCATCGTGGTCGCGGCTTCTTGCCGCTGGTGGCTTATCACCAAGACCTTGCGGCCTGCCCTGTCTAATTGTTGTGGCCTGCTCCATCTCGATGTGTACTGCTTCTCCTTGCTTTTTGCTCTAGTCGTCGCGGCCTGCCCTTCGGGGTTCTTGCTCGCCCTCTTCCCGTGGGGTCCTGCTTTAGTCTGATGTTGTTGGTTGTTGCGGCTTGTTTCTCGTTGTGGCCTCTGCTTCTGGCTGCGGCCTGCATCTTCTCGCAGTTGCTCGCAGTTCTCCATGCTTCCTCAGTTGTAGCTGTTGGTTCTGGCTGGCAAGCCGCCTACCTCCTTGCCACCCTGTTTTCATGCCTAGCCGCTGCTCCGGATTATGGCCTCCGCCTTGCACACTGCTGATGATCCTGCTGCGTTGCATGCTCCACTCCATCTGCTTCAAGGGGTGGTTAGTCGCCCCTCTGGCTCTGTAGCCACCATCTTCCCGGAAGGTTTATTGTGCATCTCACACAGCTCTCACTGGATTGTGGACTCGGGTGCTACACACCAACTCTCTCCGCAGCAGCCACCCAACTATTTAGATACTGCTTACCCCAAGCACATCACTGTGACCAATGGTGACACGCTCCCGGTTTTTGGTGCTGCTAATCTGTCTCTTACTCCTTCTCTTTCCTTATCCTTTGTTTTTCATGTTCCGGGCTCTCCTTTTAACCTTCTTTCTGTTAGCCGTCTTACGCACGACCTTGATTGTTGTGTTACCTTCTCACGATCTTCCTTTGTGGTGCAGAATCGACTGACGCAGACTAAACTTGGTAGAGGGCACCTGTCTGATGGGCTATATCTTCTCGACGTTCCTCCCACTGCTCTCACCTCTGCTCTCATCTCTGTCTCCACCACTGCTTGGCATCGCCGTCTCGGGCATGTCCCTCTCTCAATTCTTAAGAAAGCTCTTCCTACACTCTCTCTACAGGAATTCTTTTGTGAATCATGTATCTTCGATAAACAACACCGTGTCTCCTTTTCTCCTTCATGCACTTGGAGCACTTCTCCTTTCTCCCTAGTGCATTCTGATATTTGGGGGCCTTATAAGGTTCCTAGTGTTTTGGGGCATCGGTACTTTGTTACCTTTATAGATAATTACTCGCGCTTACCTGGTTGTATTTCCTTCGTGATTGTACCGAACTCACGACTACGTTCCATGCGTTTCTTACCGAAACGCGCACTCAATTTTCTACCTGGGTCAAAACCCTTCGTACAGACAATGCTAGAGAATATACTGATCGCACCTTCTCCAACCTGTGCGCTGAGTTCGGCATTATACATCAGACCTCGTGTGCTTATACGCCTCAACAGAATAGCGTAGCGGAACGGAAAAATCGCCACCTCCTTAATGTGCATCACTCTCTTATGATCCAAATGCAGGTTCCTCCCCTCTACTGGAACTTTGTCATCTCTACTGTTTGTCATCTCATCAATCGCATTCCTTCGTCTGTCCTCAACTTTGTGGCGCTCATTATTCTCTTTTACCCCTCTATAACTCTCTTCTCTCACACACCTCGTGTGTTTGCGTGTACCTGTTATGTCCACCACCTTGGTCCTTTCACTGACAAGCTCGCCCCTCGTGCTACCAAAGCAATGTTCGTTGGGTACTCCCGCACTCAGAAGAGGTATGTATGTTTTTATCCTACCACTGGTAAGCTGGTTGTGTCTGCTGATGTCTCCTTTCAAAAAGACCAACCATATCACACCAGCCCTTCTGATCCCCTTCTTCCTCCTCCGCTACCTCGGCCCATCATACCCGTCACGTCTCCACTCCCCCCACTTCTCCTCACCCCTCTGCAACACCAGTCCACATCTCTCATCCTGGTTTCCCCACCACCACCAGTCCCCTCCAAACCTCCTGTCATTCAACTCTACATTCGGTCTTTCTCGTCCAGATGCCCTGCAGCAGCCTCCGTCTACTGGTATAATCTCGCGGCCTGTTGATCCGGCCTCCTCCTCGACAGCACATCCCATGGCCAACTATGTCTCTGTACATCGGCTCTCTCCGCCTCTACGTACCTTTACTCTCTCTCTCTTCTATTTCTATACCTACCTCTGTGCAGGACGCCCTCCAGCATCCGTCGTGGCGGGCCGCCATGGATGAAGAAATGACGGCTCTGTGGGGTAATCACACTTGGGATCTTGTGCCTCTTCTTCCTGGTCACAGTTGCGTTAGCTGCAAGTGAATCTTCTCTATCAAACATGCTGCGGATGGGACGGTTGACCGCTTGAAGCCTCGGCTTGTGGCTCGGGGTTTTACTCAACAGTATGGTCATGATTATGAGGAAATTTTCTCCCTGGTCGTCAAATTGCCTTCGGTTCGGGTCCTTCTATCCGTAGCTGTTCATCGTCAGTGGCCCCTCCATCAGCTGGATGTCAAGAATGCCTTCTTGAACGGCGATCTTCTTGAAACAGTTTGCATGCGTCAGCCACCCGGCTTTGAGACAACGGGGGAGTCTCGTGTATGTTTGCTTCGCAAATCTATTCATGGTCTCAAACAGTCTCCCCGGGCATGGTTTGGGAAATTCAGCAAGGCCGTTCGTGAGGTTGGCTTCAAACAAAACTTGGCAGATTCCTCTCTCTTCACTCGTCATCAATCAACAGGGATCATAATACTTCTGGTTTATGTGGACAATATTCTGATCACTGGTGATGACTCCACCGGGATTCAACATGTGAAGCAACACCTAAACTCTATCTTTCAAATCAAATATCTGAGAAATATTTGATACTTTCTTGGACTAGAAGTAGCACGACGACACGATGGTTTAGTCTTGTCTCAGCGCAAGTATTGCATTGACCTTCTGCACGATGTTGGCCTCTCGGGGTGTAAACCTGCGGATACCCCGATGGAGGTAAACCACATATTGCGTGCCCAGGGATCTGAGGAGGATTCTCTACTCCTGAATCTGGAATACTATCGCTGTCTTGTGGGAAAATTGGTGTACTTAACAGTTACAATAGCAGATATATCACTTGCGGTTGGTGTGGTCAGCCGATTTATGCATACTCCACGTATCTCTCACCTCCAGGCTGTGGAGGTGAGAGATATCTCACCTTGGAAAGGACTTGTGTATAATCCATCTTCTTCCCTTTCTCTTATTGCATACTCGGATGCCGATTATGCGGGCTCGTTAGATGCTCGACGGTCTACTATTGGGTTCTGTACATACTTTGGAGAAAATCTCGTAACATGGCAGAGTAAAAAGCAGACTGTAGTTGCCCGCTCGTCTGCTGAGGCTGAGTACCGTGCAATGGCGGCTGTTACTTCTGAACTAACCTGGCTTGAAAGTCTCCCAGTGGATTTGGGAGTTATATTGACCTCACCTTCAACCTTGTTTTGTGACAGTGAAGCTGCAATACACATTGCAAAGAATCCTGTGTTCCATGAGCGAACAAAACATATTGAGGTTGATTGTCACTTTGTTCGGGAAAAGGTCCAATCAGAAGAGCTAAAGCTTGAACATGTTCCTGCGTCTAGGCAAGTTGCTGATATCCTCACCAAGGCTTTACCTCGCAAATTATATTATCATTTCTTGTCCAAGCTTGGCTCCTACGACTTGTACGCTCCAGTTTGCGGGGGAGTGTAAGATGATATAGGAAATATTGATGTAAAGGCCTATTTATAGGCCCAATTCCTTTCTCTTCTTTAGTCTCACATCTCTTGTATAGAATTATTTCTCTCTCTCTTCTCCTGTATATTTGTACTCTCTTTTGTATTTTATACATGAAGAAGGATCTACAAGGTTTGCCCATTACTTTCTACAATTTCGAATGACTGGATAAAGCTTTCCAAATTTCAAGTGGACTTCGAATCATATGCAAAGATTTAACAAACATAAAAAAACCAAAGAACTTACTCTACCGGTGTTCACCTACTTTTGCTCATGTGCTGGGACTCTCATATAGAGCAAATGCCTTGAAGTTAATAGACATCGGACAGTAATCATAAAATTAATGGGCACGGTGAATGTCTGAAGCTAGCACTACTGAAATATCTATATAGGACTTGATGTACGCAACATCCTATTCGCCAAGATTTCTTGCCTATTAATATGGATTCTTAGCCCGGGTTAGGGCATCCCGCCTAATTGATTCTTCCTCTCTACTTGGAATCAGAGGCAGGTTGAAGTGTTTACAGATGCCGATTGGGTTGGTAGTCAAAATGATAGAAAGTCTACTACCGGGTATTGCTCGTTTGTGAGTGGCAACCTTGTCGCGTGGAAGAGCTAGAAACAGAATGTTGTTGCTCGCTCAAGTGTTGAAGCAGAATATAGGGCTATGGCGCAAAAAGTATGTGAAGGATTGTGGTTGAAGACAATTCTCCAAGATATCGATCTCCAGGTGAACAAACCAGTTACTATCTACTGCGACAACAAGGCGGCCATTAGTATTGCACATAATCCGGTTCAACATGACAGAACGAAGCATGTTGAAGTTGACAAGCATTTCATCAAAGATCACCTTGACAAGAGGAATCTGCACTCCATTTGTGAACTCATATGATCAGCTGGCTGATGTCTTCACCAAGGGGCTACGCAGTGACAACTTCATGAACAATACTGACAAGTTAGGAATGATCAATATATTCTCAACTAGAAGGGGGGAGTTGAATATGTGTGTTAGATGCGTTTTATTTTTCGTTTTATGTTATCACATTTATGTATTCACGTGAAAGGTCACGTGTATTTCTTGCCTTTTAATATGGATTCTTAGCCCGGGTTAGGGCATCCTGCCTAATTGATTCTTCCTCTCTACTCTACACAGTCGGACAATCTGATCTCGTGGTTGCGTCCGGATGGTCGATCTGAGTGGACTTCATATTTTACATTTTTTTTATTTTGAGTCGTATTTGATACCCGGTCGGCCCGAACAGTATAGGTCATTTGATTCGGGTATTTATGGTTGCATTTATTAATTTAGGGCTATATATGTGTGGCGGTTTAGATGAGTGGGGGCTATCGAAGGATTCGCAAGTTCAGGAATCGCTCGATCCTCTGTTTTCTGGCGCGACGCCGGAAACCACCACCTCCCCAGGTGCGACACCTGGGTAAGCATCCCCTGCCTCTCCCCTACTACTCCGACCAGTCTGCCTCCACCTAAACCCACAGCCCTCGGCAAACGCCCCACCAAAAGCTCCTTGTTAACTTCCTTTTCCCCGTCGGCACGTCACCTAAGCCATTTCCCTGCTTCTTTCTCACGATCGAACCCCCCAGCCATCTTCCCCGCCACCGTGGTCCTTCCCCTACTTCCTCAATACGTCGGCCTCTCATTCCCGTCCCCACCACCGTCGAAGTCCTCTCCAAATCCGGTCGTGAACACCCCCCCCCCCTGTAGCCTCACCCCACCCCCTTACCCCTTTACCCGAGACCCCCAGAGTCCAGAAATTCCTCCAAAATTTATTTTAAATCTTATTAGTCAGGTTCCCTTCTATATCTCATACCCGAGCCTTTGTTTGTCAAGAAATTTCTTCTTAGTGCCTCCTAAAAAAGCAACAACCTTGGATGTCCTCCAACAATCATCATTGTTGTCGCTTGCATGTGCGAGTTGTGGGATAAAGTTTGTATTTTTTGTTGTTGTGCACTTTGGCATCCTACTTGTTGTGGATTGAAAGTTTTATTTCTTATTATTTCATTCGTTGTGCGATTTGCAGAGCTGATTCTGTGTGTGCATAAAAATAATTGTGCATCTGTCATATAATGAATTGAAACTCATCCTTAATCATTGTTCGTATTCGCTTGCGTCTCTGCTAATTTCATATAATTAATTACAGTTGTAACTTTAAAACGGACCACCTCTTGCATTTACCATACTTCATCGCATATAGGCTTGCATGTAGTGAGTCCGCTCCGAGTGGACCTACCACTGTATCGGAGAGGCAACCAAATATTGGGCAATCGATGTTAACCCCAAATCCTGCGACGCCGAAAGAGAGCATCCAAAGGAGGCAGACATGCCATACAAACAGTAGCTTTCAAAGTTCGTCGACATCAGCGGACATTCCGGAGTGCTTACGGACACCCCCCGGGAGCATGGCAATATTCAGCAAACACAGCCAACAAGCAACCTATGAGCGGCTTTTCAGAGCACAGTCCGGAAGCTCTCGTCAGGAGAAAGCGGGGACGTTCTGATCAATCCAGCGCGAACTTCTTCTTTTTTGATCCAGCTCGAGCAGCGTTGCGCGGTTTCAGGAGGCCTCTTCTTTTAGTCTTCGCCGCCCGACTCTTCGTGTACCTCGGGCGGTTGCGCATTTAATGTCACGATTAATAAGGCATTAAATGCCTGTCGGTTTTTGAATAGTCCACGCAGCGTACCCTCTAGTATAAAGGGGAACCAGGGGTGATTGGAAGACACGCGCGAACTTAACCCAGAACCTGCCTCATCGTTGGTGTGGACACTAAGTTCATGTCTTTGTCTCAGTCGTTGTACGCACGCATACCCTCCGGGTGGTCACACCACACATTGTAACCTTTCGCAAAGATAATAAAAAGAGGTCTGTCGCAAGAAAGGCATTCGCTGAGGCGGGTCCAATCGAGTGTTCTCTGTTGCCAGCGGCTTCCTCTTTCTCTCTCTTCTCACCCTCTAGCTACGGTCCGCAGGGCCAGTAACCAGTCGCTCGCGAACTACATTTTTTCCTCTGTCGAGCGCCCTTCTCAGGGATAGCGCGCGGAGAGTTGGTGACATATTTTGGCTTCAACATAATTTGGTGCGGTGTGCGTGGAAGAAGCGATTGGTGAAATCGCCCTCTCAGCTGGAAGAATTTGGTAGTGTTTGCCCCGCGACCTTTAGATCCAATCGGTTGGCAAAGTCGCCCGGTGCTCGCGCGGACCTAGTAGATACCGCAGCATATCTTCGAAAGAAATGCCATAACACCTCCTCTAGTCAAGCGTGCACTCGCTGAAGATTGCGAGATTGGTGCGGACGCTCAACGCCAGTTTGAAGGCGGGGCGCATCTCGAGCCCGCACAAGAGGTTCAGGAGATACCCGTCCGGGGAGGAGATGGAAACAAGACTGTCTCTGTCAACGCCGAGTTAGATGGAAAAGATAAAGCACTTCTCGTTCAGTTCTTGTTGGACAACCTCGATATCTTTGTATGGTCGGCCTCTGACATGCCCGGTATCAACCCAGAGGTTGTGTGTCATCGTCTCAACATTGACCCAAACTTCAAACCGGTCAAGCAGAAAAAGCGAATGATAGCTTCTACCCGGCCTGGTCTCATTCGCGAAGAGGTCAGTAAGTTGCTGGAAGCAGGATTTGTTCAGGAAGTTCAATATCCGGACTGGATCTTCAATGTAGTGATGGTCTAAAAGCCTAACGGAAAGTGGAGAATGTGTGTCGACTTCACACGTCTCAACAAGGCATGCCTCAAGGACTGTTATCCACTACCCTGAATAGGCTCATTGGTTGACTCAGCAGTGGGGTTCTCGACTATGAGCTTTTTGGATGCTTTCTCTGGATATCACTCAATCAAGATGCACGAGCCCGATGTCCCTCATCGTGTTCATCACGGACGAAGGATACTACAGCTATCGAGTCATGTCATTCAGATTAAAGAATGTCGGAGCGACATACCAGAAGATGATGGATTATGTCTTCAAGAATCAGAAGGGTCATAACCTGGAGGTTTACGTGGACGACCTTCTCGTCAAAAGTCGTAATATGGACAATCATTTGAGGGATCTGACGGAGACGTTCGGTGCGCTTCGTAAGTTCAACATGAGACTCAATCTCGCTAAATGCACTTTTGGAGTAAGCAGGGGAATGTTCATTGGTCACCTACTCACCCCCCAGGGTCTAGAGCCTAATCTAGACAAGGTAAAAGTCATTCTAAAAATTAAACCTCCAAAGTGTCTGAAGGAGGTCCAGCAGTTGACGGGAATGGTGGCAAGGCTCGGCCGCTTCATTTCACGGTCGGGAGATAAGTGTGCCCCTTTCATCAAGACCCTCCGAGGAAGGAAGAGTTTGAGTGGAACAAAGAATGCGATCAGGCCTTTGAGAAGTTGAAACATCAGTTGACTACAACTCCTCTCCTTAGAGCCCTCGCCCGTTAGACCTACTCTTATAATTGGGAGTTGGGAAAGACGGCATCAGTTCGGTTTTAGTGCGGGAAGGCAAGAGGCAATTTCCTGTACACTATGTTAGTCATGTGTTGAAAAGTGCAAAAGCCCGCTATCCAAACCTGGAAAAGCTGGCACTGGCCCTGATTATCTCAGCACAAAGACTTCGGCTATATTTTCAGGCGCACTTCATCCGAGTTGTGACCGATCATCCCCTAAGGACAGTCTTGGAAACGCCAGATCATTTGGGACGGTTGGCCAAGTGGGCCATCGAGCTCAGTGAATTCAACATCATATACACCCCAAGGGCAGCCATCAAGGCACAAGTTCTAGCCGATTTCCTTGTCAACTTCGCAAATGGGGACAACAATAGAGAAGTTTCAAGACCCTTGAGTTGGAAGATGTTCGTGGACGGCGCCTCCGTCCTGAAATCAGTAGGAGTGGGAATCATCCTAGTTAGCCCCCGTGGGAGCAGGATTGAGCAGGCAGTGAAGTTTTATTTTCATGTAACCAACAACCATGTAGAGTATGAAGCCCTAATTGCAAAACAGAACTTGGTCCGAGAGATAGACATCGAAGACCTAGAAGTGAGGACGGACTCTTTTGTCATGACTTCGCAAGTTAATGGAGTTTTTGAAGCAAGGGAACCGCTTCTGCAATGGTATTTGGCCCTCATAAAACAGCACATAGGGCGTCTATGCACATTCAGTATATTTCACATTCCAAGAGAAGAAAAGGCAGAGGCCGACGAGCTGGCTAAGTATGGAAATATAGCCGGAGGGACTCTAACAGAGTTGTTCCGTCCCGCAATAGAAGAAGTGGATGTCATGAAAATAGACCAGCACCCGTCATGGATAGATCCTTTCATCCATTACTTCATGAAAGGGAAGGTTCACCGGTCAGTAAGTGATAAGAGAAGATTTAAGCTAAAGGCGGCCCACTACGTCCTGGTGTCAGGCATCCTCTATCGGAAAACCCTTCTCTCTCTCCTGGCAAGATGCATAACAGAAGAAGAAATTCACCGAATCCTGCAAGATGTACACTCAGGAGAGTGCGGCAGCCACTCAGAAGTAAGGACCCTTGAGAAAAAGAATTCTCCGTCAAGGATACTTTTGGCCAACAATCAAAAGGGACAGGGTAGATCTTGCTAGGAAGTATGTGAAGTGCCAAAGGTTTGCTCCCCTTCAGATCCAGCCAGCACAGAAGCTCAATACCATTTCATTCTCCCGGACTTTCACCGTCTGGGGAGTGGATCTGATTGGCCCGTTCCCGATGAAAAGTGGGCAAGGTCGCTTCATCCTAGTGATGATCAACTACTTCAGTAAGTGGATAGAAGTCAAGGCGCTCGCCCGAACTACCACTCAAGTGATTAAAAACTTTATATGGGCAGAGATCGTCTGCCGGTGCGGGCTGCCATTGTAACTGACAACGACCCTCAGTTTGCAAGTGAAGAACTGGTCGACTTCTACGACCAGCTGGGAAGCGAGCTCCGATTCTCATTCGTCCATCACCAGCGAAGCAACGGTCAAGTGGAGGCGGCCAATTAGCAAATCGTGAATTTGTTGAAGAAGATGGTGGAAAGTGCTCGTGGTAATGGGCGGAGCAGCTACCAGCCGTCCAGTGGACCCTTTGTACGACTCCTTTCTCAGCAACCGGTGAGACTCCCTTCAAGGTTTCACATGGATCTGAAACCCTCATTCCAGTAGAGTTCGACGTAGAAAGCCCTCGAGTGAAAGCTCTCTTAGAAAGCCCTCGACGTAGAAGGCCCTCATACCAGTCCCCATTGTTTGGATGGAGACAAACAATGAAGAGCAAAGGTGTAGTCTTGACCTGATCGAAGAACTCCGAGAGCAGTAAATAATCCGACAAGTAGAGGCAAAGCCAAGGATGGCCAGATATTTAGACAAAAATGTTCGGATAAAGCAGTTCGAGAAAGGGGACCTCGTGCTAAAAAAGGTGGATGCAGCTAGGAGAGCGGCATCAGTGGGAAAGCTTGAACCAAACTTGGAAGGACCGTTCGTCATCAGGGAGGCGCTCAAGAGTGGGGCCTATAGATTGCAGTCATATGAAGGCGAGGAGCTATCTAACACCTGGAGCGGCAATGACTTGAAGAGATACTATTTTTGAAAAAGCAAGGTGTGATTCTTCCAAAGCCTGACTCGTCTCTCGGGGATGAAGTTTCCCGCTTCCTTTGCGGAAGACCCTTTGCATGATGCAGCACAGGAAGGCATCTTAGCAGGCACACGCAGCCTCTAGTCTGATGAGTCCCGGAGCTTGCATGCACCCCCCCCCCCCCCGAATGAATCCGGGCGTTTCCGGCAGGCGGAGGACATCGAGCCTCAGACCCTCCTGCCGGTTTCGGTCACTTCCCCCACCGTAAGACCGTGATAATTGCTCTCAGGAGATACTTTTAAGTTGGCATATGTGGCGGGTCTAGATGTGTTGATCGGTCGCGCATTGATTGAGGAATTATTATTGTTACCGGTCTCTTTTATAAGGACAGAATCTGAACAGCATGCGCTTATTCCCCTCCGACGTCCCTAAAACGCAGCGTGCGGACGAAAGCCCTGCGGATACCTAGTGCTAGAAACGGCGAAATTAACCTCTGACAATGAACCCAACCAATTGACAAATTTCCTAAGAGTCTGTTCGGACGAGCAGTCCGGACACTTTTAGGGCCACACAAACATTTAGATGTCTTTAAACGCACAAATACCATGGTCAATGACCACGCGAACTGACAACAAGGAGTACATAATCCAATAAACCATACACAACACAGGGTATATATCTACAATGTCCGCAAGAGGTGCAGATCAAAAAAAATAATTTAAGTGTTTTTACAAGACGGGCGAGTGCATGCTCAAAGAAAAGAAAACAAAAAAGTATCTACTAATTATCAACTGTTGAGTCGTCAGGGGAGCTGCGGAACTAGGTCCCTAGTCTGGACTCTCTACTGGGGTGTAACCCCGGGATATGGTTCGCTGAGGGGAGGTGTCCACTAGATCAGATTCGACGTCCTCCGGGAACAGCTCTTTGTATTGAATGTCAGCGAATCTCGGCTTGAGGAGATTTAGCTCTCGGACGCGCTTCAAGAAGATCTTCCTGGAAGCCTTTCCAACCTTCAAAATCTCCTGTACGAACGTCTGATTCCCCCTGGATAAGCTCGCCTGGTGAAAGGCCTTGTTAAGCAATCAAGGTATGCGGACTCAAGGTTTTGAATTCATCACAATTACCTTCAACTGATTTTGAAGGCGCACGACCTCTTCCTGGGACTATCGAAGAGTGTGTCGCGTCTCCCCCAACTCCCGCCAGCTTGTGGTGTTGTATGACAACGCCCTCAAGGAGACCGTGGTCGCCCGCTGCGTGAGTTGGTCGTGGGGGGCACCCCTCATCTCTGCGACCTCCTCATCCCCTACAACCGCTGAAGAGACCGTCAAGGCATGCGGGATCGTCTCCTGTCTTTCCCTCCAGAGTGGAAGCATGGCACTCAGCGTGACCGCTTCCGCATCCCGGAGCATTAGTGGACCACCAAGGCTTTCCGTCAGAGAGTGGCCAGAGGGGTGAGGGTTCTACGCCCCTTCCGAAGGAGTTTGCGTTGATGATGGGTATCGCCTGGCCGGAGAGCTCGTGCGACTCCTGCGAGGGGGCGATGGCTGCTCCCCCCCGGATGCGGACATCTTCAGGGCGGCCTCTTTCCTTTTTCTATCGCGGTCAAGACCCTGCCCAGCGGCTCGTAAGGTCTCTCCGCGAGAACCTGCAGAACAACTGTAGGAAGGAGGGTTAACACCTGCAGGTATGTCAAAGTTTTGAAGCTTAAAAGTCTTACATTCATAAGTGTCTGTGTCGGCCACCTCTCCTAGGCGGGCGACATAGTGCGGAACGTCAAGGGGGGCCTTCCCGAAGAACTCCATGATCTCCTTCTCTATTTCATCAACTGGCGGGCTTTGGAAATCCTCATCCATCCGCAGGTGAGGGTGGGGAACTAACCCCCGAGGTCCGCCCGGAATATGGTAAACCTCGCCTTCCACCCATGAACCTTGTTCGCAAGATTCAGCGCCCGCAGTGTTTTCATCCCCACGTAGAGTTGCCCCTTTGAGAGCGCGCAGACAAAGAATAATTTCCTGAAGAAGGTCAGGCTAAAGCGAACTCTTTGGAGCTGCAGGAAAACGAAGAAGGCAGTGGCCAGTCCCATAAAGTTAGGGATGAGTTGTGCGGGGACGACGCCGGAGTGATTCAACATTTCCACCATTTATGGCAAGATGGGGGATGTCCATCCCGCATCGAAACGTTCGAAGGGGAGGACTTATTAATGGGGGAAAACCGAGGGGTGTTCGCCGGGCTCAGGAAGCCGTGCGACGTATTGGTCTGGAGATACGCAGATGGCATAAGGTGGTTGGCAAATTCATCGTCGGGAAGCCTGATGGTTGGAGGTTCATAAAGCAAGAAGGCTACGGCTGAGTCCGCGCGGGTAGTTCCAACTTGAGAAGCTTGCACGTTCTCCATGATGTTCGAAGGTGTTTGTTGAACAAGAAGGCTCTACGGACCAATTTATAGGAATTATATCACTTACCTCGAAACACAACGACGCAGGCACTTGATGATCGCGGGGAATGTCTGCGGCGACCACTGCATGTCATCATTTCTTGCAAAAAGGAAGGTACTGTGCGATCGCTCGCTGGCGAGTAAGTTTCAAGTTATCAACACGCCAAGTATGGCGGGCACATACAGTGTCCGTCTGAAAGTATTCGCGCATGTGCGCATTGTCCGTCTGTGACCTGTTTATTACAAACATAAAAGAAATTGTTTTGTCCTCTCCTCACTTCTTGGAAGCCTCCTCGCAGGATGTCCGCTCCACGCCCACGAACAGCAAGCTGTCAGTAATCTTGGCGAGCACGCTGGACGCACCGACGTGATGCTTATCCAGCTTAGCGATCAAAGAGTGGATGGTGTGGATATCCACCCTGACCTTCCGTGCATACTTCTGGACGACATCCTTCTAAGGTGTTGAGCCCTACGCCACCAAATGGGTTTCATTCCGCGGTCCCAACGCGTGGTCGCATACGGCGTTTTGCTTCAACTCCACGATCCCCTCCTCGAGGCGGGCTATCAGGGCTACGACGTCCTCTAGTCCTCTTTGCAGGGCCGCAGGCAGAGCGTCCTCTTGAAAAAGCAAATCCTCCAGCTCGTCCTCTCTTCTCTTCCTCTTCCCAAGCCAAGTGTCTGCAGCAGGCGACGACGAGGGGGCAACATTGTCGAATACAGAGTCCCCTTTCAGCCTATTGAACTGCTCGTCAAGCTCGTCACCAGCATCAGGCACATTGTCGCCTTCATCACATGTGTCCTCATCCGGCTCCGCAGATTTGTCAGACGACTCCTGTCAGTTGGCCTCCTCCGACAAGATCTGGCGGTGAAAGGGATCCGGATCTTTTGGGTTTGACAGCTTCTCGGGGGGATCCTGAGGCATTTTCACCCCTATCTTGGGCCCTTCGAAGGGAGGGTGGCTCCGGAAGAAACAGTGGTCTTGCTGGTCTTCGGCCTCCGAGAATCGGGATCGGTTTTCCTCTGGGAAGTATCAGATGACGACGCGTGGTGTTGATTGTCCACCAGTAGGTTCGTGCAGGAAGAATCTCCAGGGTTGGGATGTTTGTCCAGAAATTTGATTGTCTCAGAAACAGTGGGGATAGAGCTGGGTATTTTCTCTGACGTTTTCTTTGACGGCACTTGCTTAGAGCCACCCGGGAACTTGGCAGGCTTTACTGGTTTATTCGGATCAAGATTCTTGGTGGAGTTCGCTTTGATGCCCAAGTCTGGGAGAAAGATTGGTTAAAGCTCATGGCGGACAGAGGCAGGAAGGAACTAAGGGATTAAGAGAAATGGCTTGATTATGAGAGGGTCAGCATTATTTATAGACTCCTCAGGGTATTAAGTGCATGTTGCAGTCTTTGGGTCACCAGTCAACTTTTCAGGAAGTCCGCGCGGTTTGCCGCAAAAGTGCGGGGATTATGTTAACCCCAAATCTTGCGACGCCGAAGGAGAGCATCCAAAGGAGGGGGCATCCCATACAAACAATAGTTCTTAGAGTTCGCCGACCTCATGGGCAGACATTCTGGAGTTCTTGCGGACACCCCCCAGGAGCACGGCAATATTCAGCAAAGACAGCCAACAGGCGACCTATGAGCGGCTTCTCAATGCGCAGTCCGGAAGCTCCCGTCAGGAGTACGCGCGGACGTTATAATCAAGCCCTCGCGGATTTCTCCTTTTTTGATCTAGCTCGAGCAGCGCCGCGCGGTTTCGTGCGACCTCTTCTTTTAGTCTCCGCCGCCCGACTCTTCGTGTATCTCGGGCGGCTGTGCAGTTAATGTCACGATTTATAAGGCATTAAATGCCCGTCGGTTCGTGAACCGTCCACGCGGTCTACCCTCTAGTATAAAAGGGGGACCAGGAGTGCTTGGAAGACACACACAAACTTAGCCCAGAACATGCCTCGTCGTAGGTGCAGACACTAAGCTCCTGTCTTTTTGTCTCAGTCGTTGTACGCGAGCATACCCCCCGGGTGGCCGCACCACACATTGTAACATTTCGCAAAGATAATAAAGAGATCAGTCGCAAGAAAGGCATTCTCTGCGGCGGGTCCAATCGGGTGTTCGTCGCTGCTAGCGGCCTCCTCTTTCTCTCTCTTCTCACCCTCTCGCTACCGTCGCAGGGCCAGTAATCAGTCGCTCGCAAACCACATTCTTTTCTCTGGTCGAGCGCCCTTCTCAGGGATAGCGCGTGGAGAGTTGGTGACATATTTTGGCTCCAACAATCGTGGCCCTAATCCGAAGAACAAGGAAAATTCAAGCACTTTGGAATACGAAGCAACTGCAGTTGCAGGCACAGCTGTAACTGAAAGTTGTAGGTAGAGAATTGGATAAGTTTGCACATAATAAAACAAAATATTAGAAACATTGGAGATAAAATTTACATATTACTGACGAAGAAGAATGAAACAACTGGAACTAAATGTACCTTCAGCTGGTGTCAAGGATTCAATCTTAGTTCCATCAGAATCATCTTTAAACTGACCCATCATATTTGAGACCTTTTTGGTGGCACCAATGCCTAAAATTTTGTTCAGTTTATGCCCAAAACGTAATGTTACAAGACGTGTTTCCATGCAGATGAAACGATTTAGATTATGTAGATAATTTAATGATGACATACCAGTTGCAAAACAAGATGGCGAACGTCCAGCAAGCACTTCACTGAAATCTTCGACCCTACAAAACATGAATGAAGAAAAAATACGCATAAAATGCCTTCATATTTAATGAAAGGATAGGGTGCAGTAGGAATCTAGCTTACTTGATCCTTGATGGTGAGAACGGAGACTCCTCTTTTGGTGTAACATCACCAAGCAATGATATTCCTAGAGAGAAATACAATGATGACTATTGAAACAACATCAAAGATCAAGTCCAAAGCATGCAAAATTTGACATAAATGTTAATATATTAGCAATTATTCCATGCCAAAATACACAGCAAAGGTAAAATACAAAAAAAAAAACCAATATAACATGTCTGAGCTCAATATCAACATAGAACCAACAGTTAGGCCCTGCGAAGCATCAACAAAGAAACATTTCACTGCACTCAAATGACCCTTTTAAATATTTAATTTACTTTTTATATAGAAATCAACTAGGATAACTTTTCAGTAAATAATAACAAAAAAATGCATAGAATGTTATATCCTGAATTTTGTTGTATAAATTTATTTTAAATAATTAAATGATAATTATAAGAATTTTGGTAGATAAAGTTAGTTTTGAGTTCATATTATATTGCTAATAGTTGATTTGAATCTCTACTTCTGCTTAAATATATAGTAATTTGATGAAAAAATGGAGTTCTGGTTAAATCTAGAGATGTTTAGTAAAAATATTATGAAGATTGAATATACAACTTACGTAAGTTCAGTCATGAAATAAGAAGAATATATTTTATTTTGATAATCCAATTACCACGAAAATAGTTTAAAACTCCAATTAAAAATAGAAACTGGGGCTTCATAATACCATCATAATAGAGCTAGCTACGAAAGCAACAGCTATGGTCATATCATAAAAAGATCGAATGTGCTATTCACATTAACAATAGTGTTATATATGCATGTACAAGAGAGAGAGCTCACAACACCCAAGGTGACCCTAACCTATCTCTATTATATAGAATGTACACTATATCTAACCCCCCCCCCCAACCTCCACCCATCCGTCAAACTCACGGGGGATCATACACCAAGAGTTTGGACAATAAATAGGCATGTTGGGTCTGAATCTACGGCTTAGTCATCAAATCTGAAATTGGCTTCTCGGAAGGAATGAAAGGAGCAAGAGTGTCACGTCCATAGTGTTCACGTGGGAAGAAAGCCCACCCCGATATGCTTGGAGAGTGAGTGCTTTACCGGATTTAGAGTAATCTAAATAGTACCAATGCTATCACAGTAGAGGGAAGTGGGATCTGGAGAAGAGACATCAAGGTCCTTAAGAAGTCAACAGAGCCAAATAATAACCTCACGGTGATAGCCATGGCCCGAAGCTCAGTCTTAGTACTGGAACGAGAAACACCAATCTGTTTCTTGAACTTTCATGCAATAAGTGAAGAACCCAAGAACAGTCACAAATGAGTGACAGAGCGACGAACAACAGAATCACTAACCTAGGTAGCATCCAAGTCAGCACAGAGCTGTAGAGAACCGTCGCTGGAGACGAAGAGACCACAAGAAGTCGTTACCCGGAGATAGCGCGAGAGCCGCAACAGGTGGTCATAATGCACGGAGGTAGGCACACTAACAAACTGGCTCAACACATGAACAGCATGGGCAATGTCGAGCCGAGTAATGGTGAGTCAGACGAGACTCCCGACGAGGTAGCGGTAGCAAGTAGGATCAAAGAGTGGAACCCCATCATTCGGGCGTAGCTAAAGGTGAAATTTCATAGGGGTATCCACTGTGCGAGAGTCAGAGAAAGCATCACGAGCTAGGGTATCTGATATGTAATGCCACTGAGAGATCTGAAAAAATTGTTGTTTGTAGAGTTGACCTCAAGGACCAAGAAGTAGCACACTTGTACAAGGGCAGATATCTGAAATTGTTGTTGAAGGTAATGTTTGATGAAAGATCATCACCAGTAATAATCATATCGTCCATATAAATTAACAGAAGAGTCCAGCCACGAGAGCAGTGGACAAACAGAGCTGGATCATGTGGACTCGGCTGAAAATTGGAGACTGAAATTGTTGAGATGAAACGTGCAAACCACGTGTGGGGAGCCTTCCTGAGCCCATAAAGAGCTCGCCTCAAGCGGCAGACAAGGCCTGGAAGAGAGGAGAGACCAGGAAGAAGCATGTATAGCTCCTACTGAAGATCGTCGTGAAGAAAGACATTCTTCACATCGATATGACACGGAAACCAGTGGAAAACAACTGCAACTGCAATAAGAGCATGAACCATAGTCATGTGCGACCGAAGCAAAGGTCTCATCGTAGTCGCGTCCGTACTCCTACTGAAAGCCACAGCCACAAGCCATGCCTTATACCTCTCCACAATAGAGGGACGACGAGTGTAGCGAAATGGAAGAGGTACGACAAGCTCGTCATAGGGAGAAGTGGGTGGAGAAGGGGAGGAGTGAGGAGGTGAGACTGGAGAGTTCGGAGGTGGTGTAGACTGCGGCAAGGGAAGAGGTGGACATACCGTAGAAGAGGAGACATGAGGCGGTGAGATGGGAAGGGTGAGAAATTGTACATCATAGGAAGTATAAGATGAGTGTGAGGTCGAGGGGACAGAGGACACAAAGAAAGGGTGAGACAAGTCAAAGGTGACATAACGTGAGATTCGATGTCGATGGGTAATAGGGTCATAACAGCTATGAGCAGAGAGCTGGATACGCTCACGTAGAGGGAGTAAAACATAGCACCGACAACCAAAAAAATACGAATATGGGTGTAACAGGGGGTCAAGAGTACAGATACGCACCAGGACTCTGACCCTGAAGGGAAGTGGAAAGTTGTAGGTTAATAAGGTAGACAGCAGTGAAAAGAGCCTCAGCCAAAAAATGAGGAAGAACGTGGGGGGGGGATGAGGGTGCGAGTCTGTCTCAACAATGTGACGATGCTTCCTTTCAGCGATGTCATTTAGAGCGTGAGCACCAGGGCAGACAAGCTGAGGGAGAGTATCGAGGATAATTAGCAGATCGTGAAAGACATAAGAGAGGTACTCCCCCTTGAGTCAGAATGAAAAATATGTATGGAAGCAGAAAACTGGGGGCACACTACAGAAGAAAAAGTAACATAAATCTAAAAAAAATCAGAACGAGAATGCATAAATTAGACCCAACAATAACGAGAATATTCATCAACAAAAATAACATAATACCGGTGTCCACCCTTGGATACAAAAGATGTGGGACCTCATATATCAGAATGAACTAAATCAAAAGAAAGCTATGATATGAACTCACTAGATCTATAGGGGAGTTGTAGTTATTTACCAAGCTTACTATTGGAGCCAAAAATGTCACCAACTCTCTGCGCGCTATCACTGGATAGGGTGGTCGGCAGAGGAAAGTGTGGTTCGCAAGCGACTGGTTACTGGCCCTACGGATGGTAAGAGCGGGTGAAAGGGCTGAGAAAAGGAAGTGTCACTGCCAACAGCAAACAGCAGATTTGACTTGCAGCGCCGAATGTCTTCCATGCGACGGGCCTTTGATTAATTGAAAATGAGGATTACAAAAGTGTTAAAGCGAACACAAAGGGAAATGAGAAAGCTTGACCGGACCGTGCGGGTTCCAAAAAAACAGACTGGTGACCGCAAAGACTGCGACCAAAAGCTTGTGGTGTGGCCTATAAATAGGGCAGGTCGGCCCACCACTTCTTCACGTTTCTTGCAAACTCGGGTCTTGCTAAGAATGGCCAGCATGGACCAGGACGTTCTGGAAAAACTAATGTTGAGGGCCAGCGAACAAGCCAGAGCTCCCTAATTACAACCTCTTATCGGGAGTTCGCCAACCTGAACTTGCCCGCCGGAACATCTGAGGAAGCTGGAAGCCAAGAGGGCCCGCCCTGTCAGAAGGTGGGCGACCGCCGAGAGCTCTACCCTGAAGACTGATGTACTCGAAGGAAACCTCTGAGCGACGATTGACCCAGTGAGGGGGCCTATTATCCATAACGCTGTCGGAGAAGAGGTGTTGATAAAGGTGTCGTCTTCCAAACGGATGTCCGCATGTGTGACCCCATCCAAGGATGCGTCGACTGTCGGTGATTCGTTGGAAGTCCTGGAGTTTGATGCTTCTGAGGGCATTATTTCTCGCAGGATTTTCGAGGAGACTGGGAAGAACCTGGGGGAGGTCGCGGAGAGAGCCCAGCTCTGGATGGCACAGTTGGAGGAAGTGGCAGCGTGGGTACCTTTGCAGGACCAACAGGCGCCAAAGAGCTTACCTGGAAGCTGGAGGCAAGTTGTCGTCCAAGCGGGCCAAACTCGTGGACGCCTGTGAGCCTCAACAAAGCGTCCGAGGGTCGGTCATCATTCCCCATGTGGTGGTGCAAACCCGACGACCAGCCGCAAACTCATGCACACTACAAGCCACTCGCAGGCATGGGGAGTTAACGCAGTTGGCCTACCTGAAGCGCGTAGACTCTGAGATGGCCAAGCGCTCCCCCTTCGGCCCCGCGCGGTCACTGATGTAACGTCCCGAATCGCACGAGACCCCTTGTGCGTGTTTTTGAGCCAGGAGAGCTGACTTGGGCTCCGGGGAGTGCTGACAACTGGGAAGCATGTAGCAGCCAAAAAGTCTGGGATTGGCAAATTTTTGGGTGACACGGCCTGGGACACAGGGCGTGTCCCAGGGCGTGTCCTGCTCGGGTGCGTAGCAGTCGCGAGATCGACGAAAATGGGTTCGATGAAGTGTTCGGGCAAGACACGCCCCGTGTCACGGGCGTGTCACGGGCGTGTCCCATCCGACACGGGCGTGTCGGAGGGCGGGTGTTCCCTCTGGTCGATGACCAGCGCTCGACGATCGTCGAGTGTCAAGTATGGGGCACACGGCCAGTGACACGGGCGTGTCACAGGGCGTGTCCCGCTCATCCTCGAGTAGTTATCGTGTAAGTCGAAATATACTCGAGTAGGTGGAAAAGTACTCGAGTAAGAGGGGGTGACACGGGCGTGTCATCCCTGTGACACGGGCGTGTCCTATCCGGGTACTCGAGTAGTTGGTTTTCTCTCGAGTAAGTCCTCTCGAGTAAGTCTCGAGAGGGTTACACGCCCCATGTCACGGGCGTGACTGGGCTGTCACGGGCGTGTCCAATCCGTGTACTCGAGTAGTTGGATTTCTCTCGAGTAAGTCCTCTCGAGTAAGTCTCGAGTGGGTTAGACGCCCCCTGTCACGGGCGTGACTGGGCCGACACGGGCGTGTCCCACCCGTGTGTCGTGTCGAGTATTGAACCGACGCATAAAAACTGGCGTAACGCTTTGCATAAGCAGGACACGGGTAAGGACACGGGCGTGTCCCTACCCGTGTCACTTTTATGTAAAAAGGGAAATGATAACCCTAGCCGTTTTCACTCCTCATTCCAGCCGTTTTTCTGAGAGGAACTCCTGTTGAGAGAAGGAAGTTTCTGGATCTAGTTCTAGAGGAGAAGATCCGCCGTCGCCGTGGAAAAGAAGATGTCGCCGAGAAGAGTCACGAGATCCATGGCCTGAAATGGTGGAAACGCCGGAAGTGAGGTGAGTTTCCTACCCTCTCCCTTGGTGCTAGATCTTTATTTATTTTCTTAGGAGAGATATCGACTCAAGAGAGTTTTGATGGAGAGAAGGAGTTTTCTAGGGACAGCCATGCTAGGACATGTGTTCTAGGTTTTAGATCTCTTCAACCTCCCATTTCTTCTATGTGATGATGGGTGGATGGTTTCGTGAAGAATCATGGCCCCTTTGAGGGTGAATAAGGGAGGAGGAATTTCTGGAGTGATTTTGGAAGATCGACATGAAGAGGAAGATGAACCGATGTCGTTCATTCCTCTTTACGAAGCGTGCAGAATCTGTATTCTGCGCGCAGCGATTTTCTTGGCCATTTTCAAGTAGGATATGGTCAGATCTGGGCTTTAGGCTAAACACGAAAGTTGAAGCACTTGAAAATACCTTTCCAACGAGTGGTTGCACGTCTTCATGTGAAGTCTGTAGCCACGGGAAAGTCTGAACGAACATGACGTCCGATAAATCCTGCGTGCAGAAATTGTGTTCTGTACGCAGCGGACTTTAAGGCTGATTTCAAATAGGTTACACTCAAATCTGGGTTGTGGGCTGAATATGAAAGTTGTAACTCATGGAAAGACCTTTCCATCGAGGGCGCAGCAGCCTCCGGTTCAACAACAGGCTCCGGGCTCTAACTGGCTGAGCACCTTTCGGGCTCTCTCCCCTCCCACCTAGCTCGCGACGGAGTCGGCCGTACGCACGGAAGAATGGCTTGACACGGTCCAAGAGTTATTGGCGGGGATCCGTTGCCCGGCCAACATGGTTGTATCGTTGGCGGTGTCCGTCCTAGATCTACATGCTAAGAGGTGGTGGAAGTCACTCATGGGCTCCACGTTCCAAGGACGTGTGTATACCGAGATAAGTTGGAGCGAGTTCTCGGGTGTCTTCTTGGAGCACTTCATTCCTACATCGGCTCGAGACGAGCTCGAGCAGAGGTTTCTACTACTGAAGCAGGGATCAAAATCGGCTACAGAATACCAGCGTGAGTTCCAGCATCTCGCAAGGTTCGCAGACTCATATGACCTGGATGATAGAGGATACGCCAAGCGTTTCTACAAAGGGTTGCGAGATCCCCTAAGGCAGGTCCTTTTGTTTATAGCGGATGCTAGTTTGGCAGAGATTATCGATATGGCAAAAAGATTGGAGGCGGACCACTTGGGATGTGACAAGAGACCTGCAGAGGACGTGATGGAAGCTGGTCCAAGCAATAGGAGGAGACGAGACTTCAGAGGAGGAAGAGGACATCAAAGAGGTGGAGGACGTTTCCACCGAGACTTTAGAGTGGAGCACCCGGTTCCGCAACCGTCTGCGTTGCCTCCACCGCATCAGCCTCAGCAGTTTCAGCAACATGAAGGGCGGCGTGGGCTAGTGTGTTTTGAATGCAACCATTCGGGCCACATTCGACGTTTCTGCCCGCGGTTGTATGGGAATGTCCCTCCTGCTCTCCCTCCGGCAGCTCCGCGGGGGCGTGGTTATATGCGTGGTCGAGGACGAGGACCGCGAGGAGGAAACCCCGGCCCTGCTCGGGATCAAGTGTACGCGCTGGACATGGCGCAAGAACGGAATCCCCAAGATGTGATTGCAGGTATGATTTAATTGATTATCATGTTTTCATAGTCTAACTTAAAGTTGCTTGAGACATACTAGACACCTAGCAATAAGTTTTGGTTATTGGTACTTAGGCACCGTGATAGTTGGCGGGAAGACGACCTATGCGTTGTTCGATATCGGTGCCTCACACTCCTTTGTGTCTGAGGATTTCATTAAGGACATGGAGGGCGTACAATACTTTACTGGTATAGCCCGACGAGTGTGCCTACCGAACGGCTCGGAGATGATTGCAACCGCTAAGTGCGAGTTTGAGATATTTATTGAAGGAAAGGCCTTTGATACGCCTGCCACGGTCTTGAGAATGCCTGAGTTTGACATCATTTTGGGCATGGCGTGGTTGGACTGGCACTTTGCAAGGATCGACTGCGCGGAAGAGCGAATCTATTTGAGACATGGAGACACCGACGTCATCTTTCAAGGTATTAGCTTTGCACCTCGTATGTTGTTGTCTTCAATTCAGGCTGTAAAAGCCCATATGTCGGGGGATGAAATCTTCATGATCTGTTTCGAGTTGAAGGAGTTAGCATTGGATATAAAAGACGTACGGGTAGTGTGGGATTTCCCCGAGGTATTTCCTGAGAAACTGTCAGGATTACCCCCGCATAGAGAGGTTGACTTCAAGATTAATCTAGTACCGGGTGCCAAGCCGGTATCCAAGG
Source organism: Platanthera guangdongensis (assembly GCA_039583875.1). Classification (NCBI taxonomy): domain Eukaryota; kingdom Viridiplantae; phylum Streptophyta; class Magnoliopsida; order Asparagales; family Orchidaceae; genus Platanthera; species Platanthera guangdongensis. The sequence goes on along the minus strand of CM077162.1, from coordinate 93,966,834 downwards.
CCCCTTACCGAATGGCCCCGAAGGAACTCGCGGAGTTTAGAGTTCAACTGCAAGAACTGGTGGAGTCAGGGTTCGTTCGCCCCAGTTCGTCACCCTAGGGAGCCCCTGTATTGTTCGTGAAGAAGGATGAAACCCTGCGTTTGTGCAGACTATCGGGAACTCAATCGGCTGACGGTGCGAAACACTTATCCGCTACCTCGGATCGACGAGTTGTTCGATCAACTAGTGGGAGCGCATTGGTTTTCTAAGCTGGATTTGCGCTCAGGGTATTATCAGTTGAGAATACAAGAAGCTGACATCCAGAAAACGGCCTTTAGTTCAAGATATGGATTGTACGAGTTCACTTTAATGTCGTTTGGGCTCACAAATGCCCATTCGGCCTTCATGAGCCTGATGAACAAGGTGTTTGAACCTTAATTGGATGTCTTCGTCATTGTTTTCATCGACGACATCTTAGTCTATTCAAAGACGGAGGAGGAGCATGCTGAGCACTTGACCTTGGTATTGAAGAAATTAAAAGAGCACGTCTTGTTCGCCAAGTTCAGCAAGTGCGAATTCTGGCTTAAAGAGGCTGCTTTCTTGGGGCATGTGATCAGTGGAGCAGGACTAGCGGTGGATCCGACCAAGGTGCGTGCCGTGAAGGAGTGGTCGCCCTTGAAGTCGGCGGCCGATGTGAGGAGTTTCCTTGGACTTGTCGGGTACTACCGCAAGTTCGTAAAAGGATTTTCAAAGATTGTTCTTCCTCTTACTTCATTGACGAAGAAAGGTGTGACATTTGAGTGGACACCCCAATGTGAAGCGGCGTTCCAGGAGCTGAAGGACAGACTTACCTCCGCCCTCATCCTTGCACTTCCGTTTGGGAAGGAAGGATTTCAAGTTTACACTGACGCATCATATCAAGGGATGGGAGCGGTGTTGATGCAGCATGGACACGTGATCGCTTATGCTTCAAGACAACTGAAGAAACATGAAATCAATTACCCTGTTCACGATTTGGAGATTGGAGCAGTGGTGTTTGTCTTGAAGGTTTGGAGGCACTGTCTATACGGCGTCCACTGCGAGATTTTCTCAGACCATAAAAACTTGAAGTACGTTCACACTCAGAAAGAGTTGAACTTGAGACAACGGCGGTGGTTAGAATTTCTATGCGACTATGAGTTCACCATGAACTACCACCCCGGTAAGGCGAACTCGATGGCCGACGCATTGAGTAGGAAGGTACCAGGCTCTAGCCCAGAGGCTCGATTGATGAGTATGGAGTTGGCTCGGATAATTGAGGAGATGGATATTACTTTGGTGTTTAAGGCTCCTTCGGCAGAGTATACGGAGTACTTGGCAAGCATAAGCATAGTTTGTGATATCCGGGACCGAATTAGAGTGGAGCAAGGAGTGGATGCGGCCCTGGCCCCGGCAATCAAGTCAATCGAAGATGGACTACGGATGAGTATACGCTAAAAGACGACCTCGTTTATTTTCGTGGTCGGCTATACATTCCCAAGGGCGGTAGAATCCAGGAGGATATCTTGAGAGAAGCACATTACTCTCAGTATTCGGTGCACCCGGGTATTGCCAAGATGTACGTCGGCTTGCGGAAGACCAAGTGTTGGTCGGGGATGAAGAAGGATGTCCGATATTTTGTTACACACTGTGAAGCTTGTCAAAGAGTGAAGGCAAAATGCAAGAGCCCCGGCGGTTTGTTACAATCATTGCCCATCCCCGAATGGAAGTTCGAGGATATCTCCATGGACTTCGTCCATGGGTTACCTCGCTCACGCTCCGGGAATGATTCAGTGTGGGTGATAGTTGATCGCCTGACGAAAGTAGCCCGGTTTATCCCAATGAAGAAAGAAGCTCATGTGGATGTCTTAGTACACCTCTTTGTGGAGCAATTCGTACGGTATCATGGCGTGCCTAAGACGATCGTGTCTGATCGTGATGGTCGGTTTACCTCCAATGAGTGGAAAGCGGTACAGGCGTATCTGGGCTCGCGCCTTACCTTCAGCACCGCGTTTCATCCTCAGACGGACGGGCAATCTGAAAGGACCATCCGAACATTGGAAGATTTGTTGAGATTATGTGTGTTGGATAGAGGAGAGCCGTGGGAAAGACTCTTACCGTTGGTACAATTCTCCTACAACAACAGCCACCAAGCTAGTATCGGCATGGCTTCTCATGAAGCTCTTTATGAAAGGAGGTGTAGAACCCTTTTGTCTTGGGTGCAAGATGAAGACCCGAAGGCTTTGGGCGTTGAATATATTGATGATACCGATGCGGCGGTTAGACTGATACGGGATCGCATGTTGGAGGCTCAAAGTCGGCAGGCGAAGTATTATAATGCAAAGCACCGGATGGTGGAATTTCAAGTTGGTGATAAGGTGTTCCAGAAAATTCGACCGATGCATGGAGTGTCACGTGTGCGTGGTGTGAAAAAGCTCAGCCCAAGGTATGTTGGGTCTTATACTATATTGGAAAGGATTGGCCCGCTGGCCTATCGGTTGGAGTTACCGCCCGAGCTAGAGAACCTCCACGACGTGTTCCATGTGTCGTCGCTTCGGAAGGCGCTGTTGCGGCCCGATCAATACATCCCCACAACTGATGGTGTTGTGGCGTCTGATAGGTCTGTGCGACTAGAGCCGGTGCGGATCGTAGATAGCGAGACAAGAAAGTTACGCCGCAAAAGTGTTCCCTTGGTGAAAGTGTTATGGTCCAATCATGGCAAGGAGGAATATACATGGGAGCCGATGGATGTGATGCAAAAACACTATCCGGAGTTATTTGCTCAAGGTAGTCTATTTAAAAGCATATTATATTCCTGTTATGTTTTTCTCTCCATAGCCTAAGCCTGATTTCGGGCACGAAATCTTTTATTTTGTTTATAGGATTTGTAACGTCCCGAATCGCACTAGGCCCCTTGTGCGTGTTTTTGAGCCAGGAGAGCTGACTTGGGCTCAGGGGAGTGCTGACAACTGGGAAGCATGTAGCAGCCAAAAAGTCTGGGATTGGCAAATTTTTGGGGTGACACGGCCTGGGACACGGGCGTGTCCCAGGGCGTGTCCTGCTCGAGTGCGTAGCAGTCGCGAGATCGACGAAAATGGGTTCGATGAAGTGTTCGGGGGAGACACGCCCCGTGTCACGGGTGTGTCACGGGCGTGTCACGGGCGTGTCCCATCCGACACGGGCGTGTCCCATCCGACACGGGCGTGTCGGAGAGCGGGTGTTCCCTCTGGTCGATGACCAGCGCTCGACGATCGTCGAGTGTCAAGTATGTGGCACACGGCCTGTGACACGGGCGTGTCACAGGGCGTGTCCCGCTCATCCTCGAGTAGTTCTCGTGTAAGTCGAAATATACTCGAGTAGGTGGAAAAGTACTCGAGTAAGAGGGGGTGACACGGGCGTGTCATCCCTGTGACACGGGTGTGTCCTATCCGGGTACTCGAGTAGTTGGTTTTCTCTCGAGTAAGTCCTCTCGAGTAAGTCTCGAGAGGGTTACACGCCCCATGTCACGGGCGTGACTGGGCTGTCACGGGCGTGTCCAATCCGTGTACTCGAGTAGTTGGATTTCTCTCGAGTAAGTCCTCTCGAGTAAGTCTCGAGTGGGTTACACGCCCCCTGTCACGGGCGTGACTGGGCCGACACGGGCGTGTCCCACCCGTGTGTCGTGTCGAGTATTGAACCGACGCATAAAAACCGTCGTAACGCTTCGCCTAAGCAGGACACGGGTAAGGACACGGGCGTGTCCCTACCCGTGTCACTTTTATGTAAAAAGGGAAATGATAACCCTAGCCGTTTTCACTCCTCATTCCAGCCGTTTTCCTGAGAGGAACTCCTGTTGAGAGAAGGAAGTTGCTGGATCTAGTTCTAGAGGAGAAGATCCGTCGTCGCCGTGGAAAAGAAGATGCCGCCGAGAAGAGTCACGAGATCCATGGCCGGAAATGGTGGAAACGCCGGAAGTGAGGTAAGTTTCCTACCCTCTCCCTTGGTGCTAGATCTTTAGTTATTTTCTTAGGAGAGATATCGACTCAAAAGAGTTTTGATGGAGAGGAGTTTTCTAGGGACGGTCATGCTAGGACATGTGTTCTAGGTTTTAGATCTCTTCAACCTCCCCTTTCTTCTATGTGATGATGGGTGGATGGTTTCGTGAAGAATCATGGCCCCTTTGAGGGTGAATAAGGGAGGAGGAATTTCTGGAGTGATTTTGGAAGATCGACTTGGAGAGGAAGATGAATCGATGTCGTTCATTCATCTTTACGAAGCGTGCAGAATCTGTATTCTGCGCGCAGCGATCTTCTTGGCCATTTTCAAGTAGGATATGGCCAGATCTGGGCTTTCGGCTAAACACGAAAGTTGAAGCCCTTGAAAATACCTTTTCAACGAGTGGTTGCGCGTCTTCATGTGAAGTCTGTAGCCACGGAAAAGTCTGAACGAACATGACGTCCGATAAATCCTGCATGCAGAAATTGTGTTCTGTACGCAACGGACTTCAAGGCTGATTTCAAATAGGTAACACTCAAATCTGGGTTGTGGGCTGAATATGAAAGTTGTAACCCATGGAAAGACCTTTCCATCGAGGGGTTACACGTCTTCACCGGATCCCTATAGCTTCGGGAATCTCCGGTTAAATTTGCTGTCCAGATTTATTCTGCACTTAAATTCTGGGGTTTATATAATATGAATTTGAATTCGGTGGAATCGATGTTGCTAATTAACTCTATATTTTGATGAACTATTTTATGCTGACCACCGTAATGCTATGAATGATAAATCTTATTAATCGGATTTCATATAACTGAATTGTGAAGCAAGCTTACTTAAATGAAATGACTCGATACAAATTGGTAGATTATCATTTATGCACATCATGCTTGTGATATGTTGAAATCATTTGGAATGACAAATATAAGGATAAGTCATGGTCATGAGTATGTATGATGGTTAGAATGAAATGTAGTGGTCCAATACTTAGAGCGTAGTCTCCCTACAGGTAGTATTGTGAATGGATGTAAGTGCGGTGTTGACCGTCACTAGTTGGTTTGTGTTGAGATGTGGTATAGATGGATGGTTGGGTTGTGCCCTCGTGCTTACTTCTGAGTCCCCTTTCATGCCACGGTGTTGTGGAATTTGCATGTGGTGTGAGTCGACACGCGGTGTCGTAATCCTGGGTTAAGGATAGTGTGACAGGTCTACGGGCTCGCCGATCGTCACACCGACGGGAGTTGACGATTAGACTTTGGGCGGTTGGGTTGTGTCATCGGTGTTCACGTCTCGAGGCCCCTTCCGTGCCAAGTGAACGGTTGGGCTGTGTCCTCGTGGCTTCTTCCGAGGCCCCTTCCGGGTCACACCAGGCCAGTTCGTGTTGTGTTCTCGGTGCACATCTACTCGAGACCCCGCTGGGCCATAGTACGCATGGGCTCCGCTGTTGTGTTCTTAGCGTTGAGGCGTACGGAGGCCTAGGTGAAGTAATGTGGATACCTGCCTAGTAGTAGAGATGCCCGCTCTACTGTCACCGCCTGGCCACGACGGCTGATGTCTGAGAGGTTAGCTACCTGCTCGAATAGTGGGAACTATAGTCTGTGTCAACATAGCAATTGCACGTGTAAGACCATGGATGAGTCATTGCATAGCATACATACCATTACATAGCATTGCACAAACAAGACCCTCATCGTATAAGTTTGTATGGGCACTCTTATACGATGAGTTACTTTTATGTAACATGATCCTTAACTTATAAGTTTGTATGGACATTCTTATAAGTTAAGTTACTTTCCTGCTGTAGTTACTTGTACTTGTTGATTTACTAATATTGTTATTCAAGTAGAACTGCTAGTTTATAATGTTGTTAATCATGTACTATTTCCACCCGCTTGTACCTGCTTTACTACTTGTATTATACTTGTACCCTTGTTCCTTTCTTCGCCTGGTGCGGAGGAGTCGTCGGGGGAGCGGATGTGAAGCCACTTAGTCTTTCGACTAACGGTTGCTACGTCTTCCTTTTTAGGAGATCACCCCGCAGGTAGAGCAGCCGCAGACTTTGCAGCAGGACAGCCAGGCCAGGACGACAGGGCCTGATATGACGGTGTCGTCGCTACCGTCGGTTACGGATGTGAATGTTGTGAGATTCTGTTGTAGCCCGTTTGGGCAAATTTTATAGTCGTACTCTGATATTGTAGAAGCGTGTTTTAGCTTCTCTTATTTGATGTATTTGGACTCATATGCTTCGTGTGGATTTGACTTCTTCTTGTTTATATTATGGTTGGGTTGGCACGTATATATTGATATTGGTTGTAGCCGGCGGAATAGGCGTCTTGTAGTACAGGTTAGATGTGCGCTAATGCTACCGCAAGGCAGATGTTTCGGGCATAAGACCCCCCCTTCGTGCCGTGTTTTGGGATCCGGGAGGGGGGTCTTACAACTGATCCCGCCACAGATTGAGTTTCAAGCCTTCGGCTCTCCCAAGGGTCGCGGCCACGTGGCAAGACCGTCAGGGCTCGCGGCCACCCTACCTGATGTCTTTGGTGATGAGGACGCGTGAATCGAAGGTCCGCCACATCCGGCAAGAGGTATATTCATGCAAAGTATGTTGATATTATCTGCAAAAGGAGACTAATTTTCTCTTACCTGCAGTGTCTCCTCGCAAAGAGGAGGTACTGGCGTCGATCTTGTGCACCATGCAGGATACCTTGGCACAGATCAGAGCATGAGTGGCCGAGTTGGAGATGGAGTTCGCCAAATTAAAGACGGTGCTTGGTCGCTCCTGCGGATAGCCGAGGTCGCACGGCCTTTCTTTATTTCCCTCTTGTGAAATGTAATTGCAACAGTAATAATAATAATTCTTAACATATTTGGTTTCCTCGCCACCCATTCCATTATCGATATTGCCCACAGCCTACCGTCAGATGGTATCTGTCCGCGCGGTTGAGAGCTCGTTGAACGATTGAGCGTGCGCAATCACTCGCGAAAGGGCGCCTTTTGGCGCCGCTTCTATCTTTGTGTTGACGATATAAATAGGAGACTCCACCGTTCTTTGTTTACTATAAAAAACGTTAATACCCTCTTAAGGAATGGCGCGAGTTCCTCCCCCGCCTAAATCTCGGTGTATGGTTACGCTCCTTAGCGACAAACTGTCGCGCTCGACACTTAACCGCGTGGACTTGGCAGTTTTTTGTCGAAGCATCCACGGGGCGACACATTATCCGTGCGGCCTCCGAATAAAGAGGAGAGGGTGAATTCGGTGTACAATGGCGAACTCGCCGTCCCCCTCGATCACTTCGGGGAAGGCTGGACTCTTCCCGTTTTCCCAAAGGTCACGGAGATCCTAGGCTTTTTTGGGATCTTGCCTGCGCAATTATCGCCTAACTCTGTGGCGACCATCATGTCTTTTGTGGCATACCTGAGGTTAGAGAGGATAACCATTTATTTGGAAGTATTCCGCTTTCTCCTTCAAATGGAGGTCTTGTAGTGTGGTCAGTTGCAACTTCGGTCGGACAAGATGCGAATCGTGAATGTGGTGGGCGCTCCCATCGACTGGCGAACTCGGTTCGCATTCTTCAAAGGTGATCTGGGTGGCATCAACACCCATCTTGCCCTTCACGCGGAAGAGGTCTTCCATCCCACAGCTTTGTCCGCGGTTGGCTAGCGGATGTTTCGCTATTTGGAGAGGGCGTACTTGGACATGTGGTTTTATGTTCACTGGGTAAAGGAAGTTGTGGACGCCTCTGCGGAAGAGCGTAGGTCTTTTCAAAAGGTTTATAAGTATTTTTGCTTACGTGCTCTGAGGCTCTCTTGCGATCTGCAGTTATCTTGATGGTGTCGGGCTCCAGAGCGCGAACCCCGTCCATGGGCAAGAAGTCGGTTACCGAAGAACAACATGTTCGGCCAACAACGGGCGTTAGTGCGTCCGCCGTCCCGCCTAAAAGGCAGAGTCCGCACCTTGAGTCGATCGTGCCGCTGATCATCAGGGGTCCTGAATCCGTGAAGATCCCCACCAACCTGCCCTTCTAGAGAGAGACCGCGCGGGTTCATCACCATGCATTGACCGTTGCGAAGGCGATCTGTGGTTCGGCTGATCTAGGGGAGATAGAGGCGATCCCTGTGGCGGACTTGTCCATAAGAGCCGTCGCGGAGAACTTGCAGGCTCACTCCTATAATAGTACGGCACGGAGTCTCCTTGACGATGCGCTGGCCGCGAATGTCTGTCTGCGAGAAAGATTGGAGGTAAGACCCAAACATATCCACAACCTTTTGGCTCTCACATGTGCGGAGAAATAACGCTTTTGCGGTCTCTTGTCATTTGCACGAAAAAGAGGGTGGCAGACGAGATAGTGCTTTACCGGGAGCAGGCCCGAGCTTCCAAACGCGGGACGGAGATGGCGATCCGCCTCTTGAAGGATAACGACATGTTGAAACCTGTGTTCGCAAGTGTTGATTGCAGGACTCTTTTCACGAGCCACCTAGAAGCGGCACCCTCGAGCTTGGAGGAGGGCACAACATGATGTTAATCGCGCCCATTGTTTCAAAGTTTTTCCATTTGCAAATTCCTCGTATGCTATTTCCCTGTCTCTGAATGTTATAAGTTTATTAACTATGCAAAAGAACTTACTTGATTCTGGTTGTTACTTTGATTCCATTCGCAGTATGTTGTGCCTCAAGTCGAATGTCCGCTTATTAGATAGGATGAAATCTCAGGTGACCTCATACTGAGTGTCCGCCTATTTAGAAAGGACAAAAATCCAGGAGACCTCATATCGAGTATCCGCTTATTTAGATAGGACGAAAACCTAGGCGACCTCATACAGAGTGTCCGCCTATTTAGATAGGACGAAATCCCAGACGACCTCATACCGAGTGTCCGCCTGAATCGCTATTATGAACGGTTATTTGAAGTGTTGTGAATTGTCGAGCAAACGAATCTTGGCGAAGTGATGCGAATCGTCGAGCAAGCACTTGCCAGACAGATCTTGGCGAAGCGCCGCGACTCGTTGGCCTAACGCTTGCCTTAGGAAAAACAAAAAGTGATTACTTATGCTCCCTTGGAGGAGTTGTCCGCTACTCCATGGGGTCCGCTTGTCGGAGGTTAAGGATTCCAACCGGGCCCAAGGCATCTGCAGAGCTCTCGTCCGCGCGCAACGTTGAATAATGTTGGTGGGGAATAAGAGCTTGTTGCTCGGAGCTTGTTCTCGGAAAGAAGGCAATAATACTGACAACTCCTCGATCAATGCGCAGCTGGTCAACACATTCGGACCAGCCATATATGTCGCTCGAGAGTATCTCATGAGAGTAATCATTGTGGTCTTATGGTGAGGGAAATGACGCATACTGGCCGGAGGGTCGGAGGCCTGAGGACCCAGGTTCAACGACGTTTGAATACATCCGAAGGGGTCCCAGCAGGCACCGATAACCACATATGAGTGTTAATCCTGGATCTGTTCTAGTTTACTTTGAATGCCAAATACACATTGCCTGAAACCTTTCTAAAGAGAAGTTGTTGGATCTTTAGTTAAGAAAAACATGCAAAGCTCTTAGATTAGTGGTGATAATTGGGAGTAGAGAGAGATCACAACCGCAGATGTCGGGTGATTTATACTTGTTAGACGAGCGGGTTGCCCTGGTCATCGCTCTCCACTGGGAGCGGGATGTACTCTTATAATGTGGTAGCAAACCAAGCCTCTTTGACTGGCATCGGGACATACTCTTCCACCAGAAACGTAGATTGTGTACCTTTAAGAGAAAGTGGGAAATATTCTTCCACTGTGCCTGGGGATTGGGTCCCTCCAACTCGGGGTGGCACGTACTCTTCTGCTGAATTAACAGATCGGATATAACATTCTCGGGCCGTCTTTGGATCACTCCTGATCCTGAACTATTTTCCTCCCAGTGGAAACTTCGGAACCTGGTGGTAGGTTGAGGCGATAGCTTGGAAGTCATCCAGGAGAGGCCTTCCAAAAATCGCATTGTAACTTCTAGGGGCGTCGATAACCAGGAAGGTCTCCTGCCTAGCTATTCCACATAGGATGACTGTCAGGTCCATGCTTCCTTCAACTTCCTTCCTTTCACAGGCCTTCAAGGGCTCGTCCTTCTTCAATACCTCATAAGAAGGTTTGAACAGGACATTGACGGAGCTTCCTGTGTCTACCAGGATTCTGGCGACCGCATAGTCTCCCAAGACGACCTTGATGACGACAGCATCATGGAAATGGTTGACAAACTGAGGCAAATCTTATTCTTTAAACGTCACTGCCCCACGAGGAGGCGAAGCCAACAATGCCGAGGCTACTTCACTCCATGCAGGCGCCTCATGTTTCCTTTACGAGAGGATTCCACCCCAGCCCCGTCGTGGATGTAATTGATGTTTCCCAGCGAGCCGACTCCTACTTCCACACACTCTCCTTCCATACTTCCTTGCTCAACGAGGTTGCACCTTGGGGCACTTGGCCCTTCTCCCATTTTCTCCTTCCCTTTTCGCGACAGGAGGACTTCTTCGACTTTCTCCGACTGTCTTTCTGCCAACAGATACTCCAACTTTCCTTCCTTCAGCAGCCTCCCCACCAGGCTACGAAGAAACCAGCAATTCTCTATATCATGCCCCACGTCACGGTGGAACTTACATTAGAGGTTTGGGTTCCTACTCTCGAGTCCTCCTTTCATGGGCCTCGGAGGTCGGAAGTCGTGTTGTTGAAGGATCTTCAGAACTTCTTCCATCAGTACCCCGATATCAGTATACTCCTGCATGTCACTTTCTCATTGCTCTGGAGAGGCTCCAAACAATAATGGTGGCTGACCATCTTTTCCTCGCTGCGGTTGAAAGCATCATGTCCTTATTTGCTGGAAAGCTCGAGAACCTTGGTGACGAGAATCACGCCCCTTCGATTTGGATATTCTTGGTGGATAAAGATATTCTTCTGTGGGGGTACTGAGGGGCGATTGGAAGAGCTGTGTGGACATTTCCCTCCTAGCTCTGATAGACTTGCAACGAAATCTTTGTTGTTGAACTCACCCTCGATGAATTGGTTTGCCCTCTCTATAAGCTCTGCGTAAGTCCTGGATTTCTCCTCGCTGATCATAAATTTAAACAACCCGGGTCGGAATCCGTTGGTAAAAGCGACTCGATCGACCTGGGGGTCTACGTCCGGTACTTCCACGATCAAGCTCTGGAACTAATCCACATATTGTCCCATTGTCTCCTTTGACCTTTGTTGAATTTGAAAAAGTGCGTCGACATCCACCCTGCGTCACTTCGAGGTGGAAAATCATTGCAGGAAGCCTGCCCTTAGTTCTCGGAAGGTCACTGAGCCAAGGGGAAGGATGTGGAACCACTCTTACCTTTCCATCGAAGGATGTGGAAAGGAGCTTGCAGCGTAGGGCCTCAGAAAGGGGTTGCAAGGACACGGTGGCGTCGAAGCCCTGAAGGTGAGAGGTCGGGTCTTCCTTTCCTGTGAATTGGGGAAGACGGGGCTCTCGGAAGCCATTAGGAGTCTCCCCAACGATCCCAGGGACAAACGGAGAGAAGACCTCCGCCCCTTCGACCGGTGTCTGATCCTCAAAATCCAAAATTCTTCCAGGTCGGGCGGCCTCTTGAAAGAGTCGGTGGAGGAGACGGGCAGCGTCCTCCTGGACTGGGGGAGGATTTGCAGGAGTCACAGACTCTCTCGGGTGCTCGGCGGCCTGTCCTCCACGGTGGTTGGTTACCAACTCATTGACCAAACCGAAAAGCCGGTCGAATTCGGTGAGACTGACGGGCTTCTCGCAGTCCGGGGTCTGTCTGCCAGTCATGAGAGTGGATTCGTCGGCTAGTTGACATCTGAAGTTTGTCGGGCGAGCACTACCGCTATTGACAGCAAAGGGCAATTTCTCCAATCTCTTGGTCCACGCTCACCGCACTAAATTCTGTTGTAGCCAAAAATGTCACCAACACTCTACATGTTATCCCTACGTAGGGTGGTCGGCAGAGTAAAGTGTGGTTCACAAGCGACTGGTTAATGACCCAGCGGATGGTAAGAGCGGGTGAAAGGGCTGAGAAAAGGAAGTGCTGCTGGCAACGGCGAACAGAAGATTTGACCCGCCGCGGCGAATGCCTTTCTTGGGACGAGCCTCTTGATTAATTGAAAACGAGGATTACAAGAGTGTTTGGGCGAACACAAAGGGAAATGAGAAAGATTGACCAGACTTAGTGTCCACACCAGCGACTAGGCTAGTTCTGGGCTAAGTTCGTGTGTCCCCTCCAAGCACCCCTGGTCCCCCTTTTATACTATAGGGTAGGCTGCGTGGGCGGTTCATGAACCGACTGGCATTTAATGCCTTAATAATCATGACATTAAATGCGCAGCCGCCCGAGGTACATGAAGAGTCGAGCGGCAGGGACTAAAAAAAGGAGATACAGCGCGAAACCGCACAGCGCTGCAGAGCTGAACCAAAAAAGGAGTCTGCACGGCCTTGGCCATAATGTACGTGTGTACTCCAGGCTAGAGCTTCTGTACTGTATTCTGAGAAACCACTTTAAGGTCGCCCGCCGACTGTCCGCGATGAATACTGCCACAATCTCGGGGGGTGTCCGCTAATACTCCAGAGTGTTCGCCGAGAGATCAGCGAACACCGAGAATGGTTGCTTGGCGAGTAGTCCTAACTTCTTCTGGATGCTCTCCTCCATTGTCTTAGGACTTAGGTTAACACTTACAACTCATACAAGAGTGAGACCGATCAACAAAAACATGACCAAGAAAATCATGACTGATGAAAGAAGCTAGATGCTAACCACTGGGATGACTGAGACGATGATGCTACTGAGAGAAGTCCATCAAATGAAGACATAACGTAAAAGCCACCGGTGGTGATAGAATAGATGGAAGAAGGAGGCGATCAAGGACATACACCTTGCTACAGCGACGGTAAGCTTCAAGGAGTGTCCCTGTCAGACGATCCTACACATGGCACGCAAAATCATCAAAAATAACAAGACAACCATGAGATATGAGTCGGTTGGCGGATATAAGGTTCATGGATAACTTGGGTATATAGGCAACATCAAGAACATGGAAAAGATTGGTATGAAGGAGGCCACCGCTGATGGGGAGAATACGGCCATCGGTTACCGTGACGCTAAGGTCAGAAGAGACGGGCTAACAGGACAAGAGGTGGGTGGCATCGTAGGTCATGTGAAAAGAGGCTCCAAAGTCAAGCAACCAGTCGGAAGGAGAGATACTTGCAGGGGTGGAGGCAGCCGGTTGAGAGTCAAAGGCGGCAGAAGCATCCGGTGAGAGCACAGAGGCAGAGGAGCAAGGCAGAGAACTGTGAGAGAGTTGTTAGGCAATCTGTTGGGCAAGCTCAGAAATAGAGTGACTGTGCCAGAACAGAAAACTGAGCTGAAGATGCACTATGGGCACGCTGCTGACCAGACTATTGAGCCCTCTGAAACTTGTGACACTCAGATTTGACATGACCAAGGCACTGATGGTAGTGGCACCGGACAAGCGGGCGACGAGGAGCGTTGGACTGTGCAGCAGAGGGCGACGGTGGAGGAAGACGAGAAACAGGGTGCACCGGAGCACTATAACCAAACGATGGTAGCAGTGGAGCACTCACAAGAGAAGATTGTGGTAGAAGTTGGAGAGTTTCCAAAACAACATGAAGCATCACACCTAGAGGAGTAGCAGTGTCTAAGGAGTGGAGACGATTCTCCTTAGCAATCACCTAGGCCACGGTATTGCTGAGAGACGACGGAGGATTCCGGTGCAGAAGTTGTGCTCGAACAGGCTCGAACTCAGGGCGTAGGCACATAAAAAACTCATATATATGATGAAAGTCACAATCTCGGGATGTAGCAACACACTGAGTGCAAGTAACGCATGGGGAAGGTGTCATCTCATCACACTGACGCCAGAGGTCTAGGAGCTCAGCAAAGAAAGCTTGTACAGACCGATCATGTTGGTAGCAGACACCAAGGGTCTGAAATAGGGAGTAGAGCAAAGTCTGGCTAGATGACAGGTAGAGGCGATACAAGTGATCCCACATCGCAATGGTCGTAGGTAACTCGTAAACGGTCATGCGAATGGGGAGCTCGCAGGACTGACAGATGACGCCTATCGTGTGAGAGTTATTAGAGCGCCATCTCGCCCATTCGAAGTGTTGGGAGGAAGTGGTCGGGCTGACAGTGGAAGAGAGGGAGTCTGCAGGACTGGCAGCCGGTGGGGTATCCGTAGAATTGGCAGTCGGTGGGGGCAGAGCAGACTCTGTGCCGTCGATATGGCCCCATAGAACGAGACCACGGAGGATCACGCCGACGGTAGTGGACCATGCCTTGTTGTTTTGCCCGTTTAGGATGACATCAGCCTTCTGAAGGAAGGCATATAAGAAGTGAGACGATGTCATCGAACCACTGGAGGACGAAGGTGGTCGCCTTGGGCAAAAGTGAGCTCGATAAATGACGGAGGAGACCGACAAAGTTCGGCGGGCTGCATGAGGCAGTAGAGATCGATGGGTATCGGGATGGGTATCGGGCTGCAAAGGGCAGTGGAGGCGAGCTTCGGGCTGCAGAAGGCAACAGAGATCGGCAGGATGCGGATGGGACGGAGTAAGACGGGGATGCGGAAACAACCGAAGGAGGCGCGAGATCTTCCGTTGTTCGACAGAAATGGGGTGAAGTCGTCGAAGCCTACTCGCATGACGCAGAGAGATCGGCGAACGGCGGATGCTAGCAAGACTTGCGATCAACGAGCGGGAAGGAGATGAGTGCAAACAAAATCAGCAGGTTGCGGATACTAGTGGGAGCGGGACCTGTGCTTGTTACGCAGACCGGCGTAGACGAGATTGGAGAGCGCAAAAACGACGAGTGCGGCGTCGAAGAACTAGACGAGTGAAGGCATTTGGAACCCTAGCTCTTCGATACATGTTCGGAAAAGATCAAATGTGTTATTCATATTAACAATAATGTTATACATACATGTACAAGAGAGGGTGCTCACATCACCCAAAGTGAGCCTAAGCTATCTATCTATACCAATGTTGTAGATGTCGTCCAACATGTCCGACATGTTGGACGACATAAATTTTTTGGCAGAAAATGCAACGACATCGATATTTTAAGTAAAAATATCGTTTTTGAAAATGTCTCTGATATATCGATCTTCAGGATCCGATATATCGGTCTTCTAGCCCCGATATATCGGTCTTACCCAATATATTGGATGACGGGCAATATCTCGAAGACGATATATAAGGAGTGCTAAAAATATTTCTTTTCATTTTTAAACGTCGAAGCGGTAATATTTTGTTTTCTGCAACATTTTGTGCATCTCTCTGAGCTAAAATTGACTTTCTTTCTCGTTTCACTTTCATTTAATGCTCTTTATGTTGTTTACCTTCTTTTTGTGTAATTTATAAACATACAGTATGTTTATATATGTTTATTATATAATTTATAAACATACATTATGTGTATATATGTTTATTATGTAATTTATAAAAATAAATTATATAAGTAACTGCGCATATGTACAAAAAATGTTTATATATATTAATAAATTTATTTAAATATTAAAATCCGACATTGTAAAATATCTCTGATATATCCTCGCAATCCGACATACGATATTTTAAACCCAAACGACATGAACCCGACATCTGACATCTACAACCTTGATCTCTATCATATAGAATGTAGACTATATCTAACTGGTCAAAGAGAGTTTAGTTCAAATACATTAATGAGAAAAAATAAACGTTGATTAGATAAATCATAATGGCAGGAAAACATAAGAAAGAGAGAAAAAGAGAAATGAAAGTTTACAGCAAGAAATTAGAAATTAAAGAATTGTGGAGATTAAGAATTTCTTTAAATAAAAGATATTCTCTAGAAAAAGATCAAGAATCTAAACAAGTAAATATCATTCGCAAAAAATGAAGTAATAACAAGATGAAACCATCACAATCATAAGAGCAAAGATGAAAATAAATGAATCCAAACAGAAAATGCTCAAACATAAAACTTCTGAGTAGTTTCCATGACTGGCCCACTTGCTTCATTTGCTTTTAAGAGCCCTTGAATTACACATCACTTTACATCGCTTCTGACGCATATGCATATGGGAAAAAATTAACAAAATTGACAATCAACTTCATCAATAGCCTTATCCTTTTGGGTTGGCTTTATAATTTTTTTTACTCAATTCATCGATGTTGACGGGCTATGTCGTGCTATAACACTATTTTAATTGGTATATGCATAAACAGTTGAATGAAAATTTATTTCTCAAAATACTGACCTTAATCCATTTCAAAAGGGTTCATCTGCGGAATAAGAGGGCAAGAAAAAGCTACACTGAAGAATGTGAAGTTTTTGTGCAAGGTCTATCTAGATGAGGTATATCCCACCAAACACTCATAACTCATATGGTTATGCAATAATTTGAAAGATAAATTATTATTCCAGAAAATTAAAATATTACATGGGAACTCACCTCTTTATATAGAGTCGAGGAAGATGGAGAATCTTAATTTAAAGATGTGAGACTAAAGACAAGGAGAAAAATTAGCAATGGACTTCATTTTAGGCCTTTTACAAATGAGCTTTAACACTCGCTCAAGTTCTAGCATATATATCAATATTCCCAACTTGGTACATATATTAGAAAAAAATGATGAAATAGATTGGTGAAAATATCAGTCAGCTCCTTATCTGATATTACAAACAGGGTGCTTATTTGTTTGTTGATAACTCCGGCTTCATTTGGCGCGGCGTTTGGAGGCCGTGTTTGCGGCAAACGCCGCCGCAAGGCGGAAAACCAAATGTCTGATGGCGGCGTTTGTTGCGTCTCCACCCGTCGCGCCTTGAGTAATGGAGCGAATAACGGCGTTTCGAACGGCGGCCTCCCCCCTCTGGTTCGAGCAGCGGCCCGGCTCCTCCCGCCCCCGTCTCCACCCGTCGTGCCAAATGAAGCCTTCATCTATGATGAAGTGGCAATCTCCTGTGTTTTGTCTTTCATGAAACACAAGATTTTTAAATATGTAGATGACAATTTAATTATCTCAAAGAATAGTTATAAGTTTCACCAAATTTTTCAAAACTATCTTCAATCATTTCAACTCACAAGCCGCCTGAGTCATACTCTTGTATTTAGCTTATGCACTTAACCTAGACAACGTCGTTTGTTTCTTACTTCTCCAAGCGATAAGGTTTTCTCGAGATAGGTGCAGCATCCAGAAGTCAATCTTTGGTATCTCTTATCACCTGCATAGCTTGCATCTGAATGCGCTTTAATATGAAGTGATTGTTTATTTTAAACAAGTCCTTGGCCAGAAGATCCTTTGATATATTCTAATACCCTTAACATTGCTTTAACATGATACTCTCTGAGAGCTTGCATAAACTGACTGACATTTCAACCTATGAAAGAGATATCAGGTTCGGTCACGGTGTATGAGCCTCGGATCTAATTCCTATTATCCTTGTATTATTTACTTATGTCGCATTTTTAAGTAAATCCACATGTTAGGGCTTATGTCGTTTATTTAAGTTTATGCTCTTTTGTAAATCTATTTAAATCCCCTATGAGCTAGTGGAATGAAATGCGAGAAGTTTAGTCGACTCCTTTCCCTTGAAGAAATTGTGGTAGCTCTCTCTCATCCCAAGCACACCCTATATAAACAGTTGCGGTTCTAGATCCAGAATATCTCCCGCCTTCATCAACAACGCCTCCACCAAATAACAACTTGGTATCAGAGCTTTCAGTCCTCCTCGTCTTTTCGCATTCAACCGACTGAGTTCCATCCAACAACCACTGTTATGAATTCCGCTTGTCACTCCTTCATCGTCCAACATTTTTATGTCCTCCACGGTATCCAAAAAAAGAGAAAGGAGACGCAATCTTTGTCACTCTGCAGCAGAAAAACATGCATCCATCTACGATTCCACTGCTACGCTACCTTCGACAGCCCCCATGACTTACACTGAGTAGTACTAACATGAGCCTAAGGTTGAAGATGAAGATATTTTGTAAAACACCGCTCAATAAGATGACCATGTCTCCCACAATGTTAGCAAAGAGGGTGGGTGATTCCCCCACGACCTCCAGTGTAGCCTCCACGGCCATGTTATGCTCCACTAACAGTCGCATGAGTATAATTTTTCGAGAGCGAAAGTACTAATATCGAAGGTCGGCGCAAAAGGTTTGTAACTGCAGATATTTGAGTGGCGATCGCATTAAAAGTGGGAGTTCAGATTACCCAAGATCTGTGTATGTGTCATCTCGGAGGAGTTTGGATGACAAACTGAGCGATCTCACGGATCCCAAAGATGTGATCGGCGGGAGAGGTCACAAGAGTTCACTAGAACTTCTTGTTCTCTTCATAGCACCCCCTAGATGACACTGCAAGCCTACAACCTCTGGTCTCAATTGGGGATCGGTGGGAGAGTTAGCACAGGGAGATCGCAGATGCTGGCAAACATTTGCACAACTGAGATCGGCGGGAGAGTTCGCGCGCAAGAGAGTTCGCCCGCGGGAGAGTTCACGCATAGGAGAGTTCGCGCGCGAGAGATTGCAATCGCTGGCGGGAGATCGGCGAAAGAGTTTGCACGCGGGAGAGTTTGAATGCTGGGACCGCCAGTCGATCCCTTATAAAAAGGAAAAAAAATAGGTGTGTTATTCGCACCTTACTCTACATGCGAGCGTAAATACGGCCTCTTTTACGGGTGGCCACACTTTCCGTCCAATTTTTGAAATGAGCGAGCGAGCGCTCTCTTCCTTCTCCCCTTCAGTGGCGATTCAAATTCCCTAGCTCCCGGAAACCTTTCAGCGGGTCGGAAATCTGTGTCGATGAGTTGTTAGAGGACGCTTTAACAAGAAGTCAAATCTAAAGAATATTTGCAGCTTGAACCTCCAACCTTCTTCCTCCCTCATTTTCGTTCGCTCATCTTCCTCCCTCATGAAATAAAGTATACCCTAAGGAATTTCTGCAGCTCTAACTCCTTCCTTCCTCCCCGTCGAAAGGAAGCTTACCGGAGGAAGTTGTTTTCCAAAAGAAAAAGTTAAGACTGTTTGAACTCGATCAACGTTTCGATTTTTGTCGGTACCTTCTATATTTTTCAACTAACCACAGGTACTCCTTGAAAGTAAACCAATCTAATATCAACAGAAAATCTGCAAGCCGGGAATGCTGAGGAGCCGATTGATTCGGTAAGCTATTGATATCATTCAATTTTTGTTCTATCGAGCATTCTATCGAGTATGTAAGTTATTATAGTTATATGGATTTGATAGATGTTCGTCATTTTTTTTAACTGGCGGCCGTATTTGTTGTCTATCCAACCGGATTTGTAAAATAACGGACGGATTCAAAGTTAAAAACGACCGTATTTGTTTGTTTGCTAAAATTTTGACTACTTAAAGACCCGAATATTTTCTAGCTAAATGAATGTGGTGGTATGTTAGAAATCTATTTGATTGTGACTGACCAACAATTACACCTTTTTTTAATTACAGACAAGAAAGGAGGTTATAGTTTTTCATATTGTTCATTTTGATGAAGAGACATGTGCAATGTACTCTGAGTATGCACGTAATCGTGGTTTCAGCATCCGAAAGCAACATATTTACTATTGGACTCATACAAGAATCATCAAGGGAAAAGAATACTCATGTTTGAAAGCAGGACATAAGATTCGCAAGTCGGCGACTGATGTGCAAAAGAAGCATCACAAACTTGATTCCCGCACTGGGTGTTTGCCAAGCATACACTTCACCATTGATATAGAAGGAAAGAATTGGGAGGTCTCCAAATTTGTTGAAGAGCACAACCATCTACTAGTATTACAGAAAGATGCACAACTTTTGAGATCGCATCGACACATAACTGATGGACAAGTAGCTCTTATCAAGAATATGACGAGAGTAAGAATTAGAAAGGTTGACGCATTCAAATTCTTAGCAGAAGAAGTTGAAGGTGTAAAAAATGTTGGGTTTTCTAAGACAGATGCTTACAACTTTGTACATCGAGAAAAAAGAGTTGTAATTGAAAATGACGACTCGTCACGGTTATTTGAAATATTTAAAGAGAGACGGTTGGAGGACATGTTATCTTTTGATGTGCAGACAGATGAGATGAATAGAATGCGTAGCTTCTTTTGGATTGATGGACATGAAAAACTTGATTATGATTTTTTTGGAGATGTCATCATTTTTTATACAACATATATGTTGAACAAGGATAATTTGGATTGTGGTACTTTCATTGCAGTGAATCACCCACTGGCAGAATGTTTTTGTAGGTGAGGCACTTGTTGCAGAGGTGACGATTGAATCTTTTTGCTGAATTTTCAGACATTTTTAAGTTTTGTTGGCGGAAAACAACCAACCACATTTTTTACGAAACAAGATCAAGCGATGGCAGTAGCTATTGAGAGAGTATTTAGCAGCACTCGACATCGTTTGTGTCAATGACACGTGTCAAAAAAACATTATATAAGGTGCTTGTGAAATGGAATTTAAGGCTCATTGGAGAGAGATGATAAGACGTGGCAACTTGCATGAGAATCGATGGTTTAATGATTTTTATAAGATTAGAATGAAGTGGTCTACTGCAATTAATAAGAAAAATTTAGATTTTGATATGTTATCCACCCAACGAAGTGAATCTGCTAATAATGGATTTGCATGGATGCTCAAAAGTCACAAGTTTACTTGTTGAATGCTTTATTGAAATGGAAAATATTATTTTAGGTTGGCATATGAGTGAACATCAAGAGTACTTCAAATGTAAGCAAGGGAGTATTACACTTAAATTCAAAAACTGTTTTGGTGATGATAATGAGGGGGATTGTTGTGGGTGCAATGGAGGCAATGGTGACGGGGGTCAATAATCTGTTACTTCTTCATCAATATATCCCTGTATCATGGACTCCATTTCTATTTCCTTATTTTTCATGTCTTTCTCTACAATCTCCTCTATTTTCTTCCTCTTCCTTTCTTTTATCTCTTTTTTTTCATTTGATACTTCTTCTCTTTCCTGGTCATCTTCTCCTAACCAAACCTCAGAATTTGCTCTCCAAGATTTTCTTCCTCCTCCTCCTCCCCCGCCTCGTCTTCTTCTTTTTTAATCTCTTCAAAATCTAAAAATTCTACATCTTCAACTCCTAGAAGCTCCTGCTCAAATGGAAGAATTTTCTCGAATGTACGGCAAACCTAATTATCATGTGGATAATGTAATGACATACTAAGATCAAATAATGCAAAAGATATTTTCTGATTTCAAATAATTGCTAAAATAGTTCTTTCTTAAGCACGTTCTCTCAACTTGGACCTTAAAGTAAACATAACTTAATGGTGAGGCTGATCTTAGAAGATAACTATATAGTCGGGGTCTATCTAAGTCATCGACACATTCATGAAGTATTATTACCTCAAAGAACCATACCTACAATAAATAATTATAAATATGGGGTTAAGTTTCAATTGCTATATAAAGCAGAATATAATAAATATGTTCATACTTACCACCAAGACAATAGAACAACCATCCAAATATATTATACTCTCATTATTAGTCTTTGTGGCAACTCTACGACTTAAAGGCTAGAATTGTGAGTGCCGAAATATATGCACTGTCTTTAGCCTATTGTAATTTCAAAAGTCTTCCAAAACTCCAAAATTATGTACATAAGTTGGAATTCTTAATATTTACAGAGGGAAAAAGAACTTGCACAAGATATATTTGACCAAAGTGTCTATCCTCTCTTTCCCAATCTCCTCTAACCACTTGGCATTGGCTAACCGCACAATCTCAAAAACCATATCCTTTTGTTAGAAAGAAGACAATGAACACCTTTTAAAATTGAACTTTATGCCACGGTTCGGTAGTCCCAGCATCATAGCAACTTGATTTACTGTAAATTTTACGTAAATATTACCCTAAAGAAAAACTTGCTTTTGAACCGAGTGACACCTCAGCAAAGTGCTTAAAAGAGGAATGTTTTGCTTGAGGTATGGGAATGAAAACAAAGGAAGTAGACCTGCAACGCAAAGGTTGTTCTTAGACCGCTCATTAATCACATCAAGTAGCAGCTTTGCACGTTCCTTAAACGAGGATATAGTGCACCTGCAATTTAGACTTGGAGTGCGAGTCATCTGCAAAAAAATATTACATCAACATAAAATTTGATTGAATATCAAATTTGTTGAAGTGGGATGCCGTTAAATGGAAAAAATCATTTCATCACATTTGATTACTTCCTAAATAATGAAATAATAATAAAACTAATTAAGGACTGTGTCATTAGCAAAGGAATGAACCTATCTCTCCCCATATAAGTTATTATAATCCAAAATACGACCGTACTTAGCAATTATAAGAAGAGACCTTACAACATTAGTGTTGAAAATAGTTCTCCTAAACCAATTTTTGCAGAAACGGTCATATCCTCGTATAACAAAGGTCAAATCCAAGAAATATGATCATATTTACAGTTAATAAATGAACTAGTGATTAGCAGAATTAAGGAGGCAATTGATTCTTTAAGCTATTTGATTATAGTAAGTTTGTGTCAGATTATTATGAAGTCCTTAAAATTTTTATTCTGAAATATGATCGTATTTAGCAAGCCAAACCAGTGAACTTACAATTGTACGGGAGTTTGTTTAAAGCATTGTTGATCTAACTGAGTTAAGGTCATCTACAACGAAACTCAATGGTTTATAAACAAGGTTAATAGGTAAGAGAACTGTATAAGCAAAGTTTAAATATTGTCCTAAAAGATGGACAATAATCGTATCGTCGTAGAAAAGAAGCCAAAACGAAGCAATACAATCAAACTTATAGTTACTCGCCTCCGATGTGTGTTCTTGTTTCAGTTTAAGCACGGGAGAATCCTTGCTCGACTTGTTCTCAACCTTTCCGCTCGCATAACATTTCTCAACCTCATCAGAGGCATTATTTCCACTCGCCAAGAATTCGGAAATAACGGAAAGGTTTCCGGAAGATAGGGCATTTGAATCGCCATTGAAATAAACAACAAGAAAACCTAAAAGAGTTCGGATATAGCGATGAACATTAATCAAGAAGTAAAGTGCTGTAAAATAAAATTACATTTGCGGAATTGAGTCGATACTCAACCTAGATGCTCCAGAAGATCTGTCAATCACTAAGCGACTAGAGTCCTTAGTGCAGAATAGTGTTCGCACCTCTACAGGAAATCCACACGAATGGGTGAACCCGTAAACTCTTGTCGAACAAGATCTAGGTCGGGAGAAGGCACTCGTCGTCTTCACAGACTGCTAGGTCTGTTGCAGAAGAGGCGACGACGACACTCGCCGGAATCGGTCTTAGCGACGGCGAAGGCGGAACAGTTTCGTCAGCCTTTTAGGTCTCGGGTTTTCGCACAGTGCGGCTCGTGTGCTTAGGAAAAACAACCCGTCAAAATCTAGTAAAGAGAAACCCTAAAATGTTCTATTTATACCCAAAGGAATAAACAGAACAGTTTGTCGATATTCGCAGACCCAAGACTTAGAATACAAAATTCGACCAGACAACCCTTGTCTCGACGAATCATCGAGTATCCATAACATATTCGACGAATCTTCGAGTATACAAAACCATACTAGACGAATCGTCAAGTATCCATAAGATACACGACGAAGGCGTTGAGTGAACTCAACTCTCTCAGCGCCAAACCAGTTGAATCAACATTTGACTCAACGAAGACGTTGAGTGAACTCAACGCACTCAACGCCTAAGTGTCAAATTCATCGAATCAACATTTGACGCGATGAAGACGTTGAATGAACTCAACGCACTCAACGCCTGAGAACCAGACTCGTCGAATCAACACCTTTACTCAACGAATCGTTGAGTGAACTCAACGCACTAGCGCTTAAGTGCAATACTCAACGAATCAACACTTTGGCTCGAAGAAAGCGTTGAGTGGTCTCAACACACTCGACGCTTTCCAAGCCTGGATGAGCTAAGTTTTTTCCACTCATCACATGAGTAAAACCATACTAATCCAATCTCCAAATTTCTCCAAACATACTTATGTGCGACCCTAATAGGTTTATATTGAGTTGGCAGTGAGGCTACATACTTTGATCACTTCCAGATCACAATGGTAACACCAACAAAGAACGCTCCCTCGATTCAAAAATTGGACAGAAAGTGAGGCCACGCGTAAAAGAGGCTGTATTTATGCTCGCACGTAGAGTAAGGTGTGAGTAATGCACCAAAAAAATTCCTATAAAAGGGGGGTAGCATGATGAGGCCTGTTTTCCGAAGTTGTAGTTGTTCTCATCCGTTGGTGAGCTTGGTGGAATAACTTAGAGAAGAGATCGTGAAAGTTGGTCTAGAAGAGGCAACAGGGAGCGCAAATACTTCATCTACGAGTTTGAGCGCAAAAAAATTGTGAATTTGTTATCTCTTGTGAAAGGTTGGGAAGTTCAGAGGAAACCGGATAGGAATGTGTACCCCCGAGAGAAATGACTTAAGAGGAGAAAACGAGAGAGAGCAACGAAAAATTTTGTCCTGCTCCCATCCCATGGGAGAATTTGAAATATTAAATTATTGTTATTTCAAAATTACTAACTTACTACATAAGAACTAAAAAAACAAAAAAAACGTATTATATAGGAACTCCCATCTTTATATAGAGTACAGTAGGAGGAAGAATATACACTTGAAGATGTGAGACTAAATACAACAAAGATTAAAATGAGCACCCTTTTGGGCTTTTTATAAATGGGCTTCAACAAGGATAAAATTATGTCAATATAAAAGGAAACAACAATAAATATTTTAAAACATTTTTTTAATGAGAAGAATCACTTGACAAGGGAATTATGATTTTACAGTTTTAATAACAATTGAAACAATAAGGTTGTCTCAAACTTTGTTCGCAGAACACGAGCCATTAATCAAGTCAAGCCTGAGTTGGCTCAGGAGTTGATGTTGCATAATTACATTCATACGTAGTTTGTACCACTAATAAAATGGGAGAACACGCCAAAATTAGTTAAAATTATCGGGTTGAGTTTTCAAATGTCAGGTGTCAAAATCCTGGTTATTTTGAATTGACTGTTGATTTTAAACCATATGACATGACTTACACGTAATTGTTGTTGTTTTTATGTGTTATTTTGAATTGACATAATTGAATTCAAGCCATATTACATGACTCCCACGTAACAGTTGTTATTTCAATAATCTATTTGTCAAAGTATTTCCATAGGCTAATGAGATTAGAATAAAATAAAGTGTAATGTAACAATGTCACAAACCTTTCTTGCCCTCGCCCTGTGCTTTAGCCATAGCAAGAAGTTCCTTCTTATTTTTTCCATTAACACGAGACATATCCTATAAGATGGGCAATGGTAACTTATAACATTATAATGTAAAACTTCAGAAAAAGGGGCATAGCCAAGGATAAACAATACCGGGAGGGGATAAGTAGGAGAATTCATGTACGAGGCTGTATAATGGTTGATGCATTGTTCTTTATTTTTGGTACCAACATGCTCAGCCACTTCCGCCCAATTACCCAAACCATACATTTCTATACCCTTAAGAGAGGTTGAAATGGCTTTCATGAGTTGCATTACGAAAACCAGTCCTCCTTAATATTGAGATTTATATCAACAATGACAATACCTCAAGAAGAAGTATTTCCTCGTCTGCATTCCAATCTTGACAAATCAGGGGAAAGGACAAGTTGTCCTGAAATTTTAAGAAAACATTAAGTAATGACACCAGACATATTCCAGAAAATCCCACCATTCATTATCATCAACATTCAAGTCTAATCCCAATTTCTTGAGACAGATTTAGGATTCCTCTATTCGATTTGTTTCTACTGTGTTGTCACATGTATTAGTATATTCTTCATAATTTTGAACAAATTTTACATATCTAACATCGCTCTACATCTTCTACCAAGTCGTTTGTCATTATTTTTATCTACATTCATTGTACATTGTCTAAACCACATCATTTTTCAATTACTTTATCTCTTATAGATGTCCCCACCTATTTCAGATAAATCTGAATCTCAAAATTCGCATGTTAACCATTTCTAAAGTTTAGCCATTAATTGCTCAAAGAAAAAAGATAACAGAATCAAATAATTATTTTGATTTACTTAGCTAACACACTTTGGAATTTTCCTTGCCTTAAAATTCTATCATGTACTTGATCTCTAAAGAGAGAAAATCCTGTGTGTGTGTGTGTGTGTGTGTGGGGGGGGGGGGGGGGGGGGGGGGGGGGTAACGGGTCGGCCCATTTGTGAATGTTTTAAGTGCGCACGGGATGACGGCTCACGGGCTTTGCAAGTGACGGACTTCGCCAATTAAAAAGAACAAATGATCAAAAAATTAGTATTGTGAGTAAATAAATTTCAGATGATCAAACAATTAGTAAAATTATGCTAAAGTTTCATGTGAAATTTCACAAATTAATAAAACTAAAGTTTTGATGTAACATTTATTTTATTGATATTTACTTTAATTAAATATATAAATGAGAAAAAAATTGGATAAAAATATGTAACAATTTAATTTAATTAATTAGTTATAAGCATGTTATATTAGATATGTTCAACTTATAACTTAATAAATTAAAATATCGTGAATATTCAAGCTAGACTCAAATACCGTATGCGATCCATCTGGTCATAAAGATTAATTAATAAATTAAAGAGAACAAAGCTGTGTGAAGCCACCAAAACCATGTGGGGGAAAGTGTAAAAAGAACCATTTCTCATCCGGTCCAAACTCTCTCCCCTAGCCATTTGAGTGTGTTTAAGAGGACTAAGAAAAACGTTATCTTCGCCCCCACTGCCCAGATGCTTTTAATGGTCTCATACGAGGACCATGAATACTACATATAGAAAAGAGGATACCAGTTCACGTTAACAATGTGGGACTAATAATGCTGGAAAACAAAATGAGCTCTAATAATGAGCTTCTACTACGGGCTTTAACACTACCTCTCAAGTTGGAGCATACATATCAATCAAGACCACTTTGGTATCATATCTCAGAGAAGAAAATAGAGTGAGTCTTAATGACGATGTCAGCAAATTCTTTTTCTGAGGAAACAAACAGAGTGCATATTAACTCATTGAGACTTCTCTATGAATGGTTCTTTCATGGAATATTGGGCTCTTTAATATGTAAATTATTGATTTGTTATCATGATATACAGGTAAAGGAGAACAATATGTCTCGCCTAGGCCACTCATAAGAGTTCTAATTCATTTTAGCTCACATATTGTTTGTGTCATACCATGATATTCTCTGTCGACATTGGACCCGGAGACAACTGTCTGTTTCTTACTTCGTTGTGTCACCAAATTTTCTCCTATGAACGTATGGTATCCTGAAGTTGATTTCCTATTCTCTTTGTCGTTTGCATAACTAGTATCAGAATGTGCATAAATGTGTCAATAGGTGGTCATTTCTTGTGAAACATAAACCTTTGTAGGATGATGTATTATAATATCTTGATGGTTGCTTCAAGTTTTCAAAAGTGGTTGTTTGGTATGATGATCATGTGGCAATGAGGCAACTTTTAGGTGGAAGTGGGTCTTAGTGGTCTGATGTCATGGGGTTAATAATGTTGAACGATTATAAGGTCATGCGAAGGATGCCATTAAAGACAAAGAGGTTGAGGTCATTGGCAATGTGGCTAGTCAAATGAGGTAATGTGACGGTTAAATGATCAAATATTGTTAAAGATAAAATAAATTAAGCTCATTAGGAGATGCCCATTTATATTGGCCCATGTATAGTGTATTTAGTCCCACATTTTTAATGTAGAAGTCTCTCCCTCTTTCTCCCTCTATATAAGTGTATGTACACTTACTCTTTCAGAATAATACAATTAAGGGTGATTTTCTCTCTCCTGCGTTTCTCCTTCTACATGGTATCAGAGGGACGTTCCTTTCCTGTGCCTCCTGCGGACTGAACTTTCTACCCGCCACTTCTCTCTGACCGCCGTAGCCGCCTGGCTTTGCGGACTGCTCCTTTTCTACCCACTCCCTCTCCCCTCCGTTGTTCCACCTTGCTCCTCTCCGGGCTTCTTATAGCCTTCTCTCTGTCCCGTGGGGTCCACGGTCTCTTGCCTTCTCGCCGCGACCTGCTTCCGGTCGCCGCGAACTGCTTCTGGTCGCCGCAAATTGCTTCCGGTCGCCGCGAACTGTCCTTCCTGCTTATTGCTCCTTCTCGTTGTGATCTGCTTCTGGTCGCCGCGACGTGTTTTTTCCCTGCTCTTCTATTCGCGTTGTGGGGTATTCCCTTGCTAGCTGCGGTTTGTTTCAGTCCGCCGCAGATTGCCTACCCGTCGCGGATTCTCTTCCCTTGCTCACTGCAATCTGCCTCAATTTGTCGCGGATTGCCTTCTCGCCTAGCTCCTCTCGCTTGGAACCTACTGGTCGGCACGCCGCGACCTGCTCCAAGCAGCTCGCCTAGATCTTCTCGCTCGCGACCTACTGGTCAGCCCACTGCGTGTCGCTGCCTCCGCCACCAGTTCTACACGCGAGCTACTGCTCCAGTCCGCTGCAACCTCTTGAGCCAGTCCGCTGCTCTGTGCTGCTCTAGCCCGCTGCCCTTGGTTGTGCTCTCCTCTGCCTATCCGCCCTTCTTACCTGATGCGGTTTCCGTTAACCGCCTGACCTCTCTCTGCTATCTGCCATGGTCTCGAGTGACTCAATAGTGGCCACTCCTTCTCTGCCCGCTAGTGATGCTGCCCTGCCTCCCGAGGTTCATGATGAACTTTGCAGCATTACTATATCTCTCAGTGGAAAGGCCAACTTTGTTGAATGGGTTCATTCGGTCCGTCGTGTTCTGCAGACAAAGGGTCTGCTCTCTCACCTTACTCGGGTCAAGCCTGCTAATCCTACTGATGACTGGCTTCGCGATGACGGTTGGGTCCAATCTTGGATGCTTAACTCTATGGACACGGAGCCTTACCGCATGG
Source organism: Platanthera guangdongensis (assembly GCA_039583875.1). Lineage (NCBI taxonomy): Eukaryota > Viridiplantae > Streptophyta > Magnoliopsida > Asparagales > Orchidaceae > Platanthera > Platanthera guangdongensis. Next base: position 93,937,893 of record CM077162.1, on the reverse strand, counting down.
CAATGTATTATGAAACGGCTAAGGAAATGTGGGATGAATTGCACTCCATATACTCTGGAAAGGATAGCTTACAACACCTATTTGACATTATCTCCACTCTTCAATCACTGGATCCTGGAGTCACAGGCGACTTAACTTCCTTTGTTGCAAAGGCAAAGACCCTGGTAGAGGCCTGGATACAACACCAACCTCCCTCTACAGACCTTGCTACTCAACAGGCACAGAATGAGGCTGTTGGGATCTCTATGTTGATGGCCCGTGTTCCTAGTCATCTTCACAGTGTTCGAGCCCAGAATCTCTCCTCTTCTTCTACACCCTCTCTATCTTATGTTTGCTCCATGTTGCTCAAAGTTACACCACCTCCCGAGGCTCCAGCCAGCTTCTCTCCGGCTCTGCTCCAGCAGCCCTTACTCCCTACTCCTGCTCCTTCTAGCCAAGGCTCTTCTACTCGGGGAGGTCGCTTCACGTCTTGTGGTCAGGGACGTGCTGGGCGCTTTACTCTCAAGTGTACATACTGTGGTCGTGATGGTCACATTGAAATTACCTGCTATCGCAAACATGGATTGCCTACTCATCTTACAGCTACTACTGTTGTTGCTACTCCTCCAGGTTCCTCTTCCACTGAGCCCCCTTCAACTACTCAGAAGGATATCAACGATCTTCGCCTACAGATACTGCAGCTACAAGGCGTGGTTAATCGTTCCTCTAGCTCGGTTGCTTCTTTCTCCACTCAAGGTATCTCGTGTCTCTTCTGCAGCTCTCAATGAATCTTGGATTCTGGAGCCACCCACCACATCACCTCTCAGAAACCTCCTCAGTACATGCACTCTGAGTATCCCAAGTTTATCACTGTGGCAAATGGCGACACTACTCTGGTGTCTGGATCTCTTGATCTACAACTTACTCCTATTCTTTCCTTAACCTCGATCTTTCATGTTCCAGGATCTCCCTTCAACCTACTGTCTGTTAGTAGGCTTGTTCACGATCTTGATTGTTGTTTAATCTTCTCTCCTTCTTTTGTCATGCATGATCGTCGAACACGGACTATCATTGGTAGAGGACGGCTGTCAAACGATCTTTATCTCCTGAATGTTTTTCCCACTACACTCTTTGTTGTTCCCTCCGTCAACTGGCATCGTCGTCTTGGTCATGCTCCTCTTCAAATTCTCAAGAACGCTCTTTCTGATGTCTCGTTACAGGATTTTTCTTGTGAATCATGTATCTTTGGCAAGCAACATCGTGTTTCTTTTTCTCCTGCATGTACTCGGAGTAGTACTCCGTTCTCTTTATTTCATTCTGATATTTGGGGTTCTTATAAAGTTCCCAGTATTTTTGGTTATCGGTATTTTATAACCTTTATTGATGACTAATCGCGTCTCACATGTCTTCATCTACTTCATGAACGTACTGAACTTACCTGTGTCTTTTGTGTCTTTATTGTTGAAATACATGCGCAATTGTCTACTACATTAAAAATGATTCGCACTGATAATGCTCGTGAATATACGAGTCGCAACTTCTCTAATTTATGCACCGAGTTTGGGATTATTGATCAAACCCCGTGTGCGTATACCCCCCAACAAAACGGTGTGGCCGAGCGAAAAAATCGACATCTTCTTGATGTCACTCGGTCAATCGTGCTTCAAATGCAGGTACCCACCAAATATTGGAATTTTCATGTCTCTAAAGCGTGTTATCTCCTTAATCGCATGCCCTCCTCCATGTTTAACTTTGTGTCTCCGTTCGGTCTCCTATTTCATTCCAATTCGCCATTCTCTCTCATGCCCCGTACATTTGGTTGTACCTGCTATGTTCACTCACTCGGACCACCAACTGACAAACTTGTCCCTCGGGCCGCAAAATGTATATTTGTTGGCTACTCTCGTACTCAAAAGGGGTATGTTTACTACTCTCCTACAGTCAACAAGGTGCTCGTTTCCGCAGATGTGACCTTTAATGAAGATGAAGGTTTTTACTCTAATCCCTCCGCTCTACCACCACATTTCACTATTCCTCGTTCGGTTGTCCCCATCACATCCCTACCTCCCATATCTTCCCCTCCTTCAGTGCCAGCCTCACCACCTTTCCCTCCTTATCCACCTCCCCATGTCTATACTTGACGATCATCCTGGATAGCAGCCCGACAGCACCCCTCATCTACTGATGATCTCCCGCGCATTGACGATCACGTACTACCCTCTACGGCTCATCCCATAGGAAACTATGTATCCCTCCATCGTCTCTCTCCACCTCTTCTCACCTTTGTCCTCTCTCTCTCCACTATTTCTCTTCCTAACTCTTTGCAGGACGCTCTCCAACATCCGGGCTGGCGTGCGGCCATGGACGAAGAGATGACAGCTCTCTGGGCTAACCAGACTTAGGACCTTGTTCATCTCCCTCCGGGCCAGTCTTGTGTTAGCTGCAAATGGGTCTTTGCAATCAAACATGCTCCTGATGGTACGGTTGATCGTCTCAAAACTCGTCTTGTGGCCAGAGGATTCACTCAGCAACATGGCCTTGACTATGACGAAACCTTCTCTCCGGTCGCAAAACTGAATATTGTTCGGGTCCTGATCTGCATTGTTGTGCACCGCCAATGACCCTTGCATCAAATGGACATCAAAAATGTTTTTCTCAATGGCGATCTCCAAGAGACTGTGTATATGCACCAACCACCTGAGTTTGAGACCACGGGGGAGTCTCGTGTATGTCATCTCAGGAAGTTTATATATGGTCTCAAACAATCTCCTCGCGTCTGGTTTGATAAGTTCAGTAAAGTGGTTCACGAGTTCGGATTCAGTCGGAGCTCTGTTGATTTCTCTCATTTCACTCATCATCAAGCAACAGACATTGTTCTTCTTCTTGTTTATGTGGATGATATTCTGATCACGGGCGACGACACCATCGGGATCCAGAACATCAAACAAAATCTGAACTCCGTTTTTCAGACAAAAGATCTGGGTAATCTACGATACTTTCTTGGACTTGAGGTTGCAAGAAGACCTGATGGTCTGGTCCTATCTCAACGGAAGTATTGCATTGATCTTCTACAAGATGCGGGCTACTCTGGATGAAAACCTACAGACACTCTGATGGATATGAATCATAAGCTGTATGTACATGAATCTGGAACTAACCATGTTTTTACCAATCTGGAGTACTATTGACGCTTGGTGGGGAAACTAATCTACCTCGCAGTTACACGACCTGATATCTCATTTATTGTTGGAGTTGTAAGCCGATTCATGCATACTCCTCGGACCTCTCATCTCCAAGTCGTCGAGCGGATTCTCAGATATTTAAAGAAGACTCCCGGACAAGGACTTGTTTATAAACCATCAACTTCCTTATCTCTTGTTGTGTACTCTGATGCTGACTACGCAGTTTCCCTTGATAATAGACGCTCCACAACTGGTTTTTGCACCTACCTCGGTGGACATCTTATTACCTGGCGTAGTAAGAAATAGACGGTTGTTGCTCGTTCATCTGTTGAGGCTGAGTACCGTGCTATGGCAGCGGTCGTATCTGAGGTCACCTGGCTTGGGGGACTCCTCAGTGATATGGGTCTCAAACACTCCTCTCTTTCTACCATGTTCTGTGACAGTCAAGCAGCCATATATATTACCAAGAATCCGATATTTCATGAGCGAACAAAGCATATTGAAGTTGACTGTCACTTCATTCGGGAAAAGGCTCAATCAAAGAAGTTAGTATTGGAACATGTCTCGGCATCCAGTCAAATTGCTAATATTTTCACGAAAGCTCTCTCTCGGACTTTGTACTATCAGTTCTTATCCAAGCTTGGCGCTTATGACTTGTAAGCTCCAGCTTGCGGAGGAGTGTTAAAGATAAATAAATTAAGCCCATTAGGAGAGGCCCATTTATATTGGTCCATGTATAGTTTACTTAGCCCCACATTATAAATGTATAAGTCTCTCCATCTTTCTCCCTCTATATAAGTGTTGTACTCTTACTCTTTCATAATAATACAATTAAGGGTGATTTTCTCTCTCCCACGTTTGTCTTTCTACAAATATCAAAAATAGGAATTTTAAAGACAAACTGGGCCAAGGGGAAGTGTTTTAAGCTGACCTAAGATCAAAATGCATTACTTGTGATTCACATTACAACTGTGTACTGACAACACAATATTGACAGAATTAAGGCCTATATGGCAAATACTATATGACCCATCAAATGTGAGGCAACATACATAAACTCAACTGCATATACTAATATAGGCTTACTCATAAATGAAAAAGGTAGATAGAACTTATCAAATTTACTTTATTACGATCCTACAAATGCAGACATGAACGTCCATATGCCAATATGAGTATGACTTCACAAACACCCAAGCACTTGCATGGGCTAATTTAGCCCAGAGACGTATAAACAAACACAAGATGCATTCATGCATAAACATATATGCAACATGAATATATTCATGTATACACAAATCCATATGAATGTAACCAGGAAGGCCAAAGCACAAAAAAGAGCTTAAGATTCATGCACAATTTTGGCATATGTAGAAAAGGTCTCTGTGGATTTTGGTATGCGTCTACAATAGTCATATATTTGCATCCATGGTCTTTGTGGATGCACGCACTTTGTTGCATGCGTAGTCTAACACTCTTTTACTTTTTATACATACATCTAAATACAATGAGTAAGTATGCGGCTAGTCCATCCGGTCAATTTTGGCAAGTCATGAGCTGGTTAATTAACTTTTTATATTTTTTAGGAGTCATTTTAAATTCACCCAGATAAGCACTTACATGTGAGTTATTTTCTGTTGATAGGAAAGTTAACAAAATCCCAAGTCTACACAAAAATTACTTTGTTAATAAGATTTACTGATTTTAATGACTCTAAATCTTCATTTGTAATTGACAATAACTGATGGAGATCCACGGCTTTTGGATTATCGGATGGACGATCGGAGACCGCTATCGGGTTCGTCACGATTTTTCACATTTTTATGTATTTTATTTTAATTTTTAGGTCTTGTATTTAGTGGGTTATGTTAAAATATCCATCAAATGATCATGGTCGTTGGATATTCTTAACTTAACTCACACCATATGTTATTAAAGGAGCAAGCTCACCGAGGGGCAAAGGGCCACGGAGCCTAGGCGCAAGACGCGGGCGCGCGCCTGAGGCACGTGAAGCGCAAAATGAGAAAAAATAAAATCAGTGAATTGAGCGTCCAATTCATGGAAAATCAGCGAATTGGGCGCCCAATTCGCTGAAATGCGCTCAATCCGCAGAAATTCAGCGAACTGGGCGCCCAATTCGCTGAAATTGAACGAATTGAGAGCCCAATTTGCTGAAATTGAGCAAGTTGGGCCCTCAATTCGCTGAAATTGAGCGAACTAGGCGCCCAAGTCGCTAAAATTGAGCAAATTGAACGCCCATTTCGCTGAATTTCAACAAATTTGGCGCTCAGTTCGCTAAATTTCAGCAAATTTAGCGTCCAGTTCACTGAATTTTAGCGAATTGGGAACCAATTCGCTCAATTTCATGAAATTGGGCACCCAATTTGCTTAATTTCAGTGAATTGGGCGTCTTGGTGCACCTAGGCGCACCGAGGCGCACCTCGGGAACATTGCATGCCTAAGACTCGCTAAGGCGCAACGAAATGCGGCCGACGCTTCAAGCACGCCTTGATAACACAGCTCCCACCCCATTATATTCTCCAGCAGCCGCAGGAAGAGAACATCGAGAGTTGCGGTTTTCAAAGAGAAACTGCTCGATCCTCCTTCAGTGTGACGCCAAAATCCTCTGCGTGGTGCGACGCCAAAAGCCCCGGCGCGGTGCGATGCCGCCTTCCCCCTCCCAGGAGTGTGATGCCCCTTTCCCCCCCACCACCTGTTATCCTTCCAGTCGTTGGGGAGTTTTCCAATCGTTGGATCTGGGTTCCTCCACTGACCGTCTTCAACACCTCCAACTACTGCCACCAAATTCCTCTGTTGTACCGCCGCCTACCCTTTTCCCCACAGCCGCATCTACCTCATCACCAAAAACTGCCACTCTGCCCCTCCCATTCATCCCTGATTGCCTCCTGCTCAAACAGAGAATTCAAAAACATTAGCCTGATTTATTTAGATCATGCAAGAATTAAATCCTGATAGCATAATCTAAAATCATCATTTAGCCTTATCACAACTATTTGCAACTGATTTATGACTCCTTATTTTCCTCTGTTCATGTTGTATGCTGCCTGAGAATATTTTAAATTTATTCTTCACAAATTATTTTTAACACCTCTCAAGGTTAACTTAGGTCTACTTTCCGTCCTCATTCTCTGATGGTAACACTAATTTTATTTTCCAAATTAAGGAGTTCCATTAGCTAGTAAATCCAAACCAACCTAGGAATTGTTTAGTTGAGTATTAGAATTGCCGTTGTTATTCACTTATCAATGTTATTAGATGTCAATATTATCAAATAAATTTATATTTTCATTTTAGTGCTATTGTAAGTAGAGTCATTGTCCATAAAATGCATGGCATGTCCATTCAAGTGACCTACAAATGCAAGCTTGAATAGTTTCATATTGGTCATGTAAAAATTTCTATATACTGAAATGCAGCTAAAAACGATACATAGAACAACAACACTCAAGCCTTTATCCCAATATAGTGGGGTCGGCTATATGGATCCTCTGCTGCCACTGTGCCCCTGTTGAAAATGGTGAAGTGAAAGTGGGTGATTGGGCGACCTGGGCGAACTGTCCGCGCAGTCTATGCGGACAGGACTGGTGGTTAGCCAGGTCGGCAGAGTTGCTTCAGTCGGCTTGTTCCTTGGCGGCCTGGGCGGTCTGTTCACGCAGTCTGTGCGAACAGAGATGGCGGACAGCCAGGCCGGCTTATGTTAAGCAGGCAGTTTGTTCCCAGAAGGTAACCGGGCGGATAGCTTCACTATCCGCGGAGTCCGGCAAGATGCGGACTGGACTGGAGCTCAGTAGATCGGCATGGCAGGTGCCTTGGTCTAGCTCTTGTAGCGCGGCAGGTGGTAGCCGTGGAGTTCGCCGGTTAGAGCGGACTGGACTGGATCTCGGCAGACCGGCATGGCAGATGCCTTGGTCTAGCTCTGGTTATGCGGCTGGCGGAAGTCGCAGGGTTTGCCGGTTCGAGCGGACAGGTGATAGAGTTCGCCGGGACAAGCGGACTGGTGCCTGTGACCGCCAGTAAGTGCGGACTGGCCCTTGTGGCCAGTGGTCTGGACTTGGTTGGTTCTGAACCAAGTCCATGTTGGCTCAGTCCGGGGGATCACGCGGTTAAGGACGGACTGCTTCTCAGTCCGCCATGCTCGGCAGCAGTTGTCTGATTGGTTGCGAGCTTGGTGAATGAGGACTGGAGCTATGTCCGCAAGGCGTGCGGACTGGAGCAGTGTCCTCCTGGGCATACAGACTGTATTCCTTGTCTGCCGAGTCCGACAGTTGTCAGCTTGGTGCCTTGGCTGCGGGCTCGGAGTGCGCAGACTGGAATGTGTCTGCAGGGTGTGCGGACTGGGGCTGTGTCCGTTGATATGCGGACAGGTTGTTTCTGCAGTGTCTGCGGGTTGTTGTCTTGGCCCTGGCTTGGCCTTTGGCGACAAGGCGGTTGGATGACTATCCGGCCTTACTGATGCTACTTGGCGAGCTGGCTATCGCGCGGGTCGTGGCGGACTGGTTGTGTATCCGCGGCTTGCAGATACACTTAGTGCTTGTCGTGAGATGGGGTGGTTATCCTATCGGCTAGGGCGGTGACCACACTATTCATCGTGCCTATAAATAGGACCCTCTATCACATCAATTAAAGGCGAATGAACATTAAGTGAACTCATGGATAGTTGTTGCGGACTGGATTTTGTATCCGCGCGGGTTGAGTAGGTTGACCGGTTTGTGCTGTGCAGGTTGTGCGGATAGCTCTGGAAGCCAGAGACTTGGTTCTGACTGCGGTCGGGGACAGTGCGGACTCTGCGGATAACATCCAGTGGTTAACAGCAGGTCGTGGGTTGCGGCTAGGCGGTCTCTCTTCTGCAACTAGTTTCCCGGTTCAATAAGCTGTCCGTTTCTGGCGGCCTGTTCAGTTCGGCAGCAGCAGATCGTGCGGTCAGGCGGCTAGGCGACCTTGCGGTTAAGCGGCTTGCTGATCGGCGAGTAGAGCTTGCATTGGAATAACGGGCAGTCCGCGCGGCTTGGTTGCGGTCTGGCGACTAGGCGGATTGAGCAGACTCCGTAGTACAGCAGTAGTTCCGGCGGTTACTCTTAAGTTTGCGCGGTTTGAGTTTTGTCTTGTATTGGTTCTGCTTCCTTTGGTACATCGGCGAATCATGTCTCGTCATGTATGTCTCGCGTTGTAAAAAGTTTATTATAGTACAAGATTCTTTCTCTTCTGTTTTGCATCTGATTTATTTGGGCTCGGATAGGTTGAGTGTTTCTGCGTCTGGTTCCCGCTTTCGGCTTGATCAAGGTGTCATCTTGATAGCTCTGAAAGTTTTACTTGGTATCAGAGCTATCTCTTGACCATCTTGAGAAATTTTAACACCCTCCCCTGTTTAACATGTCTAGTGACTAAACTCTCACAATGCCTAGCAGGTGCCTCTAATCTAGTGACTAAACTCTCGCAACGCCTAGCAGGTGCCTCAAATGGTCTCCTTTGTACGTGTACAAACCATCTTAGTCGAGCTTCTCACATCTTCTTTGCAATTGGTGACACTCCTCTTTTATCCATGATATATTCATTCCTACTTTTATCTAGTCTCGCGTGTCCACACATCCACCTAAGCATTCTCATCTCTGCAACTCACATTTTTTGCTCATGTACACAATTCACTGTTCAACACTCAGAACCACTGAGCATCGCTGGTCTAATTGCAGTACGATAAAACTTGCTTTTAAGTTTTAATGGTACTTTACGATCACATAAGATCCCAGGCGCGCCTCTCCACTTCAATCAACCTGCTTGGATTCTATGTATCGCATCTTTATTAACATCTCCATCTTTTTGAACTATCGATTCAAGATATTTAAAGCATTCACTGTGAGAAATATCCTAATCACCCAACTTAATAACAAAGTCATCAGTCCTTCTTGCACTGCAAATTTAAGCTCTTTATACTCTGTCTTTTCCCCGCTCAACCTAAAATACTTTTTTTTAAAGTGTTTTGATAAGATTCAAGTTTTGAGTTTACACCCTGATACATCTCATCGACCAAAACGATATCATACGCAAACAATAAACACCAAGGTATTGCTTGTTGGATATGTCTGGTGAGTTGATCTAAGATAAGAGTAAAGAGATAAGGGCTTACAGCTGAACCTTGATGTAAGCCAACAGTGATAGGAAATTCCTATGTTAATCCTTCAGATGTCCTAACCCTCGTCACTGAATTTGTATACATATTTTTGATTATGTCAATGTATGATATATTTATATCTTTCATTTTTAAGACTCTCTATAAGATCTCTCTTGGAACTATATCATAAGCTTTCTCAAGATCGATAAATAGCATATGCAAATCTTGTTTTCTTTCTCGATATTTGTCAACGAGTCTCTTCAAGAGATATATAGCTTACATAGTCAACCGCTCTTACATGAATCTAAATTGATTCTCTAAAATGTTAGTCTCTCGTCTTGCTCTTTTTTTATTACTCATTCTCTTAGGCTTATTAATTTAATTCATCAGTAATTAATATAATTTTGTATATCTCATTTGATCTTATACAAAGATTGGTAAGATGCTTACTCTTCATTGGTCTGGCATCTTTTTGACTTTGGTATCTTATTGAAGAAACATATAAGCCGCAAAATTTCTTCTTTCCCTAGACATTTTTATACCTTGATTGGTATATCATTTGGCTTAACCGTCTTTCTATTTTGCATCTTCGTTAAAACATCATTTACCTTTGATGCTTGAATTTTACGATGAACATTATATTCTTATACTCCTCTACTTTACTTAACTATTCCAAGTTTAGTTCATTGTCTTTACATTTATTATAAAGTTGATAAAAATATCTTTTTTATGACATTTTAATAGTCACATCATCCGTCAAAATTATATTTTTATCATCTTTTATGTAATTTGGCTTAAATCTCTTGTCTTTCACTCTCTAGCTCGAGCAATTTAATATATGTCACGCTCTCCATCATTGGTATCAAGTCACTTATAAAATTTTACATAAGCTTAATTTCTTGCTTTATTTACTATATGTTTAGCTTTTTGGCGACTTTATACTTTCTCAATTTTTAAAAAGTTCTACAAGGGTAGAGTGTTAGCTAGTCTTCTTTGCTCTCACTTTGTCATGCATTTCCTTTTTCCACCACAAAGAATTTTTATACGGGGGCACACAACCTTTTGATTCTCCAAGCACGTTCTTTCCACTTATCCTTAAATATGAAAACATAACTTCCCATGAGACATAGGATCAACACGAAGGTCATCAACTAGTTGTTTCATAATTGTTTGTTTTTTCATCTTAAAGTTCTACCACCGAATTTTTAACAACATTTTTATTTGTCATAATTTTATTATATTTAATTTGCACGACCAACGTCAATAACCTATGTTGTGTTGTCAAACTTTTTTTTTATGACTTTGTAATTCTTACAGATCATTTTATTTATTTTACGAGACATAAAATAATCATTTTATGACTTATTTGATCCGTTTTTAGACGTAATTAAATATTTTTTCCTCTTCATGAAAAGTGCATTTGTTATGGAAAAGTCTAAAATGATTATTTCTTCTTCATTTCCTTCTTCATACTCAAATCCTTCATGAATAATTGTATAATCTATATTTTCATTCTCAATATGTTCATTTAAGTTTCCTCCTATAAAAATTTCCTCTCTTTGTGGGATTTCTCTTACTAAATCATTTAAGTCTTCTCAAAATTGCACTTTAATAGTTTCAATTAATCCTACTTATAGCGCATAAGCAATGATCACAAAAAATATTTTAAAAAATTATTTAAAGATATAAGTGATGCACTGACGATAAGTGCACCGGTCGCTCAAGTAATAAAATGGGAGTTTCCCCAAGTATCGATATCTCAAGTAACGCAAGATAGGACATGTGATTTGAACGTTTAGAAAATTAATTGTAAGGACTTAAAAGTAAAACAGGGCTTGGATTGGGGTTTTGGAAAAGAAAATGAAAACCTAAACTAAACTAGTGCGGGTCGCAGTCACCTCTTCGCAATGTGGATTGGCGAGTAGGCAAGCATATGGAGTGGTTCACAACCGTGGATGAGAGTCGAGAGCACCTCTTTGCAATGCACGCCTCTAGCAATTGTTAGTGCAGCCAACTTCGTGATGGTAGAGTGGAATCGATGGGATGGAAGCGCTCCTCACGTGGATAAACCGCAATCAATTTCACATAGATATGAAATATAGCATTAAAACAATTTAGGGTATGCACAAATCGTTCATACAACAAATACCAATTAAGAAGAAATGCACAAGATCAAAGGAGGAGGAAAGATTACGATCGAAGTACGAAGTCTCATCAAAGGTTCACGACCGGGACCAAGGGTTGTCAATCCTTGTCCACACACGGTCTTCGACTATCGACTGGGGTCCGGAAGAGTTGTCACCTTCCTCTACTATACCTGTCTTCTTCGTCAATCTTCTTCAGTCACGACCTCGTCGGAGCTCTCCTTGAATGCGGTGAGAAATCCCTCGGAATGGAGCTTGGATGCAAGCGAACGATGGAGGAGGCCGAGAGGATCTACTAGCTCTTGATTTTCAAGAAAAGCCGGAGATGGAGTGGCGTAATGAGGGGAAACTGGACCTCTACGGGCGGAATGGAGTGAAGGATCTGAATCAGGGCAAACATATGCGCTTAAATACGAAACAGTTAGAAATTTGGTCACGCACGGTCGTGTGATCGAACCGTGTGATATTTGCTAAAAATTATACAAACCAGACCAGGGGGCCACCTGTGCAATTTTCCTTCACGCACGGTTGCATCAACCGTGCGCGAACAAAAACGTACGGATAGCGACAGAAAACAGAATTTCAAGGCCAACCACCGGCCCGTGCGATTTTTCTCTCGCACAGTTGAATCCAACCAAGCGTGAAGAAAACGCACGGCCACCAAAAACCAACAAAAGCTTGGACAAGCAGGTCGCCCGTACAATTTGTTCTCGCACGGTTGAAATCAACAGTGCACGACCACTTCGCACGGGCTGATATAATACTCAGGATTTCAGCATAGGAGAACGCATGGGCAAAATGTCCATGTGCGAAGGAAAACGCATGACCATGCGATTCCCCGGAATTCTAAAATTGGCTTGGGCACGCCCTCAGCCTATCCAAAACTACAATAACATCCAAAACACGACATGGGGAGCACCATGTGCTTACCCCCAGCAACAATTAACACAATTGCGCGCCACAACGGGCCAATGAGTTCACTTTGTGTACAATTACAGATCAAGAGAAATATAAGCAAAAATGACACAAAAGTGTAGTGCACGCGCGAGAAAACTAGACCAGATGAGTCCGAAAACATTATAAATATCGCACTCATCACACCCCCAGACTTAAGCATTTACTCGTCCCGGGCAAATCATTTTCGGCGGGAAGAAAAAGACTAGCTAGCTTAGCAATTGCAAATGCAGAGTAACATGTGAAGTCGCATACTCACGCACAGAAAAAACAGTAAAGGAAATTTCTAAATATGCATAGCAGTTTATAATTTTTTAGGAGCGTATTAATATATTACTTCTACTCAAAAGTTGAATCATGGTGAATCATCGGGTCATGCGTAGGATGAAAGTAGACTGAACGATGAGGTGAGCATTGCCAAAGACCAGGGCTCGGGACAATCTCCAAAGAAATCTATCAATGTCGGTGACCATACGCTTGCCCGTTCACACTCTCTTCACGGCACTGGTTTGACTGCGCAAATCAATAGTACTTTAGGTCAGAGATGGGACTTAGGTTTAGGTGAGATATACAATGATAAACACGATGGCTCATACACCTAACCCAAATGAGTTAGCACAAACAAAACTATCCTCGCGCTACAACAATAACACACAGGTGCACCACACCCCCGGACTTGACGACATGTGTGTGTGCACAGCCTACTCTCCAACAAAAACTTTCATACAAAGATTTTCAATTAAACTTTTTCTTCTTTTTCTTTTTTTTTAATTTCACTTTTTTTTATTTTCATTTCTAATAATTTTTTCACAAAAATTTTTGAACACATTTTCAATAAGCCACATCCACATATCCACAACATAACCACCACATCAATACCCCCAATCATAAAAATAGAATATAATGAAGATCAAATTTGGGTGTGCGGCTATGATTGGCTATTTGGCTTTTGTGAGATAATAGTGGAGTTGAATCAAAGGATGGGTAGGCGCAATGGGGCTAGCGAGGATAAGATGACAGGATCGGGTACAAAAGCTCAACCGGGCCAAAATGAAGGCTTACATCATATCTGTGCGCATGACTAGCCGTATACTCATGCTTTGAGATCGCTTGGGGCAAGTTATTAGACACCGAGAGAAATTATCTTTCCTCCCGACTCGAGCAATACGAGGCTAATGACCGTCTACACACATTCCTACGCTACTGTTTGATTCACACCGGATTCACCAATTCTTTAGTAGAATAAACAATATCTACTCTAGTAGAAAAATATAAACTAAAAGTATAAAAAGAAATTGAATCTACACAAATTTCTATGTGAAACATGAGCACTCAATTAGTAGCATTACATGAGTTAACATTTTACGCTGCCTCACAATCCTAAGCTGGCACGGTGATTTTTCAAATCACGCACAACAGATGAGCAAGCTCGCAACGTGCTAATGGTTAAGCACGCATTTGTGTGGGTGTTGTGGTGTGCAAAGAATGAACTAACAATAATAATTGAAATAAAAGGTACTTCTAGTATGCTATGCAATGTGCACGTACAGTGGATAACAAAAAACGGCTCTCCCCCAGACTAAACTAAACAATCCAATACGATGATATAGCAATAGAAATTAAAATAGATGTTAGGAGAGAAGTTACCCAATGCTCAACAAGTGAGCATACCAGAAGACACAAAATCCAAAACAAATTTGCAGCATCCGCGATCCAGAAAATTGATACCTGCAGGGGTTAGCTCCAACAAAAACATAATAGACAAATAGAAACTGAATTAAAGAAAATGCAATAAAAGTAAGATAACTACTGTGTTATTGTCATCCCAGCACGACTTATTCAACAATTGTCAAATGCTAACAATAGGTCTATGAAAACTGAAATGAACAGGTAACTGCATCATATCCATTTCGATAACGGGTACCGATGTGGTGATAGCGCAGTTACCCCCATACATGAATATAAATACTTGCGCAAAGCGTCAGGTAGGGGAAGGTAATATGATGAGGAAATCTCAATGTGTGTTTCCACTTGCAGGTGGTCCAATCCTTCATCGGGCAGCACAGCGAGCTCGACTACTTCCTAAACCGGATCCAATGTGGAATCCTGCAAAGAATCAGACACGAGAATGGGATAAAGAAATAAATTAGAAGAATGACAAAAGAATAGCATCTTCGGGAGCAATCCCGATATCACTCCCAATAGGTAGATCTAGAGGCAAATCGTCGGTATTGTCAATAACGTTGTAGGGTTCGGCAAGATCAACAGTGGCCTCCTCTACAACTTGGACTTCCTTCACTGGTGCTGAATTAATCACCTCCTCACCTTGAAGAACATCCTCCTCGATAGGAACGGGCACAACACTGCAAGTACCTACGTCATCCGGCAAAACATTCTCAACAATAATGTCAAAAACAAGTGTAGTATTATGCATAGAAGAGGGAGAAGTAGTGCTCTGCAAAAAAATCGAGCATTGACTCCTCACAAAAAATCGAATCCAAACAAGGAGATATATGAACAGAGGGGACATGCGCAACCATGTCGGGACACAAATCAGCCCCAACTCTGATAGGCACATCCACACCATTCCCTTCAAAACACGAAGGTGACACGGATACATAACCGGAGGTAGAAGGTGTGCAGACCGAGGCGGGACTCGGAACGATCCGGATATCCAACTCATCATCCTCATCCATCTAGCGAAGGTACTCTACACAATCCTTCAGAGCGTAATCCATGCTCCGACAAAACAGACATTGTTTTGTACTCTTCTTCGGTCCAAATAGAGTCGTAGTCGAATTCAAAAACGACATGTGCGGCGCAGACGAATAGTCATAGAACTCAGGCACAGTGTATGAAGTATCGTACGATGTCAGTGCTCGATACACTGAGCCTTGTGATCTAGAGCCACCATCCCCTGATGGGCATCTATCACTGGCATGGGAGACATCTCTGCATCACTTGCAGCGGATATTAAATCCAGCCCACATTGTGCGAAGAAAGTCAGGATTACCAGAAAACAATGTTGTGCACAACACTACACCCAACAACAACTACAACACCCAATAATTCAAACAAAAAAAATTGGAAGCATACAAAAAAATAAGACAACTAGAAATCTTTATAACTAACTTTCCCAACAGAAAAATCACAACACCAAATGCGTTCCCCGACAACGGCGTCAAAAATTTGATGTGTTGACGGCAAGTGCACCAGACGCTCAAGTAATATAAAATGGGAAAGTTTCCCGAAGTATCGATCTCTCAAGGAACGCAAGATGAGGCGCGTGATTCGAACGTTTAGAAAATTAATTGTAAGGATTTAAAAGTAAAAAAACAGGGCTTGAATTGGGTTTCTGCAAAAGAAAATGAAAACCTAAACTAAACTAGTGTGGGTCGCAGTCACCACTTCCCAATGTGGATAGGCGAGTATGCAAGAGTACGGAGTGGTTCACAATGATGGATGGGGGTCAAGAGCACCTCTTCGCAATGCATGTCACTAGTAATTGCTAGTGCGCGGCCAACTTCGTGATGGAGGAGTGGAATCGAAGGGATGGAAGCGCTCCTCACGTGCATAAACCGCAATCAATTTTACATAGACATGAAATATAGCATTAAAACAATTTAGGGTTTGCACAAATCCTTCATACAACCTCAAAGGAGGAAGAAAGATTACGACCGAAGCACGAAGTCTCATCAAAGGTTCGCAGTCGGAACCAAGGCTTGTCAAACCATGTCCATATTCGGGCTTCGACTACCGTCCTGTGGTCCAAAAGAGTTGTCATCTTCTTCTACTCTATCTGTCTTCTTCGTCAATCTTCTTCAGTCACGACCTCGTCGGAGCTCTCCTTGAATGCGGTGAGAAATCCCTCGGAATGGAGCTTGGATGCAAGCGAGCGACAGAGGAGGCCGAGAGGACCTCCTAGCTCTTGATTTTCAAGAAAATAGTGCCCGGAAGACCTCTAGATGGTGGTCAGAGATGGAGTGGCGGAATGGGGGGAAATTGGACCTCTACGGGCGGAATGGAGTGAAGGATCCGAATCAAGGCAAACATCTGTGCTTAAAAAGGAAACGATTAGAAATTTGGGAACGCACGGTCGTGCGATCAAACCGTGCGATATTTACTAAAAATTATACAAACCAGGACAGGGGGCCACCAGTGCAATTTTCCTTCACGCACGGTTGCATCAACAGTGAGCGAAAAAAAAACGCACGGGTAGCGACAGAAAACAAAATTTCAAGTCCAACCACCGGCCCGTGCGATTTTCCTCTCGTACGGTTGAATCCAACCATGCGTAAAGAAAACATGTGGCCAATAAAAACCAACAAAAGCTTGAACAAGCAGGTCGCCCGTGCAATTTGTTCTTGCACGGTTGAAATCAACCGTGCGCGGCCACTTCGCACGGGCTAAGGTAATACCCAGGATTTCAGCACAGGAGAACCCACGGGCAAAGCGCCCGTGCGCGAAGGAAAAAACGCACGACCGTGCGATTCCCCATAATTCTAAAATTGGCTTGGGCACACCCCAACCTATCCAAAACTGCAATAACATCCAAAACACAACATAGGAAGCACCATGTGCTTACACCCAACAACAATTAGCGCAATTGTGCACCACAACGGGCCAACAAATGCACTGTGTGCAATTACAGATCAAGAGAAATATAAGTGAAAACGACCCAAAAGTGTAGTGCACGCGCGAAAAAACTAGTCTAGATGAGTCCGAAAAACACTATATATATCGGACTCATCAATAAGAAAATCAAAAACATATATAAATAATATTACCTACCAAATAGTTCTCTTAATCAAAAAGAGAACTATAAAATTTTAAATGTCATTGTTATTTGTTAAGTTTTATATGTTTTTAATGTTATTATACTTGAAGATGTCGGCTTTCGTGGTCTTGTTATCCTCAAAGATGCACAACATTTAACATTAATCCATTCTAGTGACACATAAATGCAGCTGAATAAGTCATATTGGTCATTTATAAAATGTAAATGTGTAAGAATCTATCTATTTATATATGTATATATGTGTGTGTGTGTGTCTATATTATATAAACCAATATATATATCTACCAAGCACACCGAACTTTTAATTTGGACCGTTTGATCAAAATGCTGCAATGAATTACCACCGTCTGATTATGCATTATCATATCCCGCAATATATAAACTGTTGATTTAAACTCTATGCTCCGCAGCCACAGTCCCATTCATTATTTTATGGATTGCTTTATTGTTGTAGACAACTTAAAAAAAAGCTTTCTATTATCTAAAAATATATTATATCAATGCGTTGATTTAAACTTTATGTTGCGGCTGGTTTGGATTGCTTCATTGCTTGATGTACACAACTAAAACAAAACTTTATATTATCTAAATATATATCACATGCATATACATATATAGGGAGAGATATCAATACATAGCTTCTTGCTTTATGTGCAACAAGCAGTCATGCACGGGGGACCCCGTGCGGGCAACATTCGTCGTGATGACGACATTCGTCGTAGGGGCGACATTCATCGTGGGTGCGACATTCGTTGGGGGCATCGACAATGGTCATAGGCGGCGACAATGGTCGTGGACGGCGACACTGGTAGTGGGCGGCGACAGTGGTCGTGAGCGCCGACATGTTCGTGGGCGTCGACAATGGTCGTGGATGGACACAATGGTCGTGGGTGTCGACAATGGTCGTGGACGTCGACAATGGTCGTGGGCGGAGAAATGGTCATGGGCGACGACATGTTCGAGGTGGCAAACTGGT
This sequence comes from Platanthera guangdongensis, assembly GCA_039583875.1. NCBI lineage: Eukaryota > Viridiplantae > Streptophyta > Magnoliopsida > Asparagales > Orchidaceae > Platanthera > Platanthera guangdongensis. The sequence continues at coordinate 93,919,733 of CM077162.1, read as the reverse complement.
GATGTCTGTCTCTTCACGTTCATCTTCATCCATAGTAGGGCAGTCATGTTGATAGAGCAAGCAGTTGAAGAAATAAAAATAACTTTTTTCACAGCAATTATTCTATAAGATTCCTAAAAGAGGGAAGCTCAGTCTTTGTGAAAAGACATCAAGAAGTGGTGTGCTATGCTTAAGTATTGCAAATAGATTGTGGGCGGGGAAAACAGATAGCCAGAACAATTTACACAATTATGCTCCTATCAATACCTAAGTTATCCTTATAAATACCCATTGCCCATCATGTTAGCAAGGCCACCTCTAAACCACAATAAATAAAGAACTACTTAAAATGAGAAAACAATAAATAACATCAAATAAAATTCAAAACAAACTGAATACATTTTTGAAACATGAAATTCTAAGCACAGTTTGTTAATATTCCTAGAACTTTTGTGTTGTTTATATCTCTTGCAGAAATCAATCACTTTGTCATGCCAAGATAATAATGAGAAGCAATGGACATATTTATGCCGAGATAATAAAATTAATCAGATTCTAATTGATTGGTATTCAAACTAAACAAAGTATATATAATGAGAAGAATGAACAAACAAAGAGGAAGACGGCTAAATCGAGCGCGAAGTTGTAATAAATGTTAAAAAATTGAACGCAGAAAGAAATTAAACATCTACCTGGCTTTTCTTTGTCGGGACTCGGGAGAATTAGTAGATGGGGTACGGTCTGCACCTCCAGTTTAATGGCAACCAACACATTCTATAATTTATAGGCATTTCATCAAATACCATGTGGGCATGAAAATTATATAAGCTGCAAAAATAATGTAATCCGGAAGGGAACATGAATCTAGAATCTGGAATCACGAAAGAACAATACCAACACATTCTATAATTTCATATACAGTGCAACTTTTGAACACAAACAAAATCAGAGCTAGTTGAAGAATCCCCCTTTGGCCTCTAAACCTGAACATACCTTTCGGGTGCAAAGCAGAGGGATACATCGGAGCAGTGTCTGATGCGAATCTCTCGGACTCCGCCGGCGCCGAACTCCAACACCGACTCGAGCATGGCGTCGACCCGGCCCTGGAAAGCCGGCGTCCACTAAAAGGGAGGGTCAGGGCGCCCAACGCTGGCTGCCGCAAAGGCAGCCTCGAGATCGAAAGAGTATAAGAGCGTGGGATCCTTTGCCGCCTGGAGTCATGAGCGGCACACGACCATGACTCCTCACCATCGATCCTCCAAACTGAGCCTGCGGAAAATGTCCGTGAGACAGACAGAGGCCAGCTTCGACCAGTCACGACAGTCGGTGCCCACGCCTGCTTCTTCCGCCATGTATCTAGGGTTTTTTCTTCCCGCGGTCTCAGTGCCCTGGATACTATTCTTCTGCCAAACGAATCCGAGGACCGGATCGATCGAGAAAATTGTTTTTTACGTGTGCGGGGGACTTTCGGCTCTCGAGGAGGAATAACAGGAACTTTCGGCGGGTGGCAGCGGGAGAAGAAGCACACAGAGGAAGAAATGGCGTGAGGAGTATGCTGCGGAGAAGAAATCGCGGCTATCGCGAATTTGAGACGGGCGAACAGTGCAGGAACCTAAATTAAAGCTCTTAGTCGAACAAAAGACGATAAAGCCCTTAAATTAAAGCCCCAAATTTGTTTAAATGAGGGCATTTTGGGATTAAAATGTTACACTGTGTTACATCATGGGCTGATTAGATCCTTGCTTATAGTATAAAGATAAATGTCACTCCAACACTAACACGCATATTCTACTTGATTAATTAAAATAGAACTTAACACAGATGTGGTGATATATGAGTTTAAGTCATACATTTCTTCGTTAAAAGTACCTTAAGGCTTAAACTGAACTTTTTTAATTAAATGTTTAGGTAACATTGAAGAGCTATAATTTATGGTAAGCTATGTATCTGGCTATTTTTATGATTGTTTTGGCATAATATTATAGTTTACCTCAAAGTATTTGAAGAGTTAAATGAAAATGCTCAAATAACAAGTGACTACCACATCAGAAATGACAGGAAATTAATACAAATGAAGAGCACATTACAATAATATACCAACCATGACTCGGTAGGGATGATTGCTTCTATGTGGGGTTACTTCAGCCCCTACACTGAAGCACTCAACACAAAGATCATAGTCAGGACATTTGGTACATTTAATTCGTATCTTTCCAGATATGTCCTTGTTGCAATAATTACAATGGTACAAGGCTTTTTTTCCCACAATGCCACCTTGACCTGCATCAACATATGATAAAATTTAAATTTTAGTTTTCAAAAATAGAGTATAGCCGATATAAATGAAGAATAAGAAATTTGAAAATATCACAAGATTAAACCTCTAAAAAAAATTAAATGTTGTACATTGGAAGTATTTCATAAACCTATCATTTAGAGACTTCAAAAGAACTGTTGACATGTCTTGTCAAACCAAAAAACAGGCACTAATGTGCTTGCCCATATTAGTTTGAAAAATCAACTTGTTTCTTTAGAGGACTATAACTATAATGTTTCTTTACAATCTATGATATTATAGCATAGACGTTTTACAACAACATACCCGTGGAAGTATTTTCAATATTCTCCCCAGTAGAAGGAACCCTTCTTCTCTTTGATCTATTAACAAGAGAGGTAGATTCATTTCAGTTGCAATTACACATAGTAATTTGTTCCACAATAAAGTGTCACAGAAAAAAAATAAGAGAATGATGACAAATATTTAAACATTAAGACAAGTTTGTTCCCTTTAATGTTGGAAGTTTGGACCTCATTCCAGAAGTGAGTCACATTGACCTGGATGGCCGTAATAATTTTCTTTTGTAGGAATTTGCTTCTTGCGAAAACCGTCATTTTGTTGGTTTGGTTTGAGTTTATTTACACTTTTACACACCCTTATGTCAACTTTTCATTAATTTTATGACTACAAGTAATAGAACAAGTGAACACACCCTTTGTTTTGTGTGTTGCTAAATTTGTTAAATATTCGGTAGAATATTTTAGAGAAAATATTGCTTGATAGTACCCTGATTTAATTGTCGAACCCCAGTGCGTGTAGTTTAATCCGTCGAAACCTTGGGTCTGCATCACAAATCTCTTGAAGGAGGTCTTAGTCTGCTTACCCTTTTGGCAAGCAGCACAGATACCCTCGTCCGTCATTTTGTTGGTTTGGGTTGAATTTATTTACACTTATACACACCCTTATGTCAACTTTTCATTAATTTTATGACTACAAGTAATAGAACAAGGGAACAACCCATCGTACCACTAAATTAACTACTATGTTATTGTTATTAAAAGCAACTAACAAATAACGAAGTTGACTTCTAAGTCCCCCAAGATTGGAACTCACTTCTCACCTTTTTAAGGTGAGTTTAAAGAATAAATTCAATTCAATTAATTTCAGGATTCAACCAAAAAATTTAAACTTAGTACTTTTAAGAAGTAGGGATCCAATCCCTCCAAAATCTTACAAGAAAATAAACTCTTATGTAAATAATTGCAAAAGGGGGCATACAACCATTAACTTTAAGGAAAAACAAGGGTCGTGGTAAAAACTTATCTTATTTATAGGAGACACTTGAAACCCCTCTGTAATTGCATTTAGATTATGATTGAGGGCTCTACTCTAAAGGTGGCTCCAGTAGTCACCAGTGTTCATGTTGCATCAAACTCAGTATTACATCCTCTAATTTGATTCCACCTTCACCAACTAGTAGGAATATATATTAGGATAGGACGGTCAGCTTTGTTCCCCCAACATAACAAGGAAACTTTGGCCTGGACCTTCCAACTCGGGCTTTACATAAGCTAGTTCAACCTACATTATTCCTGGACCAAACAAACAAATATTGTTTTTTTATTTGACCTCATGATGTGTGACGATTACCAATCATCACTAGGAAATAGCAATAAAAAATATCTCAAGGAATGGTATCATAAAATCTTACTATCATTGCCCGCCCTTCTACTAGTCTAACCGGTCCCTCCATAAAGACTTTGGGTATTCCAAGAGAACGTTGGATGACTTCTATAAAAGCATCTATAAGCATCGGATTTGCACATTCCAAATCTTGGTTGCACTGGAATTTGTGAGCATTGCCGGTCGAACTAGAAATTTATGATTTTTCTAATTATATACAACAGCCACATTTGTGAATGCTAATAGTTTGATATGCTTAATTTAATTTAACCAAACATTATTTAATTATAAATTTACGAGCTTAAAGTAACATCCTCTATCAAATATTAATTTGAAATCACGTATGAAAGTACTAGTCCAATTAATTAATCTAGATTTAGTTGATTGTAATTCTTATTGGAAAAACTACATACATATTTGAATTACTATACACTAAGTCAAAATTTACCAACATAAACAGTGATAGCTATCAATCCCGAGTCATTTTGTATTTAAACTAACGCTTCGTTTGGCACGGTGGTGGCGTTTGTAAACGTATGGATTAAACCGTCATTCGTTAAGGATCACTTAACAAACATCATCTATTTGAACATAAAAGTGGATGAAGTTCCTTATGTGGGCGTTAACGAATGACAATTTAACCCTCATGTTCATGACCGCCACCACCGTGCCAAACGGAGCCTAATAAACATATACCTACTTTGCATAACGTCTACATTTTATATTATTGAAATAATCACTAGATAATAAAAGCAAATTCTATTTTGTATCCTAATTAAATTTTAATTACCTTGCTTGATTTGGGGCTCATTTGGCGGGGCGGATCCCGCACAGTCGCATGGACCACCCCAAGCGGTTGCGGCCGCCTCTCGTTTGGCAGGGCCTCGGTCGAGCGGCGGGATCCGCCCACCCTATTTTTTCCGTGGAATTCATCTGCGTTGCGGTGACCGCAGTGGCGGTTGCCTCCCCCCACAGATTTCATCCGCGGGAATAAGCGGCGCCAAACAAGCCCTTGATCTTGCTTGATTTATCAAATCACCACATTAATCTAATCCAACTCCCTTAAATCCACCAAGTCCCTTTATATGCAACCAATCATAATTTAGAAATTAACTCAGAATATTATCATCCGCTCCATTTTCAAGTTTTAACAGCCGCTGAATTTACTATATCGAAGTTTGCAAGTGTTACTAAAATCTGAAATAGTATATTTATTGCATACAGACAGCCAATCAATCCAATAATCACTATTTAACAAAAGAAAACTCTATATTTATCATAACTAAGGCTCTGTTTGGTGTGGCTTTTTTGCTTCAGTGAGTTTGGAAAAAAAAATGTCACCGTCATAGAATTTTATGTTTGGCAAGACAATGATTATGACTGTTACCAAAAAAAAGACAATAATTTTTGAACATAAAAGTGGATGAAGATACTTAGGTGAGCTGGCCACATCAAACGGAGCCTAAATGTTAGTTGAATTTGAAGATGAATTAAATCCCTTCAATCCACCAACCCTCTTAATTTTTAGGAAAAACATCAACTACAGATTTTATCATTCAAACACCTCATAGAAACAATTATGTCTCGAGCTGCTGAAACAAAGATCCTTCAACACAAAAAAGCAGCTGAACACCAACCACAAAACTTCCATCCGGTCAAAGAAAAAAATATAACCAATAGGGTTAAGGAGATGAAATTCGAAACCCTAACCTCTGATTAGCATCGTCATCAGCGGAGGTAGAGACACCGCGGGAACGGCCCATGGCGGCTCGCCGATTTCGCTTTCGAGAGCTACATCCACTAAGGGATCGGCGTTCGCTACGTCCAAGAACGGACCGCCGCTGCTTCCATGTTCTTAGGAAAACCAAAACGAACTCTATATTCAGGTACACCTTGGGCAGATTTTTGATGTGTTTGGCGTGACTTATCTACCTTATTTGTTCAGCTAAGATTAGACGAAATATCATTGTCATAGAATATATAGGCGATTGATATGAGCAAATTTTTTTTGGGATACGTGCAAACTAAAAGTTAAAATTAAAAACATTAAATAACTATTTTATATTTAGGGTTTGATTGGATCCGGGCAAACCACTCCCACACCACCTATTCTGATTCTGTCGCTCCCCGCCGGCCTCTCCCGATTCCGCCCTACGGCCGCCTGTCTCCCCGCATCGCCCTACGGCCGCCTCTCTCCCTGCATCGCCTGAGACAACTGTTAATGTATATTTGGACGAATAACGGGTTCGGAGGCATAACGGGTCAGTTCGGACACGTGTAGATCCGATACCCGTAGAAACTCCTTGGGTTTGCCTATTTATACCCTCCTAGGGGCAACGGGTAAGGGATTCCACTTTGATCCCCATCCGGATGCTTCGAGCAACACCTTCAATCTCGAAGTAACGCCCCCATGTTGCTCATAACCGTCCCCCCGAAACCGACTCTCTCCCCTGTCGTGATTCTCGTTCCCGATTTTGCCCGCCGGAGTTCACGCCGTCGCTTAGATCGGGACAGGAAAAGAAGGTTCCTGTCGTTGTCTTCAGATCGGAAGGGGTAGCCGGTGGTGATCGGAGAAGAAGGCATGTCATACGCCTCCAACTCCGCCTTTGTTGTTTCCCGTCGTCCGATCCTTGTATTGCCGCCGCTCGATCGGGAAAAGATACGTATCGGGAAGCCACCTGGGAAGGACGCCGCCTCCGCTGCTTGATCGCGAAAAAGGAGGTTTTTCGTTCTTTTTGCCGCTGCCTTCGATCGGGATCGAAAAAAAAAAACCACCGCCGCATGATCCCATTTTTCCCGTTCCTGAACCGTTGCACGATCGGGAAAAGAGGAAGGAACCGCCGCTGCACTCTCCTGCGTCGGTGGAGTAGGAGAGAGATCCGCCTGTGTGATCCGCCGTCGCTGCCTCTCTGTGTTTTCTTGCGCCATTGTTGTGCTGGAGGTTTGTGACATTCGGGAACCTCCTGGATCTTTCGCAAGCAGCAGTGACCATTTCATTTTCCTGAAAAAAAAAACCAGAGACCTTTTTTTTGCTTGGAGGACAACAATTAAATCACATTGATCTTGTTAAATCTTGCCACAACCTCACAAGATCATGCTCTCCCAATCAGATCTTTGAGAGTTTTTTTGTGGCTAATCTCTGAGTTGTTGTCATGAGGAAGATGTTGGTCTTTGTTTCTACTCTAGTCAATGTCAACAACCTTATGCTTGGCAAGAAAATCAGAGTCCAACTTCTCATCCACCAAAACAAATTCAGTAGAATTTTCTGTTTGTATGGATTGCGTTTTCAGCGACCGAGTTAGCCGAAGAGGAGCAAACAAATACATCTCTGGATTGGATCTGAAGTGTACTGGATCGACTCTACTCGGATCAGGTGATATTTTCCAGTTTGCATTCTTCATTTTTAAAATGTTGGAACGTATCAACTATGACATTGTAAAAAATTACATGGGTGGAAACTCCAAGTTTAACTTGACTTGAAAAAATAGGAGATTTACCACACGGTGCTCAGCGATTTCACCATTTTCCAAGAGGATATGGTTGAATATTTGTAATGCAACGATGAGAATTTTTTGCAGGGATTTCCTTCTACATCTCCTGAATTCTCACCTTACAATGACCTTAAGTAAGATGCATCTTAAGTAGTTTACCTTCAAGTCTGAAATGAATAGACTGAAGAAGAAAGATGAAGCCCCACAAAATACTACAACATACTGGTTTTTTGAGTGGTGGCTGGACAACGCTGTTACCTGACACGTGTCTAATGACATGAATTTTCTAAGGTCACAGTAATTATGGAAAAAGTGGAGAACTGAAATGGAGGAGAGACCAAGGTGACTCATGTTGGGAATGCTACCTCGGCACTCTACTAAAGTAAAATTTTAATTTTAGAAAATATTAAATTTATTTATGCACTGGCTGCTAATTTAGTGTGTATCAGTTTACTATGTGCTGCTGGTATGTTGTCTTTTAACTGTTTATAGTGGCAGAGTAACGATATAAGTTAACTCACACCATTTTGGATATGCATACGTCCAAAATAGGATGTACTGACTAAGTCTAGCAAACGAATTAGTTCAACAAGTTCAAACAAACTTAGTTAGCCCTAAGACTCTACATGAGAGACTAGGACACGTGAACTATAAGAAAATGTTCCAAATAGCTAGAACTCACCAGATCACATTAGACACTAAGTCACAGCCTGAGAAATGTGACGTGTGTGCTCAGACTAAGATCACTAGGAAACCTTTTAGTGCGGTTACTAGGAGCACAACACCTCTAGAGCTTATACATTCCGACATATGTGACTTTAAAAGTTTTGTCACCAAAGGAGGAAGGAAGTATATGATCACGTTTATAGATGACTGATTTAGGTTTTGTCACATCTATTTTCTTAAAACTAAAGATGAAGCGTTTGAAAAGTTTTGTCTTTTCAAAACCAGGGTAGAAAACCAACTAGACATGAGAATTAAGAGGTTTAGAAGTGATAGAGGAGTAGAATACATGTCTAGTGAGTTCTGGGGTTTCCTTGCCTATGTCAGGGTCTCTGACCCTAGACGGTCTAAACTTAGACCTAGGACTAACACGTGTGTCTACTTAGGTTGTGCTGAAGATAGTGCTGCAGATAGATTCTTAGACCTGTCTAATAATATAATTATTGAATCTAGGGATGCTGTGTTCTTTGAGGATAAGTTTCTTAAGGATAAGAACCTGACAATTCCAGGTATGCAAGCAACTATTACTGAGGAAGAACCTGAATCAGTACCGAGCACCTCCTATTCAGTCCCGGTAGACAATAATGTCCTAGAGTCTAGAAGGACTTCGATGAGAGAGCGAATTCCCAGAACCTTCGGTAGTGATTTTGTCACATACCACGTTGAGGCTGATCCATCCACCTATAAGGACGCGATGAGATCAAGAGATTCCCTACTCTAGAAAGAGGTCATTGATGAAGAGATGAACTCTTTGCTTCAGAACAACTCCTCCGAAAACTTCAAAGGCGGGCTTCTCCAGCACACATCGGCGAGCCTAACCGGTTTTCTGCATCTCCAGCACATGTTGGCTGCCTCTCTCCCGATTTTTGCGTCTCGGAGGTTTAGAAGCTTCGACCTGGAGGAAAGGTACCCTTGTTTGCTGATTTCTTGTGTCGTTTCGAATGTGTTTCAAGGCAAGCAATACCCGATTTTTTGTGGTATCATTGTCCATTCAGATTTTTTGATTTTTCAAATTTTATAGATGTGTGGTTGTTTAGGGTTTAAGCCTGTTTCATCCATTTACGCTTGGATTATTAAGCCCTCACCAATTTTTTGATGGTTTGTTCTTCATTTTTTTGAGTGCACATTTATATGTTAGATGTGTGGATGTTTAAGATTTAAGCTTGATTTATTTTTGTATGTACTTTAGTCAAGTATGCTTCTCAATTGTTGATTTTATTTGTTCATTTCTAGATCTTGTACTTTATTTGAGTATGAAAAATATGAAATTATTGACATGTGGAGAATCATCTCAACAAACAGAAAATGACGTTGAAATTTATTTTGTTACATCACAATGTTTTATATCTATGGAGGAGTTAGTATCATGGGTTCAACAAAAAACGAGGGAATTAGGATTTGTGACAATTCAAGGTGCTGACAAGCTTACTAGTAGACTTAAGCCTCGAGTTTTTTTGGGATGTGACAGAGCAGGTTATTATCGTGAGAAACAGCGAGGTAAAGGATGGGTCAAAAAAATTTAGAAAGTTTTTATTTTGGTTTGCCCGTAACAATTGGTTTGCACATATAAATTTTTGATTTGCCCATAAAATTGGTTTGCACATATCCAAAATATGTTTGCCCATAACAATCACCAATATATATTTGGTATCATAAATGTTACAAAAAAACTAGTTTGAAGCATAAGATTTTGGTATGAAAATGACATTTTTGTCCAACCTCATCGGAGCAAATAAGTCGCGATAAGTTGCGCCCAACACAACCTTAGAAAAAGCACCAGTGATTACTGGATTTCTATTTTCCGGAAAGCATACTGGGTAAAGCTTCATCTAGAGCATCGGAAAAGTCATTTTTCCAAACATTTTGTGCTAGTAAGTTAATTTTGGTTCCATGTAATAGTCTAGGGTTTGTTTTAAACAATTATGGCAATTGTTAGCATGGAAGAATATGACAAACTGGAAAGAAAATTTCAAGTTATAGATCAACGACAATCTTCACGGAAATCAAAATCGATCTTCATGGAGATTGATAACTGCATTTTGATATCAATGGAGATCGAAAGCGATCTCGATGGAGATCGATATTGTTAGAGAATATTAGGAAAAGTTGATGTAAAGGCCCATTATTATGGCTCATGTAGGATTTGGCTTAGTCCCACATTGTTTGTATAGATGTTTGTTTCTCTCCTCTCTTCTATATATTTGTACTCATACTTGTATTTTGTAATTCAATAAGGATATACAAGGTTTGAACCATTCTTCTGCATGGTATCTGAGGGCAGATCCTCTTGGGCGGCTAGTTCTTTTTTTAACTACCTCTCCTGCTTCTTCCCGGGCAAACACCTACTTCCTGTCCGCCTCCCCTTCTTCTTTCCTAGCAGACTCTTGCTTCTATCCGCATTTCTAATCGCTGGTCCCTACTTCTTTACCCTCCCTCTCTCGTGGTTCCACTTCTCTCCCCCACCGGTTTTTATAGCTTCCATGTGGGACCCTTGGACTCCTTGCCACGCGGAGACTTCTCTGCGTGTTGTGCTTGTCGCGGACTGCCTTTCTCTGCGATTAAGTCTACTCTAACTGATCGGCCTCCTACTCTTTGCTTCTTGCGGACTCTTAACTGTTGGCCTGCGTCTATCTGTCATGGTCAGCCCCTATTTGTTGCGGTCTCTTCTCCTCTTGCTGGATTGCTACTAACTGCTGCGATCTCTTCTCCTTTATCCGCTGCATCTTCGTTAGGCCTCCTTCTACTCTTGTCGCACTGACTTCTTGTCGTGCGAAGTCTTCTTGATCTTGCCATTGTGGTCTCCTTTAGCCGTTGTCTCCTTGTCTCTTTGTGTCGCGGATTGCTCTTGTGCGGTGTCTTCTTGTCGTCCGGCCTGATCTTGTCGATGCTGCCTAGTTTCTGTTGTTCGCGCAGTCTGCAAGCTGCCTGGTCCACTATGGATTCCTAATCGCTTGATCTCCCTGAGGATTCATCATTGCGGTTTGTGTTTGTTCGCACGGTTTAACGGTAGTTCACCGACCTTTTCTCCTTTAACCGTCGCGAGCTCGAATTCTTACTCGGGTGGGCTCCCTCTAACCGCGGACTCTTAGTCGTGGCAGGTTCCCTCTAGCCGTTGTGGCTTTGTATCTTTTTATTCGCGGCGGGCTCTCTCTAAATGCGGAAACTTAGTCGCAGCGGGCTCCCGCTTGTCACTACAACTCAGAGCTCTAGTCTTAACTCTAAATGTTGTGACTTCCCTTCTAATCACCGCGATCTTATGGATTCCGAGGATTCTAATGTCACCTCTACTCTGCCTGCTCATGTTGTGGCTCCGGTTCCCGAGCTTCGCGATGAACTCCAAATTATTGTTATCCCCCTCAGTGGGAAGCGGAATTTCATGGAATGGGTGTACTCTGTTCGTCGAGTTCTGCAGACAAAAGGCATTCTTCATCACATGACTCGGGTCACTCCTACCGCCCCTATTGATGAGTGGCTTCGTGATGATGGCCGGGTCCAGTCATGGCTGCTCAACTCCATGGACATCGAACCCTATCAGATGGATATGTATCATGACACAACAAAGGCCATGTGGGAGGAGCTGCATTCTTTTTACTCAGGGCAAAATAGTCTTTAACACTTGTTTGACATCATATCTGATTTTCAAAGCCTTGATCTCGGGGCTCCTAGTGATATGATTCCCTTTATTGCTAAAGCCAAGACCCTGGTCGAAACCTGGATCTAGCATTAGGTGTCTACTATAGATCTGATTACTCAACGGGCCCAGAAAGAAGTTGTGTGGATTGCGATGATGATGTGCTGAGTTCCCTCTCACATGCACAGTGTTCGACCCCAGATTCTCTCATCTACTACCACTTAATCTCTGTCAGATGTGTGTTCTATGCTCCTGAAGGTCACACCACCACAGGATGCCCATGTTACTCTCTCCACAGCTCTTTTACAGCACTCTACACCTGCTCCATCTGCTCGGGGGTCATCAACCCATGGGGGACGCAACACGTCTAGGGGATGTGGCCGGTCTGGCAGATTTCCATTTAAGTGCATGTATTGCGGTCGGTATGGTCATCTTGAGGCCACCTACTATCGCAAGCATGGCTTGCCACCACATCTTGATTCTCCTGCTATGGCTGAGCTTTCCACTTCTTCTACCCTGGCTTCTGTAGCCTCTACTCGGGACGACATTAATGCTCTACGCACTCAGCTCTAACAACTATAAGGGGTGATGTCTCACTCCTCTGGACTTGTTGCCTCTATTTCGAATGAAGTTATATCTTGTCTCTCATAGGGCTCCTACTAGATTGTAGATTCAGGAGTCACACGCCATATTACTTTGTAGCGCCCTCCGACATATTCGATGACTGCCCACCCCAAGCTCATTGATGTGGCTAATGGTGATACCAACCCCATATCTGGTGCTGCTGATATACCCCGTACACCACTCTCTCTATATCTTATGCACTTCATGTTCCACGATTACCATTTACCTTGCTCTCTATTAGCCGCCTTACCTTCTCACCATCTACCTTTATTGTGTAGGATCGGCATATGCTGAATATTATTGGTAAGGGGTGGCAGTTAAATGGGCTCTACCTCTTCGATGTTCCTCCTTCAGCTCTTTATATTGTCTCCACTACCGACTGGCATCATCATTTTAGGCATGTTTCCCTCCATATTCTCAAGTAAGCTCTTCTGGATGTCTCCCTACATGAGTTCTCTTGTGAATCATGTATTTTTGGCAAACAACATCGTGTTTCTTTTCATCTTACTTGTACTCGGAGTGATACTTCTTTATCATTACTATATTCTAATATTTGGGGACCTTATAAAATCATTAGTATGTTTGACTATCGTTATTTTGTCATTTTTATTGATAATTACCGTCGCTTAACCTGTTATACTTACTTCGAGATCGTGTTGAACTAACATTTACATTTCGTGCCTATCTTTCGAAAACTCGCACTCAGTTCTTCTCTCCTCTAAAAATCATTCGCACTGATAATGCTCAGAAATACACCAGTCGGACATTCGCGAACTTATGCATAGAGTTCGACATTATACATCAAACCTCGTGTGCATATACGCCTCAACAAATTGGTGTGGCCGAGCGAAAGAATCTACATCTTCTTGATATCACTCGGCCACTCATGCTTCAAATGCAGGTTCCTACTCATTTTTGGAATTTTGCTATGTCTGCAGTATGTCACCTTATCAGCCTCATGTCATCCTCTGTGCTCGATTTTGCAACTCTGGTTAGTCTCCTCTTTATGTCCCACTCCTCGTTCCACCGCATGCCTCGTGTGTTTGGTTGTACTTGTTACGTTCGAGATCTTGGCCCGATCACAGATAAGTTGGCCCCACGTGCCATCAAATGTATGTTTCTCAGAAACTCTCAGACACAAAAAGGCTATTTGTGTTATTCTCCAACTACTGACAAAGTTATTGTCTCTGCAGATGCCACCTTTTATGAGGATCAACCATTCTATGACTCACCATCAAACTCTTCTCCTCTACTTTCCATACCTCGTCCAACTAATCCAGTCACGTCTTCCCTACCACCCCTTCTTCCCACTCCACTTCTGGTACCTATCCACCTCTACCACGCAAACCACCTCTTCTTCGTATCTACACTCATTGTACTTCGGCTTCTGGAACTCAACAACAACCCTCCTCCACCGGTGTTATCCCTCAGATTGACAATCCAACATCAACATCTACATCTCACCACATGGCAAATTATGTGTCTGCATCGCTTATCTCCACTTTTACACAAGTTTGCTCTCTCTTTCTCCTCCATTTTTATCCCTAACTCGGTGTAGGAGGCTCTACTTCATCCAGAGTGGCGTGCGGCTATGGAAGAAGAAATGATCTCTCTTTGGTCTAACCACGCTTGGGATTTAGTTCCTCTTCCTTCTAGCCAATCGTGTGTGAATTACAAGTGAGTGTTTTCTATCAAACATGCTCTGTATGGGATGATTGATAAGATTAAAGCCCGACTTGTGGCTCATGGGTTCACTCAACAGTAAGAACTTGATTATGATGAAACCTTCTCTCCCTTCGCCAAGTTGAACTCTATTCGGGTGTTGATCTCCTTGGTTGTTCATCGTCACTGGCCTCTCCATCAGCTGGATATAAAGAATGTCTTTTTAAATGGTGACCTTCAAGAAATGGTCTACATGAACCAGCCTCCCGGGTTTAAGACCACGGGGGGAGTATCGTGTGTGTCATCTTCGAAAATCTATTTATGGCCTCAAACAATCACCCAGAGCTTGGTTTGATAAATTTTGTAAGGCTATTCACAAAGTTGGATTCAAGAGGAGCTCAACGTACTTCTCATTCTTCAGTTGTCATTAACCAACTGGGACTGTCATTCTCTTAGTTTATGTGGATGATATTTTGATTACTGGTGATGACTCCACAGGGATACAATAAATCAAGAAATACTTAAACTCCGTCTTCCAAACAAAATAACTGGGGGCTCTCAAGTATTTTCTTGGACTTGAGGTTGCGAGACGGCTTGATGGCCATGTCCTTTCACAACGAAAGTACTGCTTTGATCTTCTTTACGATGCTGGCTACTCCGGGTACAAACATGTGGAAACTTCGATGGATGCTAATCACAAGTTATGTGCTCATGGGTCTGACTCTAATTCTCTGCTTACGAACCCTGAGTATTATCGGCGCCTTGTAGAAAAATTGATATATCTGACAGTTACAAGGCCTGATATTTCTTTCACTATTAGAGTGGTCAGCCGGTTTATACATGCTCCTCAGATCTCTCATCTTCAGGCAGTGGAACGCATCCTCAAGTATTTGAAGATAGCTCCCGGAAAAGGATTGGTATATAAGCCATCCTCCTCTCCATCTCTTATTACATATTCAGATGCGGATTATGCGGGCTCCCTGGATGATCGACACTCCACTATGGGTTTTTGTACCTACTTTGGAGGGAATCTTATTACTTGGTGTAGTAAGAAGCAGTGTGTGTTTACTCGCTCCTCTGCTAAAGCTAAGTATCGTGCAATGACAGCTATTGTTTCTGAACTCACTTGGCTTGAGGGTCTTCTTGGTGATTTAGGTGTCACCTTATCCTCACCTGCAACCTTATTTTGCGACAGTCAGGCTGCTATCCATATTGCGAAGAATCTGGTGTTTTATGAGAGGACTAAGCACATTGAAGTTGACTGTCACTTCATCTGTGAAAAAGTTCAATTAAAGAAGTTAGATCCAGAGCATGTTGCTGCATCAGAGAAAGTTGTTGACATTCTCACCAAGGCGCTACCTCGACAAATGTACCATCAGTTCTTATCCAAGCTTGGTGCCTATGACTTGTACGCTCCAACTTGCGGGGGAGTGTTAGAGAATATTAGGAAAAGTTGATGCAAAGGACTATTATTATGGCCCATGTAGGATTCTGGCGTAGTCCCACATTGCTTGTATAGTTGTCTGTTTCTCTCCTCTCTTCTATATATTTGTACTCATACTTGTATTTTGTAATTCAATAAGGATATACAAGGTTTGAACCATTCTTCTACAGATATCAATGGAGATTGGAAGCGATCTCTTTGGAGATCGAAATCGATCTATATGGAGATCAAAATTGATCTCTATGGAGAACGATAACTTTTTCAATATCTATGGAGATCGGAATCGATCTATTCAGAGATATAAGCTGCTTACGATGAAGATAAATCTTGATTTTATGTTGTTTTAAACTGAATGTTTTTTGAAATATTTGTGTAGGTCCATGGAGAAGAAAAATTATGCATCCAAACCGCATGTTCTAAGTTATAGATGTAATTTTTCCAATGTGTGTGACCATGCTTGTAATGTAATAGACATATTGGATGAAGAAAAAAAGAAACTATTAAAAGATGTTAGAGTCCTACAAATCTTTGAATCTCCTCGACTTCCACAAAATATTCCTCTCTTATACAAGTTGATGTCATGCCACAACGCTTCTACAAATGTTTTTTCTATTGTCCTTTGAGTGGACAATATGTCATGATCAAGAACCCCCTATTAAAAGTTGTGGCTCACTTTTGCTTAATATTTTATAGGTCGTTCAACCACTTATTATCTTGTAGGTTGCAACAACCCCATCCGTTCGTATAATATATACTACAAGGTCCGGCCGGGGCCCACAGAATATACCACAAAACAGGCAATGAAGCTACGGAGTGATACCAGAGTAGCGCAGCGCACCTAACACATTGCATTCTAGCGGAAGCCTATAACACTACACTTGAACTCCTCACTTGAATGTCCAACATATAAAAACTCCACATTTTATACATTATAGGAATGTATTACATCATACATAAAGAGTTGGACTTATGGCCTTACAGAGCTTTCAAACAGTGGCCCAAACTGTTAGAACCCGCCAACCCATTAGTTCATCTCAAAACCCAGGTATTGAGATGAAGGGTGGCGGGGTACATGAACACAAAGTGGAGAAGTCTGCAGGCGGTGTGGGACTAACCCCAACCACAGAACCGCGGGGATATTCCGCCACACAAGGGGGGGCCCACCGGGGTCAACACCCAGACCTGGAACGCGATGGGGAAAGCCCAAACATGCGGTCCCACACACACGTGTCCTGCTGGCAAATATAGTCTCAACACACCCCCGCAGCAGGACAACCTGCTTTGATACCATGTTAGAACCCGCCAACTCATTAGTTCATCTCAAAACCCAGGTATTGAGATGAAGGGTGGCGGGGTACATGAACACAAAGTGGAGAAGTCTGCAGGCGGTGTGGGACTAACCCCAACCACAGAACCGCGGGGATATTCCGCCACACAAGGGGGGGCCCACCGGGGTCAACACCCAGACCTGGAACGCGATGGGGAAAGCCCAAACATGCGGTCCCACACACACGTGTCCTGCTGGCAAATATAGTCTCAACACAAACATTGGCACGCAAGCTGGCCACATCAAAGGAAAACATAACATTATATCCAAATTAACCTTCGAGGGCTAACAACATCAGCAGCAGCTAAAGCAGCATGGAAATCAACCCTTTTTCGTCTCGCTTGGCTCTAAAGCACCTGTACAGGGACAATCCACCCAACGGTGGCAAACAAAGGCAACGGTCAGCATTCAGCTGATCAAATTATAACGACCCTAACCCTTTCTCGGGGCAGCGGTAATCTTCCCTGCAGGCATATCATATCACAAACATGTATATATATCTCATATAATGTGCTTTCACGCACATATGTCATCACAACCGTCAGCCACCCGGCCCGACAGTCCGTGCACTCAGGGCACATTCTTGGTGTACTGGCAAACCAGTTGCCCACCACCGTATCAGGGTCACAGCCCAACGACAACTCACTTGAGCATTTACTACATGGCGTGCAACTGGAGTTTTATAGTCTTAGTGAACCGGGACTGGCATGTAGCCCCCCATTGTATAACGGCGCGTAGGCCTAAGACTCTTGTTATGCGCTCCAACAGACCGCACTTTCTGGTCTCACGTCGGACGGACATAACGCAGGTCGGATCCTCCACCCCCCGTTGCTCAAATCGCCTTGCCATCACCGAGTACGGCGTACTCGCGGATAAATAAAGGCGTGGGTAGGTCTCACCGATCCTGTTCTGGCATTCAAGTCTGGGCATAACTCTTACACTCATTCATCTCACAACATTAGCGGGTCTTTCCTGGGCACACCAGTACTTCCTGCTACTCTCTTCGCAGGTGGACACCGTAAATAATACAAATGTCAAGGGTCTTTCCTGGCTACCATGCCAGTACTTCCTGTTACTCTCTTCACAGGTGGACTCCCCATGAACATTAAGCATTACAAAAGAGTATTTCCTGGAATTCCAATCCAGTACTTCCTGCTACTTCCTTTCACAGGTCAAACCTATCAGCACAAGCATCACAAGCATTCTACGGGTATTTTCCTGGACTCCCACTCCAGTACTTCCTGCTACTTCCTTTCACAGGTCCAACCTGTCGACTCCTAAACTACGCATTTATCACGTAGTCTTCTCCAGTTCGTGTGCAACATCACCAATCCAGACCAACCTGTCCAGATGGGCTTCACACAGCATGCCTATTCCGTACTTCATTTTCGGATCTATATGCCAACAAAGGGGATTACATGAATCAATCCAAAAGACTCCCAACATCAGCCACCCTTTGGTGGGGGAATCACATACATATGCTAAAAAGGAAGCCTTCACATGGCTAGGAAGAAAGGTCGTTACCCTTGAAGGCCGTTTCGGTGCCATGAACTCCTAGCTGGCTCGAAAGAACAACAAAAGCTTTTCCTCCACAACGATGGCCTCGAATCTCAGCTTGACACTCTCAAGCTCCACCAGAGATCAGCCCCTCTTCTTCTTCCTCCTTCTTCCTTTCCCTTTCTCTCTCTAGAAGTTTAGAAAGATGAAGGCAAAATAAAAATGAACTTCTTTCTCAACTCTCGGCCTTAAGGAAGCAGGGAGGGATCTCAGTTGTAGATCGCAGCTGAAGAAGAATGGACGGCCACGAAAATCCGCAAAATCTTATTTCGGGTCCGACACGCCCTGTGACACGCCCGTATCACAGGACGTGTCACACTAAGCAGTGCACAAACCGACTTATCAACTGCCTTATCCCGAAACAGGTCACGCCCAGGGTACACGCCCGTGACGGCCAGGTCACGCCCATGACATAGGGCGTGTACCTCACTCGAGTCATCTTCACGACCTACTCGAGAGGACTACTCGAGTAGTTAGCTATGACACGCCCGTGTTAGATGACCGACATGCCCGTGACAGGGGGCGTGTCACCCACTCGAGATCTACTCGAGAGGACTTACTCGAGAGAAAACCAACTACTCGAGTACTCGGATCGGACACGCCCGTGTTACAGGGATGACATGCCCGTGTCACCCCCCTTTACTCGAGTACTTTTCCACCTACTCGAGAGAAAAGTGCCGACCACTCGACACAGCGTAACATGCCCTGTGACACGCCCATGTCACAGGCCGTGTACCCCATGCTCAACGAACGTCGAGCGCATTTCGTCGACCAAAGAACTCGAGTGTCGACAGGGGAGGTCACGCCCTAGGCCACGCCCGTGACAAGGGGAGTGTTCCTCCCGAACATTTCGTCGAACGTATTTTTCGTCGAACTCATGATGGCTCCGCACCCGAGCAGGACACGCCCTGGGACATACCCGTGTCCTAGGCCGTGTCACCCAAAAATTGCCTGCTGAAAAATTGGTGTGTTACATAGGTTGTAACGAACAATCATCTCACTCTAATATAGTTCAAATTATTTGATCGTGTCACATTTGCTAATACATTGGTAAAACATTGATCATACATCATGTTCTGTATTGAATGAATAGAACTTCGTAGGAGCTTTTTTAGCAATGTGTCATTGACATAAGTGATGCCGACTATTACTTAGAACTCTCTTGATGACAATTGTCATTGCTTTCTCTTGGTCTGTATAAATTGCCAAGGGTTTCTTACTAGAAACAAACTTTAAAAATGTTTGGAAGACCCATGTGAATGTTTCAATGGTTTCTTCAGCTATAAATGCAATACCTACTACAACATTCTGCCAATGATTATTGATTGCAACAAAAGGGGCATATCACCAAAATAATCATAGTTTATTTTACCCACCTCATCTATCCATAAGAAATTTGTTAATTTGTTCAAATCACCACTTGCACGTTAAAAGAAAACATAGTATTGGTAACTTGTCGTTCTTTCAGAAGTTCCAATAGAGTTGCAGCATCACCACCATATATATTTGATTCTCTATGGAGATCAATAAAATTATATGCATCTCTTTTAGTAAATTCCAAATTCTGGACCCCCCCCACACACATCATCGGCAAGATAACAGTACACATCATAGGTTCTGATTCCAACTTTAGACATTGACGTTAATATATTACCACTCTCCAATGCGACAGTCTGATGTGAACCGAGAAGGTGCTGCTCATTTTGGGAAGCCAAAGGATGATTGTGTTTCTCCACAAATTTGTTAAATGTCAATTTTTACCTTCTCTATCAACATAGAAAATGACAGTTGATGGGCAATTTATTCTAGTATCCACTTCAATAGTTGAAATATGTTGTTGGAACCTTGTCCATTATTTTTAATCCGGCCTTACAACAACAATATTCTTGTGTCTTAAAATTTTTGTGTTGGGCCAACATCCAACAACAATATTCACGCGTCTTAAAATTTTTTGTGTTTGGCCAACAAATTGTGTTCTTTACGTATGTTAAAAGTAACCTTACTCACATAGGTGCAGTACATCTCATATACTCCATCTTCAATTTTGGTTGCTTCAAATACATGATTGTTCGTTTTGTTTGCAGGCTATCAAATTAAATGAAGTGACTTTTCAAATTTCACAAAAAACAAATTTGATCTCTGTGGAGATCAATTTGATCTCTCTATGGAGATCAATTTGATCACTATGGAGATGAATTTGATCTATGTTGAGAACAAAAGGATCTTTGTGGAGAATAAATTGATCTCCACAGAAATCATCCCTAAGGTCATTTTTATCTCTACAAAAATCATCTCTAATCTTAAAAACAGACATTAATGAAAATACCTGATAGACTAACGACATAGAAATATTTATAAAATGCATTTGAGTTTACCTTATCCTGCCCTATTTATGTATAACTTCAAATGTGAAATTAGGATAATAGGATCCCGGTTGGAGAGATCGACTATAGGTTGTATACGAACTGGCGTAGTTGGGAGGAGAGCAGAACTTTGAGGAGAAAAAATAGGCCTGGGGGGGGGGGGGGGGGCTGGGTAACGATAATAAAGAAAAGAAGTGCAACATAGAAATATTTGGCGCCATTTTCTTAGTTCCTCATGATTTCACCACGTGTAGGCATATAGTTTATCTTGGGCATAGATGTTTAAATGGGACACGATGCTATTAGAAACCAGGCAGGGGGTCCCACACGGGTAAGGGCCCGGCCCTGGCTGACTGCAGTCAAACACATCCCCAACCAAATCTCCGTGCAAGGCTCCGAATTCACACACGAGAATATTGCACGACAGGTTGTTGAGAACTGGTCTCGACCCCAACACCTCCTTTATCAAACCCTTATTCGGGGACCAGTTACCCAACTGTGCTGCAGGACAGTTGGGTATCTGGTCCCTGAATAAGGGTTTGATAAAGGAGGTGCTGGGATCGAGACCAGCTCTCAACAACCTGCCGTGCAATATTCTCGTGTGTGAATTCGGAGCCTTGCACAGAGATTTGGTTGGGGATGTGTTAGACTGCAGTCAGACAGGGCCAGGCCTTTACCCGTATGGGACCCCCGGCCTGGTTTTTAACAAAAGATGGCCATCTTTTATTAGAAACTAGGTCGGGGGTCCCGCACGGGTAAAGGTCCGACCCTGGCGGACTGCAGTCTAACACATCCCCAACCAAATCTCCCGAAAGGCTCCGAATTTACTACGGGAATATTGGGACAATCCGAACCTGGTTTCTAACAGCACAGTTGGGTATGAGAGGCGGTGCTAGTCCCCTCTTATAAAGCAGGTGCTGGGATCAAGCCCTGGTCCTGAACAACTTACCCGCAATATTCCTGTATTAAAATTCGGAGCCTTGCACGGAGATTTGGTTGGGGATGTGTTAGACTGCAGTCGGCTAGGGACGGGCCTTTACCCGTGTGGGACCCCCTGCCAGTTGACGTAAGGGGCGTTATGTTAACGTGGAGTTGACGTCGCGTCGCCGTTAGTGCGTTTTCACGTCTGTTCGGTCGAGTCGGCCAAATTCGTGAATCCTTGTCGAAAATGGAAAATTTTTCGTTGGGAAATTGAATTAATTAATTTTCGACATACTCGTCAAGTTTCGTCGCGATCCGAACGATATTTGAGCCTCGATGAATTTCCGAATTTTTGTAGAATTTATGTTCGCTGTAGACTTTGAAAATTAATATCTCAAGAATAGCATGTCGGATTTTGGTTCTGTCTTCGTCATTAGATTCGTAGCGTTAGCATTCACCTACGGTGCGAATTTCGTTTAATTCGGCATGCATTTGGGACTCCGTTTTGATCTCGTGTTTGTTTATTCAAAAGTATATAAATATGATTATTTTAATATTAAAGCACTATTCAAAAATGTCTTTTACTATTCATGTATATAGTTTAATTTTGGATATATTTGTAAAAAAAGCACCGTTCATCCAATTTAGTTTCTTCTTTCCTCGAGAACTCCTCTTTTCTTCTCTCGGGAAAGTATATCTGTACTCGAGAACTCCGCTTTTTTTCTCGGGAAAACATATCTGTACTCGAGAACTCCTTTTCTTCTTGAGTAAAATATTTTTTGTTCTCGAGTACCTCTTTTCCTATTCTCGAGTACTCTTAAGCCTGTTCTCGAGTACTCTGCAGCCCTTCTCGAGAATTCCATTCCAGTCTGCTTTCGGGCGCCATTTTGAGTGTAAAAACGGTGTCGTATGAAAAAATGGTTAACATGAAATTTGTTCGTCTCGACGAGATCTACAAATTTTCATGTTGAGCACTTTTTGATTTGAAGTCATGGTAAATCTCTATTTTTGTTTTCCGCGCGCCCGCATTTGAATTCTCCGCCTCCTTCCTGTTTAGACAAAAGAATTATATATATATATATATATATATATATATATATATATATATATATATATATATATATATATAAGTACTTATTCTTATATTTAAGGATAAATAGAAAGAAAATGTTTCTTATTCCTGAAGTTTTGACCGAACCAGAGAAGCGAGAGCGAGAGATAAAACGTCCGTTCGTGAAATTTCGGATTGCCTCCATCGGAGCTACGGTGCTCGGAATCGCAAACCGAGCATAGATCCAGAAAGCTCTCGCCGAGATCTTCACGTTCGTGGTAAGTATTTCTCGTTTCGTGGAAGTTTTTTCGTTAGGGTTTTCGGCCCTAACCTCTCTCTCGGCCTTAATCTTGTAGATTCCGCTTCCCCGCGTCTTCTTTTGGCTAGATCCGTGACGTGAAGTAATTTGGGAGACTGATTGGAGTAGAAAGCAAGGGAGGTGGTGTTCTTGCCTTCTCTCTTGCTCTCTTCCTCTTTATTTTGCCAATTTTCATTTTGTCATGTTTATATTTCTTTGATACTTATCTCTAAGTTTCATTGTGACTTATCTTTAAATTTCTAAGTTATTTCATTGAACCTTACCCCCCAATTCTTGTTCTGTAAATTTGGTAATCAAATTTGGTTGCCCTGCCACTCTATTTATCGAGTCATGTATATCGTTGTGACGCCTTGTGCATCTCATTGTTTTGTTTATACTACACTTTGTTTGACCCTTGAAATGTTCTTATACAGTCCACTTTGTTGGTTAACCTTAAGTCTGTGATGAATAAACGGAACTCTGCTTGTATAATTAAGTAACTAAAGAAACACAGATAGACTGTGCGCGTTGGCCTTTCTCCCTTGACATAGTGCCTTATGGTTGAGTCTGTGCGCGTTGTGGACTTTCATCCCCGACACATTACCTTAGCTTGGTCTGTGCGAGTTGGGGTTTCTCCCTCGGCTTGGTGCCTATTGACTGGGTTTGTGTGCGTTGTGGACCTTTTTCCCCGACACAGTACTCTTTATTGTTGAGCTGATCAGTCTCATTTTTATTGATGAATAACATGAATATTCATGAAAGATGGAAGTTTGAACTTCCGATGTTGGTACTCTGTTCTGTCCAGTTGATGTGATTAGTCATTCTTGCTCGGCTAGATTTACTGTTTGCTTACTTTTACTTTGCTGCTGACCTTTTGTTGCAGTTGTTTTATAGATTTCCTTCACTTTGAGGTTTGTTTGATCTGCCTTTACTCTTTGCACCATTTGTAACTTGCTTCTGAGGTGTTCTTCTTTTGAATTCCTCAAGATCAGAGCAGTAGCAGGTTTAGCTGACCGTGTTGTGCTTCTGGTGCTGTGGGTTGCTGCGGCCATTTGCTTCCACATCAGAGCTTTGAGGTAGTTGACTTTGTTTAGACTTGTCAAATTTTACTATGGGTTCGTGTCAGTTGTTGATGTCCACAGTCTTTGACTTTTTCTGTGATAGACCACTTACTGCTTTTACTGCTGCTACTTTTTACATATTTATACTTGCTCTATGGGAAGGTTTTATGTTAGGATGCATTTAGTTATTTTGAAGTATACACAACTGCATTTTGGAGTATTGGCATGACACAACTTTTTACTACAAAATCTACAACTTTTAAGTGCTATAAAAGTCTTTTTATATATATTAAATGTAAAAACCATATCATCATTATAATATGCTATACCTTCATTCTCATATAGGATAACAAATAAATCAACTGAGTATTTTCTGCCGCGTAAAACTTATCTATTTTCTAGCCTATGGACTAGTGATCAACCCGACCGAAGGACACGGTCAGTAACTCTAATAACTTGTATGTATTGTTTTTAACTTAATTTCATAAATCTTTTACATGAAGTAAATGTGAGGACGAGCCGCATGTGTAACACCCCCATCCGTCACATGAAATATAATAGAAGGTCCGACCGGGGCCCCACGCCATATTCCACAGACAGTTAGTGGTGTTACATATTAATATCAAATTACCGCCAAAGGAACATGCGTCCTAACTCAGAGCATTCTAGCGGAAGTTTTTAAAATAATTATAAGAACACAAATGCCAAAGCATGAATGTTCACAAAATCACAAGTAGGAATGACAGTACAAATACAACATAAAGTTGGCCTTATGACCTTACAAGAGTTTGCTTATACAATAAATGTCTTCCATACATCGGCACGCAGGCCGGCCATACATGAGCATAAAGAGTAAACATTTACTTTGGCCTTCAAGGGCCGGCACAACAACCAGGGCTTCAGCCCGCTACTTTGTAACATCCCAAAAATCGTAATTGATCTGGTCGCGTCCTGAGAATATTTTTTGGGTGCCTGTATAGGGGTACACGGCCTAGGACACGGGCGTGTCCAATGCCATGTCATTCTCTGTGTTGGTCAGCTGTGCCCAGAAAAGGACACAATAGGGAACACAACTTTGAGCTGTGGTGACACGGGCGTGTCAGTGGTGACACGGGCGTGTCAGTGGTGACACGGGTGTGTGCGTACCCGTGTCCCTACCCGTGTTCACCAAGGGTCGTGACGATTGGCGTCGCGGTTACTGGTAACACGCCCTTAGGTCACGGGCGTGTTGGGACCCGACACGGGTGTAACGCCCCGAAACTCAAAGGAGCAAAGGGGGACGTTTTGGGCCAGTTTTGGTTTCTGGCTGAAGGCACACGGCCTGGGACACGGGCGTGTCCCAGGGCGTGTCAAGCGTGTGTCGACACTTAGCCGCGAAGTCGTCGAGTTATTCTCGACGATTTGTCGAGAATGGGCACACGGCCTGCGACACGGGCGTGTCGCAGGGCGTGTCGACCCGTGTCGACACTTAGCCGTGAAATCGTCGAGTTATTCTCGACGATTCGTCGAGAATGGGCACACGGCCTGCGACACGGGCGTGTCGCAGGGCGTGTCGACCCGTGTCGACGATCGTCAAGGTGAAATCGTCGAGATTCACTCGACGATCGTCGAGTCAAGGCACACGGCCTAGGACACGGGCGTGTCCAAGGCCGTGTCTGCGAGTCGTCGATCTTCCCTCGACGAAATGTCCCGTGTACACGGCCTGGGGGCCCAGGCGTGTCAATATGACACGGGCAAGGACACGGGCGTGTCCTAGAACCCGTGCAGTGCTCGGGTTGGAAACGGGAGAAAAATCATGGGGTACACGGCCGGCTACACGGCCGTGTCAGCTGGAACACGGGCGTGTCAGCTCGAACACGGGCGTGTTCGATACCCGTGTGCGTGTTCAGAAGATTCGATTTTGACGGCGAATGCGGCACACGGCCCTGGACACGGGCGTGTGCCAGGCCGTGTTCGGCCCAGATTGGGCATTTCAGCCCCGAATCAAAGCCGTTCGTTTCCTTGATTGAAGATCCAATGGCTGGGGGTTGTTCCTGGGAGGATATACCCGGGAGTTGACTTAGAAAAATCCATTTTCTTACCTTTTCATCTCTCCAAACCCTTGGAGAAAGAAGAGCTAAGGCAAGAGGAAGAGGAGCTAGATCCGCCATTGGAGGAGCTTCAGAGCTCCGAATCGCAAGCCGACTCCGGATCCACGGAGGCAACGCAAGTGCGGTGGTTTCTATCCGATTACTTTTCGATGGCGCAAAAGAGGAACGCAAGGGTAACGATCCTCATCTTGAGCTTGAATCGCTCCTTTTCTTAGCATAGGAAGCCCCCCTCTCGCGAGTTTGCGGAGAGTCGGTGGCGTTCCTTCGGGTAGATATGTAAAGTCCCCGTTGTTTAGAGTCCGTATGCGAGAACGGACGTAGGCATTTTGTGTGAAGCCTACCCGGACATGTTAGTCCGGATCGGTGATGTTGCATTGCATAAGGCCGGAGAAGACTCCGTGCTATTGGGTGTTTTTCGGGTTTTCTACGCGGTAGATTGCAGCAGGGAGCCTTGGGGACTAACCCAAAGGTGCACCCGGAAAACTGGGCGGACACGAGGTCTTGCCAACTTGGTGGCCTGAGAGCCAACTTGAACATAACGGGGTTATGTGTCTTGCGGTAGAATGGGACTCGGTGAAAGTTTGACCCGCGCAAATGGCTTAAATTGCCGTTGCGATGTGAGCACGGGTTAGATGGAGCCGTACCCGCTTTATGTCGTTCGGGTTAGAGAGACCTAAAGTTACATGGCACTCGCCGTTGGCATAAATGGGAGTCTTCGGTGGTCAATGGCTTAAATTGACGTGACCAATACCATGAAGACGAATTGCTCATAGGAATGGCCGTCTAAGTGGCGGTGGTGAGTCCGGAATGTTAATGGCTTTAATTGACGTGACATCGACCGGTTCACCGAGAATGTGCCCTGAGTGCACGGGGCGTGTGGCCGTGCGAGCCAACGTCTGTGATGAAATGGCTATGGTTAAATTGCTCGCTTATGCTAATGAAATGCAGGGAAGGAGCATCGCCGCCCCGAGTTGGGGGCGGGATCGTTATAATTTGGTCAGCATTGCTGACCGTTGCCTTGTTTGCCACCGTGCGGTGGTTTGTTTGCTTGCAGGTGCAGCTGGACCAAGCGGTCAATAGCGGGCTAAAGCCCTTTTTGCGAAGCTGGCCCTCGAAGGCCCAAGTGGAAATGTTTTATGTTTTATTCATGTATGGCCGGCCTGCGTGCCGAGGTTTGTAAATCATGTGTTAAACAAGTGGAACGTTCTGTAAGGCCTTAAGGCCGATTTTTGGGTATTTTGTAATAACATTCCTATTATCTTGTTAGTGGACATTCATGCTTGTTGCTGGGTTCTTGTTTTGCATTTATATAAACTGCTTCCGCTAGAATGCTCTGTGTAGGACGTTGAGATTGGTTGGATGGTTTCCATAAGTAACCACCCGGTCTGTCTGTGGTATATGGCGTCGGGCCCCGGCCGGACCTACTGCTATATGCTATGCGACGGATAGGGGGTGTTACAATTTGGTATCAGACTACTGGTTTTGGTCGGGCTTGAATGGAATTCGTGGGCGAATTCTTTTTAAGGGGTGGTGAGCACATTGTGTGCGTCATCGTTATAACAGTAAAAAGAACCCATGAATGTCCACTTAGGAATGAAAATACTCGTGTTTGAGGAACCTGCGTGTTCCTATAATTGCTGTTTGCAATTTATTTGGTCGATTAACGGTGTTTTGTACCACTATAGGTGACCCGAAGTGGTATTGGGCCGTCAGAACGCCGAGTTTCTGAGGCAAGTAGTGCACCGGAAGTTGCTCCCGCAACACCTTTGTCGGCTGAAAATATAAGATTGGTGGCTGAAGCGGTATTGGCCGTGATCAATGCGCAGCCTGGGAGGCAAGCGCAGCAGCCCGCTCCTGTGATGGAGCAAGTACCTCTGCAAGAGGCGGAGCCGAGGAGGATGGAGCAAGTGGTTGTAGAACCAATAGTGCCAAGGAGGGCGACTGAGAGGCAGTTGAAGCATGTAATGAGCTTTAACCCTCCGTTATTCTCGGGGTTGGGAACCCCATCGCAGGCTGAAGACTGGCTCTCTAGGGTGAAGAGAGTCATGACAGCGACGGAGACGGAGGAGTGGCAGATGACCACCATCGCTACGTTCCTGCTGGACGGTGAAGCGAGGATGTGGTGGGAAGGTTTGGAGCTGCATCACCTGAGAGGTAGACAACTGATAGACATTCCGATGGAAGAGTTCTCGGAATTGTTCTTGGCAAGATACCTCCCTTCGACTCAGAGGATTTCAATGGAGAATGAATTCCTGAAGTTGGTGCAGGGTGAGAGGAGCGTGGATGAATATCTCCACGAGTTTACACGGTTGAGTCGTTATGCTAGCTCCACCATCATGGATGAGGAGCGCAAGACTAATCGTTTTTATGAAGGCTTGAGGGATGAGCTGAGATTGTTACTGTCGGGGCCGATGACGCAAGGTTTCTTAACCTTGGTCAATACTGCCCGGTCCTTGGAGAAGGACATGAAGAGTGTACAAGCGAAGAAAGGCTTGGCTGATAAGAAATCTGAGTTCAGAGTGCCGACTACTTCAAAGTCAGGCTATCGGAGGACTTTTAAGAAGCATAGGACTTCGGGTCCAGCTCCTTCTGGCGCTTCTGGGGCGACTACGGGTCGGACCCCGGGTGCGTGCTTTACGTGTGGAAAGACGGGGCATTTCGCCCGTGATTGTTGGAGCGGACGTCCTAAGTCCGAAAGGAGGCCTGGAGCTACTTATGAAGAGAAGGGCAAGGCGGTGGAGTCGACCGCATCCCATTATGCTCCGGCCCAACCAAGGGTCTACAATCTTGGCCAACAGGAGGCCATTAAACAAGCCGATGTGGTGACAGGTACGGTTTAATTTATAGCAAGTTAATCTCTTTAAATACTTGTTATGTATATGTTACCTTACCACTGCTTGTTTAGGATTCGTATTGATTTGTGAAAATCCGGCACGAGCACTCTTCGATACGGGAGCTTCACACTCCTTCTTGTCCGAAGGATTTATATCACGCATCGGAGTCCCTTCTTCGATGGCGAAGGATAAGTTGGATGTGTTGTTGCCCAATGGGTGTTCGATGCGAGCGGTTAGGATCTGCGATGTTAAGATTCGTATTGGGGAGCAGGAGTTCGACCTGCGGGCGTCTTTACTTCCGTTAGTGGAGTTCGACGTCATATTTGGCATGGACTGGCTCTCGGAGCAGCAGGCCCATATAGATTGCGGTAGCAAGGAAGTCAAGCTGGGAGCAAGTCGTGAGACGACTTTTACGGGCTTAAAGGGGTCGAGCAAGACGTTGATGTCTGCTCTTCAGGTGGTGAAGGCGGTTCGTGCCGGAGCAGAACTGTTCTTTACACTTGTGGAGGTTGCAAAGCCGAAGCCCGCTTTGGATTGTATTTCAGTGGTATCAGAATACCCTGATGTGTTCCCCGCAGATCTTCCTGGAGCCCCGCCTCAACGGGAGATAGATTTCACGATCGAGCTAGTGCCAGGTGCAAAGCCTGTGTCACGATCTCCGTATCGGCTAGCGCCTAAGGAAATGGCGGAGCTGAAAGTTCAACTGCAAGAGTTGTTGGAGCAAGGTTATGTGCGCCCGAGTTCTTCGCCTTGGAGCGCACCGGTCCTCTTTGTTAAGAAGAAGGACGGAAGCTTGAGATTATGTATTGATTATCGGGAGCTAAACAAGCTGACTGAGAAGAATAAGTACCCGATCCCTAGGATTGATGATCTCTTTGATCAGTTAGTCGGATCGACGGTGTACTCGAAGTTAGATCTCAAGTCTGGGTACTATCAGCTGCGGATAAGGGAGAGTGATATCCCGAAGACAGCGTTTAGTACGAGATACGGGCATTATGAGTTTACGGTCATGCCGTTTGGGCTGACTAATGCGCCGTCAGTATTCATGGATTTGATGAACAGGACGTTCAGGGAGTACTTGGACCATTTCGTGATCGTCTTCATCGACGATATTTTGGTGTACTCGCAAAGTGAGGAAGATCACTTCAAGCATCTTCATTTGGTGTTGGAGACGCTAAGGAGAAACCAGTTGTATGCCAAGTTCTCGAAGTGCGAGTTTTGGCTATCCTCAGTGGCGTTCCTCGGGCATATAGTGAGTGGAGAGGGTATTGCTGTGGATCCGGCGAAGATTGTTGCGATACGGGAGTGGCCTGAGCTTGCTACGGTAGCAGAAGTCCGGAGCTTTTTGGGGCTTGCCGGCTATTATAGGCGCTTCGTAGAGAACTTCTCGCGGTTAGCGTTACCTCTCACTACTTTGACGAGGAAGGATCATAAGTTCGTTTGGACGCCGGAGTGCGCGCGAGCTTTTGAGGAACTGAAGTGTCGGTTGACCACGGCGCCTGTGCTGAGTTCGCCGGTTGGAACCGAAGGCTATGAGATATATAGCGATGCTTCGGGCAGCGGTTTGGGTTGCGTGCTATTGCAGCACGGCAGCGTGATAGCTTATGGCTCGAGACAGCTAAAAGTGCACGAGAGGAATTATCCGGTCCACGACTTGGAGTTGGCGGCCGTGATTTTTGCCTTGAAGCTGTGGAGACACTATTTGTACGGTGTGAAGATTGATATCTACACCGATCACAAGAGCCTAAAGTACCTGATTGATCAGAAAGATCTGAATATGCGGCAGCGTAGATGGATGGAGTTCCTGGGGGACTATACATTCAAGATCCACTACGTGCCTGGCAAAGGGAATGCGGTTGCGGACGCGTTGAGTCGCCGAGCCCCAGCTCAAGCCAATTGGCTATCGGTGCATGATGAGCGGTTGGTGCGGGAGTTGGAGGCGTTGGAGATTGTTTGTGTGGATAAGCAAGCAAGTGCTGAAGCAGTTCTGAATTGGACTGAAGTGCAATATGACCTGGCTGATCGGATTCGGCAGGCTTTGGATATGGATGCTCATATGAAGCAGTTCATGATAGAGGCTCTGGATGGGTCAAATTCCCAATTCGTCGTGGAGGACGGATTGCTGTGGAAAGACGGTCGTCTGTGCGTCCCAAGCGTGGGCAATTTACGGGTGGAGTTGTTGTACGAGGCACACCATACCAAGTACTCAATTCACCCGGGGAGCACGAAGATGTACCGCGACGTCAAGAAACTGTTTTGGTGGCCGGGTTTGAAAAAGGATGTGGCGCTATACGTAGCGAAGTGCCAAAAGCCGGGAGGATTTCTTAAGTCCTTGCCTATTCCGGAGTGGAAATTCGACGACATCTCTATGGACTTTGTGCATGGTTTGCCAAGGTCGCAAAAAGGGAACGACGCCATTTGGGTGGTGGTCGATCGATTAACAAAGGTGTCGCATTTTATTCCGCATAGGAAGGATGATCCGGTGGAGAAGCTGGCAAAGCTTTATGTGGATAATATAGTGCGGCTTCATGGTGTGCCCCGCAGCATCGTGAGTGACCGAGATGGGCGGTTCACGTCCAATGATTGGAGGCTGGTACAGCAAATGTTGGGAACAAAGCTGAAGTTTAGCACAGCCTTCCATCCGCAAACGGATGGACAGACCGAGAGGGTCAATAGAACCATGGAAGACATGCTTCGCATGTGTGTCTTGGACTTTGGAAAGCAATGGGAGGACCACCTTTATTTGGTGGAGTTCGCATACAACAACAGCTACCAAGCAAGTATTCAGATGGCGCCTTTCGAGGCCCTATATGGTAGAAGATGTCGCACGCCGTTGTCTTGGTTAGAAACGGGCGAGTCGAAGTTGTATAAGCGATCGGAAGTGGATGATGCTACTTCTTTGGTGAGAACCATTCGGGAGAGGTTGCTCGTCGCTCAGGACTGGCAAGCAAAGTACTATAATGCCAAGCACAGGAACGTGGAGTTCGCTGTGGGTGATTATGTGTACCTAAAGATCAAGCCATTCAAGGGTGTCTCGCGGGTGCGGCGATTGAAAAAGCTAAGCCCGAGGTACCTTGGACCGTTTGAGGTTCTGGAGCGAGTTGGAGAAGCGGCCTATAGGTTGAAGCTTTCGGTGGAGCTAAGTGGTATACACGATGTGTTCCACATTTCGGTGCTTCGGAAGGCGGTGCAAGAGCCTACGCAAGTGATCGCGGTCGATCAAGTGCCGGTGGACAGTGGGCTAACGACAAAGGTCAAGCCCGTGCGGATTGAGGACTCGGAGGTCAAGCGGCTACGCAATAAAGAGATCAGGATGGTCAAAGTCCGGTGGGACAATTGCGGTCGTGAGGAGCTCTCTTGGGAGCGAGAGCAGACTATGCTTGACGAGTATCCGGAGTTGTTCCGCTCAGGTACAAATGTTGGTTTTTGTATATCTTTCCTTTATGTAATTTCGTGGGCGAAATTCTTTTAAGAGGGGGAGAGTTGTAACGCCCCGAAACTCAAAGGAGCAAAGGGGGACGTTTTGGGCCAGTTTTGGTTTCTGGCTGAAGGCACACGGCCTGGGACACGGGCGTGTCCCAGGGCGTGTCAAGCGTGTGTCGACACTTAGCCGCGAAGTCGTCGAGTTATTCTCGACGATTCGTCGAGAATGGGCACACGGCCTGCGACACGGGCGTGTCGCAGGGCGTGTCGACCCGTGTCGACACTTAGCCGTGAAATCGTCGAGTTATTCTCGACGATTCGTCGAGAATGGGCACACGGCCTGCGACACGGGCGTGTCGCAGGGCGTGTCGACCCGTGTCGACGATCGTCAAGGTGAAATCGTCGAGATTCACTCGACGATCGTCGAGTCAAGGCACACGGCCTAGGACACGGGCGTGTCCAAGGCCGTGTCTGCGAGTCGTCGATCTTCCCTCGACGAAATGTCCCGTGTACACGGCCTGGGGGCCCAGGCATGTCAATATGACACGGGCAAGGACACGGGCGTGTCCTAGAACCCGTGCAGTGCTCGGGTTGGAAACGGGAGAAAAATCATGGGGTACACGGCCGGCTACACGGCCGTGTCAGCTGGAACACGGGCATGTCAGCTCGAACACGGGCGTGTTCGATACCCGTGTGCGTGTTCAGAAGATTCGATTTTGACGGCGAATGCGGCACACGGCCCTGGACACGGGCGTGTGCCAGGCCGTGTTCGGCCCAGATTGGGCATTTCAGCCCCGAATCAAAGCCGTTCGTTTCCTTGATTGAAGATCCAATGGCTGGGGGTTGTTCCTGGGAGGATATACCCGGGAGTTGACTTAGAAAAATCCATTTTTCTTACCTTTTCATCTCTCCAAACCCTTGGAGAAAGAAGAGCTAAGGCAAGAGGAAGAGGAGCTAGATCCGCCATTGGAGGAGCTTCGGAGCTCCGAATCGCAAGCCGACTCCGGATCCACGGAGGCAACGCAAGTGCGGTGATTTCTATCCGATTACTTTTCGATGGCGCCAAAGAGGAACGCAAGGGTAACGATCCTCATCTTGAGCTTGAATCGCTCCTTTTCTTAGCATAGGAAGCCCCCTCTCGCGAGTTTGCGGAGAGTCGGTGGCGTTCCTTCGGGTAGATATGTAAAGTCCCCGTTGTTTAGAGTCCGTATGCGAGAACGAACGTAGGCATTTTGTGTGAAGCCTACCCGGACATGTTAGTCCGGATCGGTGATGTTGCATTGCATAAGGCCGGAGAAGACTCCGTGCTATTGGGTGTTTTTCGGGTTTTCTACGCGGTAGATTGCAGCAGGGAGCCTTGGGGACTAACCCAAAGGTGCACCCGGAAAACTGGGCGGACACGAGGTCTTGCCAACTTGGTGGCCTGAGAGCCAACTTGAACATAACGGGGTTATGTGTCTTGCGGTAGAATGGGACTCGGTGAAAGTTTGACCCGCGCAAATGGCTTAAATTGCCGTTGCGATGTGAGCACGGGTTAGATGGAGCCGTACCCGCTTTATGTCGTTCGGGTTAGAGAGACCTAAAGTTACATGACACTCGCCGTTGGCATAAATGGGGGTCTTCGGTGGTCAATGGCTTAAATTGACGTGACCAATACCATGAAGACGAATTGCTCATAGGAATGGCCGTCTAAGTGGCGGTGGTGAGTCCGGAATGTTAATGGCTTTAATTGACGTGACATCGACCGGTTCACCGAGAATGTGCCCTGAGTGCACGGGGCGTGTGGCCGTGCGAGCCAACGTCTGTGATGAAATGGCTATGGTTAAATTGCTCGCTTATGCTAATGAAATGCAGGGAAGGAGCATCGCCGCCCCGAGTTGGGGGCGGGATCGTTATAATTTGGTCAGCATTGCTGACCGTTGCCTTGTTTGCCACCGTGCGGTGGTTTGTTTGCTTGCAGGTGCAGCTGGACCAAGCGGTCAATAGCGGGCTAAAGCCCTTTTTGCGAAGCTGGCCCTCGAAGGCCCAAGTGGAAATGTTTTATGTTTTATTCATGTATGGCCGGCCTGCGTGCCGAGGTTTGTAAATCATGTGTTAAACAAGTGGAACGTTCTGTAAGGCCTTAAGGCCGATTTTTGGGTATTTTGTAATAACATTCCTATTATCTTGTTAGTGGACATTCATGCTTGTTGCTGGGTTCTTGTTTTGCATTTATATAAACTGCTTCCGCTAGAATGCTCTGTGTAGGACGTTGAGATTGGTTGGATGGTTTCCATAAGTAACCACCCGGTCTGTCTGTGGTATATGGCGTCGGGCCCCGGCCGGACCTACTGCTATATGCTATGCGACGGATAGGGGGTGTTACAACGGGCGTGTCAGGTTGAGACACGGGCGTGTCTTGTCCCGTGTCCTCTTCTGTGCTCGATGATCGTGTCTGGATCGAGGCACATGGCCTGGGACACGGCCGTGTTCGGCCCAGGTTTGAGGATTTTTTGGCAGATCTGAGCCGTTCATTTTCTTTAGTTAAGATCTGACAGCCCAGATGTGTCCCTGTTTTGTTAAGGCCGGGAATGGAGGTTTAATTCCTCATTCTCTCTTAACCATTCTCTTCCTAAGGAGTTAGTGAGAGGAGAGAGCAAGGAGGAAGAAAGAGGAGGATTCCGGCCGCCGGTAGAGCATCGGAGCACCGATTTGAGAACCGAGACCGGATCCGCAGAGGAAATTCCATTTCGAAGCCTTCTATCAGTATAAATTTTCATGGCGCAAAAGCGTACTACAAGGGTAACGATTCTCTACTTGCGAAGCTCTCCTTCTTTTGCATAAGGAAAACCTCTCCCGCAAGTGTGCGGTGAGTGTGCGGTGTTCCTTGGGGTTGACGGGAATAGTCCCCCTTGTGTTGCATATAGAGTCCAGAATCAAAGTACGGACATAGACATTGTGTGTGAAGCCTACCCGGACGTGTTGGTCTAGATCGGTGATGTTGTATTTTGTATGGTTTGCCGGAGAAGACTCCGTGTTTTGTGTTTTCGGGTTTTTATGCGGTAGATTGCAACAGGGATCCTTGGGGATTAACTCCAAGGCACACCCGGAAAACTGAGTGGAAACGTAATTCTGCTAACTTAGCGGCCGGGGAGCCAGCCTTGAACATAACTGGGTTATGTGTTGTTTGGAATGTTTGGGATCCGAGAGAAGCTTGGCCCACGCGTACGTCTTAAAGTGACTAGGCGGAGTGAGCAACGAGCAAGTGGAATCAGACCTGGGCTATGCGGTTCGGTGCGAGAGACCCAAAAGAGGGACTGGCCGTTGGCATAGTCGGGAGCCTTAGACGGTGGTCAGAAAGGCTAAAATGCTCATAATGTTGCCATCCCGTGGATGGTGGTGAAGCCACTGAATTGTTAGGATTCACCGATAATGTGCCATGAGTGCACATGGTGTTTGGCCGTGCGAGCCTACATCCGTGTCGAAGTATGTTTGTACTCTATAGTTTAGCTGGTCTAATGAAATGCAGGGAAGGAGCACCGCTGTCCCGAGTAAGGGGCGAGGTCGTTATAATTTGGTCGGCTTTGACTGACCCTTACTTTGTTTGCCACCATACGGTGGATTGTTGCTTGCAGATGCTGCGGAGCCAAGTACCAAATAGTGGGATGAAGCCCATATTGCTGAGCTGACCCTCGAAGGCCAAAGCGAATTGTTATTTTACTTTTGTCATGTGTGGCCGACCTGCGAGCCGATGTATGTAAAACATTACTTTGTTAAGTGAAACTCTTAAAAGGCCATAAGGCCAAGTACTTTCAATGTATTTGTTGTTTCATTCCTATAGTAGTTTGGGAACATTCATGATAGTTGGTATTCAATTATGGGTTCTTGACAACTGTTTAAAAGCTTCCGCTGGAATACTCTGTGTTAGGGAGAGTAGTCTGTTGGATCCCTAGTTGATTTGAGCTAGGTTCACTAGCTTAGGATGTGACCCATCATGTATAGCCAGGGTCAAGTTTGTGTCCTAGAGTCTAGGCCAAGTCCTTAGGTTCAACTTCAGATGGATCAGCTTTCAACAAGACCTTCAGAGACTCCAGACTTAGAGGTCTTCAAGGATAAGTAAAATGAGTTCGACGTTCGTCGAACTCCGTTCGACGAAAGGTGTTCGACGCTCGACGATCGTGAGACAATTCTTAGTGCTGAGCTCGACGATCCTTATTCTTTGTTTGACGAAGACTGAATTTCTACATCAAGCTAAAGTCAGGACAACTTCAGAATTTTTCTAAGTCCAGCTTCAAGCTTTGGTCGACGAATTGGATTCTGAGCTCGACGAACTTGGACCTCAAATTCACAGCTTCTCAGGTCGACGAATTCAGTACCCTTCTCGACGATTTGTGGTCTACGATTTGATTCCTTCTCAGTCAGACACTTCTCAGATTCCAAGTCCACAATCTTTCTTCGCTCGACGTATTTGGATCTTAGTTCGACGAATACTGTCTGACAGTGATAGTTATCTGCTCGATGATTTTGGTTCTCAGCTCGACGAATGTAGATTGTCAGTTCGACGAAGGTTGTAGCAGTATTGACTTGAAGACTATTTCTATTATCTGGTCGACGAACTCCTCAACTCAGCTCGACGAACTGTGAACTCAGCTCGATGATTCTTGTTCTTCATTCGACGATTCTAGATTAGGTCTTCTTCAGTTTTCCCGTCCCGTTTCTTGGCGATGATTCCTGAACAATTAATGTCAGATCTTCTCGGAATGTTATCGTTAGAATACACATTGATCTTGGATTATTACATGTCGTTTTTCCATGGGACAGCTAGGGAAATCATTGATTGCCGTTTCTTTCCTAGGCTGACTGAAATTACTGCTCGAACATTCAAATTTCGAATGTTCTTAGTCAGTCAAAGGTGAAGAAAAGAAAGAATCATGTACTACTACACAGAACAACCAATAATACAGACAATCAGACTGACACACAGACAGATTGCACAGAATAACAATCATATAGTAATCTAAAGTTCTACTGTAATCAACCTTGGCCAGAGAACAACTTCATCAAGAAGAAGAAGAACAACCAATCACTATCAAGAGTCTTCTTCTATCAATTCTCAGGACAACTTCAAAGTATAACAATTAATCAATCTGTCAAAGAAGTTCCTGAAGCATTTTTGGTCCAGGCATTCTAGGTCTTTGAAGACCTATCACCCTGAAGCAGTGCTCCAGCTTTCTTGATCTCAGGGGGAGCAAATCTATTAACATCAATCCATAGTCTTCTCAGTTGTTTTGAGAAAGAGAAGACATCATCACCTCTCTTCCACCTCATGTACAGGGTTTTAATTCCCTTCAAAATTATTCATGGTTGCAAGTCTCCTTTCAAAATACTTGAGGTTTTGTTTTTTGAGCACCTGAACAAAAGCTCATTGGTGTCAGACACCTGATCAAAAACCTGAGTGGATTCCTACCAGGGTGGTAGAAGAGTGGATGTACCCAGGTTGGGGAACCACTATAAAATTTCTTGTGTCGTCTGGTTGCCCTTTTCTTTTATTTTGGCTGTGCTCTGTGATTAGATAGTTTGCTGTGATTATTTGTTTTATTTGCTGACTTGTTCACTTAGGAATACAACAAAAGTTGTAAAGATTTTTAAGAGAGCACAATACTCTATTCACCCCCCTCTAGAGTATTTCAGATCTAACCTGCACTTTCAATTGGTATTAGAGGGAGGTTGGTTAAAATACTATACCTTAATTGGTTGTACAGGCTAACACCTGAACCACAAAGATCCCTCTTGTGAGATCTGATTATGTTTTGTTTTTGTTGTTAGATTTATTTCTTTACAGACATGGCCCAAAACAAAGATTATGCAAGCATCAGACCTCCAGTATGCAATCTTAACAAGTTTGCCATCTGGAAGGCAAGAATCAGATTATATATGAACTCTATTGATGAAGACATTTTCTCTTCTATCTTGACAGGAGTACCTCCAGCACCTATAACTTATACAAGCACCTCCACCAACATGACTGCAGTACCTCCTCCAGAGAAAAATGAAGCTTACAAGAAAACCAAAATGGCATATGCTAAGGCAATGAACATCTTGGCTTAAACTATGTCAGATGACATTTCAAAACGTGGCTGAGTGCACCTCAACCAAGGCCATTTGAGATTCCCTCAACCAAATGGTAGCTGACTCAGCAGATGAGAGGAAAGATAGGAGATCCAATCTCATTTCCCTATATGAGAACTTCAAAAAGGATGAGACAGAATCAGTGGCTGATATGTACAACAGGTTGAGTTCAATCATCAATGAGCTCAAAACCTTGGATAAGGACATCACCATGACGGAGCTGAATGACAAGATATTAATGTGCTTCCCTAGCTCTTGGGATTCCAGAATCTGGCCAATCAAACAAGCCAGAAGCCTAAATGAGATATCAACTGAATCTCTACTAGGCAAATTAAAATCCTATGAGCAGCTGATCAAATCAAGAGAAGTAGCAGAACAGAAGGCAACAACTCTAGTGAGAAAGGATCATAACATAGCCTTCAAAGCATCTGAGGAAAGTGAGACATCAACTTCCAATGAGAAACTCATGAGCCTCTTTGCAAAAAGATTCTATAAGATGGATAGGAAGGATTTCAGAAGGAAATCATCCAGGCAGGATGATAAGCCCAAGTATGACAAGACACCAACCAAGGAGGTTGTGTGCTTTAGTTGCAGAAAGCCTGGACATTACATCTCAGAATGTCCAGAAAACCAGAAGAAGGACAAGAGTAGAGAAAAGGACTCTAGGAGAAGATACAGCAGCAGACCCTCTTCCAGCAACTACAAAAAGAAAGACAAGGGCTTTGTTGCTGAGACATGGAGTGATACATAAGATGAAACATCTTCCTCCAGTTCAAGTGAAGAAGAGGAAGAAGCAAGATCCAAGGAGGTTTGCCTTATGACAATTGATGCCTCCAGGAGCAATTATGGATCAGAAGGAGAATCTGAAGATGAAGAAGCCTCAGACTCAGAGGCAGATCAAGTTCTTTCTGGCTTTGACTTTAATTCTGATTTATTTAAAACTGAATTTAAAGCCATGTGTTTAGATTTAATTAGCTCAGAAAAGGAAATAAAAACTCTTAGAGAAAGACTAGGAAATCTTGAATCTGTCAATTCAGAAAACATTAAACTAACAGATCAATTAACTCTAGCAAATGAACAAATAATTAAACTAAAATCTGAATTATATGAGGCCAAATAACTTGAGCAATCTCTCAATGGGAGAAGCCTCAAGCTGATGGACATTACAAGCACAGAGAATGCCAGATTAAATGGCAAGCTGGGCTTGGGTGTTTCATCAAGTTTGCCCCCCATAATTAAGAAAAATATTCTTACAACCCCCATCAAGTTTATTTCTGCCAAGGGAAAAGAAAAGTCAATAGACAAACCAATGCCAGAGAGCAATCCACAACCCATAGACAAGAGAAATAAAAATCAGAAAACAACTAGTAAAAACAAGGTTCAGCAGCATTCGTCGAACTCAGATCGACGAAATGTGGCCAGTTCGTCGAACCCAGATCGACGAACGCTGAACGCAAACTTCAGTCATAATAATTCGTCTAACTGCGATCGACGAACTGTATATGGTTCGTCGAGCAGAGGTCGACGAACTTGGGGCAAAGAAAATGACTACTGCCATTCTCTGAGCAGAGATCGACGATCTCATCCCTATTCGTCGAACTCTGGTCGACAAACTTACAACAATTCGTCGAACCCAGAAGGACCAAACAAAAATTATTTCTTTTACAGAACTTCTAAGTCAGCTAATAAATCATTTAATCCAGTAGCTTATTGGGTTATTCTACCTAGGAGATATCACCCCTTAGGTTATAAATCTCAACCTGTATTATCAGTTATATCCAGTTTCTCCTTTCAACCAAATAAAGGACCCAAGGTAACCTGGGTCAAGAACAATTAAGTTTTGTTTTTCATTACAGGTACATGTGAAGAACTGTCCAAGGGTGAGTCAAACTTGGTACTTGGATAGTGGTTGCTCCAAGCATATGACAAGCAGCAAGGGCAATCTATCCAATTACAAGCCCAAGCTAGGACCAAAGGTGATTTTTGGTGATTTAAAGAGTGGCCAGTCAGAAGGATATGGAGCAGTTACTTTCAAGAAAGTAACATATGTAAGAGGACTTAAACATAACCTAATATTCATAAGTCAATTATGTTATGAAGGTTATCAAGTACACTTTAACTATACCTCTTACTCTATTATTAATAATGAAAACCAAACTATTTTAATTGGACTTAGACAAGACAACATATATCTAGTAGATTTTATTTCTGCCACAACTGATATCTGCTTACTGAATTTTACTAGTAATCAAAATGAGTTATGGCATAAAAGGTTAGGACATGTAAACATTAAGAATATAGCTAGGTTATCTAAAGGCAACCTTGTTAGAGGTTTACTTTCTGGCCCCTACAAGAAGGAAAACCTATGCAGGGCTTGTCAATTAGGCAAGCAAACTAAAACTAGTTTCAAATCCATTAATAAAAGTGATTCACCTATGATATTGTATTTGCTTCATGTGGATCTATTTGGACCTATTGCAGTACAAAGCCTAGGATGGAAGTCTTATACTTTAGTGATTGTTGATGACTTCTCTAGATTCAGTTGGGTAGCCTTTCTGAGAGCTAAGTCAGATACATTCAAGGTTCTTACAGATATTCTCAGGACAATACAGATTGAGTTCTCTACTCATGTTGCATTGATCAGAAGTGATCATGACACAGAGTTTGAGTCTCTTCTTATGCATAAGTTCTGTGAGAAGGAAGGTATCAAGCAGTGCTTCTCAGCTCCTAGAACTCCCCAATAAAATGGGATTGCTGAAAGGAAAAATAGGACACTCATTGAATCTGCAGGCACATTATTAGCAGATGCCTACATGCCTCTATCCTTTTGGGCTGAAGCTGTAAACACTGCTAACTATGTCCTGAATAGAAGCCTTATACATAAGCTAAAAAATAATACCCGCTATGAATTACTTAAAGGGAAGAAACCTAAAATCACATACTTTAAAGTTTTTGGCTGCATTTGTTACATTCACACTAATAATAAAAGATATATTAGAAAGTTTGAGGCTAAGGCTGAAGAAGGGATTTTTCTAGGATACTCCCAAGTAAGCAAGGCCTATAGGGTTTTTAATAAATCCCCTCTTAAAATTGAAGAATCTGTCCATGTATCTTTTGATGAAGCTAACATGTCTTATAAAGAGAAAGAAATTTCTACCAATAGCTTTTTGCAAGTTCCA
The DNA here is from genome assembly GCA_039583875.1 of Platanthera guangdongensis. NCBI lineage: Eukaryota > Viridiplantae > Streptophyta > Magnoliopsida > Asparagales > Orchidaceae > Platanthera > Platanthera guangdongensis. Next base: position 93,878,006 of record CM077162.1, on the reverse strand, counting down.
CAACTGTGTGAGTCTTTGGATGGACTAAACCTTACCCAAGAGGTGTCAACCCATCCTACTCCACAGGTTGCTGAAGACAGTGAAGAAGAACTTCAAGTGGAAGTGGCTGAACTTCCATCAACAACTAGTACCATTCCACAAGAGGAATTAATTACAGAAGCTGTTGCTCAACAAACTTCACCAACTGATCTTGTCACACTTAGAGATCACCCCAGATCTCAAGTGATTGGAGACATTTCAGTAGGTGTACAGACAAGGCATCAACTCAACCAAGACTTGATGCATGCCTGTTTTCTCTCTCAGATTGAACCTCTCACCATCCATGAAGCAGAGCAAGATCCCCACTGGATCATTGCAATGCAAGAGGAAATAAGTCATTTTGAGAGATGTAGAGTTTGAGATTTGGTTCCAAGACCCCATAACTACCCAGTTATTGGAACCAAATGGGTCTACTAGAATAAGTTGGATGCTCAAGGGAACATAGTGAGAAACAAGGCTAGGCTTGTTGCTCAAGGCTACATGCAAGAGGAAGGAATTGATTATGACCAAACCTTTGCCCCTGTTGCAAGGTTAGAGGCCATAAGAATCTTCCTTGCCTATGCAGCTCACAGGAGATTCAAAGTGTTCCAAATGGATGTCAAGAGTGCATTTCTGAATGGAGTACTTCAAGAAGAGATTTATGTAGAACAACCTCCAGGTTTTATCTCTCTAACTCAACCCTCTTTTGTATTTAAATTGCATAAAGCTCTCTATAGTTTAAAGCAAGCTCCAAGAACTTGGTATGAGACCTTAGCAAGCTTTCTTTTAGAGCATAAATTTACAAGAGGAACCATAGATAAAACTCTTTTCACTAGACATCATAAGGACCAAATTTTGTTAGTACAAATATATGTGGATGACATCATTTTTGGGTCTACTAATCTCAAATTGTGCAAGAGATTTGCTGACCTCATGCATTCTAAATTTGAGATGAGTAGCATGGGTGAGCTTTCCTACTTCCTTGGTCTTCAAGTGAATCAGCTCCCTGATGGTATCTTCCTCTCCGAAGCCAAGTATGCTAAAGAGCTTATTAAGAAGTTTGAGATGGGTGATGCCTCAGGAATGAAAACACCTATGGCTACCAATGCTGTTGTGGATTCTGATACAGCAGGGAAACCTATGGATCAGAAGCATTATAAGGCAATTGTTGGATCCCTATTATACCTAACAGCTAGCAGGCCTGATATAATGTTTGCCACATGATTTTGTGCTAGGTTCAAAGTGAACCATAAAGAATCTCACCTTATTTTCTTAAAAATAATTTTGAGATATATAAAGAGTTGTCCTAATCTAGGACTCTGGTATCCTGCAGAGTCAGAGTTTGAGTTAACTGGATACTCAGATGCTGACTATGCTGGATGTAGAGTGGACAGGAAGAGTACCTCTGGAACTTGCCAGTTCCTGGGTATGAGACTTGTCTCCTGGTTTTGTAAAAAAGCAAACATCTGTATCTACATCAACTGCAGAAGCAGAATACATGGCTGCTGGCAGTTGCAGTTCACAAATGTTATGGATACAAAACCAACTTCTAAACTATGGTGTCAACTTAAATAATTCAACATTATTTTGTGATAATACTAGTGCTATTGCTATAGCACAGAATCCAGTTCACCATTCTAGGACTAAGCATATTGAAATAAGACATCATTTCATTAGAGATAATGTAGACAAAAAAAAAATTAACTTAATCTATATTCCTACTGATCTACAGAGAGCAGACATTTTCACCAAGCTATTGGATGAGAAAACTCATCTGTTCTTTATAAATCAACTGGGAATGATTAATGGAGAAGAGTTAACTTAGTTTCTGTCTGCATTCGACGAATTTTCCAGAGTTCGTCGAACGGAGTTCGACGAATTAGGGAAAGTTTGAGAGATTCTCGTCGAACGAAGATCGACGAATTCTCTGTGTGGAAATAATTTTCGTCGACCAGAGATCGACGAACTTTGCTTCATAAGACGTTTCGTCGAACGGAGTTCGACGAACTGTTTTCGATTCTTCTGGATGAGATCGACAAATTATTTGTCTATAACTTATTTCGTCGAGCTCAGTTCGAAGAATTGTTTCTTTTTCGTGGAACAGAGATTGTCGATTCATATTCTGAAAATCTTATATCTAGGTTTTCTTCGACCTCCGTCCCACGCTTTCAGTTCCTTTGCTCTTGATCGCCGTTTTCTCTGTCTTTCTTGCAGGTCATCAATGGCGACTCCAGCAAGCACCTTAGCCGCAATGAAATTCGACACTGGTTTTGATATGGATTTCGATTCTTTCCAGCACTCTGACCCCATATTTCTCTATATCTTGGAACTGCTAGAAGAACTTCATCTCAAGGACTTTATGACCAGACAGATTAAACTACATGGAACTGAAATTAGAGAATGGTATACACGTCTACTGTTTCTGAGGACAATGTTCTGACAGACAATATCGGGAGTAATGCTGTTCCGTTATCTCCCGCAACTCTTTCTAACATATTTGGGTTAGTAAATGGAGAAGATGATATGGAAATGGATTCTGAAGAATTTGGTGATATGCTGAAATTGATGGGGTTTACAGGAAGCAACCCTAACAAGCTGTTGAAGAAGCAACTGTCCGCCGCCTACCAGTTTCTGGCAGACATTGTAGGCAAGGTACTAATGGCCAAGCACTCCGCACATGACTACATCACCCGTCACCAATTCCTTGTCATGTGCGCAGTAGTTAACAAGAGACATGTCAACTGGGGCACAATCTTCTTTGAGTTGATAAAGAAAAAGAACAGCAAGAAAGAAGTCTGCTTCGGAAGAATCCTGGGGATCTTCCTCCAGGAAAAGGCTGGTGAATTAATGGTCTCCCCAACCATCTTCATCAATGCCAGCAAGCGCCTCACCTGCGCCTTGTTTGGCAGATGGGAGAGGACTATCTCCAAGCCCTCCAAGGCTTCCTACTCTTCCATCCCAGCTTCTGAGAGCACCAGGGCTGTGAAGGCCACTCCCCACCCTGCTGAAGAGGTCATTCCATCTCCACAACCTCTTCCAACAACCCATCTTCCCTCCTCAATCACTCTTCAAATTCCTCCAACTTCCCCCACTCATGTTTATTCATCACCACAACATACTTCTATGCCTACTCCACCTTCATCACCACCTCTGGACATCACCCACATTACAACATCCCCAGCTTCACCTCATGACACACATCTTTCTACACCTCCTCAGTCTCCACTTCCCCCTCATTTGTCCTCCATTACATCCTACACCATACCCACAAACTCTGTCATGCCAGATGCCACCATTCCATCTTCATCACCATCCACTCATCACATTTCTGCCATTCCACCCTTCATTCCATCCTAAGTTGCTCCCTCCTCCACACATACTATAACATCCTCTTCCCCTTCCTCCTTTGATTCAACTACAATCTCATCTATCCTCACCATCCTCACTCCTCTCATCAAATCTCTTATCACAGAGGCCATCACACCTTTTGTGAATTCTATTCATTCTTTATCTACCCAGATTTCTGCCCTGTCTGCTGCCCCTCTTCATTTAGGGGCCTGGCTCCAGGTATTCCTGAACCCAGGCAGGGGGAGATGCTCTATGATGAAGCAGTAGCAGATGCAGATGCAGAAGCAGCAGCAGCAGATACAGTAGCAGCTCCCTCTACAGCAGTAGTTTCAGATACAGATACAGATATTTTGCCAGATTTTGATTCTGATTTAATTGAATTAATTCATTTTATGGACACTGACATTGACCTAGATGAGTCAGTTGAGCAAATAAAAATTGTTAGTGATTTCACTCTGAATCCCACAATTAATCTACCAGAATTACTGCAAGTTTTTGATACTGTACATATGCAGTTTCTTCCAGCAGATTTTAATAAGCCAAAGTTGGCTATTGTACCCTACACCTCTCCAATAAGTCTAGCAGTTGATAAGCAACTCTGTGACAGTTTTGCTCTTCCAGTTGTTGCTCCATCATCTACAGTTATTCCAGAAGATATTTCAGTACCAGTTTTTGTTATGGATGACTCTCCTTTGCCTGATTTGGATGAGCTTATCCAGGCAGATATTGATGAGGAGAATAAGACAGCAACTGAAAGCTCTGTCCCTATTATTTCTGACTCCTATGCAGTCCCCTCCTCTCCTGTTGCTGAAACTCCAATTCCTGAAATCTCTGCCCCTGCTACAACAAAAGCTGTTATTGATGATAAAGCTTTGAAAGCTTTGGATGCTTTATATGACAACCCTCAGGGTTCTGATTCTGAAGATGAAGATGATGATTCAGATGAAGATGCTGCCAGTAAGAAAAAGAAGACATTATCTAAGAAAAGGAAGGCTCCTCCTCCTCCAGCTCCTAAGCCTAATCCTACAGCTGATACCCCTTATTATATTCTGCACAATGTCACTCCATATAAGGGAATGCCTGCATGGATGTGGCTATCCAAGAACTAGTAGAAGGATAGGAAGAGAAGTAGGAGATACTCTCCTCCTCCAGCTCACAGATATAGGAAGGATCCTCTTCCTCCTCCTCCTCCTCCAGCAGCTAGTGCCAGTGGCTCTAGCTCCCAGAGATCTGCCCCCATGCAGACCTATCAGAGACAGTCAGGGAGATCTTCTAGAAGCGGCCAGCAGAGGCAACCATCCTTAAGTAATTAGCATCAGCAACAGCAGTAACATACCCCTGAAGAACACAAAGCTGACAGTCCAAAAAGGTCATGCTCTCCTCCAATTCCTTTTGAAGATCCTGAAACTGCTAATACTGCTAAAATGGCCAGATTCTAGGAGTTAATTGGACTATCTTTGATCAATAAAGCAAAGGCTGATGGAAAAGACACATCAGGTTTAACAACAATGTCAAAGTACAGAAAAGAAGAGTTGAAAAGGTTTGACAAAGGAAACAAGCTATTCAATGTTGATGATTATGTGAAACTTCATCCTGAAGCAGTTGTCCTAGAGCTACATCACTGAAAATCATTGGGGCAGCTGATATGACTATGACTCAAGCTCAAGCTCAAGATCCTAACAGAGAAATCATCTTCCAAAAGCCAGGAGAAAAGAAAACTGAAGACAAGTCCTTGCAGAAGAAGAAGTAATCTTTATTTTTTGTTTCATTTTCTTTCTGCAATTATTTTCAAACTATGTCCTGTGTTTAAACAAAGCCTGTATTTATATATATCTGCTGCATGTGTTAGTAATTCTTTGTCAGATATATTTCTTTTCTTGCTTTGTTTTTCTGTCTGTTTCTATTTTGAGTCTCTTAGTGACCTCACCCAAATAGGGGGAGATTGTTGGATACCTAGTTGATTTGGGCTAGGTTCACTAGCTTAGGATGTGACCCATCATGTATAGCCAGGGTCAAGTTTGTGTCCTAGAGTCTAGGCCAAGTCCTTAGGTTCAACTTCAGATGGATCAGCTTTCAACAAGACCTTCAGAGACTCTAGACTTAGAGGTTTTCAAGGCTAAGTAAAATGAGTTCGACGTTCGTCGAACTCCGTTCGACGAAAGGTGTTTGCCGCTCGACGATCGTGAGATAATTCTTACTGCTGAGCTCGACGATCCTTGTTCTTTGTTCGACGAAGACTGAATTTCTACATCAAGCTAAAGTCAGGACAACTTCAGAATTTTTCTAAGTCCAGCTTCAAGCTTTGGTTGAAGAAATGGATTCTGAGCTCGACGAACTTGGACCTCAAATTCACAGCTTCTCAGGTCGACGAATTCAGTACCCTGCTCGACGATTTGTGATCTACGATTTGATTCCTTCTCAGTCAGAGACTTCTCAGATTCCAAGTCCACAATCTTTCTTCGCTCGACGTATTTGGATCTTAGTTCGACGAATACTGTCTGACAGTGATAGTTATCTGCTCGACGATTTTGGTTCTCAGCTCGATGAATGTAGATTGTCAGTTCGACGAAGGTTGTAGCAGTATTGACTTGAAGACTATTTCTATTATCTGGTCGACGAACTCCTCAACTCAGCTCGACGAACTGTGAACTCAGCTCGACGATTCTTGTTCTTCGTTTGACGATTCCAGATTAGGTCTTCTTCAGTTTTCCCGTCCCATTTCTTGGCGATGATTCCTGAACAATTAATGCCAGATCTTCTCGGAATGTTACCGTTAGAATGCGCATTGATCTTGGATTATTACATGCCGTTTTTCCATGGGACAGTTAAGGAAATCATTGATTGCCGCTTCTTTCCAAGGTCGACTGCAATTACTGCTCGAACATTCAAATTTCGAATGTTCTTAGTCAGTCAAAAGTGAAGAAAGAATCAAGTACTACTACACAGAACAACCTGTAATACAGACAATCAGACAGACACATAGACAGATTGCACAAAAGAACAATCATACAGTAATCTAAAGTTCTACTACAATCAGCCTTGGCCAGAGAACAATTTCATCAAGAAGAAGAACAACCAATCACTATCAAGAGTCTTCTTCTGTCAATTCTCAGGACAACTTCAAAGGACAACAAATTAATCAATCTGTCAAAGAAGTTCCTGAAGCATTTCTGGTCCAGACATTCTAGGTCTTTGAATACCTATCACCCTGAAGCAGTGCTCCAGCTTTCCTGATCTCAGGGGGAGAAAATCTGCTAACATCAATCCACAGTCTTCTCAGTTGTTTTGAGAAATAGAAGACACCATCACCTCTCTTCCACCTCTTGTACAGGGTTTTAATTCCCTTCAAAATTATTCCTGGTTGTAAGTCTCCTTTCAAAAGACTTGAGGTTTTGGTTTTTGAGCACCTGAACAAAAGCTCATTGGTGTCAGACACCTGATCAAAAACCTGAGTGGATTACTACCAGGGTGGTAGAAGAGTGTATGTACCCAGGTTGGGGAACCACTATAAAATTTCTTGTGTCGTCTGGTTGCCCTTTTCTTTTGTTTTGGCTGTGCTCTGTGATTAGATAGTTTGCTGTGATTATTTGTTTTATTTGCTGACTTGTTCACTTAGGAATACAACAAAAGTTGTAAAGATTTTTAAGAGAGCACAATACTCTATTCACCCCCCCTCTAGAGTATTTCAGATCTAACCTGCACTTTCATAGTCGTAGTTGGAATGTTTTGATATTCTTAAGTAACCCTTCTGACTGTCCGTGGTATATGGCGCCAGGTTCTAGTTGGACCTTCTATTATATGCCATTCGATTGATGAGGGTGTTACATACTTGCCACTAGGCTCCGCAGCACCTGCAATCAACATTCCACAGCAGCAGTGGCAAACAAAAGGAACGGTCAGCTAAAGCTGACCAAATTATAACGACCTCACTCCTTACATGGGGTAGCAGTGCTCCTTCCCTGCATTTTTAGTACCATAGCCAAATATTAAAGTGAAAGTACAACATAAGCACACTTCACCACAGGTGTAGGCCCGTAGGGCCACACACCCCGTGCTCTCAGGGCACTTACACGGTGAAGCCGGTCCGAACCCGGTCTGTCCTGTAACTCCACCACCGCCCCTAGGATGGCAAACATCGTGAGCATTAAAGTCCTTTTAGTCGAATCCTAGACTCGCTCTCCAAGCCATCGATAAGTCCCATGTACCATATGTCGCTTTAACCGAACCAGTTGGAGTGGGTAAGGTTCCACCACCCCGTTGCTCACCTCGCCATAGCCATTTAGCCATCAACGCGGGACAAGCTTCACTGAATCCCAATGTGTCGATCATACAACAGTATATATCCCGGCTATGTACAAGGCTTGCTCCCAGGCCACCAAAACTACAGAACTTCGCTTCTACCCAGATTTTTTGGTGCACCTTGGAGTTAATCCCCAAGACTCCCTGCTGCAATCTACCACGTAGAAACCAAAAAACATACAACAAGAGTCTTCTCTGGCAATCAATGCATAATGAAAATATCACCTGATCCAGACCAACTTGTCCGGGTAGGCTTCACACACCATGCCTATGTCCGTACTTCGATTCCAGACTCTATATGCAAGATTACGGGGACTATTCATGTCCACCCGAAGGAAATACCACACACTCACCGCACACTCGCGAGAGCGGGTTTCCTATGCAAAACGGAAGAGGACTTCACATGTCAAATAAGAGAATCGTTACCGTAGAGGTTCGCTTTAGCGCCATGAAAAACTAGCCGGATGAAAAGCACCGCAATGGCCTCGCCTCCACGGATCTGGACTCGGCTCACGATTTGGGGCTCCGAAGCTCCACCGGCGGCCGAATTCATCTTTCTCCTTCTTCCTTGCTCTCCCCACTCTCCAACTCTTTAGAAAGAGAAAGACCTAAGAGAAATGAGGGTTTAACCCTCAACTCTGAGCCTTATAACAGCTGGGAGAGTTCTGGATTGTTGGATCCTATTTGAAGGAAATGAACGACCACGAATCGCCCTGAAAATCACTTTCCTGGGCCGAACACGGTATGTGACATGCCCGTGTCACAGGCATTGTCTCACGACCTGAACATGATCGTAGAACGTAGAACAGGATACGGGCTCAGACACGCCCGTGCTATTGCTTGACACCCGTGTCAGCCTCTGACACGCCCGTGTCACAAGGCATGTTCCTCAAGCAACACAGGAAACCGTCGCGTCCCGACCAGGACACGACCATGACACATGCTCGTGTAACATGCCGTGTGCCAGACACTGCTTAGGGCACGCCCGTGTCCCAGACTATGTTCATCAGTCGACACAAATCGGTCAAACGCAGAGAAGGACATGACCCTGGACACGCCCGTGCCAAAGACCGTGTGCCCGACATGACTTAACTCCGAGGATCGTCGAATGCATTTCGTCGACCTCACGAAAATTTGCCAAACTCATAGCATGACACGACCATGGACATGCCCGTATCATAGGCCGTGTACCTCACTCGACACCGCCCTGCCGACACAGAGCAGGATACGGACCTGGACACGCCCGTGTCGCAGGCCGTATGAACCTATTTAGGCACCAATTTGGCCTTAAAACACTATCCGATCCTTTTTGAGTTTTGGGGCATTATAATTCTCCCCCTTTAATGAATTTCGTCCTGAAATTATAAAATGGAAAGGTACACAAAATTAAATGGTACCTGAGCGGAATAGCTCGGGGTACTCCTCAAATAGTGTCTGCTCTCGCTCCCACGAAAACTCCTCCCGACTCCAGTTGTCCCAACGGACTTTGACCATCCTCATGTCTTTGTTACGAAGTCGCTTGACTTCAAAGTCCTCAATGCGAACGGGCTTGACCTTCGTCGTCAACCTATGATCAACAGGTACCTGATCGACCACAATCACTTGCGAAGGCTCTTGCACCGCCTTCCACAATATCGATATATGGAATACGTCGTGTATACCACTCAATTCAACTGACAACTTCAGTCGATAAGCCGCTTCACCAATTTGCTTTAGTATCTCAAACGGTCCAAGGTATCTCGTACTCAGCTTCTTCAAGCATCGTACCCGTGAGACACCCTTGAACGACATAATTTTCAAATATACCCAGTCACCAACAGCGAATTCAACGTTCCTATGCTTGACATTATAGTATTTAGCCTGCCTATCCTGAGCGATCAACAATAATTCTCGTATTGTTTGTACCAACGAAGTGGCGTCTTCCACTTCTTATCATTTGTACAGCTTCGACTCACCCGTCTCCAACCATGACAACGACGTGTGACATTTTCTACTATATAGGGCCTCGAAGGGTGCCATTTGAATACTCGCTTGGTAGCTATTGTTATAAGAAAACTCCACAATGTACAGGTGATCTTCCCACCACTTTCTGAAATCTAAGACGTACATGCGAAGCATGTCCTCCATCGTCCTGTTGACCCTCTCGGTCTGACATCCATCTGCGGATAAAAGGCCGTGCTGAAACTCAGCTTGGTACCCAAAAATTGATGCACTAACCTCCAGTCGTTGGATGTGAAGCGCCCATCTCGGTCACTCATGATGCTGCGGGGCACACCGTGCAGTCGAACAATGTTATCTATGTAACGTTTTGCCAGTTTATCCACCGAATCATCCTTCCTATTCGGAATGAAGTGCGACACCTTCGTCAATCTATCTACAATCACCCAGATGACGTTGTTTCCCTTCTGCGACCTTGGCAACCCATTTACGAAATCCATTGAAATATCGTCAAACTTCCACTCCGGGATAGGCAAGGGATTCAAGAAACCTACAGGCATTTGACACTTTGCCTTCACCATGGCGCACGTTTGACACTTCGCCATATAAAGTGCTACATCCTTTTTAAGTCCTGGCCTCTAGAAAACCTTTTTCATATCTCTAAACATCTTTGTGCTCCTCGGGTGAATCGAGTACTTTGTATGATGAGCCTCGTACATCAATTCCTCCCGTAGTTTACCCACACTTTGGACGCACAGACGACTGTCCCTCCATAACAGTCCATCCTTAACAATAAATTGGGAATTTGACCCATCCAAAACATCATCCATGATCTGCTTCATGCTGTTATCCCCATCTAGAGCTTGCCGAGTCCTATCAGCAAAATCATACTACAACTCTGTCCAGTTTAATTGTGCTTCGACACTAGTTTTCTTGTCAACACAAGAAATCTCTAATGCCTACAAATCACGAACTAAACACTCATCAAATATCGCCAGCCAGTTGGCTTGCGCGGGAGCCCTGCGACTCAATGCATCCGCAACCACATTGCCTTTCCCAGGCACATAATGTATCTTGAAAGTGTAGTCACCTAGTAACTCCATCCACCTCCGCTGCCGCATGTTTAGGTCCTTTTTATCCAACAAGTACTTCAGGCTCCTGTGATCGGTATAGATATCGACCTTCACACCGTACAGGTAATGCCTCCACAGCTTCAGGGTAAATATCACGGACGCTAACTCCAAGTCATGGACCATATAATTTATCTCGTGTACCTTCAACTGATGCGAGCCATAAGCTATTACACTCCCATGCCGCAGTAGAACACAACCTAAGCCACTGCCCGAGCATCACTGTAAATCTCAAATCCTTCGATCCCACTCGGCGAACATAGAATAGGCGCCGTGATCAACCGACTTTTTAGTTCTTCGAAAGCTTGTGCGCACTCCAGCGACCACACAAACTTTTGAACTTTCGTCATCAAAGTCGTGAGGGGTAACGCTATCCACGAGAAGTTCTCTACGAAGTGCCTGTAGTAGCCGGCAAGTCCCAAGAAACTCCGGACTTCTGCCACTGTAGATAACACAAACCAATCCCGTATTGCAACTATCTTCGCCGGATCTACCAAAACACATTCTCCACTAACTATATAACCAAAGAATGCTACCGAGGATAACCAGAATTCGCATTTTGAGAATTTGGCATATATTTGATTCCTCCTCAATGTCTCCAACACCACATGCAGATGCTTGAAATGATCATCCTCGCACTGCGAGTACATCAATATATCGTCAATAAAGACTATCACAAAGTGGTACAGGTACTCTTTGAACATTCTGTTCATCAAATCCATAAACACGGATGTCTCATTAGTCAGCCCAAACAGCATGACAGTGAACTCATAATGCCTATACCGCGTACTGAAAGCTGTCTTGGGGATGTCACTTTCTCTTATCTTCAACTGATAGTATCCGGATTTAAGATCCAATTTTGAGTACACCGTTGACTCAACTAAATAATCGAACAGATCATCAATCCTTGGGATTAGATAATTATTCTTTTTTGTTAGCTTATTCAGCTCATGGTAATCAATACAGAGTCGTAAGCTTCCGTCCTTCTTCTTAACAAAGAGGACCCGTGAACTCCAAGGCGACGAACTTGGATGCACATAACCCTGTTCGAACAGCTCTTGGAGTTGAACTTTCAGTTCCGCCATATCCTTAGGCGCTAACCGATACGGAGAGCGTGACACAGGTTTGGCACCGGGCACCAGCTCAATGGTGAAGTCGATCTCTCGCTGAGGTGGGGCTCTAGGGAGATTGTCAGGGAACACGTCAGGATACTCAGATACAACAGGGATACTGTCAATACTAGGCTTAGGCTTCAAAGCCTCCACTAATGTGAAAAACAGCTCTGCACCAGCATGAATTACATTAACCACCTGGAGAGCAGACATCAAAGTCTTGCTCGCCCCTTTCATGCACGAAAATGTCGTCTCACGATCAGTTCCCAATTTGACCTCCTTGCGGTTGCAATCAATGTATGCCCGCTGCTCCGAGAGCCAGTCCATCCCAAAGATCACATCGAACTCCACTATTGGCAGTAGCGATGCTTGCAAGTCAAACTCTTGACTCCCGATCCGTATCTTTACGCAACAAACTTTATCCGCGCCCATTGAACACCCATTAGGCAACAACATATCCAATTTGTCCCTTGCCATCGAGGAAGGTACTGTGATGCGCGATATAAATCCTTCGGACAAAAAGGAATGCGAAGCTCCCGTATCGAATAGTGCTCTCGCCGGATAATCGAAAATCAAAACAAAGACTTGCACAAGCAGTCATAAGCTAACACGCAAAATGGTAACAAATATACAAAGTTAATCTGCTTTTAATTAACTCATACCTGTTACCACACCAGTCTGCTTTATGGCCTCCTGAAGGCCAAGATTGTACACTCTAGGCTGGGCTGTAGCATAGTGGGATGCGGTTGACTACACCGCCTTCCCCTTTTCCTCGTATGTTGCTCCAGGCTTCCTCTCATACTTTGGACGTCCGCTCCAACACTTTCGAGCAAAATGCCCCGGCTTTCCACAGTTGTATCAAGCACCTTTAGCTCGGCCTGTGGTTGCCCCAGACCCACTATAAGAAGGGGCTGGACTCGAAGTCCTAGCCTTCTTGTTCCACTTATGGAACTTAGAATTCGAGGAGTTCGGCACCTTGTACTCCGTCTTTTACACACCCAAGTCTTTGCTCCCTTGGATTCTCTTCAGATCTCTTTCAATTAATCGGGCCGAACTGACCAAGGTTAGGAAACCTTGCGTCACAGGCCCAACAAGTACTACCCTCAGGTCATCGCGCAGACCCTCAAAGAACCGGTTGGTCTTACGCTCCTCATCGCCAAACGTAGGGGCAGCGTAACGACCCAACCGTGTGAATTCATGGAGGTACTCATCCACGCTACTGACTCCTTGCTTTAACCTCAGAAACTGATTCTCCGTCTCAATTCTCTCAACGGAGGGTAGGTATCTAGCCAAGAACAACCTTGAGAATTCCTCGATCGGGACGTCGGCAAGTTGTCTCCCAACTAAGTGATGCTGCCCCAAATCTTCCCACCATAACCTTGCCTCGCCATCTAGCAGGAAAGTGGCTATGGCGGTCTTCTGCCATTCCTCTATTTTTGTTGTCGATAAGATTCTCTTAACTCTAGCGAGCCAATCCTCGGCTTGAGTTGGGGTTCCAGCCCCTTTAAATATTGGAGGACTGAAACTCATCACATGTTTAAGTTGTCTTTTTGTCGCTCTTCTTGGCGGCAAAGGTTCTTCGGCCACGCGTTCCACAACTCTAGGCTCTGCTGCTCGAAGCGGTTCTTGTTCCATCGTAGGGGCTGGGTGCTGCACCTGCCTTACTGGCTGGGCGTTTATCATTGCAAACACCGCTTCCGCTACGAGTCTTATAGTTTCTGCTGAAGGAGGGGTTGTAGGCACGTCATTAGGTGAACTGCTCTCCGCCGATTGCGAACGTTCTGACTGTCCAGCACTGCTCCTAGTTACCTATAGAAGCAAAAACCCTCGATCAGGCGACATACAGATTGCTAAAAACAATCATTGGAACAGTCAGATTCCTTAAACAATTGTATTTTCATTCCTAAGTGGACATTCATGTGCTCTTTTCATGTTATAACGATGACGCACATACACATGCTCACCACCACTTAAAATAATTCGCCCACGAATTCAAATAAGCAAGACCGATGCCATAGTCTGATACCAAATTGTAACACCCCCATCCGTCACATGAAATAGAACAGAAGGTCCGACCGGGGCCCCACGCCATATTCCATAGATAGTTAGTGGCGTTATGTATTAATATCTAATTACCGCCAAAGGAACACGCATCCTAACTCAGAGCATTCTAGCGGAAGCTTTTAAAATAGTAATAAGAACCCAAATGCCAAAGCATGAATATCCACAAGACCGCAAGTAGGAATGACAAGACAAATACATCATAAAGTTGGCTTATGACCTTTCAAGAGTTTACTTAAAAAATAAATATCTTCCATACATCAGCACACAGGCTGGTCACACATAAGTATAAAGAGTAAACATTCGCTTTGGCCTTCAAGGGCCGACACCACAACCAGGGATTCAGCCCGCTACTTGCCACTAGGCTCCGCAGCATCTGCAATCAACATTCCATCGCAGCGGTGGCAAACAAAAACAACTGTCAGCTAAAGCTGACCAAATTATAACGACCACACCCCTTATATGGGGTGACAGTGCTCCTTCCCTGCATTTTTAGTAGCATAGCCAAACATTAAAGTGAAAGTACAACATAAGCACACTTCACCACAGGTGTAGGCCCGCATGAACACATACCCCGTGCTCTTAGGGCACTTACACAGTGAAGCCGGTCCGAACCCGGTCTGTCGCGCAACTCCACCACTTCCCCCAGGGCGGCAAACATCATGAGCATTAAAGTCCTTTTAGCCGAAGCCTAGACTCGCTCTCCAAGCCATCGGTAAGTCCCGTGTACCTTAGGTCGCTTTAACCAAACCAGTTGGAGTGGGTAAGGTTCCACCGGCCCGTTGCTCACCTCGCCACGACCATTTAGCCATCAGCGCAGGACAAGCTTTACCGAATCTCAATGTGTCGATCATACAACAGTACATAGCCCGGCTATGTACAAGGATGGCTCCCAGGCCACCAAAACGACAGAAATTCGCACCTGCCCAGATTTCCGGGTGCACCTTGGATTTAATCCACAAGACTCCCTGTTGTAATCTACCACGTAGAAACCCAAAAACATACGACACAGGGCCTTCTCCGATAATCAATGCATAATGAAAACATTACCGATCCAGACCAACTTGTCCGGGTAGGCTTCACACACCATGCCTATGTCCGTACTTTGATTCCGAACTCTATATGCAAGATTATGGGGAGTATTCATGTCCACCCGAAGGAAATACCACACACTCACCACACACACACAAGAGTGGGTTTCCTATGCAAAAAGGAAGAGGACTTCACATGTCCAAGAAGAGAATCATTACCCTAGAGGTTCGCTTTGGCGCCATGGAAAACTAGCTGGATGAAAAGCACCGCAACGGCCGCGCCTCCATGGATCTGGACTCGGCTCGTGATTTGGGGCTCTGAAGCTCCACCGGTGGCCAGATTCCTCCTTCTACTTCTTCCTTGCTCTCCCCACTCTCTAACTCTTTATAAAGATAAAGACCTAAGATAAATGAGGGTTTAACCCTCAACTCCCGGCCTTATAATAGCAGGGATAGTTCTGGATCATTGGATCCTATTTAAAGGAAATGAACGGCCACGAATCGCCCTGAAAATCACTTTCCTGGGCCGAACACGGCTTATGACATGCCCGTGTCACAGGCCGTGTCTCACGATCTGAACACGATCGACGAACGCAGAACAGGACACGGGCTCAGACACGCCCGTGTTATTGCTTGACACGCCCGTGTCAGCCTCTGACATGCCCGTGTCACAGGGCGTGTTCCTCAAGCAACACAGGAAACCGTCACGTCCCGACCAGGACACAGCCATGAGACACGCCCATGTAATATGCTATGTGCCAGACACAGCTTAGGGCACGCCCTTGTCCCAGACCGTGTTCATCAGTCGACATAGACCGGTCAAATGGAGAGAAGGACACGACCCTGGACACGCCCGTGTCCCAGGCCGTGTGCCCGACATGGCTTGACTCCATGGATCGTCGAATGCATTTCGTCGACCTCACAAAAATTTGTCGAACTCATAACACGACACAGCCATGGACACACTTGTGTCACAGGCCGTGTGCCTCACTCGACGCCGCCCTGCCGACACAGAGCAGGACACAGCCCTGGACACGCCCGTGTCGCAGGCCGTGTGAACCTATTCAGGCATCAATTTGTCCTTAAAACGCTATCCGATCCTTTTTGAGTTTTGGGGCGTTACAGCTTGAGCGTCTGCAGTTGTCCCCTGCACGGCGTGACATTACGACACATATTTTCTCTACTCTGACGTATTTTTGAGTATGAAGAAAATATGGGTTGTGACAGTGCGGGACCCCCAGCCTGGTTTCTAATAGATGCCAATAATTTAGCATTCTAAGATATCTAGTAATCGACCATTAACCGATTCGATTCACTGACCCCACCATTGGAGCACATGACCGATTTTTTCCATCGCCTGAGTCCATCTTATTGTATTCTACCTATCACGATCAAGTTTGGAATGTTATAATTATGCCATGGGTAGTCACACCACTAACAAGTAATTAGGCCCCCACACGTGCGAACCTATAATTTAGTAAAATATTCATCAATCTTCTCCTATGTTTGTCACTGATCATACTTCAATATAAGTGGTTGTGTAATCTACAATCAAGCATTGATCATGCACACTAATGTCTCAACACGTTCTACAAGATTAGATAAGACAAACTTTATGTAGGTATGTTTATAAGGCGATTGTTAAACACACCCCGGATTTTTTTAAAACACTTAATTTTTTAGGTTTAATCACAACCCTCAAATTAAAACCCGCTGCTCTCATCTCTGCCTTGTTGAAGATGCACTTGTCTTTACCTCTTCGCCTTTTCTTCTCTTTATCATTGAAGCAGCGCTTCCTTCATCTTCCCTGAACCCTCTTACATCTTCTTTCTCCTTCAATGATTCCTCCACTTCTAGCATCAATGAGTGATCTCCTTCCCAACTACTTGATTTGAGAACCCTTCAGGTAAACCCTAACCTAAAATATGGGAAGAAATCTGATGGGGTTGGCCCCAATTTATAAAAAAAAACTGGGCTGCAAATAGCTCTTTTCCCCTCTCTCCCCATTGGCGTAGTGGGAAGTAACACACGTAACCTCGCCATGCACAATTTGCACATTCGATCTGCACGATAATTACCATGCATGGGATCCCAACCGCCTTGCGGGATCACATATGCCGGTCCTTCCATCACCGCTAGACATCACCGACTTACCCCACAAGGCCAGCCACCCCCTTCAACCGCCTAGGCGTGGGCGGCCTCGACTACGGCCGGCCCCACAAGGGTCGACCGCCCCCTCTGGCCGCCTAGGCACGGGCGGCCTTGGCTGCGGCCGACCATACAAGGGTCGGCTACCCCCTCTCTAGTATGGGAGGCCTTGACTACGGTCGACCCCAAAAGGGCTGGTCGTCCCCTTTGGTTGCCTGAATATGGGCGGCCTTGGCCAACCAGGGCCAACCACTCCCTTTGGCCACCCAGATGTGGGTGAACTCGGTCGTGGCTGACCCCACAAGGGCCAACCGCGTTCGTTCACTCCCCGACCCGGGCGACCTCTACCACGGCCAACAGCCCAAGGGCTATCCACCCCTTCGGCCACCCGAGCATGGGCGGCCTCGACCCTGGCCGACCCTACTAGGGTTGGAAGCCCCTCAACTACCTGACAAGTGACGGCCTTGGACGTGGCCGACCCCACAAGGGTAGGCCGCCCCAAGGCCGACCTTGGCTGCACCCGACCCCGTAAGGAGCCGACCATCCCTTTGGGCGCCCCACCATGATCGGCTTCAAACTTGGCTGCCCTCGAGGGAGGCGGCCACCCCTTAGCCGCCCGGTCCAAGAGCATCCTTGGTAGGCCTCGCTGTGCTTACTCACTCCCTCCCGGTCGTCCGCCATATAGGGGAGGGGTAGCCGCCGCCTTAGCCACCGACCTTAGGCGACCGTTCTTTGTGGGTGGGTCTCTCGGCACAGGGGAAGGATTGCCATTTCCCTAAAAATGGTGATCTGCGTGCTCAAATCCGAGTGCTCCTATTGGCCCATCAGGTAGTTATCGGTCCAAATTATCGGACCGCCCTCATCAAAATCTATAAATAGACCAATTTTCTACTTCATTTAGATCTTTTTCACGATTTCTGAACTCTCTTATTATTTCCTGTTTCTCTCTATATTCTCTGCTTTTTCTCTCAACAGGTTTTCCACAGAAGATTACTCCCAAAGAACTCTGCCAAGGTCCATCTAGACAAACTAAGTCAGCCTAAGATAAGACAAGAAATTGAATGTGCATAGACTCGTGGTCGTGGCACAAAGGTCTCTGGTCGATCACAAGGTACAAAAGTAGACAAGAAGATCTTACATAGCCACGAGGCCGGATCCTTTAAGAGGATCGAGTTTACCCGCTCTGTAACACGTCCCCTATAATGACCATATAATATGGGTCCGAACAGGCTCCATAACATATAAACGTCATGGTTTCGACATTATAAAGTTATATAAAAGTACTACCCATCTCAAAATTCAGAAAGTATGACAGCGGAAACACAACATCAAAGCTAGAAGTTATCCACGACTACATAGGAGTTCAGAATAGCCTCAAGGCCTTACAACATTCAAGCATCTAAAACAACGCCAACACTAAACATATCAATGTGCCAAAGCACTCCTAAGTTACCTCGGCATGCAAGCCGGATTACAGTGAATAAAAGATAACATGCAAACATATATACAATATTAGAAGGGGTACACTTCATGAGGCTTATGCATTTTTTGGCTGGCGAGCTTACTCCAGCTTACGATCCTTGCCCTGTAAAAATTTGTTGTAACTGGGTCAGCAAAGCCTGACCTCAACTATGTAACTAGGGAACTCCATCACCCTGCAGGTCAGCACTTTGCATGCATATGCAAATAAACATGAACAAACATGAAAAATAATAGGTTTTGGTGTCACACACATCAAACACATTTCTATGTTGAGTATTTTTTTTAAAAAAGGGGCCTATAATGCAGCTATATGCAAACTTGGGTTTCACCCAAGGCACCCTATAGAGCGTATGAATCTAACACGTCATCACGCATCATCACATCACATTATTCACATGGGTACTTACAATTTCCCCCATCTACTTTCAAGCTGTAAAATGGAACTCTTGCGTAGCCCCTACCCGCTCATGGGTCTCGACACCCAGGCTTGGCTGCAAGCTCTGACTCTTACATCAGTTCTATCACAATAAATTCAATTGATGCTAAGAACCCTTACTTAAACCTGCTCGCTCGTGGGTTTCATCGCCCGGGCTTGTCCAAAAGCTTGGCGTTCTCGTCAGTTTCCACAGAGGTGGACCTGTCTTGCCGGGACACTCTCCACATGTGACTTGTAATGCCACGGGCTAGCAGTCGAACACAGAGACAAAGTCCTGCCTTCACATAACATTCAACAATCATATCCTTTCTTACCCTAAACCACCATTCGTTCACACACACAAAATATGGCATCGCAAACAACGTCTTTGCCATGATCAGATTTCTAGCAAAAATCCCTATAGCACACATCATGCAACATCACCGAATCGGACCACCGTTCGTGATTATGGATTCACCCACAATACCTAATCCACTAATGGAGCGGATCTCTAATGAAACTATATGTCGAGGATGGACTCAATCGACTCGCTGGTTCCTCTTAAACTATGGTGTCCTGAACCCCTCTCATTTGAGAGATTTGGTGCCTAAATGCTTGAATAGAGGCATAAACGAAATCGATGTCATGCACGCATCCTAAAAACCAGGAGGAGAATTGTCGTTACCTTACCATTCCTCTTCCTAGCCGTGAGGATCTTAATTTGCATGGATGGAAGTGTGCGCCTTCAAGCCCTCTCCACAAATACGTCCTTGGATCAACGAAAGGAGCTCTAAAGATTCGTCAATGGCGGAAGATACCTCTTCTTCCTCCTCCAAGCTCTATCAAGACCCTAACCTACCAAACTCTCAAATGAGGAATGAAGATGAAGGAGAACCCATCTGTCCTACTTAGGATTCACAAACGGGCATTCCTGGGCCACCCAATCAAGTTTTATGAAGATTAGACAGCCAGAAATCGCCACTATATGAAAATGGTTCCGTCTGCTACCGCCCGACAGTAATACCTACCATGTCTCGGTAACCTATAGAGCTACTAACCATCTCAGGACGTCAATCTACAGACAGCGGTAGAGCTATCGCTCAACGCTATTGCCTTCATCTCGACGCACTCGACAAATAAAAGGCTACCACCGGGCGGTAGCATCCAGGGATTCCAAATTCCTTAAGCAGGAAAAATGGGGTTTTACAACTCCATCCACCTTAAAAGAATTTTGTCCTCATAATTTAACATGCAATCGAAACAACAAGCATACCTAATGCAAACAGTTCCAGATAGTCTTCTCGCATCGCTTCCTCATGCTGCCAGGAGAATTCATCTCGCCTGTAGTTATTCAAATGAACTTTCATGAGCTTAACCTCTTTATTCTACAACTGCCAAATTTCTGAATCCTTTACACAAACCGGATGGACTCTCGTCCCCAAGTCCTCTTCCACTGGCACCACCATTGACTCAACCATGACAATTGCATCTACCAAAGCTTTCCTCAACACTAAGATATGAAAAACTGCGTGTAATCCACTCAGCTCTGAGGACAACACAACCTATAGGCCACTTCTCTGATGGCTCCGTAACTTCGAATAGACTCAAATACCTCAGACTCAACTTCTTAAGTTGCCGAATCTGCGAAATTCCTTTGAACGACTTAATCTTCAAATAGACCAAGTCACCTACTACGAACTCCACATTTCTGTGGTACGCATTGAATTACTTCTCCTGCTGATCTTGAGCAACTTTCATGCCCTCCTGAATTATCCACACCAACTCACAAGTGTCGGCCACCACTTCTTTTCCAAAATGTTTGGTGTCTCCTGCCTCCATACAAGACATTGACGTTTGACACCGCCTTCCATACAATGCCTCATATGGCGCCATATTTATACTCGCTTAGAAACTATTGTTATAAGCTAATTCCACCATGAAAAGATGGTCTTCCCACTTCTTCCTAAAATCAAGGGTACATATTCTCAACATATCCTCCAAAGTACGATTCATCCTCTCCATTTTACAATTGGTTTGAGGGTGGAACGTCATACTAAACTTGAGCTTTGTGCCCAGACTCTTCTACACTAGCCTCCAGTCCTTGGACGTAAACCATCTATCGTGATCACTAACAACGTTATGAACATACAATTCCATAAGCTTCTCCACGCTATCCTCCTTCCGATTTAGAATGAAGTGAGTCACCTTGGTCAGGCGATCCACAACCACCCAAATACCATTGTTACCCTGCTGCGACCGAGGCAAACCATGCACAAAGTCCATGGAGATGTCGTCAAAATTCCATTCGGGTATAAAAAGAGGTTTCAAGAATACGACTGGCCTTTGGCACTCAGCTTTCACTAAGGCACAAGTCTGACATCGACTCACGTACAAGGCTACATCCCGCTTCATCCCAGACCACCAAAAAGATTTCTTCAAATTTAAGTACATCTTTGTACTTCCTGCATAAATGGAGTACTTTGTAAAGTGAGCCTCAAACATCACCTCTTCATGGAGCTTGCCAAAGTGCGGAACACATACCCTTCCATTCTTTTTTAAGAGACCATTGACCATCTCCAAATCACTATCTTCGCTTTGCTGAGCCTCCAACACCAACCGTTGGAACTCTTCATCCCCACTGGTAGCCTCCCGAATCCGATCAACTAAATCACATTACATCTCTATCCAATTTAATTGAGCTACGCTAGACTCCCCTCTAGCCATACAAATAATGCCGAGAGACTCAAAGTCTCGCACCAACTGCGCATCATACACTTCAATCTAGTTACCTTGCCCAGAATGCTTCCTAATCAAGGCGTCAACCACCACTTTGGCCTTGTCGGACGTATAATGAGTAGCTACATCATAGTCCCCAAGGAACTCGACCTAACTAAGCTGCCGCATATTTAAATCCTTCTGTTCCATGAGATACTTCAGGATCTCGTGATCCATAAAGATCTCCACCTTTGCGCCATAAATGTTGTGCCTTCACGACTTCAACTTGAAGATTACTGCCGCCAACTCCAAATCATGGGTGAGGTAATTCCTTTCATGGGGTTTCAACTACATCGAACCAAAGGCTATCACGTTGTCATATTGTACTAGCACGCAACCCAAATCGCAACCTGACGCGTTGTTGAAAATTTGAAATCCTGTAGTACCCTTAGGAAGACTTAGAATTGGAGCCAACATCAATCTTTCTTTCAAGGTTTCAAACACTCGGTCACACTCCTTCATCCACACACATTTCTAGTCCTTGCGAGTAAGAGAGGTGAGGGGCAATTCCACCCGCAAAAAGTTCTCAACAAACCTCATGTAGTAACCAGCTAGTCCAAGGAAATTCCTGACCTCCGCCATAGTTCTCAGAACAGGTCAATCTCTAATGGATTCAACCTTCATCAGATCCATTGCCACCCTTTGCAACTATCACATGGCCCAAGAATGCCACCCTTTCCAACCAAAACTTACACTTTGAGAACTTAGCATAAAGCTAGATCTCCCTCAGAATCTTCAAAACCATCCTCAAGTGAGTCTCATGCTCCTCTTCTGACTTCTAATATACAAGGATATCATCGATAAACACCACCACAAAGGAATCCAAGTACTGCCAAAATACTCAGTTCATCAAGTACATGAATACCGATGGTGTGTTTGTCAAACCGAACGACATCACCAAGAACTCGAAGTGGCCATACCTCATTCCAAACGCTATCTTGGGTATGTCTTCGTCCTTGATACACAATTGGTAATACCCCGACCTCAGGTCCAACTTGGAGTACACCACCAACCCTACCAGTTGGTCGAACAAGTCATCTATCCGTAGGATCAAATACTTATTCTTGATGGTCAGCTTATTCAGCTCATGGTAGTCTATGCTCAACCACATACTGCCCTCTTTCTTCTTTACGAACAACACCGACACACTCTATGATGGAGAGATGGGCCTAATGTACCCTTGCTCCAACAGCTCCTGTATCTGTACTTTAAACTCGGCTAGCTCCTTTGGTGCCATCCTAAAAGGAGGACGCAACA
The DNA here is from genome assembly GCA_039583875.1 of Platanthera guangdongensis. Taxonomy (NCBI): domain Eukaryota; kingdom Viridiplantae; phylum Streptophyta; class Magnoliopsida; order Asparagales; family Orchidaceae; genus Platanthera; species Platanthera guangdongensis. The sequence goes on along the minus strand of CM077162.1, from coordinate 93,854,992 downwards.
CCAGCCTAGCTTTTGGCACCAAATCTGCAAGAGCCCCCCTCCTAGAACACAATACACGGCCGAGGGAAGTCTTATGCCCAGAATAGTCTCCTTGCGGTAGTGTCAACACACGAGTTGACCGGTACTACACGGGTTGACCAATACTACAAGACGCCTATTCTGCCGGCTCTCACAATATCATTCATGTTGACCCAACACAAAAAAGAATAAATAGAAGTCACAACATCACATTAAGTAAATATCCAAAGCGCAGTACATGAATAAAAGGAACTACAACCGTTCCTTGAATATCAGAGTACAACAAATGTCTCTCAAAAGTCTCACACCTCTATAACCGACTATAGTAAGGGTAATATTGTATCAGGCCCTGTCCGTAACATCCCTCAAATAACTAGACCCATAGTAGTGATTTTGTCATGGCTAGGTCATGACAAAACCCTAGGAAGCCAAAGAAGACCAAGTGAACCTAGGAATGAAGGTGGGATCACCATGGTCTGCAAATAACACTTTCCAATTACCTAACCTAGGATTTGACCTTAGGGCCTCGCCTTGACTCTTTGACCCCACCATAACGTCCTTAGCCATTTAGGAGGACCCTTGTGTCACCAAGGACCCATTGTGGTCAACCCAAAATGGACAAGTTGACCAAAGTCAACCCAAACCTTAATTAGGTCAAACTAAGCTCACACATGGTCAATTGACCTCCCCTTAGCCAAAGGGACCCACCTAGACCTTCCCAAGCCCTAAGGTATCCCAATGGGTCACCAAAGACCCATTAGGGTCAAACAAAGAGGCTAAGTTGACCAAAGTTAACCATAGCCCTAAAATGGTCAAAGTGCCCTAACTAAGTGTCAAGTGGCCTTCAAGGTGCCCAACCAACCCTACTCAACCCTTCCTAGACCTTAGGGGAGGCCAATGGGCCACCAAGGACACATTGGGGTTGAAAGTTATTTAACTTTAGGTTAGCTAATCACCTAGAGGGGGGGTGAATAGGTCTTTGAGCTTTTAATATATCTTTTGCTGTTTTCAACTTATTCTATCTAGAGTTTGTCCTTAAGTCATGCAATCAAAGAGAAAAACAAGCACATACAACAATCACCAGAATTTATAGTGGTTCCCCAATTGGGTAAATCCACTTTCCCTCTCCACCTATCTAAGCTTATTTGTTGGACTCGACACAAACTCCTCCAAACTGCTCCTAAGGGCTTACACCTCAGATCTTGCAGGATCTTCAAGTCTCCTCCAAGACTCACTTCTCAGCCACAAGGGCCTACACTCATTGGACAACATACCACCTACCTCAGGCTGTTAAGCCCTACACTTAGGCTGGGAGGACAGCCCTACCTCAGATCCCAAAGGATCCTACCTCAGAGCTCTGTAGTGCTCGTACACTCAGTGATCCATAAGCCACCTACCTCAGCCTTATCCCTAAGGCCTACAGCTTAGGCTTTTCAGCCCTACAACTTTAAGCACAAGGCCCTACTCTTAGAGTGTTGCAACACTCCTACAACTCAGTACCCCTCCAATTACCTACCTCAGTGCCCCTCCAGGCACCTACAGCTTAGTGACAAGCTTGTCACCCACCTCAGGCACAAAAGCCCTACACTTAGAGAGCATCACTCTCCTACCTCCAGCACTTAAGCCCTATAGCTCAGATCATCACTTGGATCCTACCTCAGTGCCCCTCCAGACACCTACCTTAGTGACAAATTTGTCACCTATCTCAGGCACAAAGTGCCCTACACTCAGATTCAGGAAACCTGAATCCTACATGAAATAAATACAGAGTTGAAGAAAATAAAATAACTGACTCGGAGAAATAACTCTAAGTCAACTTTGCTGGACTGAGCAGATTTCAGTCCAACTCACCTGCTGTAGAAGGAATCAACCTTCTTCTTCAACTATCACTTTTATACTGCTGCACTGATGTGCAGCTTCCACCTTGCTAAGAGATGAATCAGCTAAACTGTTCTGTAGAAAACAACCTTGCTGAGCTTTAAGAGCTTTAGCCATCCTTTCTTGCCTTCAGGCTATCTTGGCTGGACTTCAGCTTTCAAGCTTGATCGGAAGTAAAAATGTCCAGCCACCTCTATCAATTTTTCTTTCTGTTCCTTTGATTCATTAACCCTAATCCTTTACTATTTCCCCTTTTATATGCATTGATTTGAATCAATGACACTATAGTATGTGGGCCCACCAAGGATTGGTGAGAGACAACTCCATCAGAAAGGGACAAAACATCTTTCGGCGCTGTAGCAGCTTTCCCACAATGACTTCCTGCAATTTTGACTTTGATGATGTCAGCAGTGGTCATCAACATCTGGACTTAGAAAATTTTCCTGAATCCCATCAAGCGTTGAGTGATTTTGAGATACTCAATGCCATCAGCCTTGGCTCTCAACACTTCATGACTTAGAACATTTCCTGGCTTTGTCTCAGCTGTTTTGTCTCAGTGGTCTCAGCGATTTTCCATTATTAGCTGAGACAAGCCTTTGTCTCAACGCTTTCCTCTTATCTGCTGTCTCAGTGGTTTTTGCACTTTAACTGTCTCAGTGGATTTATCTCAGCGGTCTCAACGGTTTTTCATTTATCAGCTGAGACAATTATTTGTTTTAGCACTTTCCTCTTTATTAGAAGTGTTGAGTGAACCTGCTTCACTCAATGCTTCTGGATTTAGAAAAATTCTAGCTAATTTTGTTCTCGAATGTTTACCTCTTGACTATCTCAGCGCTTCCTGCTTTATTTAGAAGCGTTGAGTGAACTTACTTCACTCAATGCTTCTAGACTTAGAAAGTTTCCAGCTAACTTTAGCTCTCCTCTCTCAGCTATCTCAACTCCATCTTCTCAGCTGACTCAACGCCATCTTCTCAGTTGTATTCAGCTGTCTCAACACTATCTTCCCAGCTATCTCAGCTGTCTCAGCGGTCTCAATGCCTTCTTCTCAGCGGTCTTAGCGCTTATGCCTTAGACAGATTTTCTGGCTTTAGCTTGATAAGTTTTGAGCTGAGCTCGACGAACCGCAAACTGAGCTCGACGAACTTTGATCTTCTCAAAGCTCTCAATGCTTTTTACCTTAGTCAATTTTTCTCTTGCTTCAGCTTGACAAACATTAGGCTGAGCTCGACGAACTATAACCTAAGCTCGACGAACTTCGAGCTAAGTTTGACGAATTTTGTATCCTAATTTCTTAAGCTTATGATGAGTTGAGCTTGACGATCAACAAGCTAATTTTGACGAACTCTGAGATGAGTTCGACGAAATTTGAGTTTACTGCCCAACTCATTTTTTCTTTACTTGTCCAATCATGGACTACCTGCATGCATGAACTAAAACACACATCAAATACATTATATGTGTATGTCATTGAACCGTTTGACTTCTTACAAATCTGGGATATTGAGATCAATAGACCCAACAATCTCCCCCTATTTGAAGAAGCCAAAACAATACAGGTCACAACATTTCATCATAATAAATTTTAACAGTAGAAGTAGAAGTGTTACCATTTCTCTAGCCTGTGGAGAATTACTTACTTCCCCTAGCATGCTGCCATCCGTATAGTTCCCCCTGGCATGCTGCCATCCTTACAGTTCCACTTGGCTGTGCTTCTCAGCCCTTGACTTCTTTCCTCCCCCTTTTTGACTTCTATAATAGGGAGCATACTGATAGGTTGTTCTCCCCCTATCTATCTTAGCTGTTGGGCTAGCTCCCCCTCAAAAATTGCACACTATATTCAATATCTGGAGGAAGAGCTTGTTCGACCTGCAAAATAAGCAATGCAACATATGGTAGAAGAGAGTATTGAAGCTATACAAGATTCAACATGCCCAATTCAAATTTGAAGGTGTTGAACTTAGCTTCATTTAGTGGCTTAGTGAAGATATCAACCACTTGCTTGTCTGTGGAGACAAACTCAAGGGAGATGTCTCACCTTTCTATATGTTCTCTAATGAAATGATACCTAATTTCTATATGCTTAGTCCTGTTATGGGAGACATGATTCCTATCTATAGAAATTACACTAGTAGAATCACAAAAGAGTGGAGTTCTACTTATCTGAACATTGTAATCTTGAAGTTGATACTGAATCCACGACAACTGAGCACAGCAGCTTCCAGCTGAAATATAATCTGACTCTACTATTGAGATTGCTACACTTGTCTATTTCTTACTGCTCCAAGAGACAAACCTTCCACCTAGACATTTACAGGAGCCTGAAGTGCTCTTCCTGTCCTCCTTGCAGCTTGCAAAATCTACATCTAAATAGCCAGTTAGTTCAAATTCCCCATTCCTGGGGTACCATAGGCCAAGATCTGGGGTGCCCTTAAGATATCTCAAGATTCTTTTCACAGCAGTATAGTGAGACTCTTTAGGGTAGGCCTGATACCTAGCATAGATACATGTTGCATACATAATGTCAGGCCTACTTGCTATAAGGTAGAGAAGGGAGCTAACTATACCTCTATACAAAGTTTGATGAACAGGCTTCCCTGGATCATCTTTGCCTATAAGCATACTTGAGCTTATGAGAGTTCTTATGGTGGAAGCATTCTCTCTGTCATATTTCTTGATTATTTCCCTAGTGAATTTTGACTAGGATATGGATAGACCATCATCAGTCTGTTTTACTTGGAGTCCCAAGAAAAACTTCAATTCACCCATACTACTCAACTCAAACTTCCCTTGCATAAGTTTTGCAAACTTCCTGCAGAGGTTGTCATCATTAGAGCAAAATAATATGTCATCAACATAAATCTGGACTAGGATGATCTTGCCCTTCGATTCCCTTTGGAATAGTGTGTTGTCTATCTCCCCCTTGAGAATTTGTTCTCAATGAGGAAGGTAGACAATGTCTCATACCATGCTCTTGGGGCCTGCTTAAGCCCATAAAGAGATTTCCTAAGTCTATATACACCACTAGGAGAGTTAGAGTCAATAAAACCTGGAGGCTGCTCTTTATAAACCTCTTCCTTCAAGTCTCCATTCAGGAAGACTGACTTGACATCCATCTGGAATACCTTGAATCCATGGAAGACTGTAAATGCAAGGAACAGTCTGATTGCTTCCATCCTTGCAACTGGGGCAAAGGTTTGATCATAATCAATCCCTTCTTTCTGTCTATACGCTTTGGACACCAGTCTGGCTTTTTTCTTGATTACAATACCATTTTCATCAAGTTTATTTCTGAAAATCCACTTGACTCCAATGACATTGAGTCCATTTGGTCTGGGAACCAGCTTCTAGACCTTGCACCTTTTAAACTAGTTCAATTCTTCCTGTATTGCACTAATCCAGAATGAGTCTTGATTTGCTTCTTCAAATTTCTTGGGCTCTTCTTGTGACAGGAAGCTGGAATAGAGTGCTTTGTTGAGACTCCTGCTTCTGGTCTGTAAAGCTTGGCTAGCCTCACCTATTATTTGCTCTGGAGGATGATCTCTAAGATATTTGACTGCTGGGGGCAGTCTGACTACTTCCTGCTGATTATCATTTTTTGCAGCAGGTTGGTCTTCATTTCCAGCTTGACTGCCCTCTGCTTCCTCTGGACAGCATCCATCACCACAATCTTCTTGCAAAGCTGGGTCTTTATGTTTGATGGAGAGCTTTTTCATCATGACTTCTGTTCCTGCAGAGTTAGGAAAAGAGCTTGATAGCTCACTGTCAATCATGCATGACTCATCAAACACTACATGAAAAGGCTCTTCTACAACTTAATTTATCAAGTTATAGACTCTATATGCCCTACTATTGTTGATGTACCCAACAAATATCCCCTTATGGGATTTGACAACAAACTTTATCATTTTTGACTTACCATTATCCAGGATGAAACACTTGAAACCAAAGATTCTGAAGTAGGAAATATTTGGTTTTCTGCCCTTTAAGATATCATAGGGAGTCTTCTTATGGCCTTTGGTGATAGAAGCCCTATTGATCATATAACATGCAGTGTTAACTGCCTCAGCCCAGAAATATTCAGGAAGAGAAGTGTCACTCAATAGTGTTCTCACAGCTTCTATGAGAGTCCTATTTTTCCTCCCAGCTAACCCATTTTGCTGGGGTGTTCTTGGAGAGCAGAACTCTTGATGAATCTCTTGCTCTTCAAAGAATGTAGTCATAGCAGTAGACTGAAACTCAGTTCCATGGTCACTTCTTATTCTAACCACAGAACATGCAAGCTCATTCTGAATTTTCCTGACAAAATTTGTGAAGACTTCAAGGGTTTCATCCTTTATTCTAAGGAAGAACACCCAAGTAAACATGGAATAGTCATCAACCACCACAAGGGCGTAGACCTTCCTACCTAGACTATGAACTGGCATAGGACCAAACAAGTCCATATGCAGGAGATACAAGCATCTCATAAAGTCTTTGGCCCCAATGCTCTTGAAAGAGGTCTTAGTCTGCTTACTCTTTTGGCAAGCAACACAGATACCCTCCTTGGAGCATTTTATTTTGGGACCATTCCTAACAAGCTCATCACTGAAGAGCTGACCAATGGTCTTATAATTCAGATGAGCCAATCTCTTATGCCACTGGATATAATATGAGACTTTCTTATCTGCAACTAGGCATATAGGGGAACTCTTTTCTAAGAAACAAAATTCAAGCAATAAACATTCCCACTCTTAGTGCCTGTTAAGATGACACTTTGGTCACTTAACCTCTTGATGTGGCACTTATCCTTATGGAAGGAAATGTCATAACCAAGCTCATATAGTTGGCTTATGCTTATGAGGTTGTGTTGCAACCCCTCCATATAAGCCACTTTTGTGATGGTGATTATGCCATTTGAGATGTTACCATAGCCTCTGGTTATCCCCTTGTCTGAGCCTCCAAAAGTGACCTTGGGTCCATTATTTACTGGAGTGTACTCCTTCAATAGCTCCTTTGTTCCAGTCATGTGCCTGGAACATCCACTGTCCAAGTACCATTTAGGGGATTTGGTACTTGAACTAACCTGAAAAGAATACAAGTCACCTTACCTTAGGACCCCAATTTCTATTGGGTCCTAGGTTCACATTAGCCTTGAAATAACCTTGCCTTCCTGCAGAATTCTTGACAGGTTGGCAACCTCTTGACACTGAGGGATTGTACCAGCAAACTACAGCATAGTGGCCCACTTTGCCACAACACCAGCACTCATAGATATTATATCTCCTTTTCTGTTTGAGACCAACATTTGACTGTACTGCTTCTTGAACAGTGGGGAGATGTGATGCACTATACTTCTGCCTTCTTTCAGCAGTAATTTGACTGAAGGACAGTCTTTCAGCTGGCTATGTTGGTCTTCTCTGAGAACCACCAACTGCATGTCTCTTTTCAACTAACATGCATCTGATAGCATCTGAGATTGCCATTCCAGCCCTGCTACAAGACTCACCTTGAGTCACAACATTTGCTGGATGATTTAAATTTTTTAGCAGCAACAATATATTTGAGTTTTGGGGCTGGGGCACCAAAAGCAAATGGTCTAGCATGGGCCATTTGGGTTTCCTCATGGGCAGCATTAAAGGCTTTTACATGGCTGTACCTCCCACCATGGCAGGGGCCACATTGGTCCATACCAGTGGATCTACTGTTCTCCTAGTGACCATAATAACTTTTATGGTCATACCTGTTAGAAGGCAACAATACCCTCTGAAAAGGAATTTGAGGCAGTGAGGGTAGAGGCACAACAGGTGCCTTCCCTTTTCCCTTTCCTCTTGGATTGGAAGGGTTAGCAGGTCTCTTAAATCTAAACCTTTCTTACCAGCTTGGGTAAGGTGGGTATCAATTAAGGGTAGCACAGTGCTTGGCTTAGAAAATTCTATCACCAAGAATTTCTCATTTAAGAGATCATTTTCAAGTTTCTAGATAAGTTTCACATTTGAGACACTTACCACAGACTCACTGTCAATGATTTCCTTGAATTGGCCTGCATGTGCAGTCATGTTAGTGAGGGATTTGTCTTGGTCTTCACACTTGCTTTTAAGACTAAAAAGGTCTTTTGCTTGCCTCTTTGCAAGTAGCTTGCATTTCTTGAAAGCCTCAAGAAGTTCTCCATACTTAATAATTATGGAGTTTACATCATCCTCAGAGTCTGAATCCCCTTCATCTCTTGATGATTGAGCTTCAGAGACTGAGTCAGCCTTATGACTAGAAATAAAAGAATGTTGTTTAGCATGTACCTGAGACTGACTAGGCTGATCCTGACTGCTTTCTTCATCTGTCATTGCCATTAGTCAATGGCTGTAACGCCCCGAAAATCATTATCGAGCTGGTCGCGTCCAAAAGTGATTTTGGTGACTGTATAGGGGTACACGGCCTAGGACACGGGCGTGTCCAAGGCCGTGTCTTGCTTGGTGTTTTGGCCGGCTGTATCCAGAGAAGGACACGGCAGGAAACATGGCAGACTGACACAGGCGTGTCATTTGACATGGGCGTGTACCTACCCGTGTTAGTACCCGTGTTCCCGAGAGACGTGATGGTTGGCGTGACAGTTATACGTGACACGCCCCGGTCACGGGCGTGTCGAGGACCCGACACGGGCGTGTCAGGTTGAGACACGAGAGTGTCTTAACCCGTGTGGTTTTTCTACGTTCGATGATCGTGCCTGGATCGAGGCACACGGCCTGGGACACGGCCGTGTGCGAGGCCGTGTTCGGCCTAGGTTTGAGGATTTCTGTACAGATCTGAGACGTTCGTTTTCTTTAATTAAGATCCAATAGCCCAGATGAGTTCCTGCTCTGTTAAGGTTGGAAATAGAGGATCAATTCCTCATTTCTCTCTTAAGAACTCTCTTTCAAGGAGTTAGAGAGAGGAGGAAAAAGGAGGAGGATTCCGGCCGCCGGCGGAGCATCAGAGAACCGTTTAGAGAATCGAGAGCGGATCTGTGGAGGAAATCCAGTTGCGAAGACTTCTATCCGTGTAATTTTCCATGGCGCAAAAGCTTACTACAAGGGTAACGATTCTCTACTTAAGCATGTGAAGCTCTCTTCCTTTTTGCATAAGGAAACCCGCTCCCGCGAGTGTGCGGCGAGTGTGCGGTGTTCCTTGGGGTTGACAGAAATAGTCCCCCTTGTGCTACATATAGAGTCCGGAATCAAAGTACAGACATAGGCATTGTGTGTGAAACCTACCCGGACATGTTGGTCTAGATCGGTGATGTTGCATTTGTTATGGTTTGCTGGACAAGACTCTGTACTTTGGGTTTTCGGGTTTCTACGCGGTAGATTGCAGCAGGGATCCTTGGGGATTAACTCCAAGGCGCACCCGAAAAACTGAGAGGAATCATTGTTCTACTAACTTGGCGGTCTGGGAACCGGCCTTGAACATAACTGGGTTATGTGATTGTTTGGAAATGTCAAGATCCGAGAGAAGCTTGGCTCGTGCGTACGTCTTAAGGTGTACTACGCGTTGTGAGCAATGGGCAAGTGGAATCGAACCTGGGCTATGTGGTTCGGTGCGAGAGACCCGAAAAGGGGACTAGCCATTGGCATAGTCGGGAGCCTTAGACAGTGGTCAGAAAGGCTAAAATGCTCACGTTGTTGCCATCCCGGGGGTGGTGGTGAAGACACTGAAGTGTCAGGATTCACCGATAATGTGCCCTGAGTGCACGGGGTGTTTGGCCGTACGAGCTTACACCTATGGCAAAGCATGTTTGTACTATATTGTTTAGCTGGGCTAATGAATTGCAGGGAAGGAGCACCGCCGTCCCGAGTTAGGGGCGGGGTCGTTATAATTTGGTCGACTTTTGGCTGACCGTTGCTTTGTTTGCCACCGTGCGATGGAATGTTGCTTGCAGGTGCTGCTTAGCCGAGTACCAAATAGCGGGCTGGAGCCCTTGTTGCTGTGCTGGCCCTAGAAGGCCTAAGCAAATAATTGTACTTTATTTTGTCATGTGTGGCCGGCCTGCCAACCGATGTATAGAAAACATTATATCATTAAGTGAACTCCTGTAAGGCCATAAGGCCGTGTATATTTCAGTGTATTTGTATTTCATTCCAGTGGTAGTGGTTGTGGACATTCATGCTTTTTGGATTCAAGTTTGGGTTCTTTCAACTGTTTAAAAGCTTCCACTAGAATGCTCTGTGTTAGGACGAGTAGTATTAATTGGATAGTTTGGTTATTCATACGTAACCCTTCCGACTATCCGTGGTATATGGTGTCGGGTTCCAGCTGGACCTTCTACTATATGCCATACGATGGATGGGGGTGTTACAATTTGTTATCAGACTTCTGGTTACGGTCAGGCTTAAATGAATTCGTGGCCGAATTCTTTTAAGGGGTGGTGAGCACATGTGTGCGTCATCGTTATAACATCAAAAAGAACTCATGAATGTCCACTTAGGAATGAAAAATACACTTATTTTGTGGAACCTGAGTGTTCTAATGATTGCTTTTAGCAATTTGTGTGTCGTCTAATCTAGGTTCTTTGCTATTATAGGCAGCTAGGAGCAGTGCTGGTCAATTGTAGCGTCCGCAATCGGCGGAAAGTAGTGCACCGAGGGATGTGCCTACAACACCTCCTTCAGCGGAAACCATCAGGTTGGTGGCTGAAGCAGTTTTTTCCATGATAAATGCCCAACCTGCAGGGCAAATACATCACCCACCTCCTGTGAATGAGCAAGAACCGATCAGGGCAGCAGAGCCGAGAGTGGTGGAGCACTTGGCAGTGGATCAGGTAGAGCTGAGGAGGGTTACGAAGAGACAACACAAGCATGTAATGGGCTTTAATCCTCTGAGGTTTGTTGGGGTTGGAACGCCAGCTCAAACTGAGGATTGGCTCTCTACGATAAAGAGGGTCTTGAGAACCACGTTAACTGAAGAGTGGCAGAAGACCACCATAGCGACCTTCCTTTTGGCTGGTGAGGTGAGGCTGTGGTGGGATGAGTTGGAGTTTCATATCTTAGTCGTAAGGCAGCTTGCTGATGTGCCTATGGAGGAATTCTCAAGATTGTTCTTGGCCAGATATCTACCCTCTGCTCAGAAGCTTGAGATGGAAAATCAGTATCTTGGGTTGACTCAGAGAGCCAGAAGCATGGACGAGTATCTCCACGAGTTTATACGGTTGGGTCGGTATGCTGGTGCTATGTTTACGGAAGAATAGAGGAAGACCAATCGATTTTATGAGGGTCTACGCGGTGACCTACAGTTACTCCTTGCTGGGCCTAAGGCGCAGGGCTTCCTAGCCTTGGTCAATTCGGCCCAGTCATTGGAAAAGTTTGTGAAGAAAATCCAAGAGAAGAAGGACCTAGGGGAAAAGAAGGCAGAGTTCAAAGTGCCAAATGCAAAGTCAGGATTCCGCAGATGGAGCAAGAAGCAGAAGACTTCGAACTCAGCCCCTTCGTCTGGTGCGTCAGGGGCAACCACAAGTCGAGTTCCAGGAGCTTGCTACAACTGTAGGAAGATGGGGCACTTCGCTTGTGAATGTTGGAGCGGACGTGCAAAGTCCGAGAGGAAGCCTGGAGCGACCTATGAAGAGAAAGGGAAGGCGGTGGAATCAACCGCGTCCCACCATGCTCCAGCCCAGCCTAGAGTTTATAATCTTGGTCTGCAAGAGACCATGAAATAAGCTGACGTGGTGACAGGTATGAGTTAAATTTTAGCAGTTTAACTTTATATAGTTGTTACGTTTTTATATGTTAGCTTATATTTGTTGGTGCTAGGCTTCGTGTTGATTCTCGATCGTCCGGTAAGAGCCCTATTTGATACGGGAGCATCGCATTCCTTCTTGTCCAAAAGGTTTATATCGCACATCGGGGTCCCTTCCTCGATGAAAAAAGATAAGTTGGATGTGTTGTTGCCCAATAGGTGCTCAATGCACGCGGATAAGTTCTGTGTGGTAAATATTCAGATTGGGGACTAGGAGTTTAATTTGCGAGCGTTGGTTCTACCGTTAGTGGAGTTCGATGTAATCTTTGGTATGGACTGGCTCTCGGAGCAGCGAGCTTACATCGATTGCAACCGAAAGGCGGTTAAGTTGGGACTGTATACTGAACGGGAGACTATGTTTACGGGCATGAAAGGGTCGGGTAAAGTTTTGATGTCAGCCCTTCAAGTGATTAAGGCAGTTCGGTATGGGACAGAGCTGTTTGTCACCTTAGTGCAGGCTTCAACGCCTAGGCCAAGTCTGGACAGTATCCCAGTTGTGTCTGAGTATCCCGTTGTGTTCCCAGATGACCTCCCAGGAACCTCTCCTCAGCGGGAGATTGATTTTACCATTGAGCTGGTACCGGGTGCCAAACCGGTGTCACGCTCTCCGTATCAGATAGCGCCGCGAGAGATGGCGGAGTTAAAGGTGCAACTGCAGGAGTTGTTGGATCAAGGGTATGTGCGTCCAAGTTCGTCGCCTTGGAGCGCACATGTTCTTTTCGTTAAGAAGAAGGATGAGAGCTTGCGACTCTATATTGACTATCTGGAGTTGAACAAGCTTACGAAGAAGAACAAATATCTGATCCCCAGGATTGACGATCTATTTGATTAATTGGTTGGGTATACAGTATATTCGAACTTAGATCTGAAGTCCAGTTACTACTAATTGAGGATAAGGGAAAGCAACATCCCAAAGACAGCGTTCAGCACGCGGTTTGGGCATTACGAGTTCACAGTCATGCCGTTTGGGTTGACCAATGCGCCATCCATGTTTATGGATTTGATGAACAGGACGTTCAGAGAATACCTGGATCATTTCGTGATAGTATTTATCGATGATATCTTGGTATACTCGCAGTGTGAGGAGGACCATTACAAGCATCTACACATGGTGTTGGAGACCTTGAGGAGGAATCAGTTGTATGCAAAGTTCTCCAAGTGTGAGTTCTGGTTACCCTCAGTAGCGTTCCTTGGTCATGTTGTTAGTGGACAAGGGATAGCGGTGGATCCGACGAAGATAACAATGATATAAGAGTGGCCTGTATTGTCTTCAGTGGCAGAAGTTCAGAGCTTTCTGGGGCTTGCTGGCTACTACAGGCGCTTCGTAGAGAACTTCTTGTGGATAGCATTACCACTCACGATGATGACAAGGAAAGATCAAAAGTTCGTATGGTCGCTGGAGTGTGAGCAGGCTTTTGAGGAATTGAAGAGACAGTTGTCCACGACGCCTATTTTTTGTTCGCCGAGTGGAATCGAAGGGTTTGAGATTTATAGTGATGCTTCAGGCAGTGGTTTGGGCTGTGTTCTGCTACAACATGGGAGTGTGATAGCCTATGGTTCACGACAGTTGAAGGTTCTTGAGAGGAATTATCCGGTCCATGACTTAGAATTAGCGGCCGTGATATTTGCTCTAAAGCTGTGGAGGCACTATCTATACGGGGTAAATGTCGATATATACACCGACCATAAGAGCCTGAAGTACCTGCTAGATCAGAAGGATCTGAACATGAGATAACGGAGGTGGATGGAGTTCTTGGGGGACTATACCTTCAAGATACATTATGTACCTGGGAAAGGAAATGCGGTGGCGGATGCATTGAGCCGCAGGGCTCCTGCACAGGCTAGTTGGTTATCGGTACATGATGAGAGATTGGTACGTGATTTGGAGGCATTAGAGATTTCCTGCATCGATAAGCAGTCTAGTGCTGGGGTGATATTATGTTGGACAGAGCTGTAGTATGACCTGGCTGATAGAGTTCGACAGGCTTTGATTCAGGATAGTAGCATGAAGCAGATCCTGGATGAATCTTTGGATGGGTAAAATTCCCAGTTTACGGTTGAGGATGGACTGTTAAGGAAGTATGGTCGTCTATGCGTCTCTAGTGCGGATAATCTTCGGGAGGAGTTGATGTATGAGGCTCATCATACCAAGTACTCAATCCACCCGGATAGCACGAAGATGTATAGAGACATGAAGAAGTTATTCTGGTGGCTAGGATTAAAGAAGGATGTAGCACTTTATGTGGCCAAGTGCCAAACTTGTGCCTTGGTGAAAGCGGAGTGCCAGAAGCTCAGAGGCTTCCTAAAGTCCTTGTCTATCCCGGAGTGGAAATTCGACGACATTTATATGGATTTTGTGCATGGTTTGCCAAAGTCGCAGAGGGGAAATGATGCCATCTGGGTGGTCGTAGATAGGTTGACAAAAGTGTCGCACTTCATCCCGAATAGGAAGGAAGATCCAGTGGAAAAGTTAGCCAAACTCTATGTGGATAATATCATACGGTTGCATGGTGTGCCGGGTAGTATTGTTAGTGACCGATATGGACGCTTCACATCGAAGGACTGGAGGATGGTGCATAATTTACTGGGAACTAAGCTGAGTTTCAGCACAGCTTTCCCCCCACAGACAAATGGTCAAACCGAGAGGGTCAACAGGACGATGGAGGACATGCTTCGCATGTGCGTCCTAGATTTCAGAAAGCATTGGGAGGATCACCTGTACATGGTGGAGTTTGCGTATAACAACAACTTTCAAGCGAGTATTGGAATGACACCTTTCGAGGCCTTGTATGGGAGGAAGTGTCGTACGCCGTTGTCTTGGTTGGAGACAGGCGAGTCGAAGTTGTATAAACGTCAAGCGGTGGAAGACGTCACTTCAATGGTAAGTACAATTTAGGAAAGGTTGAAGATCGCTCAAGACAGGCAAGCAAAGTACTATAACGCCAAGCATAGGAATGTGGAGTTTGGTGTTGGCGACTGGGTGCATTTAAAAATCAAGCCGTTCAAGGGTGTTTCACGGGTTCGACGCTTGAAGAAGCTGAGTCCGAGATACCTTGGACCATTTAAAATCCTGGAGCGTGTTGGCGAAGCAGCATATAGATTGAAGCTGTCGGTGGAGTTGAGTGGGCTACACGATGTGTTCCATGTATCGGTGTTGCGAAAGGCGGTGCAAGAGCCTTCACAGATAGTCGCGGTTGATCAAGTGCCAGTGGATTACGAGTTGACGATAAAGGTCAAGCCTATACGTATAGAAGATGTTGAAGTCAAACGACTCCGCAACAAGGAAATCCGAATGGTTAAGGTTCGTTGGGATAACTGCGGACAGGAGGAGCTTTCATGGGAGCGTGAGCAAACTATGTTGGAGGAATACCCCGAGTTATTCCACTCAGGTAACATTTAATTTTTGTATACCTTTACTTAATTTCGGGATGAAATTTCTTTAAGGGGGTGGAGGGAGATTTGTAACGCCCCGAAAATTATTATCGAGCTGGTTGCGTCCAAAAGTAATTTTGGTGCCTGTATAGGGGTGCATGGCCTAGGACACGGGCGTGTCCAAGACCGTGTCTTTCTTTGTGTTTTGGTCGGCTATATCCAGAGAAGGACACGACAGGAAACACGGCAGACTGACACGGGCGTGTCATCTGACACGGGCGTGTCATCTGACACGGGTGTGTGTGAAAGTTAATAGTTGCCAACCTAAATCACCTAGAGGGGGGTGAATAGGTGAGTTGTGCGTCTTTTTATGGAATAAAAAATCTCAAACCAATGCACAAATCTATCTACCAAACAAACAAACAAACCCAGACGAGGCAAGAATTATAGTGTTTCCCCAACCTTGGGTACATCCACTTTCCCTCACCGATCTAGCAATACACTAGACTCGGCTACTCCACTATCTCGGATTGGAAAACAATCCTACCCTCGGAACAACGTTCCTACAAACTCGATCCACAAGACGAATCTACACTCGGAAGGTAAAACTTCCAACAATCTCGGAGTCGAAAAACTCCTACACTCGGAGAAAACTTGTCCTACAATAATGAAATAAACTTGTAAAGAAATACAAACAGTAAATCCTTGTCAGATCTGCAAGAAATCGGCCTGGATTTTCTTCTAGACTTTTCGGCTTAATCAGAATGGTGAAGAAAACCTTGGCAATATCAGATCTGGACTTCTTGACTTTACACGATCGAATCAGAAGATGAAGCGTTGAGCGGAGATCTCTATCTGTAGAGTCTTCTTGATCTGAATCCTCAAAAAGGTGAAACCCTAGCCAGTCGAAAATCTGTGATGGCGGCGGTGGCGAGTTTCATTCTTGGAGAGAGAAAGAGGAGACAAAATTCTTTTGAGAGTACGACTGCAAAAACTTTCTTAGAATAATCTTTTAATAATTAGGGTTTGTCGGTTTAGACAAGACCTTTTATAGGATAAGAAAAGATTAGACTTAATTGAGTCATTTTGAGAAAGACACGTGGACCAATCACGTTAGAGATTATGAATATGACCGTTAAGTCTGGACTTGAAGAATTTTCTGAAAGTCAAGTTAAATACTCGAGATGTAGTGGACTACTCGAGTATATGCAGCACTACTCGAGTAGGTAGAAGATGACTACTCGAGTACATGAGAAAAACTACTCGGGAGAAAGAGAGATGATTACTCGAGTACATGGAGTCAACTACTAGAGTAAATAAGAATGAGAAAGATTTAGCTACTCGAGTAACAAAAATGACTTACTCGAGTACTTTAGTACATACACGAGAGGTGGAGTATATTACTTGAGTAAAAGAAATACTACTCGAGTATATAAGAATGAACTACTCGAGTATATAAGAAGCTACTCGAGACAAACACTTAGAAAATTTCTGGAACAGGAAAACTGAACTACTCAAGTATAGAAAATAAACTACTCGAGACACAAAGAACTACTCGAGTATATAACATGAACTACTCAAGACAAAAGGAACTACTCGAGTATATATAACATGAACTACTCGAGTAATTCACTTAGAGAAATTTTCTGAAATGGAATTCTGGATTACTCGAGTATTAATACTGGACTACTCGAGTAGTAGATGAACTACTCGAGTACATGACTTAGACTACTCGAGTAAGTGAGAACTACACGAGAGTCAAAATTCAACTACTCGAGTATATATATTAAACTACTCGAGTACTATATAGTACTACTCGAGTATTTGACTTAGAAAAATTTTGAGAGGAGAATTCCTGTGAACTCGAGAGAAGAAAGGAAACTACTCGAGTAGTTGATGTAACTACTCGAGATACATCTTATCTAATCGAGTAAGAGTATTATTACTCGAGTACAAATTCAGTAACTTACTCGAGTAGGTAAAGAACTACTCGAGTACTTAGGAAATTTTTCTTGACTGAAATTTTCTTCTTCTAAGGGATGACCAGCATCAAGTCTTTTCACATAGTCTTAGAGCTTGAATATGAAGTGTATCCCAATAGAGAGGCTATACATGAGTCAACACTTTGGAACACACAATGAGGGATTACATTGTATGGTCCTATGTTTGGTGACCCATTGTAGATTGACATTGGTCTACACTTCCCATTAGAATCCTGCAAACACATAACTCAAACCAAACATCAAATACAACTTAATTCATCTTAGTTCAAGGGTGACTTCATCAAATCTGGGTTAGAGTGGATACAATACCCAACAATCTCCCCCTATTTGTAGAAGTCAGAACCCTTTACACTAAGGTGAATTATGGACATAAAAAGAATGCTAAGTAATAAAGCAGTGTTAGCAAGTATAAGAACTATGAAAAGGATAAAAAGATCAAAAACATAGAATTATATAATTGTGAATATCCAAAAAATATCCTTAACAACAAAAATCCATTTCCACAACTCATGAGTCCTTTTGGCTAGTTCTGATGATGCTGTCTGTCTTGTTTCTCCTGTTGTCTCCTTTGATAGCTGTAAGGCTTGGGATAATACTTCGGTGGCCTTGGAGGAGAAGTAGGATTGTTTCTTCCATATTCTCTGTCATATATCCTTCTCTTGGTCATGGACTTCTCATACAACTCCCATTCCTGGGAACTGTAGTGGATATTTCTGCTCTCATAGAAATCCAAAACTAATTTGAGTGTTTCCAGGATTAGGGACTTAGAAGTGGGAGACCAAACCTCAGCATGTTCAGGAGTTTTTATTTTCTCAGGATCAGAGACTGGAATGGATTTGCTGGCAAAAGGACCTTCACCATATTTTCTTTTCTTCTTATAGGTCAGAATCTCAGGAGGAGCTTTGAGGAAAATATCTGCAGGATCATCTTCCCAATCCCAAGCATATGACTCTGGAGGAGCAACTAAGTCTTCAGGCCTTGGATAAAAGGTAGGTTGCAGAGGAGGAGCAGGAGCATCAGCAGCAGCTAGAGGGTTCAGGTGATGAGGGATAATGGTAGGATTAGCAGCAAATTCTTGAAGGATCTGGTTGTGCATCCATATAGCAGTGTCATATGTGTGGAATTTGACACTCTGTATCTGAGCTAGGACATCATCATGGATCTCTTTAACTTTTGCTTCCCATAATTCTTTCTTGAGGGCATCCGATTTGTCTAAATATTCTTTCACCAACTTCTCCCCCTTTCTGACTTCTACAGATAGCTGAGAGATGGCAGCATCTTTGAAAGTGCCAACTTCTTCACAGATTTTCATCTTAGTAGCTTCAGCTCTTTTGTCCAGTTCCATTTTATTATTAGCAAGAGTCAGACCTTGCTCCATAACTTGTCCAACATTGGTGATGGTGTGGTCTAAGGCTTTGCCACCAATTTGAACAGATGTTTGAGCTGATCAGTATTATTTTGTATTTCAGCAAATCCTCTGCTCATCTCATTTTCTAGAGCAGTTACCTTATCAGTGACAGTTTTGATACAAGTATCAAAGTATGTTTTCTGTTCTTGAAGGAGAAGTACAATCTGAGTCATCAAATCTGTGGAGGCAGGAACTGTAGCAGCAGGAGGAGCAGAAGTAGATGGAGCAGAAGGAAGAGGAGGAGCCACCCATGGAGCTATTTCTGAGAGGGTGACTGAGCTCTGAGCTCTTGTAGTGGGTAACATGGTATCCCCTTCATCCATCATCTGAGGGAGAGAGAAATCTAAATTCCTGAGAGGAGCTTCAGCTGGCTCAGGTGAGAGCTCATCAGAAATGAGAATTATTTCTGGCTGTTCTTTGGGGGCATCAGGAGATTTTACTAGAGAGGTGACTGGAGACCTTACTGGAGACTGCACTGGAGATTTTGCTGGAGACTGCACAGGAGTTGTGTCCTTGGGAATGTCAATGACTGGAGCATTTGTAAAGAGAGGAGGAGGTGGTTCATCTGTAGTTAATTCTTCTATCATTTCATTTATGTCAACATCAGTAGATAATAGTGCTTCTTGAACTTGTTGATCTGTAAAGATATCATCTGGAGTGACTAGTGGAGGAGTAGGTGGAGGAGGAGTTGGCATCCTAGCTTGAACCGTAGGAGCAGGCTCCCCCTCAATAGGTGCACCAGAGGAGCCGGGGACTTGAGATGGAGAAGGAGATGGAGTCCTGTCCTCTGTGTCTATAGCTTCAGTGACTGGCAGCTTCAGAGGGATTTTGCAATTTGAGCTTCCATCTTTGAATAGAGGAGATGGAGACCTTCTTCATGTGATGAAGGATGCTCCCTTTGGAGAAGTTGAAGGTGTCAGGGTTTATCTCATAAAGGAGTAAGGAAATAATCCTTGCATAGTTGGGGGATTTGATACTGTCTTTTATTTTATTGAAAATCAACAAGCCAAACCGAAAGGCTTTTCTACAGACAATTGCTTATATTAATTCAAAGAAGTATAAAGGGATATCTCTGATGGAGATGGTTTTACATAACAAAATTTTCACTATTATATCCACTAGTAGTTTACCTTCTGCATTCATGTCAGCTCTTCTGATATACTTTGCATCAGCAGGAATTCCACAGAACATGCAAGTTCTGGAATTTTCTTCATTACCCAGAAAATCATTTGCTTCTGTAACTGACAGCCGAAGTAATTGAGAAATAAAATTCTGGGTTAATTTGATCTTGATACCTTTAACTGAAGACTTCAATACTGTCCCATGAAGCTTGACCTTGAGGTTCCTGAAGAATTCTGCTACATCTGGTAAGAGAATGCGACACGGTTCTTGAAGGATGAAAGTTAATCCTGCGGCGTCGAGGAGAATCATGAGATGATGAAAGTCGTCAGAGAGCTCTGCAATCTCGGCGGCGACTAACTCCGAACCCACACCGATTTTAGAGACGACGGCCATGATTCAGGAACTCGAGTGATTCAGAAACCCTAGAGAATGTCGACGGGGAGACGAAAAGGGTGCGGATCTACAACTGATTGAGGAAGGTGAAGAGTCAGTCAGGAACTCGAGAGGGCGGAAATGATTTCGTGTAGGGAAATTTTCGGATTTTCTTATTTATATAACCCTAAGTTTAGGTCTATTTATTTGAAAATGAGTGAAGGAAATCATAGAAGAGGCGGCATTGCCCTGGTTTGCGCATAAGAAAATTTGAAAAACACGACTTGACACATACACGAGTAGATGAATCAGGAGTTACTCGAGTAGGTAAACAGAAGTACTCGAGTAGGTGAGAGAGGTACTCGAGTAGATGAGTGAGGTACTCGAGTATGTGAAGTGGACTACTCGAGTATGTCAGTCTGCTACTCGAGTAGGTCAAGTAGACTACTCGAGTATGACATTCTACTACTCAAGTAGGTCATTTACTTATCGAGTAGGCTGTTACTTACTCGAGTCAAAAACTTAAACTCTTGAAAATTCCAATATTTGACTAACCTTTGAGCCTTGAGCCTTCTTGAAATTCCAGCTTCTTCTAGTCTTCCTTGTTGAGCATCCCAAGTTCTGTTTTGAAGAACGAGAACTTGGTCTCGTCCAGCAGCTTTGTGAAAATGTCTGCAATTTTCCTGTCTGTAGGGATATATTGAAGATCTATGTCCCCATACTCCACATGCTCCCGGATAAAGTGATACCTTAGCTCTATATGCTTTGTCCGGCTGTGCGAGACTGAGTTGTTGGCTATTGCTATTGTGTTGGAGGAGTCGCAAAATAATGGAATCTTTTCAAACTTCATGTTGCAGTCTTCGAACTGATTCTTTATCCAAAGTAACTGTGCACAACAACTACCTGCAGAGATGTACTCTAACTCAGCCGTTGAAATTGCTACACAGTTCTGCTTCTTGTTACTCCAGGAGATGAGCCTTCTTCCAAAGAATTGGCAAGTCCCTGAAGTGCTTTTCCTGTCGTCTTTGCTCCCTACAAAATCTGCATCTGAAAAACCTATTAGTTCGCTGTCATTACTTCTTGTGTACCATAAGCCAAGATTTGGTGTACCTTTAAGGTATCTCAAAATCCACTTTGCAGCAGCGTAGTGAGATTTCTTAGAGTTCACCTGAAATCTAGCATAGACACATGTTGAGAATATTATGTCAGGTCTACTTGTAGTAAGGTAGAGCAAGGATCCAATAATGCTTCTGTACTTGGTTTCATCAAAAGGTTTCCCTTTTTCATCCTTGTCTAGAGACATAGTTGAACCCATTGGAGTCCTCATCAAGGTTGCGTTCTCCATTTCAAATTTCTTAATCAACTCTTTAGTGAACTTGGTATGCGAGATGAAAATTCCATCTTCAGACTGTTTCACCTAAATCCCTAAGAAATACTTCAGCTCGCCCATACTGCTCATTTCAAACTTCCCTTGCATAAGTTTTGAAAACTTCTTGCAGAGGTTATCATCAGTAGAGCCAAAAATAATGTCGTCGACATAGATTTGCACTAGCAAAATCTTGCCTTTAATTTCCCTAAGAAATAATATCTTGTCTATCGTTTCCCTTGTGAACTTATTCTCAAGTAGAAAGCTAGACAGTGTCTCATACCAAGCTCGAGGAGCTTGTTTCAGACCATATAATGCTTTATGCAGTAAGTAAACATAATCAGGAAAGTTAGAATCAACGAAACCTGGAGGTTGTTCCACATACACCTCTTCCTTTATGTTACCATTAAGGAAGGCAGACTTCATGTCCATCTGATAGACAATGAAGCCTTTGAGTGCAGCACATGCTAGGAATAACCTTATTGCCTCCAGCCTTGCCACTGGAGCGTACGTCTGGTCGAAGTCGATTCCTTCTTCTTGACGATAACCTTTTGCGACAAGTCTGGCCTTGTTCTTCCCAATCGTTCCATCCTCGTCCATCTTGTTCCTGTAGACCCATTTTGTTCCAATGACGTTCTTACCCTTGGGTCTTGGAACAAGCTTCCATACTTTGCAGCGCTTGAACTGGTTAAGTTCTTATTCCATCGCCATTATCCACGATGCGTCTGAGTTTGCTTCCTCAGACTTCTTTGGTTTGACCTGCGAGAGAAAACTTAAATATAGATTCTCATTAGTTGTACCTCTACGATTTCTGACACCCTCCCGGGGATCTCCTATGATCTGGTCCATGGGGTGATCCTTCAAATGTCTGAGCTCTAGAGTCCTCGCATCTGGATTGTCTTCTATCACCGGAGTGACTTCTTCATCTTGGATGACTTCTTCATCTTGATCATCAGCCTCTCCAATAGGGGTTGGAGTGGTGATCTTGATGAACTTTTCACCTTTGTCTTCGGACGGTTCATCCAAGCTAATCTCTTTCAGCTTTGCACCTGCATCTTCAATAAGCACACTCGAAGAGTTGCTTTACAGCAAGCTCGTCTCATCAAATACAACATGTATTGATTCTTCTACCACCAGAGTTTTTCTATTAAAAATCCTATATGCCTTACTATGACTACTATAACCTAAAAAATACCTTCAAAACTCTTTTCGCTGAACGTTGTAGTATGATACTTGCCATTGTTTAGCACGAAGCATTTAAAGCCAAAAATTCTAAAGTATGAGACTGTTGGTTTCCTGCCATTCAGAAGTTCGTAAGGTGTCTTATCGTGGTTTTTGTTTATGAGGGCTCGATTTTGCATGTGGCATGTAGTGTTGACGGCTTTAGCCCAGAAATATTTCGGAAGTGAAGCATCACTCAACATGGTCCTGCAGGCCTCTATGAGTGTTCTATTCCTTCTCTCAGCCACTCCATTCTGTTGTGGAGTACAAGGAGAGGAAAACTCATGGAAGATACCTAAGCTTTCACAAAATTCTGTCATGGCCCCAGATTTAAACTATGTTCCATTGTCACTTCTGATTTTGACTATGGAGCAGTTGTATTCATTCTGGACTTGCCTGACAAAATTATTAAAGATGTCGAAGGTATCTGACTTGTGTTTCAGAAAGAACACCCACGCAAAGCGCGAGTAATCATCAACAATTACCAACGTATAATCCTTACCTCCCAAACTTCTAATTTGTAGTGGACCAAACAAGTCCATATGCAGTAGATGAAGACATCTATTAGTGTCCTTGCCAATAATGCATTTAAAGGTAGCCCTTGTTTGCTTGCCTTTTACACATGCATGACAAGGTCTATCTTTGACGTACTTGACATTTGGGGCATCACGTACTAAGTTCATTGAAAATAATTTATTTATGGTTTTGAAATTAATATGTGCTAATCTCTTGTGCCATTGGTCACCAAGAGACACACTATCTTTTGCTAAAAGGCACAATGGTGTCGAAGAATCTATACAAATGAAATTCAAACAGAAAATGTTTCTGCTTCGAGTGCTGGATAGAATCGTTTCCATATTGTCAACAGATTTTATCAAGCACTTATCAACGTGAAACTCAACAATGTATCCTTTATCGCAGAGTTGGCTTATGCTTATTAGGTTATGTTCCAAACCTTCAATGTAAGCCACATCTGAGAAGGATACATTACCGTTAGTAATCATAACATAGCCTTTAGTAATTCCACGGTCTGAACCTCCAAAGATGACCTTTGGTCCATTCACAACTGGAGTAAAATTCTGAATTAGGCCTCTTATCCCGGTCATATGCCGAGAGAATCCACTGTCCAAATAGCAGATTGGTGTTTTGGTGGCCTTTGGACATACCTGCAATCACAATCAGTTTACCTTAGGAACCCAAATACATTTGGGTCCTTGGTCTCGGGTTAGAACACTCCCCCTACGAATCTTAGCATTAGGAGTGGTCTTCCTCATATTGCCAACATGTGGGGTTGCATCATTTCTGTGATTAAACCAGCAATCAATGGCAAAGTGACCAATTCTGCCACAACACCAACAGTCAAATCTATTGTATCTTTGCCTTATGTTCTCCTGCTTGGCCTTTTGGAAATGAGGTCTAGCAGGGGTAGCATTCTTGGATGAAGAAGCTTCATGATGATGACAATCACATGTTTTCTTCTCCTTTACTGCTTTTCTACAACAGGCTTTGTCTTTGGTGCCTTCTTGAAGTTATGGCCATGATTGAAAGAGCCATAGCTCTGAAGAGTGACTTCTTCATAAGGTGCCTTAAAGACACTTTCGCCAAAGTTTCTGAGTCGAGTCCATCCTTGATAACAGGACTTTGGCTCTACATAAGTAGACTTAGCAAAGTGCCCGTAGGATGAGTCAAAATCAAACTCATTTGAAGGAAATATAACCTTCTTGAACGTGGTCTGATCTTGAGGGGCTTTCCCCTTCTCTTTGGCTAAGGCCTTTTTGACGGCCTTATTCTTTCGTTGAGCTTTATTTCTCCTAGAGGATTTACTAGGAGCTTCTTCATGGCCTAATCCAGCACCCTTGGCCTTGACTGAGAATTCAGCAATGAATGGAAGAACTGTCTCGGGCTTCGAGAAACTTTCAACTAGTTTCTTTTCAACAGCAAGTTGGTCTTCCAGTTCCTTGATGATTTTCTCTTTGAGGTCAAGGTACTCAAGAGCCTTGTTATATTCTTCAATAGCATTATTGAAGTTTTCTTCGAGTGAGTCAGTGTTTGCGACTTTCTCTCTCAAGATGCTCTCTTCAGCTTTGAGAGACTTTATCTCTTTAGCCTGAGTTTTCACGACTCGACGACATTTGTCGTAAGCCATGATTAACTCCTTATATTGGGCCATGAGTTCTGACTCATCGTCAGAAGAGCTATCATCACAATCATGTTTAGAAACTTCAGAATCAGAGAGAGGAGTGTGAGAGTTTACCTTCCCAGTGAACTGGGGCTCTTGTTCATCATCAGTTTGAGCCATGAGTCCAAAATAGGCTTCTTCTTCTTCACTTGACTCAGATGAGTCAGAGTCACTAAGAGTCTTGCCCTTTTTGGCCATCAAGCTCTTCTCCGTCCTCTTCTTGTTGTACGAGGACCTCTTTTCCTCTCTTCTACCACCCTCCTTCTTCTTATGAGGGCAGTCAACGATGAAGTGTCCTGGCTTATTACAACAATAACAAATAATGTCAGTCAAAATATATTTGTTCTGTTTAGAGGAATACCTGTCATGGCTACTTGAGCCTTTTCTTTACTGATCACCATCGTGTCATGATCTTCTATAGGAGGCATCCTTGCCTTTCCATTGCTTCTTCTTGTTCAAGAATTTCTTGAACTGCCGAAAGAGTAGTGAGAACTCTCCTTATGATAGTTCAGAGCCTGAGGTGCTTGGCTCCGAGGTTTATTCTTCCCTAACTTCTGGTGCTGGATTAGGAGGAACAACCTTGGACTTCTTATAGGTGTCTGTCTTTAAAGTAACAGACTTCTCTTTGAATGCAGACCTATTTTTCTCTTCTTCAGCCTTCCTGGTGTTGAGTTGGAGCTCATAGGACATCAGCTTCCCGAAGAGATTCTGAGGATCTGTCTCTGCCAATTTTCCAAACTCCCTTATAACATAGACCTTGTTATCCCATTCCTTAGTCAGGGATCTCAGGAACTTATCGTTCAATTCTCCATTAGGGAAGACTCTGTCATAGACCCTTAGCCCATTCACTATCTTGAAGAAGTTCTCAAAGGTGTCAGCAATGGTATCTTTGTTTCCCTGTCGAAAAGCTTCATACTTCTGATTAAGAAGGGATCTTCTATCATCCCTCACTTCTTCTGTGCCTTCCATCAAGGTAACTAGTGACTGATACATCTCTTTCGCAGACTGGCAGTGAATCAGATTTTGCAGCATTGAATCATCGACTACACTTGCTATAATATTTTTTGCCTTTTTGTCCAATGAGATAAGTGCAATCTCATCCTTATCTAGATCCATAATTTTCTTAGGGACTTGCTTGGTTGGATCTATAGTGGAGATTGTCATGGGAATATAAGGACCTTCTTCAACTATCATGAAGATCCTTGGATCCACAGCTTCCATGAAGAACTTGATTTTCTATTTCCACATGGGAAAATTATTTTTGTTGCACAAAGGAAGCTTGGCAAAATCTTTAGCCTTGTCCATTGTTGGTAGATCTCAAATGACAACTATTGAAGGATCTGATCACGGTGTTAACCTTTTAACAATCAACCTTGCTCTGATACCAATAGAAAGTTAATAGTTGCCAACCTAAATCACCTAGAGGGGGGTGAATAGGTGAGTTGTGCGTCTTTTTGCAGAATAAAAAAATCTCAAACCAATACACAAATCTATCTACCAAACAAACAAACAAACACATACGAGGCAAGATTTATAGTGGTTCCCCAACCTTGGGTACATCCACTTTCCCTCACCGATCTAGCAATACACTAGACTCGGCTACTCCACTATCTCAGATTGGAAAACAATCCTACCCTCGGAACAACGTTCCTACAAACTCGATCCACAAGACGGATCTACACTCGGAAAAGCAAAACTACCTACAATCTCGGAGTCGAAAAACTCCTACACTCGGAGAAAACTTCTCCTACAATAATGAAATAAACTTGTAAAGAAATACAAACATTAAATCCTTGTCAGATCTGCAAGAAATCGGCCTGGATCTTCTTCTTCTAGACTTTTCGGCTTAATCAGAATGGTGAAGAAAACCTTGGCAATATCAGATCTGGACTTCTTGAATTTACACGATCGAATCAGAAGATGAAGCGTTGAGCGGAGATCTCGATCTGTGGAGTCTTCTTGATCTGAATCCTCAAAAAGGTGAAACCCTAGCCGGTAGGAAATCTGCGATGGCGGCGGCGGCGAGTTTTGTTCTTGGAGTGAGAAAGAGGAGACAGAATTCTTTTGAGAGTACGACTGCAAAAACTTTCTTAGAGTAATCTTTGAATAAGTAGGTTTGTCGGTTTAGACAAGACCTTTTATAGGATCAGAAAAGATTAGACTTAATTGAGTCATTTTGAGGAAGACACGTGGACCAATCACGTCAGAGATTATGAATATGACCGTTAAGTCTGGACTTGAAGAATTTTCTGAAACGTTAAGTAAAATACTCGAGATGTAGTGGACTACTCGAGTATATGCAGCACTACTCGAGTAGGTAGAAGATGACTACTCGAGTACATGAGAAAAACTACTCGGGAGAAAGAGAGATGATTACTCGAGTACATGGAGTCAACTACTCGAATAAATACGAATGAGAAAGATTCAGCTACTCGAGTAACAAAAATGACTTACTCGAGTACTTTACTACACATATGAGAGGTGGAGTATATTACTCGAGTAAAAGAAATACTACTCGAGTATATAAGAATGAACTACTCGAGTATATAAGAAGCTACTCAAGACAAACACTTAGAAAATTTCTGGAACAGGAAAACTGAACTACTTGAGTATAGAAAATAAACTACTCGAGACACAAAGAACTACTCGAGTATATAACATGAACTACTCGAGACAAAAAGAACTACTCGAGTCAAAAAGAACTACTCGAGTATATATAACATGAACTACTCGAGTAATTCACTTAGAGAAATTTTCTGGAATGGAATTCTGGATTACTCGAGTATTAATACTGTACTACTCGAGTAGTAGATGAACTACTCGAGTCCATGACTTAGATTACTCGAGTAAGTGAGAACTACATGAGAGTCAGAATTCAGCTACTCGAGTATATAGATGAAACTACTCGAGTACTATATAGTACTACTTGAGTATTTGACTTAGAAAAATTTTGAGAGGAGAATTCCCGTGAACTCGAGAGAAGAAAGGGAACTACTCGAATAGTTGATGTAATTACTCGAGATACATCTTATCTACTCGAGTAAGAGTATTATTACTTGAGTATAAATTCAGTAACTTACTCGAGTAGGTAAATAACTACTCGAGTATTTTACTTAGGAAATTTTTCTTGACTGAAATTTTCTTCTTCTAAGGGATGACAAGCATCAAGTCTTTTCACATAGTCCTAGAGCTTGAATATGAAGTGTATCCCAATAGAGAGGCTACACATGAGTCTACACATTGGAACACACAATGAGGGATTACATTGTATGGTCCTGTGTTTGGTGACCCATTGTAGACTAACATTGGTCTACACTTCCCATTAGAATCCTGCAAACATATAACTCAAACCAAGCATCAAATACAACATAATTCATCTTAGTTCAAGGGTGACTTCATCAAATCTGGGTTAAAGTGGATACAATACCCAATAATGTGCCTACCCGTGTCAGTACCCGTGTTCCCGAGAGACGTGACGGTTGGCGTGACAGTTATACGTGACACGCCCCGGTCACGGGCGTGTCGAGGACCCGACACATGCGTGTCAGGTTGAGACACGAGCGTGTCTTAGCCCTTATTGTTTTTCTGCGTTCGACGATCGTGCCTGGATCGAGGCACACGGCCTGGGACACGACCGTGTGCGAGGCCGTGTTCGGCCCAAGTTTTAGGATTTCTATACAAATCTGAGCCGTTCATTTTCTTTAATTAAGATCCAACGACCCAGATGAGTTCCTGCTCTGTTAAGGTCGGAAATAGAGAATCAATTCCTCATTTCTCTCTTAAGCACTCTCTTTCAAGGAGTTAGAGAGATGAGGAAGGAGGAGGATTCCGGATGCCGGCGGAGCATCAGAGCACCGTTTAGAGAACCGAGAGCGGATCCGCGGAGGAAATCCGTTGCGAAGACTTCTATCAGTGTAATTTTTCATGGCGCAAAAGCGTATTACAAGGGTAACGATTCTCTACTTGAGCATGTAAAGCTCTCTTCCTTTTTGCATAGAGAAACCCGCTCCCGCGAGTGTGCGGCGAGTGTTCGGTGTTCCTTGGGGTTGACGGGAATAGTCCCCCTTGTGTTGTATATAGAGTCCGGAATCGAAGTACGGACATAGGCATTGTGTGTGAAGCCTACCCGGACATGTTGGTCTGGATCGGTGATGTTGCATTTGTTATGGTTTACCGGAGAAGACTCCATGCTTTGAGTTTTCGGGTTTCTATGCGGTAGATTGCAGCAAGGATCCTTGGGGATTAACTCCAAGGCGCACCAGAAAAACTGAGCGTAATCGTTGTTCTGCTAACTTGGCGGTCTGGGAACCGGCCTTGAACATAACTGGGTTATGTGATTGTTTGGAAATGTCAGGATCCGAGAGAAGCTTGGCTCGTGCGTACGTCTTAGGGTGTACTACGCGTTGTGAGCAACAAGCAAGTGGAATCGGACCTGGGCTATGTGGTTCGGTGCGAGAGACCCGAAAAGGGGACTGTCCATTGGCATAGTCGGGAGCCTTAGACAGTGGTCAGAAAGGCTAAAATTCTTACGTTGTTGCCATCCCGGGGGTGGTGGTGAAGACGCTGAAGTGTCAGGATTCACCGATAATGTGCCCTGAGTGCACGAGGTGTTTGGCCGTGCGAGCCTACACCTGTGGCGAAGCATATTTGTACTATATTGTTTAGCTGGGCTAATGAATTGTAGGGAAGGAGCACCGCCGTCCCGAGTTAGGGGCGATGTCGTTATAATTTGGTCAGCTTTTGGCTGACCGTTGCTTTGTTTTCCACCGTGCGGTGGAATGTTGCTTGCAGGTGCTGTGGAGCCGAGTACCAAATAACGGGCTGGAGCCCATGTTGCTGTGCTGTCCCTAGAAGGCCTAAGCGAATAGTTGTACTTTATTTTGTCATGTGTGGCCGGCCTGCGAGCCAATTTATGGAAAACATTATATTATTAAGTGAACTCCTGTAAGGCCATAAGGCTGTGTATCTTTCAGTGTATTTGTATTTCATTCCAACAGTAGTGGTTGTGGACATTCATGCTTTTTGGATTCAAGTTTGGGTTCTTTCAACTATTTAAAAGCTTCCGCTAGAATGCTCTGTATTAGGACGAGTAGTCTTAATTGGATAGTTTGGTTATTCATACGTAACCCTTCCGACTGTCCGTGGTATATGGTGTCGGGTTCCAGCTGGACCTTCTACTATATGCCATACGACGGATGGGGGTGTTACAATGGCACTGAGCATCTCCTTATTCATCTTCATCCACCTATAAGTCACTATCTGGGTGTGACAGAGGGGCCTTGATCCCTATTCTAGCAGCAGGGACCTCTTCTTCAGCAACAACAATAAGCCCAATATAGGCTTCATATTCTTTACTGTCTGACTCAGAGGAAGAGTCAGACCAGGTCTTCTCTTTCTTGGTCACTAGAGACTTCTCTTTCTTATTTCCCTTGTGATGCTTCTTCACTCTTTATTCTTTCCTCTTTACTGGGCAGTCAGCAATTACATGCCCAGGTTTGCTGCAACAAAACAAATAATGTTAGAGGAAGATTGTTTATTAGAGTTAGGAGCATACCTGTCCTCCTTAGAGGATTTCCTTCTGTGCTGAGAGGAAGAAGAAAGCCTTATGTTCTTCCAATGCCCCTTCTTCATGAATTTCTGAAACTGCCTAGAGAAGGCAGCAAGGTCCTCATCAGATGTATGTCTATCAGATGAGTTGGACTTGGAGCTCTCAGATTCTGACACAGTAGTTCTCCTCACTAGAGAGATATTCCTTCTGCTCCTGGTTGAAGCATCAGCATTGAAAGCCACAGATTTCTCCTTGCTCTGTGACTTGCTGGTCTTCTCTTCTTCTTCCTTGCAGCAAGCTTCATCTCATAGGACAGTAGCTTTCCAAACAGGGTTGGAGGTGGTATGTCTGCTAGTCTGCCCATCTCCCTGATGGAACAGATCTTTGTGTCCCAATCCTTAGCGAGGGACCTGAGAAATTTGTCATTCAGCTCATAGGTGCTGAAGACCCTTCCATAATTTCTCAGTTCATTAACAGTTCTGAAAAATCTTTCAAAACTTTCAGCAATGCCCTCAGACTTCCCTTATCTGAAGGCCTCATACTTCTGGTTGAGCATGGATTTCCTGTCATCCCACACCTCTTTTGGACCCTCCATGAACACCACTAGGGTGTCCCACATCTCCTTGGAGGTCTTGTAGTGCACCAAATTCTGGAATGTTGGATCGTCTACTGCACTAGCAATGATATTTTGAGCTTTCTTATCCATGGAGGCAAGGAGGAGCTCATCCTTATTCATTTCTTCATTTGATTTAGGAGTCTGGATGTTGGCATCCAGAACTGAGATCTTCATGGGGATGAAGGGTCCCTCTTTGACTGTGATGAAGATCCTAGGGTCAGCAACTTCCATGAACATCCTGACTCTTTCCTTTCAAAGCCCAAACCCTTCCTTTCTGCAGATTGGCAACTTCATGGCTCCTAATTTCTTGTAGTTTACACCAGAGCCCATTTCTTATCTTTTAGCTAACCTTGGAGGTATATACTCAGATTGTTATATCCTTTTTAAGTCACCCTCCCTCTGATACCATTTGAAAGTTATTTAACTTTAGGTTAGCTAATCACCTAGAGGGGGGGGGGGGGTGAATAGGTCTTTGAGCTTTTAATATATCTTTACTATTTTCAACTTGTTCTATCTAGAGCTTGTCCTTAAGTTCTATAATCAAAGAGAAAAACAAGCATACACAGCAAACGCCAGAAATTATAGTGGTTTCCCAATTGGGTACATCCACTTTTCCTCTCCACCTATCCAAGCTTATTTGTTGGACTCGACACAAACTCCTCCAAACTGCTCCTAAGAGCTTACACCTCAGATCCCGCAGGTTCTTCAAGTCTCCTCCAAGACTCACTTCTCAGCCACAAGGGCCTACACTCACTGGTCAGCAGACCACCTACTTCAGACTGTTAAGCTCTACAATCAGGCTGAGAGGACAGCCCTACCTCAGATGCCAAAGGATCTTACCTCAGAGCTCTGCAGTGCTCCTACACTCAGCGACCTGCAAGCCACCTACCTCAACATTATCTCTAAGGCCTACAACTCAGTCTTTTTAGCCTTACAATTTCAGGCAAAGGCCCTACTCTCAGAGTGCTGCAGTACTCCTACAACTCAGTACCCCTCCTGGGACCTACCTTATTTCCCCTCCAGGCACCTACAACTCAGTGACAAGCTTGTCACCTATCTCAGGCACAAGGACCCTACACTCAGAGAGCAGCACTCTCCTACCTTAGGTACTTAAGCCCTACAGCTCAGATCCTCACTTGGATCCAACCTCAGTGCCCCTCTAGGAACCTACCTCAATGACAAATTTATCACCTACCTCAGGCACAAAGTGCCTTACACTCAGATTTAGGAAACTTGAATCCTACAGGAAATAAATACAGAGTTGAAGAAAATAAAATAACTGACTCAGAGAAATAACTCTGAGTCAACTTTGCTGTAGTGAGTAGATTTCAGTCCAGCTCACCTGCTGTAGAAGGAATCAGCCTTCTTCTACAACTATCACTTTTATACTGTTGCACTGATGAGCAGCTTCCACCTTGCTGAGAGATGAATCAGCTAAACTATTCTGTAGAGAACAACCTTGCTGAGCTTGAAGAGCTTCAGCTATCCTTTCTTGCCATTAGGCTATCTTGGCTGGACTTTAGCTTTCAAGCTTGATCGGAAGTAAAAATGTCCAACCGCCTCTATCAGTTTTTCTTTCTATTCCTTTGATTTGTTAACCCTAATCGTTTACTGTTTCCCCTTTTATATGCATTGATTTGAATCAACGACACCATAGTATGTGGGCCCATCAAGGATTGATGAGCGCCAACTCCATCAGAAAGGGACAAAACATCTTTCGGCGCTTTATCAGCTTTCCCGCAATGGCTTCCTGCAATTTTTACTTTGATGACGTCAGTAGTGGTCATCAACATCTAGACTTAGAAAGTTTTCCTGAATCCCATCAAGCGTTGAGTGATGTTGAGACACTCAACTCCATCAGCCTTGGCTCTCAGCACTTCTGGACTTAGAACATTTCCTGGCTTTGTCTCAGTGGTTTTGTCTCAGCGGTCTCAGCAGTTTTCCATTATTAGCTGAGGCAAGCCTTTGTCTCAGCACTTTCCTTTATCTGCTGTCTCAGCGGTTTTTGCACTTTAAATGTCTCAGCGGATTTGTCTCAGCGGTCTCAGTGGTTTTTTATTTATCAGCTGAGACATGTCTTTATTTCAGCGCTTTCCTCTTTATTAGAAGCGTTGAGTGAACCTGCTTCACTCAACGCTTCTGGACTTAGAAAAATTCCAGCTAATTTTTTTCTCAGCTGTTTACCTCTTGACAGTCTCAACGCTTCCTGCTTTATTTAGAAGTGTTGAGTGAACTTGCTTCACTCAACGCTTCTGGACTTAGAAAGTTTCTAGCTAACTTTGTCTCTGCTGTCTCAGCTATCTCAACGCCATCTTCTCAGCTGTCTTAGCTGACTCAACGCCATCTTCTCAGTTATCTTCAGCTGTCTTAATGCCATCTTCCAAGCTGTCTCAGCTATCTCAGCAGTCTCAACGGCTTCTTCTCAGCGGTCTCAGCGCTTACGCCTTAGACAGATTTTCTGGCTTTAGCTTGACAAGCTTTAAGCTGAGCTCGACAAACCGCAAACTGAGCTCGACGAACTTTGATCTTCTCAGCGTTCATTGCTTTTTACCATAGTCAATATTTCTTTTGCTTCAGCTTGACAAGCATTGGGCTGAGCTATACGAACTATAACCTAAGCTCAATGAACTTCGAGCTAAGTTCGACTTATTTTGTATCCTGATTTCTTAAGCTTATGCTGAGTTGAGCTCGATGATCAACAAGCTAATTTTGACGAACTCTGAGCTGGGTTCGACGAAATTTGAGTTTACTGCCCAACTCATTTTTCTTTACTTGTCCAATCATGGACTACATGCATGTATGAACTAAAGCACACATCAAATACATTATGTGTGTATGTCATTGACCCGTTTGACTTCTTACAAATCTGGGATATTGGGATCAATAGACCCAATAGGGGTAAACCCAAAAGGTCAAGTTGACTGAGGTCAACTCCACCCTCGAATTAGGTCAAACTAGCCTAAATGGCTAGCTCAAGCCTAATGCACTTTGTCTAAACCCAACTTGGGTGGCCCACTAGACTCATGAGGTTTATAATCACTTAAAAATACATTCATTTTCTGGAAATGGTGGCTAGGAGAGAGAAAGCCATCTTCTCCTTTAATGGAGGAGAGAGAAAGTGAGAGAAAGAGAGAAAGATAGAGAAAGAGGGCCATTCATGCCATGGAAGGCCAAGGGCCTCCTCAATCCTTCTCCCATGGCAAGGTTCCTCCTCCCTAGTCAGTTAGGGGAAGTTTGACAGCCATGGCCAACCACCAAAATGGCTGAAATCAATTTCTCCAATAAGGAAGAGAGAGAAAGAGGAGAGAGAAGGTCATTAATGGCCATGGGAGATCAAGAGTTCCTCTCCTCACCTCCAAAGGCTTGATACATTCCCCCTCATCAGTTAAGAGGAGTTTAACAGCCATGGCCGACCCCCTACGTGGCTGGAACCAGGAAATTTCAGTTGGCCGAAATCCTCCTCTAATGGCCATTAATGGCAATTGGTGCTTGACCCCTCCCCTACCCCATTTTGCTATTTTAAAAGCTTCACCAGCCTGAGAGGAGACATTTCCACCCTTCCCCTGATGAAATCGAAGCATTTGGCTGTGTTGTTGCAGAGCACCCGATAGCTCCACCACCGGAAATGGCGATACATTGATCGGCAAGGTTTCAGCCACCGTAGAATGTCCGCTTCTCCTCCTCTCCCCTTGTGCTAGCTTCCTAGATCAATAGGATTTGAAATCGAGCCCAATTGGGCAGGTTTCAATTTTCAAATTCCATGAATTTTCATGGTTTTTATACTTTGCGGGTTCGCCGGAAACTGCCCCTCCGGCGTCCGTGCCGCCCTCCAGCGATAGCCACCACCTCAATAAAGGTGGTAGTGGCCAGCTGGGGAGGGGACTGGGTGGCCGACAAATGGCCTTGGAAGTACCTCCAAGTAGGGCTAATCAGGGTCATCGGCTGGAGGAAGAAGACAATGTTGTGGCCGTTGGATTTGATCAAATGTATAATATATTTTTAATAAAAGTGTTATTTTACTCCATTTACTATGCACCATTTTAAATCAGAAAATTAAGGCCCTTAGGTGCTGAACCTTGAAAAGTGGCCAATATGAAAATTGTAGCTCTTGAAGTCTAATTTAGTTTAAAATAGATTTCGACCAATTTGGGTAAGTGTCTTGACCACATACCTCAAAATGGTTCAGCCTATACATAGGCTTGACCAGAGACTAAATTGAGTGCCCCCATCAATCCATCCATCCAAATGACTTGAAATTTGGACTGGGGGTCACCCTTATCTATACTATAACATATTCAAAAATGGGAATTTTTGGAAATCATTTTCCTATAGTTTTTGTAAAAATTTAATAAATAATATCTGAATTATTTAGTGGGTTTAATTACCTCTAAACCCACCAAAGTTTTGGTGACTGACTATTAGGGTCATATTATGACTCTGATAAAAATTTCAGCCCCTTTGGGGTTGATTTGAATAGGTATTGGTGTGACCAAATATTGGGCCCTTATGGGTAATTTAGGGCAAAGAGTGTTTGGGGCTTAAAGGGGCCAATTCTCACACAAAGGGGTTGGGACTTTGGCTAGAGCTCCATGATCAGTTAAAACACCCTCTCATGGAGTTGGAGATGGTTTGGGATGGATTTTCACTATGACCCTAGTTCAAGCACTAAGGTTGAACTTTGGGGGTCTCTGAAGGACATAGGGTGATATGTCCTTGTATGAACTTGGAGTCTTGTCCATGAGCTCATAGGGTGGTGAATAGCCCTAAGAAGGATTTTTGTGGCAATTAGACTTAGACACACAACTTAAATCAATTGGGAATTGTTTAGGCCTGTACATTTATTAGAAAATTTGAAGGGTCATATGACCTTGGATTCTTATGAAATTTTGGTAGAAGAGTTTTTAAAACAATATGAGTCTTTGGAATTTACTGTAGGATGTTTGAAAGACATTAGCTCATACTTGTAACCTAGCTCATAATTGTTTAGGCCTATACCTTTATTAGATAATAAATACTATATCTTGCTGGAAAATTGTGTTACTTGGCCAAAGAACCTTTTAGGGCATAATAAAGCTTAGAAAATTATTACATATCATTTGGATGGGTTTACAGGAATATTTCTTCACAAAGTGCACTATCATGGATTCACTTGAGGTATTTTTCTATATAGCTTACTGACATTGTAATTGCATGAAACTTAGTCAGTAATGTTTTGTGATCATAATGAGGCTATGATAATGTTTATATAATTTTTGGACTATGATTTATTGTACTCCCTTCATTAACTCTAATTATTCGAATTACCTTGAATTAGTTATTTAGAGGTTATTACATTTATAAAAATCTGTGAAATTTTGTATTCACTTCTATTTTGCTATCATATAGTGTTCTTAATTTTTGGGTGGACATAACTTAAGGAAATCTAGTACTTTATGTTCAAAAATA
Organism: Platanthera guangdongensis; assembly: GCA_039583875.1. Taxonomy (NCBI): domain Eukaryota; kingdom Viridiplantae; phylum Streptophyta; class Magnoliopsida; order Asparagales; family Orchidaceae; genus Platanthera; species Platanthera guangdongensis. The sequence continues at coordinate 93,818,706 of CM077162.1, read as the reverse complement.
CCCATGACCTTACTTTTGGGAAAAATCTAATAAATGCCAAATTAATTAGGAAAATTACAAGTTTCTGGATTTAGGCTAAATGTGTCATGATAGACCCACAATAATTATCTTAGGGCCTTTGGATGAAAATTTGGAGTTCCTCCTATCATGTACATCATATAGCTTGGATTTGTCGGCTATAGTGAAACTGCGAAATTGTAATAACATGAGTAATGGATATAGGGAGCTAGGGTTGATAGTTTACTGATTTGTCGTGAGGAGAAAAAGAAAGATTCATTAGGAGTCATGATGAAGAGGGTGTTGGATTGACTAGTGTTAGGTGGTGCTCGGGATCGACGAAAGTTCATCTTTCCTGTGGAGAGAGAGAGAGTCAAAATGCACTAGGGCTAGATATAGTAAAACATTAAATGGGGTTGTCTATGGGTAGATACCACTAATAATAAGTATCTTGCGAAAGGGAGCTTTGGGTTTCAGCCCATCGTAGTTCCCAATGCCCTCGAGAGCCCTTCACAGGGAATACCCTGGGTAGTCCAAGGTTAACCTAAGCTATAAGACTAAATGGAATACAAGAGTAATTAGAAATACTTTAGGATTTCACTTACGCTCACACTCCACGGTGTTATGGGAGTTAGGTTGGGTTTCACGAGCGGTAGGCTCGGTGGTTTGGTTATGGGCAAGTTAGCACGGCGAGCCGATGGCTCGGTAGATATTTGTGTCGGACGTGTTAGTCCAGGGAGCTTTAGATCGGTAGATATTTGTGACGGACGGGTTAGTTCGGGGAGCTTTGGATCATTAGATATTTGTGATGGACGGGATAGTCCGGGGAGCTTTGGCTCGGTGGGAAAATATATTAATGTTGCATGTGCATAAAATATAAGGTGGTGGGTCTTCGGTATTGGAGAGTCGTCGCACCGACACCAATACGTTGACTTGGTAAGTGTGGTTTAGCACTTAGCCAAATAAAGTCCGGTGCACCAGCCGACAAGAGTACACAGGAGATCCTCTTAGTGCACCAGCATTGAGACGTATGATAGAGGTGGGCGAGGCATAACCAACCACTTCCGTTTGCCACTACGATGGTATCCTAGGAGGTTATGCTCCAGAAAGGGGGAACTAAAGGTCTATGTGCACAGAGTCGGGTGTGTATGTTGCACTTGCATGTTCTTATCATAGCATACTTGCATGACATAGCATAATCATTGCATATAACCCTTGACATCTATTGTATAAATTGGTATGAGACTCTTTGTGCAATAGACCTTGCAAAACACCCCTTGGTCTATAGGTTTGTATGGGCATTCCTATAGGTCATGGTTACTTACTTAGTTGACCTTCTTGTACTTTTACTTATTCTTTAGTTTATTTCACATGTTATTACTATTCTACTTTTCTTGTTTACATTACTACTTTCTTATTATAGTTCTTTTATACATACACCAGCTAGGGTAGTTGTTACCTGCTTGTTCCACTCTGCTTTGTTGTCCTTCACTTTCATCCTCTCTTCACGGTGCCTAGGATTCATGGGGGTAAGGCGAGGATGATAGTGACTTAGTCTTTGTGACTAACGGTCGGTGACCACATCATTTTAGGGGACCGAACAGTAGGAGCATCAGTACCGGAAGGACAAGGAGGCAGGACATAAGGAGCAGTTGCTGCTAACTACCACTACTACACACGACGGGTCATCGATGGATTTCAGTTTACTTTCGCTTAGATGTTGAGTGTTGCGAGAGTTTTGTAGTGAGGACTTGATGTACTGGGCTTATGCCCATTTATATGCTGTGATTTCTATTTCATATTATATATGATATGTGGACTTGAACTTATCTGTGTACTTCTCTTTCTTTTGTGATTATTAAGGCCGGAGGGATCAGTGTTTTGTAGTGACGACCCACCCGAGCGTCAGTTTCACCACAAAATGGAGATTCTGGGCATTATACCCGGTGGTTTAAAAGAAAAAAAAAATGGGGTCTTACACAGTCTCATGGACTGGCTTCCCTACTACATCACTTGCTGCTGCTGCTACTCTATTTGTCGGGTTTCCTCCTAAAATGTTAGATGTACCAACCATTAGTCATAAAGACTAAATGGCTATCACATCCCCTCACCCCAGTGACTCTTAGGCACCGGTTGGGAAAAAGAGGAAAGGTACAATAAATAAATAAATAAATAAATAAATAATATATATATATATATATATATATATATATATATATATATATATATATATATATATATAGTAAGTACAAGCTGGTGGTACATTTCAACATATCAGAGTAGTAATAACAACATTGTTTGACATGTGATAGTAACATTCTACACCAATAATTCAGTAATGGAACAGCAATCAACTGCAACATATAATTAATAACACAAATATAACTTAACTTATAAAAATGCTCATACAGATTTATAAGTTAAGGATCAGCTTAACAAAAAGTAACTCATCACAAAAAAGTGCCCATACAAATTTATATGATGAGGATCTTATGAAATGCAATGCAATGTAATGATGGTTTATGATGCACCTATGCAACCCATGCACTCTATTTTGCTATATCAACATAGTCCTCTAGTTCCCACTTTTTGAGCAGGTAGCTAACCTCTCAGGCATCATCCGTCATGGCTAAATGGTGACTGTAGAGCGGGCATCTCCACTACTAGGCGGGTATCTACACTACCTAACTGAGGCCTCCATACGCCTCAATGCTAAGAAAACAACAACAGAGCCTCTGCATATTACAACTCAGAAGGGTCACAGGTAGATGTGCACCAAGAACACAACCCAACTAGCCTATTATCGTGGCATGAAAGGAGGCTCTGGGAGCATATCACCAAAGGACCAAGCCCAACCACCAACTTACATGGAAGGAGCCTCGGGAATGAGCACCGAGGACCAAGCCCAATCGCCCAAGGTCCATCTATCAACTCCCGTTGGCGTGACGACTGGCGAGCCCTCAGACCTACCACACTATCCTCAACCCAGGATTGTGACATCACGTGTCAACACACAACGCATACAATTACACTTAGACATGCCATCAAACATCTAAGGGATTCAACTGAGTCCCTTCACATCATAATATTCTCGTGCTCAAAAGCACGTAAGGTTCCGTCACAAGCTAGGACATCAAATACCTTTGACCGTTATATAATCCTCACCGCTACTCGTTGGGAGTTAACATAACTCTAATTGGGGGACTGTTACCAATTCTACTCTTAATTCATAAGGCCATAGGATGATCACGAGCATAATAGTCATTTAGTCCTTCTTTACAAATTAGCATACACCTGCATATTAATACATATCTTTTCCTCAATTTATATTGCATTAAACATTCAAGCTTCAACATGATTAGCATAATGGAATACAACACATGTTCTTCCGAAGATTATAAATTACCCCATAGCTATAGATTACACATTCATGCATCATGCATCACAAACTCTTCCAAAGATTTACATTATTGATCGCATGGTTATTAAATGCATCTTTACCGGATTTCATGAATCAATTGTTTGTACAACCAAGGTTCATCCAAAACCATATATAATAAATTCACCCAATTCATTACATCACTTGGCTACGATCTTCCTAATGAACCCAAAAATTTCGAATGCACGACTAACACATCACTTACTTAGACAGAAAGTCTATTCCGGCCTTAGGTTAGTCAAATGCAGTAACTTCTATCGCACATTGCGGGAGCCACAATGCTTACTAGAAAATGTGCAACCATCCGTTGAAAAGGTATTTACGAGGGCTACAACTTTTGTGTTCAGTCCAAGACCTAGAGGTACACGAATCATGGCTTAAATCAAGAATGAATCATGCCACATACAAAAAATAGATTTCTGCACGCATGTTAAAGTCAAACGAACAACATCGTTTCGTCTTCTTCCTTTAGCCATTCCTACAAAATTACATTCAGCTCTTCCTCCTCCCTTATTCACCCTAAATAGACCACCCTTCTACACGAAACCAAGACCATCGTCTTCATAATGGAGAGAGGGAAGGTTGAAGGCAACAAAATCCTTGGACAAAGGTCCTAGCGTGGTCTCTTCCTAAGAGATCTTCATTTCACACCAAGTCAAGCTCTTTTGAGCCGACATCACTCATATTTCATAACTAAAGATCTAGAACCAAGGGAGAGGTTAGGAAGCTCGCATCATTTCCGGCCATAGATCTTGTTATCCTCCTTGGCTACATGTGTTAAAAGTAGCGAACATGTAGAAACAAACAGATAGAGTTTTGAATAATTGAAACTTTATTATCCAAAAAAGATAACTATTACAAAGGTATGCCCTCCCTTATATAGAATGGAGGAGAGATGAGAGAATACAAATAAGAGATGTGGGACTAAAAATTTATAAGCTAAGCGGACTATACAAAGTAAACCGCACAAGCCGCGCGGTTAGACAGAAGGACTAACCGCACGGCTACAACAAGAGAAGCAGAGAGGTCGCCTGTGAAGATCGCTAGACCGCCCGGTTTACAAGCCTGCGAGTCAAACCGCCAGACCGCGCGGTCTTCAACCCGCCAAGACAGACCGCCCTGTCACCAACTTCAACACTCCCCCTCAAGCTGGAGCATATATATCAATCATGCCCAGCTTGTCGCAAACATGCAAAAACGAGGCGGAAACTGGCTTGGTGAAGATGTCAGTTAGCTCTTTATCAGACGTGACAAACAGAGTGCAAATTTGTTCTTTTAAAATCTCTTCACGAATGAAATGGCAGTCAACCTTAATGTGCTTTGTTCTTTCATGGAATACCGGATTTTTGGAGATGTATATGGCGGCCTTGTTATCACAGAACATAGGTAGAGGATGGTTGTACACCTCTCCTAAATCTAGCATGAGAGCCCGCAACCATTTCAACTCACAAGTGGTTGACGCCATACTGCGATACTCAGCTTCTGCACTGGACCTGAAGACAACAGACTGCTTCTTGCTCTTCCAGCTCACCAGATTTCCACCAACAAAGGTGCAAAAACCTGAGGTTGACTTGCGATCCCCTTTGTCATCAGCATAACTTGCATCTGAGTAGGCTTCAATCCTCAGATGACCATTCTTCTGAAAAAGTAATCCTTTCCCAGGCGCTGCTTTGACATACTCCAAGATCCGCAAGGCGGACTGTAGATGACACTCCCTAGGCGCTTGCATGAATTGACTCACCTTGCCCACAGCATAGGAAATGTCGGGTCTGGTCACTGTGAGATATATGATCTTACCAACCAGACGCCTGTACCGCGAACTATCTGAAAGAGGAGGCGAATCATCTGTCCAGGTTTTGTCCTCCCCAGTAGCCATGGGGCATCAAACAGGTTTTGCTCCAGTTAATCCTGCCTCTTTTAAAAGGTCAAGGGCATACTTACGCTGAGAGAGAACTAAGGAGTCGGGCTTCCGAGAGAGTTCGATCCCCAGAAAGTACTTTGGAGAGCCCATATCTTTAGTGATCAGATGTTGGCGAAGATGTCGCTTTGTTAGGGCTACCCCTTCCTGGTCATCGCCAGTGAGAAGAATATCATCGACGTACACAGCAAGAACTCCAGCGATCCAAGATCTACATCGAATACGAAGAGTCGACTGGTCTCTAGCAAACGAAGATCTCAAGCACCAGCCGCAGATCGCTCAACGGAGAAGTCGTCAAGAGGGAGAACTTCTTCTTTTAAATTCTCTACATCCTTATTTCTATTATCTTTTCTTTTCTGAATCTTGTGGTGAGGAAAATCTATCGGTGAGGGTCATCGGAACCTGAGGAGGATTCCATGGAAAATCATCCTGGGGATAGGGACGTCTAGATCAGTGGATATAGCGGGGCTCTAAGACCCTTCCTTGCGTGGAGGTGAAGAGTCGGCTTGACGACCTTTCTTAGAGGGAAATGGATAGAGCCAACCAGTCCGTAGAGTGGGTCGGTATAGAAAACACAAGAGTTTTATTTCTCGTCGCCTTCGATCTCCGACGTCACGGAGATCATAGTGTTGTAGTTGTTCAAAAACTATTGTTGTTTTAAATCTTGCAATGAAATTTGTTCTCTGTGTTTTTTTCCTATAGTAGTTTCCTGCGAATAATATTTTGATCTCTGGTGTGTGGTGCTCAAGCGTAACTGCCTAGGAAAATGAGTTACGAGACTTACCGTTGCGCGTTAGCTACCTAACACCCCGTGGTAGCTTCCAGAACTCGATTTTTTGGACCAAAATATTTTAAATTGCAATAAACACGAGAAACCTTATTCACCCTTGCCCCCTCTAAGGTTAGCCACGAGATCCAACAAGTGGTATCAGAGGCTGGTTACTTCTAAAGGCTTAAAATCCTGAAGTAAGATGACCAACTCTATTTACACGTTCTCTGAGGGACAAGGTGTGAGTAGACCTCCACTCTTTATGGGGAGTGACTATAGTCACTGGATAACACGCATGAGAATTTTTCTGATGACTTAAAGCATGGACATTTGGGCCATAGTAGAGACGAAATACACTGCACCTACTGTCACCGTAGGGGACACCATCCTAATCAAACCAAACGATATGTGGGATGATGCAGATATGATTAAATGCACGAACAATGCTAAGGCAATGAACCCTCTATTCTGCGCATTCGATAAAATTGAATTCAATCGAATCTGTAACTGTGAAACTGCATATGCTATATGACGGTTACTTGAACTTACTCACGAAGGTATGTCGTAGGTGAAAGAGTCGAAGCTGTTCCGACTCGAGTCTGAATATGAATAGTTCAGTATGGAGATCGATGAGGAGGTTGACAACATGTATGCAAGATTTACCAAGATTATCAATGCCTCAAGATCCCTCGGGAAGAGCTTCTCAAATGGTGATATAGTGAGGAAGATCCTGCGATCTTTGCCTCCTGGCTTCAACGCGAAGGTGACTGCGATCACCGAATCTCACGATATCAGCACCCTGGAGATAGAAAGCTTCATCGAAAATCTTAAGACACATGAACTTGAATTAAAGATTCAAGCGGAAGAATATCCCATGGAAGTAAGTAATAAGGAACTGACATTGAGGGCTGTAAGGGACAAAAAGGCTGCTGAAGAATCTGAAGAGGATGACGAGGAGAGCTTCTACGTTCGGGAGTTCAAAAAATTCATGAGGAATCCCTATATGCAGGGACAATTTAAGAAATTCTTGAAGAGAGGAGCTGGAGAAGCCTAAAGGTGGACCAAGCCGGTGAAGGAAGCATAAATCGATGATGAGAAGTCACAGCCTGAGTGCTATCACTGTCACAAGCCTGAACACTTAAAGAGGGACTGTCCAAGGCTCCAGAAGGAGGAAAAAGATAAGCTAAGTCGACATAAAGGGAAAACGAAGGTTCTTAAGACGCTCACATGGGATTAAGAATGATCTGACGAATCAAGCACCTCAGATTCTAGCTCTGATGGTGAGTCTAGTGTCCAGAGTGACAGTGAGGTAACTCCACCCACATATACTGAACTTCTTGAAATTTATAGTCATTTATGTGCGAAATTAAATAATGTGATTCTTGAGAAGAAGTCTATACGAAATGAGAATAGGAATATCAAAAAGGACTTTGAAAACTTAAAGAATGAACTAATAAAAAGTGGCAAAGATAAGATCGAATGTCTAGAGTGTCCTCACTCGATGACAATGATTGAAGAACTAAAAGTAAGTCTCTCCAAGGCATTATTGAGAACAACTAGTCTCATAAATGAAAAGAATACCTTGGAAAAAAGACTTCAAATGTCTCTTTCCAAGATAGAGGAAGGCAAAAAACAATTTGCCAATCGGTGCTTAATGCTAGTTACTGAGAACACCGCCTTATATGCAAGGATCCATGATCTCAATTGTGCTATCCTAAAATTCGGAATAGGCCAAAAATCATAGGATATACTGTTGAGAGCACAGTGTCATGGATCTGGGAAATTTGGACTAGGATATGTGAGTCCAACATCACCACCGAGCGGAAATCACTATCATGCCGAGCCTAAGGCCAAATTTAACAAATCTAAAGATAAGGTTAAAGTTTCTGGAGGGCTATCCCCATCCTCAAGCAAGAGCTCGAGCAACTCGATAAAGGCAACATACACTGCTTACACTTTGTGTGCAAACTGTAAGTTTGGTCACACATCCAACTCGTGTTTGAGGAAAGGTGTCAAGAAAAATTTGCAAGTCTGGCTACCAAAGTCTTCCACCTATCGTATGGGTGGGACCACTTGGGTAACTAGATCTTTATCCTCATCTTCTTGTTAGGTGCGTTGGCAGGCTAAGGACAAAAGGAACGTGTGGTACTTGGACTCTGGTTGCTCCAAGCACATGACAGGAGATAAAGACAAGTTCCTTAGCCTGAAGAAGAAGAAGGGAGGCATGGTGACATTTGGGGACAATATCAAAGGGCTAATACTTGGAAGCGGCACTATAGGTAATAAGACATTTTCAATTTCTAATGTTCTGTTTGTAGATGGACTTAAGCACAATCTCATTTCAATTAGCCAATTGTGTGATAAAGGTCTAAATGTCATATTTGAGTCATCTACAAACACTTGCAAAATTATTGATGCCAAACCTACTAGTGTATTACTTGTAGCTCACAGAACTCATAATGTTTATACTGTTAGTTTTGATGATATATCTGCGCCCGATTTGAAATTTCTAGTTACCAAGAGTGAGGAATTAGATCTTTGGCATATGACATTAGGACACTCTGAGAATAAGCTTATTATTAAACTATCTAAGAACGAGCTAGTTTGGGGACTCCCCACACTTAGTGGTAGTTTAAATTCATTATATGGTCCGTGTCAAAAAGGCAAATTTGTTAAAACCTCATTCAAAAGTAAAAGTGACGTTTCTATGACTAGATCACTAGAACTCATTCACATGGATTTGTTTGGTCCCCTAAGTACGTGCAGTCTAGGTGGAAAGCGATAAACCTTCATTGTTATAGATGACTACTCTCGATATTGCTGGACAATTTTTCTCGCGAATAAATCTGACACATTTAGTGAATTCTCAAATTTTTTCCCGAGATTTCAAAATGAGAAGGAACTAAAAATAAAATGCATTAGGTCAGATCAGGGAGGAGAGTTTGTGTAACACCCCGAAACTTAAAAGAGCGACGGGAGGCGTTTTGAGCCAAGTTTGGAATTTGGCAGGGGGCACACGGCCTGGCACACGGGTGTGTCCCAGGGCGTGTCATGTTTGGTTCGACGATCTGGTCGAGAGGTAGACGAATTTTGGGTCGACGAACGTCGAGCAGGGCACGAGCATGTCCAAGGCCGTGTCGAGTGGTCGACGAACTGTGCTCGACGAAGTGTCAAGATAGTGAACACAGCCTAGAGCCTAGGCATGTTCGGGTATGACACGAGCATGTCAAATAGGACACGGGCGTGTCTAAGACCCGTGTGAGTCTCGGGTTGATGTTGGTCCTGTGTTGATGGAGGAAAATGCCCGGGAACACGGGCGTGTACTGGATGTCACGGGCGTGTCAGGTCAAACACGGGCATGTCGGGTGCCCGTGTATTTTTTGAGATGCGTCAATTTCGACGACGAATGGGGAACACTGCCCTGGACACATGCGTGTCACAGGTCGTGTTCGGCCCAGATTTTGCATTTCAGCTCCGGATTATGGCCATTCGTTTCCTTATTTTGGGATCCGACGACTGGGGGTTGTTCCTGCTGGGATATACCCGGGAATAAGGTTTCAAATCCCTCATTTCTTTCACATAGTATATTTCTAAACTCTAGAGAGAGGGGAGAGCAAGGAAGGAGAGAGGATGCTAGATCCGGTTACCGACAGAGTTTTGGAGCTCCAAATCGTGAGTCGACTTCGGATCTGCGGAGGCAAGGAGATTGCGGTGCTTTCCATCCACATACATTTCCATGGAACCAAGGAAAAATGCTAGGGTAACGATTCTCTACTTGAGTATGTGAAGCTCTCATTTCCTTTACATAGGAAACCCGCTCTCACGAGTTTGCGGTGAGTTGAGGCTTTCCTTCGGGTAGACATGAATAGTCCCCATTGTGTACATGTAGAGTCCGTAATCGAGAACGGATATAGGCATGATGTGTGAAGTGTAACAACCCAATTTTTTCAGCAGGCAAAATTTTGGGTGACACGGCCTGGGACACGGGTGTGTCCCAGGGCGTGTCCTGCTCGGGTGCGGAGTTGTCGTAAGTTCGATGAAAAATGAGTACGACGTACTGCGTTCGACGTTCGTCGAACGTGGGAACATGCCAGGCTACACGGGCGTGTACCATTCGAGGAGGGCGTGTCCCCTGTATTCGCCGAACTGCGCTCGACGATCGTCGAGTATGGGGTACATGGCCTGTGACACGGGCGTGTCACAGGGCGTGTTCCGCTGTGTCGAGAGGTCGACACTATTCTCTCGAGTAAGTGGAAAAGTACTCGAGTAAGAGGGCGGTGACACGGGCGTGTCATTCGATACGGGCGTGTCCAATCCGAGTACTCGAGTAGTTGGTTTTCTCTCAAGTAAGTCCTCTCGAGTAGGTCTCGAGTGAGGTATACGCCCTATATCATGGGCGTGATCGGGCCGTCACGGGCGTGTACCCTGGGCGTGACCTGTTTCGGGATAAGGCGGTTGATAAGTCGGTTTGTGCACCGCTTAGTGTGACACGGCCTGTGACACGGGCGTGTCGGACCCGAAATAAGATTTTGCGGGTTTTCATTGGCGTCCATTCTTCTTCAGCTGGGATCTAACAGCTGAGAGCCTTCCCTGTTTCCTTAAGGCCGAAAAGTGAGAAGGAAGACTCATTTTTATTTTGCCTTCATCTTTCTAAACTTTTAGAGAGAGAAAGGGAAAGGAAGAAGGAGGAAGAAGAAGAGGGGCTGATCTCTAGTGGAGCTTGAGAGTGTCAACTTGAGATTCAAGGCCGTCATTGTGGAGGAAAAGCTTTTGCGGTTCTTTCGAGCCAGCTAGGAGTTCATGGCACCAAAACAGTCTTCAAGGGTCACGACCTTTCTTCTTAGCCTTGTGAAGGCTTCCTTTTTGGCATATGCATGATTCCCCCACCAAAGGGTGGCTGATGTTGGGAGTCTTTTGGGTTGATTCATGGAATCCCCTTTGTTGGCATATAGATCCGGAAATGGAGTACAGAATAGACGTGCTGTGTGAAGCCCATCGGGACAGGTTGGTCTGGATTGGTGATGTTGCATACGAACCGGAGAAGACTCAGTGCTAAACACGTAGTTTAGGAATCAACGGGTTGGTCATGTGAAAGAAAGTAGCAGGAAGTACTGGAGTGGTAGTCCAGGAAAATACCTGTATAATGCTTGTGCTGCTTGTGCTGTTAGGTTCGACCTGTGAAAGGAAGTAGCATGAAGTACTGGATTGAAATTCTAGGAAATACCCTTTGTAATGCTTAATGTTCATGGGGAGTCCACCTGTGAAGAGAGTAACAGGAAGTACTGGCGTGGTAGCCAGGAAAGACCCCTGATATTTGTGCTATTTGCGGTGTCCACCTGCGAAGAGAGTAGCAGGAAGTACTGGTGTGCCCAGGAAAGACCCGCTAATGTTGTGATATGAATGGGTGTAAGAGAAATACCCAAGCTTGAATGCCAGAACAGGATTGGTGAGACCGACCCGTGCCTTTTGTAGCCGTGAGTACGCCGTACTCGGTGATGGCAAGGCGATTTGAGCAACGGGGGGTGGAGGATCCGACCTGCGTTATGTCCATCCAACATGAGACCAGAAGGTGCGGTCTGTTGGAGCGCATAAGGAGAGTCGTAGGCCTGCGTGCCATGACACAATGGGGGGCTACGAGCCAATCCCGGTGCATTACGAGTAGAACTCTGGCTGCACGCCATGGAGTAAATGCTCAAGTGATTTACCGTTGGGCTGCGACCCTGATACGGTGGTGGGCAACTAGTTTACCAGTACACCAAGAATATGCCCTGAGTGCACGGACTGTCGGGCCGGGTGGCTGACGGTTATGATGGCATGTGTGCGTGAAAGCACATTATATGAGATATATATATACATGCTTGTGATATGCTATGCCTGCAGGGAAGAATACCGCTGCCCCGAGAAAGGGGTAGGGTCGTTATAAGTTGGTCAGCTGAATGCTGACCGTTGCTTTAGTTTGCCACCGTTGGGTGGATTGTCCCTATACAGGTGCTGGAGAGCCAAGCGAGACGAAAAAGGGTTGATGTCCATGCTGCTTTTGCTACTGCTGCTGTTAGCCCTCGAAGGCTAATTTGGATATAAATGTTATGTTTTCTTTTGATGTGGTCAGCCTGCGTGCCAATGTTTGGGCCACTGTTTGAAAGCTCTGTAAGGCCATAAGACCAACTAATTATGTGTGTTGTAAGACATTCCTACGATGTATAAAATGTGGGGTATCTATATGTTGGACATTCAAGTGTGGAGTTCAAGTGTAGTGTTATAGGCTTCCGCTAGAATGCAATGTGTTAGGTACGATACGCTACTCTGGTATCACTCCGTAGCTTCATCGTCTGTTTTGTGGTATATACTGTGGGGCCCCGGCCAGACCTTCTAGTGTATGTGCAAATTAGGTTAACACGTTTGAACTCCTGAATGTCCATGATAGGAATGCAAATTCTTGTGTTTGAGGAACCTGCGCATTCCTATTTTGTGCTGTTTGCTTGTGTAAGGCCGCTAATGTGTGTGTCTTGTCCCCTTTAGGTGACTCAGAGTGGTGCGGGGCAATCGGAGCCCCAGTGTTCGGACGAAAGTACGACACCAGCTGTGGTGCCTACCCCTCCGTCGTCTGCAGAAACTGTGCGACAAATTGCTGAGGCTTTGTTTGCTATGATTCAAGGACAACCAGTTGGGCAGGCGCAAGGGCAGGTGCAGCCGGCCATGAGGCTAGAACAGGTGGAGGCGAGGCCAGAACCTGTCGTGGCAGTGAATCCTCGAGCCGTTGAGAAACAATTGACGCGGTTTATGAGTTTTCACTCGTCGACGTTCTCGGGAGTGGGAGCTCATGCACAGGCTGAGGATTGGTTATCGCGTGTCAAGCGGATCATGACGGCGATTGGAACGGAGGAGCATCAGAAAGTCACCCTAGCTATCTTCTTACTTGAAGGAGAGGCTAGATTGTGGTGGGACGAGATGGAGCTGCATCACTTGGCAGGTCGCCCCTTAACACAAGTATCGATGGAAGAATTCTCTCGACTCTTCCTAGCGAAGCAGCTTCCTACGACACAACGGATTGCCATGGAGAATGAATTCCAAAGGCTGACACAAGGTGATGGCAGTGTTGACGCGTACCTGCTTGAATTTACACGCTTGGGGCGGTATGCAGGTTCGATTTTTGCTGATGAGCAAAGGAAGACGAATAGGTTCTACGAAGGACTGCAGGACGAGTTGAGATTCCTGCTTTCTAGTTCTGTGAACCAAGGCTTCCAGGCATTAGTTGATACTACCTGCGTGCTGGAAAAAGACATGAAAAGGGTGCAATGGAAGAGGGCATTGACTGTGACACAGCCGGAGTGGAGAGTGCTCCGACCGACGAAGTCATTTTATAATAAGAAATGGGGCAAGAGGCCCAAGACGGCGGGACAAGCTTGTTCTTCAGTTGCATCGGGAGCAACGTCGGGGGCCACCTCAAAGCTGGATACTCGTACATGCTTTAATTGTGGCCGGGTGGGGCATATAGCTCGAGATTGTCGGGTGCCGCCAAAGAGTGAAAAGAAGGCGGGAGCGTCATATGCGGAAAAAGGAATGGCGGTGGTGGAATCCTCTGCCTCGCAGGCGCAGCCCCGGGTCTACAATCTTGGCCTGCAGGAGGCCATCAAGCATAGTGACGTCGTCACAGGTACGAGTTAAGTTTTTGCGTATTATATTGCTTGTATGTTTTGCTTAATGCATATGTGTATGCGACTTGTGTGTGTGACATGATTGTCATAAGCTTTGTGATGATTCGGGACAAACTGGCACGAGCACTGTTTGATACAGGTGCGTCGCATTCTTTTCTGTCTAGCGCATTTCTAGCACGGCTTGGGATACCTAGTTGGGTGAAGATAGATAACGTCAGAGTGGTGTTGCCGAATGGCTGTTGGATGCTTGCGGATCAAGCTTGCGATGTGGCGGTCCAAATAGGAAGTCGGGATTTCAGTTTGACTGCATCTGTATTGCCGATATCGGAATTCGACATGATATTTGGTATGGATTGGCTTGCGGAGCAGCATGCCTTGATTGATTGCCAGTCCAAAGAGACCACATTGGGCCAAAATACCGAACAAGAGACAAAGTTCGCGGGTATGCGAGGAGTGGGCGGAACGTTGTTTTCTGTACTCCAAGTCTTGAAGGCTGTTCGGAAGGGTGCAAAGTGCTACTTCGCCCTGATTCAGGCTGTTGAGCCTAAGGCCAGTGTGTGTGATGTTCCGATTATGTCAGAATTTGCAGATGTGTTTCCCGAGGATCTCCTTGGGCTACCACCCCAGTATGAGATTGACTTCACGATCGAGTTGGTGCCAGGTGCGAAACCTGTGGCCCGCTCGCCATATCACGTCGCGCCTAAGGAAATGACAGAGTTGAAGGTCCAACTACAAGAGTTACTTGAGCAGGGTTATATACGCCCAAGCATGTCTCCTTGGAGCGCCCCTGTGCTTTTTGTGAAAACGAAAGACGGTGGCTTGCGGTTATGTATTGATTACCACGAACTGAATAAGCTGACCGAGAAGAATAAATATCTGGTTCCGCGGATTGATAAGCTGTTTGATCAGCTGGTGGGATCGACCGTCTACTCGAAGTTGGACTTGAAATCTGGTTATTACCAGTTGAGGATTCGTGAAGAAGATATTCCCAAAACAGCATTTGGAACACGGTACGGGCACTACGAGTTCACAGTCATGCTGTTTGGGCTGTGCAATGCGCCCTCGGTATTTATGGACTTGATGCACCGAATATTCCGCGAGTACCTGGATCTGTTCGTGATAGTGTTCATTCATGATATCCTGGTGTACTCGAGATCGAAGCCGACGATGAGAAACATTTGCGGTTGGTGTTGAATACATTGAGGCAAAATCAGCTCTATGCCAAGTTCTCGAAGTGCGAGTTTTGGCTAACGTCGGCGGTTTTTCTAGGCCATGTGGTGAGTTTAGCGGGCATAGCTGTGGATCTAGCAAAGATAAGGGCCATAGAGGAGTGGCCAGTGTTGTCTTCAATGGCCGAGGTCCGGAATTTCTTTGGACTAGCAGGCTACTACCGAAGATTTGTTGAAAACTTCTCGCGGATTGCTTTGCAGCTAACCATGTTGACGCGAAAAGAACAAAAGTTTGTTTGGTCGCCAGAGTGTGCGCGAGCTTTTGAAGAGCTGAAGATTCGGTTGACCACAGCGCCTGTGTTGTCATCGCCATGTGGTACCGATGGATTTGTAATCTATAGTGATGCTTAAGGGAGAGGCTTAGGCTACGTGCTTCTGCAAAATGGAAAGGTGATTGCTTATGGCTCACGCCAGCTGAAAGTGCATGAGGGGAATTATCCCGTCCATGATCTTGAGTTGGCGGCGGTGATCTTTGCACTAAGGCTGTGACGACACTATCTTTATGGTGTGAAGGTGGAGATCTATACAGATCACAAGAGCCTGAAGTACATATTAGAGCAGAAGGACTTGAATATGCGACAACGAAGGTGATTGGAGTTCCTCGGGGACTACACCTTCGAGATTCACTATACTCCCGAAAATGGCAATGTCATCGCGGATGCCTTGAGTCGGCGGACTCCGGCAAGAGCAACTTGGTTGCAGAGGCATGATGAACATCTCATCCAGGAGCGGGAAGCGTTAGAGATTTCTTGTGTTGACAAGAATTCCACTGCCAATGCATGTTTGAACTAGACAGAGGTGCAATGTGACCTTGCGGACTGAGTTTGACGGGCAATAGAGTTGGATGAAGATCTCCTACGCTATGCGAAAGCTGGGTCAGAAGGAAAGTTCTCCTGGGATGACGGTCTTTTGTGGAAAGAAGGCCGTTTGTGCGTCCCAAATGTGGGTAAATTTAGGGAAGAACTGCTGTATGAAGCGCATTATACAAAGTACTCAATCCACCCAGGGAGAATGAAGATGTTCAAAGATATAAAAAAGTTATTTTGGTGGCCAGGGCTAAAGAAAGATGTTGCTCTTTATGTGGCCAAATGCCAAACCTGTGCTATGGTGAAGGCGGAATGCCAGAAACCGGGCAGTTATTTGAAGTCGTTGCCGATTCTAGAGTGGAAATTTGATGATATTTCCATGGATTTCGTGCACGAGTTGCCGAGATCTCAGCGAGGGAACGATTCCATCTAGGTGATTGCCGATCGGCTGACAAAAGTAGCACACTTCCTCCCGAACAAACGAGATGATTCAGTAGAAAGTTTGGCAAAGCTGTACATGGAACAGATTGTACGTCTCCACGGTGTTCCTCGGAGCATCGTGAGTGATCGAGATGGGCGATTCACGTCAAAGGATTGGAGGCTAGTTCACCAGCTGTTGGGCACGAAGTTGACTTTCAGTACGACCTTTCATCCCCAAACGGATGGCCAAACTGAATGAACCAACAGAACGATGGAGGACATGCTCCGAATGTGCGCCCTAGATTTTGGAAAGAGATGGGAAGATCATCTCTACATGGTGGAGTTTGCTTATAATAACAGCTACCAGGAGAGCAGCAGGATGACACCGTATGAAGCTCTATATGGAAGGAAGTGTCATACTCCCTTGGCTTTGGTAGAAGCGGGCGAAGCTAGAGTTTATAATCGTAATGAAGTTGATGAAGCAAACTCAACTATTCATGCTATTCGAGAGAGGCTACTCATAGCCCAAGATCGTCAAGCGAAGTACTACAACGCCAAGCACCGGAACGTGGAGTTCGCGGTAGGCGATTGGATCTACTTGAAGATCAAGCCCTTCAAAGGCGTATCCAGGATTCTACGTTTGAAAAAGTTGAGTCCAAGATATTTGGGTCCATTTGAAGTGGTTGAGCGAATCAGAGAAGCTGCGTATCGGCTAGCTCTTTCGGCATACTTGGGTGGAATACATGATGTGTTTCACATCTTGGTGCTTCGGAAGGCCATTAAAGATCCAGCTCAAGTGATCACGGATGATCGTGTACCGGTGGAGTATGGGCTAACAATGAGAGTTAGACCCATTCAGATCGAGGATCGAGATGAGAAACAGTTGTGGAATAAGACGGTCGGGATGGTTAAAGTCCGGTGGGACAACTGCGTTCGTGAAGAGCTTACATGGGAGCGAGAGCAGACAATGCGAGCTGAATTTGCCGAGCTGTTTCTGTAACTGAGTGGATAATGAAAAGTTATTGTAACAAGAACTTTTGTTGTTATGACCTTTTCGTTGCTGATTGCCCTCCTGTGTGCAAATTTCGAGGACGAAATTTCTGGTAGGAGGGAAGGGTTGTAACAACCCAATTTTTTCAGCAGGCAAAATTTTGGGTGACACGGCCTGGGACACAGGCGTGTCCCAGGGCGTGTCCTGCTCGGGTGCGGAGTCATTGTAAGTTTGACGAAAAATGAGTTCGACGAACTGCGTTTGACGTTCATCGAATGCGAGAACACACCAGGCTACACAGACGTGTACCATTCAAGGAGGGAGTGTCCCCCTGAATTCGCCGAACTGCGATTGACGATCGTCGAGTATGGGGTACACGGCCTGTGACACGGGCGTGTCACAGGGCGTGTTCCGTTGTGTCGAGAGATCGACACTGTTCTCTCGAGTAAGTGGAAAAGTACTCGAGTAAGAGGGCGGTGACACGGGCGTGTCATTCGACATGGGCGTGTCCAATCCGAGTACTCGAGTAGTTGGTTTTCTCTCGAGTAATTCCTCTCGAGTAGGTCTCGAGTGAGGTACATACCCCATATCTCGGGCGTGACCGGGCCGTCACGGGCGTGTACCCCGGGCGTGACCTGTTTCGGGATAAGGCGGTTGATAAATCGGTTTATGCACTGCTTAGTGTGACACGGCCTGTGACACGGTCGTGTCACAGGGCGTGTCAGACCCGAAATAAGATTTTGTGGGTTTTCGTGGCCGTCCATTCTTCTTCAGCTGGGATCTAACAGCTGAGAGCCTTCCCTGTTTCCTTAAGGCTGAGAAGTGAGAAGGAAGACTCATTTTTTATTTTGCCTTCATCTTTCTAAACTTCTAGAGAGAGAAAGGGAAAGGAAGAAGGAGGAAAAATAAGAGGGGCTGATCTATGGTGGAGCTTGAGAGTGTCAAGTTGAGATTCGAGGCCATCATTGCGGAGGAAAAGATTTTGCGGTTCTTTCGAGCCATCTAGGAGTTCATGGAACCGAAACAGTCTTCAAGGGTAATGACTTTTCTTCTTAGCCATGTGAAGGCTTCATTTTTGGCATATGCATGATTCCCCCACCAAAGGGTGGCTGATGTTGGGAATCTTTTGGGTTGATTCATGGAATCCCATTTGTTGCCATATAGATCCGGAAATGGAGTACGAAATAGGCATGCTGTGTGAAGCCCATCTAGACAGGTTGGTCTGGATTGGTGATGTTGCATACGAACAGGAGAAGACTCCGTGCTAAATGCATAGTTTAGGAGTCGACGAGTTAGACCTGTGAAAGAAATTAGCAGGAAGTACTGGAGTGGTAGTCCAGGAAAATACCCGTATAATGCTTGTGCTGCTTGTGCTGTTGGGTTCGACCTGTGAAAGTAAGTAGCAGGAAGTACTGGATTGGAATTCCAGGAAATACCCTTTGTAATGCTTAATGTTCATGGGGAGTCTACCTGTGAAGAGAGTAACAGGAAGTACTGGCGTGGTAGCCAGGAAAGACCCCTGACATTTATGCTATTTGCGGTGTCCACCTGCGAAGAGAGTAGTAAGAAGTACTGATGTGCCCAGGAAAGACCCGCTAATGTTTTGATATGAATGGGTGTAAGAGAAATACCTAGGCTTGAATGCCAGAACAGGATTGGTGATACCGACCCGCGCCTTTTGTAGCCATGAGTACGCCGTACTCGGTGATGGCAAGGCGATTTGAGACGGGGGGGGGGGGGGGGGGGGGGGGGGGGGGGTGGAGGATCCGACCTGCGTTATGTCCGTCCGACATGAGACCAGAAGGTGCGGTCTGTTGGAGTGCATAACAAGAGTCGTAGGCCCGCGTGCCATGAAAAAATGGGGGGCTACAGGCCAATCCTGGTGCATTACGACTGTCGGGCCGGGTGGCTGATGGTTGTGATGGCATGTGTGCGTGAAAGCACATTAGATATATATATATATATATATATATATATATATATATATATATATATATATATATATATATATATACACACATGCTTGTGATATGATATGTCTGCAGGAAAGAATACCGCTGCCCCGAGAAAGGGGTAGGGTCGTTATAAGTTGGTCAGCTGAATGCTGACCGTTGCTTTTCTTTGCCACCGATGGGTGGATTGTCCCTGTACAGGTGCTGGAGAGCCAAGCGGGACGAAAAAGGGTTGATGTCCATGCAGCTTTTGCTGCTGCTGCTGTTAGCCCTCGAAGGCTAATTTGGATATAAATGTTATGTTTTCTTTTGATGTGGCCGGCCTGCATGCCAATGTTTGGGCCACTGTTTGAAAGCTCCGTAAGGCCATAAGGCCAACTACTTATGTGTGTTGTAAGACATTCCTATGATGTATAAAGTGTGGGGTTTTTATATGTTGGACATTCAGGTGTGGAGTTCAAGTGTAGTGTTATAGTATTCCGCTAGAATGCAATGTGTTAGGTATGCTGCGCTACTCTGGTATCACTCCGTAGCTTCATCGTCTGTTTTGTGGTATATGCTGTGGGGCCCTGGCCGGACCTTCTAGTATATATTATATGAACGGATGGGGTTGTTACATGAAGCCTACCCGGACAAGTTGGTCTTGGTCGGTGATGTTGCATTGCTTGAATGGCCGGAGAAGACTCCATGTGAATGATTGTTTTTCGGGTTTTCTACGCGGTAGATTGCAACAGGAAGCCTAGGGGATTAACTCCAAAGTGCACCCGGAAAATTGGGCAGATGCGAGACTCTGCCAACATGGTGGCCTGGGAGCCAACCTGAACATAATTGGGTTATGTGTTGTGTGTAACGATTTGGGACTCGAGGAGCTAACCCACGCATGTGGCTTAAATTGACGTTGCAGTGTGAGCAATGGGTATAGCGGAACCGTGCCAGGTCTATGTCGTTCGGTACAAGCAACCTAAAGCTACGTGTGACTTGCCGTTGGCATAGATAGGAGGTCTCGGGTTGTCTATGACTTAAATTGACGTGACATCGGCCGGAAGGACCTAAATGGTCATGAGATTTAGCCGTCCTTGTGGCGGTGGTGAGACCGAGGCGTCTATGTCTTGAACTGACGTGACGTTGACCGGTTCATCGAGAATGTGCCCTGAGTGCATGGGGTGTGTGGCTGTGAGTGCCTACGCCTGTGTTGTTATGTTATTACACTATACTGCTAGATTATGCTAACAAAGTGCAGGAAAGGAGCATCGCCGCCCCGAGTTGTGGGCGGGATCATTATAATTTGGTCAACATAGCTGACCGTTGCCTTTGTTTGCAACCGTGCGGTGGATTGTTGCTTGAAGGTGTTGCGGAGCCGAGTGTTAAATAGCGGGCTAAAGCCCACGTTGCTGAGTCGGCCCTCGAAGGCCTAAATTGAGTGTTTACTAGCTTTATTCATGTGTGACCAGCCTGCGTGCCGAGATTTGGAAAACATGTTATTTGAGTAAACAAATGTAAGGCCTTAAGGCCATCATACTTGTGTTTTGTACTTCATTCCTATTGCTTTGAGAAGTGGACATTCATGTTTGGTTGGGTTCTTTAACTTGTAACTGTAATTTACTTCCGCTAGAATGCTTCTGTGTAGGACGTTGGATATTGGTTGGATGGTTTCCATTGAGTAACCACCCGATATTTCTGTGGTATATAGCGTCGGGCCCCGGCCGGACCTACCGCTATATGCTATGCGACGATAGGGGGTGTTACAATTTGGTATCAAACTACTGGTTTCGGTCAGGCTTAAAATGAATTCGTGGACGAATTCTTTTTAAGGGGTGGTGAGTACCTGTGTGTGCGTAATCGTTATAATGTCAAAAGAACCCATGAATGTCCACTTAGGAATGAAAATACACGTGTTTGAGGAACCCACGTGTTCCTATAATTGCTTTTTGCAATTTTGTATGGTCGCTTAATGGTGTTTTGTACAACTATAGGTGACCAGAAGCGATGCTGGGCCGTCAGAACGCCGAGTTTCTGATGCAAGTAGTGCACCAAACGATGCTCCTGCAACACCTCCATTGCCTGAAACCATACGATTGGTTGCTGAAGCAGTATTTGCCATGATCAATGCGCAGCCTGCAAGGCAAATGCAGCAGCCCGCTCCTACAATGGAGCAAGTACCGCTGCAAAGGGATGAACCGAGAAGAGTGGAGAAGGTAGTGGTGGAGCCTTTGGTGCCGAGGAGAGCGACTGAAAGGCAGCTCAAGCACGTTATGAGCTTTAATCCTCCTGTGTTCTTGGGGTTGGGAACCCCGTCTCAAGCTGAAGACTAGCTCTCCCGAGTGAAGAGAGTCCTAACAGCTACTGAAACGGAGGAGTGGCAGATGACCACTATAGCTACGTTCCTTCTGGATGGTGATGCTAGGTTGTGGTGGGAAGGTTTGGAACTCCATCACTTGAGGGGGAGGCAACACATGGACGTCCCAATGGAAGAGTTTTCGGGACTGTTCTTGGCAAGGTACCTTCCTTCGACGCAGAGGATAGCTTTGGAGAATGAGTTGCAAATGTTGGTGCAAGGAGAGAGTAGCGTGGATGAGTATCTCCACGAGTTTACTCGGTTGGGTCGGTATGTTAGCTCCATATTCATGGATGAGGAGCGTAAGACGAACCTTTTCTATGAAGGTCTGAGAGATGACTTGAGGCTACTACTCTCGGGGCCGATGACACAGGGCTTCATGACCCTGGTCAACATGGTCCGGTCTTTGGAGAAGGACTTGAAGAATGTACAAGCAAAAAAAAGCTTTGGTGATAAGAAGTCTGAGTTTAAGGTGACGACTACCTCAAAGTCTGGGTACCGTAAGTTCTTTAAGAAGGATAGGACTTCGGGTCCAGCTCCTTCTTCCGGTGCTTCTGGGGCGACTATGGGTCCGACCCCGGGTGCATGTTTTACTTGTGGAAAGCCGGGGCACTTTGCCCACGACTGCTGGAGCGGACGTCCCAAGTCCAAAAGGAAGCCGTGAGCAACATATGAAGAGAAGGGCAAGGCGGTGGAGTCAACCACGTCCCATTATGCTCCGGCTCAACCAAGAGTTTATAATCTTGGCCAACAAGAGGCCATCAAACAAGCGGATGTGGTGACAGGTACGATTTAATTTATGGCAAGTTAAATTTTAAATACTTGTTATGCGCATGTTACCTTACCACTGCTTGTTAGGATTTGTTTTGATTTGCGAGTATCCGATAAGAACACTCTTTGATACAGGAGCTTCACACTCCTTTTTATCTGAAGGGTTCATATCGTTCATCGGAGTACCTTCTTTGATGACGAAGGACAAACTGGATGAGTTGTTACCGAATGGGTGTTTGATGCGTGCGAAGAGAATCTGTGGCTTTCGGATTCGTATTTGGAGTCAGGAGTTCCATTTGCTAGAGTCATTACTGCCGTTGGTGGAGTTCGACGTAATATTTGGCATGGACTGGCTCTCGGAGCAGCAAGATTTTATTGATTGCGGTCGAAAAGAAGTCAAGTTGGGAACAGGTCGTGAGACGACTTTTACAGGCTTGAAAGGGTCGAGCAAGATGTTGATGTCTGCTCTTCAGGTGGTGAAAGCGGTTCGTACTGGTGCAGAGCTGTTCTTTACGCTAGTGGAGGTTGCAAAGCCTAAGCTTACGTTGGATAGTATTTCAGTGGTAGCTGAGTACCCTGATGTGTTCCCTGCCGATCTTCCTGGAGCCCCGCCTCAACAGGCGATAGATTTCACGATTGAACTAGTGCCAGGTGCGAAACCTGTGTCACGCTCTCCGTATCGGCTAGCGCCTAAGGAAATGGCGGAGCTGAAGGTTCAACTGCAAGAGTTGTTGGAGAAAGGTTATGTGCGTCCAAGTTCATCGCCTTGGAGCGCACCGGTCCTCTTTATTAAGAAGAAGGATGGGAGCTTGAGACTCTGTATTGATTATCGGGAGCTGAACAAGCTAACGGAAAAGAACAAGTACCCGATCCCAAGGATTGATGATCTATTTGATCAGTTAGTCTGGTCAACGGTGTACTCTAAGTTGGATCTTAAGTCCAGTTACTATCAGCTGAGAATAAGGGAGAGTGATATCCCTATGACAGCGTTCAGTACAAGATATGCGCATTACGAGTTTACGGTCATGCCGTTTGGGCTGACGAATACGCCATCAGTGTTCATGGATTTGATGAACAGGATTTTCAGGGAGTACTTGGATCATTTTGTGATCGTCTTCATCGACAACATTTTGGTGTAATCGCAGAGTGAGGAAGATTACTTCAAGCATCTTCACTTGGTTTTGGAGACACTGAGGAGGAATTAATTGTACGCCAAGTTCTCAAAATGCGAGTTTTGGTTGTCCTCAGTGGCGTTCCTCGGTCATATAGTCAGTGGAGAGGGCATTGCGGTGGATCCGGCGAAGATTGTTGCAATACGAGAGTGGCCTGTGCTTGCTACGGTAGCGGAAGTTCAGAGTTTTCTGGGGCTTGCCGGCTATTACAGGCACTTCGTGGAGAACTTCTCGCAGATAGCGTTACCCCTCACGACTTTGATGAGGAAGGAGCAGAAGTTCGTTTGGACACCAGAGTGTATACGAGCTTTTGAGGAGTTGAAATGTCGGTTGACCACGGCACCTGTACTGAGTTCGTCGAGTGTGACTGAAGGATTTGAAATCTACAGCGATGCTTCGGGCAGTGGCTTGGGTTGCGTGCTACTGCAGCATGGAAGCATTATAGCATATGGCTCGAGACAGCTGAAAGTGCACAAGAGGAATTATCTGGTCCATGACTTGGAGCTAGCGGCCGTGATTTTTGCCTTGAAGTTGTGGAGACACTACTTGTATGGGGTAAGGGTCGATATCTATACCGACCATAAGAGCCTGAAATATTTGTTGGATTAGAAAGATTTGAACATGCGGCAGCGTAGATGGATGGAGTTCCTGGGGCACTATACATTCAAGATCCACTATGTGCCTGGTAAAGGCAATACAGTTGCGGACGCGTTGAGTCGCCGGTCCCCGACTCAAGTCAATTGGCTGTCGGTCCATGACGAGCGGTTGGTTCGGGAGCTAGAGGCGTTGGAGATCTCTTGCGTAGACAAGCAGTCGAGTTCTGAAGCACTATTGAACTGGACGGAAGTTCAATATGACCTGGCTGATCGGATTCGGCAGGCTTTGGATGTGGATAGCAGCATGAAGCAGCTCATGATAGAGGCTTTGGATGGGTTAAATTCCCAATATGAGGTTGTGGATGGATTGCTTTGGAAAGACGGTCGTCTGTGCGTCCCAAATGTGGGCACTTTGTGGGTGGAATTGTTGTACGAGGCACATCATACCAAGTACACGATTCACCCGGGGAGCACGAAGATGTACCGCGATGTGAAGAAATTGTTCTGGTGGCCAAGACTGAAGAAGGATGTGGCACTGTACGTGGCGAAGTGCCAGACGTGCGCCTTGGTGAAGGCGAAATGCCAAAAGCCGGGAGGATTCTTGAAGTCCTTGCCTATTATGGAGTGGAAGTTTGATGACATTACTATGGACTTTGTGCACGAGCTGCCGAGGTTGCAAAAAGGGAACAACGCCATTTGGGTGGTGGTAGATCGTCTGACGAAGGTGTCACACTTCATTCCGCATAGGAAGGATGATCCGGTTGAGAAATTGTCAAAGCTGTATGTGGACAATATTGTGCGGCTTCGTGGTGTGCCCCACAGCATCGTGAGTGACCGTGATGGGCGGTTCACGTCCAATGATTGGAGACCGGGGCAGCAAAAGTTGGGAACTAAGCTGAGTTTCAACACAGCCTTTCATCCGCAGACGAATGTGCAAACTGAGAAAGTCAATAGGACAATGGAGGACATGCTACGCATGCCTGTCCTGGACTTCAGTAAGTAGTGGGAGGACCACCTATATTTGGTGGAATTTGCGTACAACAATAACTACCAGGCAAGCATACAAATGGTGCCCTTCGAGGCCCTTTATGGTAGAAGATGTCGCACGCCGTTGTCTTGGTTGGAAACGGGCGAGTCAAAGTTGTACAAGCGACAAGAGGTGGAAGATGCTACTTCTTTGGTGCGAACCATTCAGGAGAGGTTGCTAATCGCCTAGGATCGCCAGGTTAAGTACTATAATGCCAAGCACAGGAACGCGGAGTTCGCTGTTGGCGACTGGGTGTACTTGAAGATCAAGTTGTTCAACGGTGTCTCGCGAGTGCGGCGCTTAAAGAAGCTAAGCCCGAGGTACCTTGGACCGTTTAAGTTTCTGGAGCGGATTGGTGAAGCAGCTTATCGTTTGAAGCTATCAGTGGAGCTTAGTGGTCTATATAATGTATTCCATATATCGGTGCTACGGAAGGCGGTGCAAGAGCCTTCACATGTGATCGCGGTGGATCAAGTGCCGGTCGATAATGGGTTGACGACGAAGGTCAAGCCCGTTCGAATTGAGGACACAGAAGTCAAGCGGCTACGCAATAAAGAGATCAGGATGGTCAAGGTCCGTTGGGACAATTGCGGTCGGGAAGAGCTCTCGTGAGAGCGAGAGCATACCATGCTTGAGGTGTACCCAGAGTTGTTTCACTCTGGTACCGTTTAAGTTTTATGTTTCTTTCCTTTATGTAATTTCGAGGACGAAATTCTTTTAAGAGGGAGAGAGTTGTAACGCCCCAAAACTCAAAAGAGCGACGAGAGGTGTTTTGAGCCAAGTTTGGAATTTTGCAGGGGGCACACGACCTGGGACACGGGCTTGTTGTAACGCCCCGAAACTCAAAAGAGCAAAGGGGGATGTTTTGGGCCAGTTTTGGTTGCTGGCTGAAGGCACACGGCCTGGGACACGGGCGTGTCCCAGGGCGTGTCAAGCGTGTGCCGACACTTAGCCGCGAAGTCGTCGAGTTATACTCGACGATTCGTCGGGAATGGGCACACGGCCTGCGACACGGGCGTGTCGCAGGGCGTGTCGACCCGTGTCGACACTTAGCCTTGAAATCGTCGAGTTATACTCGACGATTCGTCGAGAATGGGTACACGGCCTGCGACACGGGCGTGTCGCAGGGCGTGTCGACCCGTATCGACGATCGTCAAGGTGAAATCGTCGAGATTCACTCGACGATCGTCGAGTCAAGGCACACGGCCTAGGACACGGGCGTGTCCAAGGCCGTGTCATCGAGTCGTCAATCTTCCCTCGACGAAATGTCCCGTGTACACGGCCTGGGGGCCCGGCCGTGTCAAGTTGACACGGGCAAGGACACGGGCGTGTCCTAGAACCCGTGCAGTGCTCGGGTTGAAAACGGGAGAAAATCATGGTGTACACGGCCGGCTACACGGCCGTGTCAGCTGGAACACGGGCGTGTCAACTCGAATACGGGTGTGTTCGATACCCGTGTGCGAGTTCTGAAGATTCGATTTTGACGGCGAATGCGGCACACGGCCCTGGACACGGGCGTGTGCCAGGCCGTGTTCGGTCCAGTTTGAGTATTTCAGGCCCGAATCAAGCCGCTCGTTTTCTTAGGTTGAGATCCGACGGCTGGGGATGGTTCCTGAGAGGATATACCCGGGGTTTGACTTAGAAAAATCCATTCTTTCTTACCTTTTTCATCTCTCCAAACCCTTGGAGAAAGAGGAGAGCCCTTGGAGGAAGAAGAGCTAGATCCGCCATTGGAGGAGCTTCGGAGCTCCGAATCGCAAGCCGACTCCGGATCCACGGAGGCAACACAAGTGCGGTGATTTCTATCCGATTACTTTTCGATGGCGCCAAAGAGGAACGCAAGGGTAACGATCCTCATCATGAGCACTATTAGCTCTCTTTCTTAGCATAGGAAGCCCCCCTCTCGCGAGTTTGCGGAGAGTTGGAGGTGTTCCTTCGGGTAGATATGTAAAGTCCCCGTTGTTTAGAGTCCGTATGCGAGAACAGACATAGGCATTTTGGTTGAAGCCTACCCGGACATGTTAGTTCGGATCGGTGATGTTGCATTGCATAAGGCCGGAGAAGACTCCGTGCTATTGGTTGTTTTCGGGTTTTCTACGCGGTAGATTGCAGCAGGGAGCCTTGGGGACTAACCCAAAGGTGCACCCGGAAAACTGGGCGGATACGAGATCTTGCCAACTTGATGGCCTGAGAGCCATCTTGAACATAACGAGGTTATGTGACTTGTGTTAGAATGGGACTCGGTGAAAGTTTGACCCGCGCATATGGCTTAAATTGTCGTTGCGATGTGAGCACGGGTTAGATGGAGCCGTACCCGCTCTATGTCGTTCGGGTTAGAGAGACCTAAAGTTACATGGCACTCGCCGTTGGCATAGATGTGAGTCTTCGGCGGTCTATGGCTTAAATTGTCGTGACCCATGCCAAGAAGACAAATTGCTCATAGGTTTGGCCGTCTGTTGGCGGTGGAGAGTCCAGAATGTTGGTGGCTTAGTTTGACGCGACATGGACCGGTTCACCGAGAATGTGCCCTGAGTGCACGGGGCGTGTGGCCGTTCGAGCTAACGCCTGTGATGAAATGGCTATGGTTATATAAATTGCTCGCTTAATGAAATGCAGGGAAGGAGCATCGCCGCCCCGAGTTGGGGGCGGGATCGTTATAATTTGGTCAGCATTGCTGACCGTTGCTTTGTTTGCCACCGTGCGGTGGTTTGTTGCTTGCAGGTGCAGCTGGACCGAGCGGTCAATAGCGGGCTAAAGCCCTTTTTGCGAAGCCGGCCCTCGAAGGCCCAAGTGGAAATGTTTTCTATTTTATTCATGTATGGCCGGCCTGCGTGCCGAGGTTGGTAAATCATGTAACAGACAAGTGAAACATTTTTGTAAGGCCTTAAGGCCGATGTTTGGGTATTTTGTATACATTCCTAATTGTTGTATTAGTGGACATTCGTGCTCTTATGCTGGGTTCTTGTTTACAACTTATATAAACTGCTTCCGCTAGAATGCTCTGTGTAGGACGTTGAGATTGGTTGGATGGTTTCCATAAGTAACCACCCGGTCTGTCTGTGGTATATGGCGTCGGGCCCCGGCCGGACCTACTGCTATATGCTATGCGACGGATAGGGGGTGTTACAATTTGGTATCAGACTACTGGTTTTGGTCGGGCTTGAATGGAATTCGTGGGCGAATTCTTTTTAAGGGGTGGTGAGCACATTGTGTGCGTCATCGTTATAACAGTAAAAAGAACCCATGAATGTCCACTTAGGAATGAAAATACTCGTGTTTGAGGAACCTGCGTGTTCCTATAATTGCTGTTTGCAATTTATTTGGTCGCTTAACGGTGTTTTGTACCACTATAGGTGACCCGAAGTGGTGTTGGGCCGTCAGAACGCCGAGTTTCTGAGGCAAGTAGTGCACCGGAAGTTGCTCCCGCAACACATCTGTCGGCTGAAAATATACGATTGGTGGCTGAAGCGGTGTTGGCCGTGATTAATGCGCAGCCTGGAAGGCAAGCGCAGCAGCCCGCTCCTGTGATGGAGCAAGTACCTCTTCAAGAGGCTGAGCCGAGGAGGATGGAGCAAGTGGTTGTAGAACCAATAGTGCCAAGGAGGGCGACTGAGAGGCAGTTGAAGCATGTAATGAGCTTTAACCCTCCGTTATTCTCGGGGTTGGGAACCCCATCGCAGGCTGAAGACTGGCTCTCTAGGGTGAAGAGAGTCATGACAGCGACGGAGACGGAGGAGTGGCAAATGACCACCATCGCTACGTTCCTTCTGGACGGGGAAGCGAGGATGTGGTGGGAAGGAGTGGAGCTGCATCATTTGAGAGGTAGACAACTGATAGACGTTTCGATGGAAGAGTTCTCGGGATTGTTCTTAGCAAGATACCTCCCTTCTACTCAGAGGATTTCAATGGAGAATGAGTTCCTGAAGTTGGTGCAGGGTAAGAGGAGCGTGGATGAATATCTCCACGAGTTTACGCGGTTGAGTCGTTATGCTAGCTCCATCATCATGGATGAGGAGCGCAAGACTAATCGTTTTTATGAAGGATTGAGGGATGAGCTGAGATTGTTATTGTCGGGGCCAATGACGCAGGGTTTCTTAACCTTGGTCAATACTGCCCGGTCCTTGGAGAAGGACATGAAGAGTGTGCAAGCGAAGAAAAGCTTGAGTGAAAAGAAATCTGAGTTCAGAGTGCCGACTGCTTCAAAGTCAGGCTATCGGAGGACTTTCAAGAAGCATAGGACTTCGGGTCCAGCTCCTTCTGGCGCTTCTGGGGCGACTACGGGTCAGACCCCGGGTGCGTGCTTTACGTGTGGAAAGACGGGGCATTTCGTCCGTGATTGTTGGAGCGGACGTCCTAAGTCCGAGAGGAGGCCAGGAGCTACTTATGAAGAGAAGGGAAAGGCGGTGGAGTCGACCGCATCCCACTATGCTCCGGCCCAACCAAGGGTCTACAATCTTGGCCAACAGGAGGCCATTAAACAAGCTGACGTGGTGACAGGTACGGTTTAATTTATAGCAAGTCAATTCCTTTATATGCTTGTTATGCACATGTTACCTTACCACTGCTTGTTTAGGATTCGTATTGATTTGTGAAAATCCGGCACGAGCACTCTTCGATACGGGAGCTTCACACTCCTTCTTGTCCGAAGGATTTATATCACGCATTGGAGTCCCTTCTTCGATGGCGAAGGATAAGTTGGATGTGTTGTTGCCCAATGGGTGTTCGATGCGAGCGGTTAGGATCTGCGATGTTAAGATTCGTATTGGGGAGCAGGAGTTCGACCTGCGGGCGTCTTTACTTCCGTTAGTGGAGTTCGACGTCATATTTGGCATGGACTGGCTCTCGGAGCAGCAGGCCCATATAGATTGCGGTAGCAAGGAAGTCAAGCTGGGAGCAAGTCGTGAGACGACTTTTACGGGCTTAAAGGGGTCGAGCAAGACGTTGATGTCTGCTCTTCAGGTGGTGAAGGCGGTTCGTGCCGGAGCAGAACTGTTCTTTACACTTGTGGAGGTTGCAAAGCCGAAGCCCGCTTTGGATTGTATTTCAGTGGTATCGGAATACCCTGATGTGTTCCCCGCGGATCTTCCTGGAGCCCCGCCTCAACGGGAGATAGATTTCACGATCGAGCTAGTGTCAGGTGCAAAGCCTGTGTCACGATCTCCGTATCGGCTAGCGCCTAAGGAAATGGCGGAGCTGAAAGTTCAATTGCAAGAGTTGTTGGAGCAAGGTTATGTGCGCCCGAGTTCTTCGCCTTGGAGCGCGCCGGTCCTCTTTGTTAAGAAGAAGGACGGAAGCTTGAGATTATGTATTGATTATCGGGAGCTAAACAAGCTGACTGAGAAGAATAAGTACCCGATCCCTAGGATTGATGATCTCTTTGATCAGTTAGTCGGATCGACGGTGTACTCGAAGTTAGATCTCAAGTCTGGGTACTATCAGCTGCGGATAAGGGAGAGTGATATCCCGAAGACAGCGTTTAGTACGAGATACGGGCATTATGAGTTTACGGTCATGCCGTTTGGGCTGACTAATGCGCCGTCAGTATTCATGGATTTGATGAACAGGACGTTCAGGGAGTACTTGGACCATTTCGTGATCGTCTTCATCGACGATATTTTGGTGTACTCGCAAAGTGAGGAAGATCACTTCAAGCATCTTCATTTGGTGTTGGAGACGCTAAGGAGAAACCAGTTGTATGCCAAGTTCTCGAAGTGCGAGTTTTGGCTATCCTCAGTGGCGTTCCTCGGGCATATAGTGAGTGGAGAGGGTATTGCTGTGGATCCGGCGAAGATTGTTGCGATACGTGAGTGGCCTGAGCTTGCTACGGTAGCAGAAGTCCGGAGCTTTTTGGGGCTTGCCGGCTATTATAGGCGCTTCGTAGAGAACTTCTCGCGGTTAGCGTTACCTCTCACTACTTTGACGAGGAAGGATCATAAGTTCGTTTGGACGCCGGAGTGCGCACGAGCTTTTGAGGAACTGAAGTGTCGGTTGACCACGGCGCCTGTGCTGAGTTCGCCGGTTGGAACCGAAGGCTATGAGATATATAGCGATGCTTCGGGCAGCGGTTTGGGTTGCGTGCTATTGCAGCACGGCAGCGTGATAGCTTATGGCTCGAGACAGCTAAAAGTGCACGAGAGGAATTATCCGGTCCACGACTTGGAGTTGGCGGCCGTGATTTTTGCCTTGAAGCTGTGGAGACACTATTTGTACGGTGTGAAGATTGATATCTACACCGATCACAAGAGCCTAAAGTACCTGATTGATCAGAAAGATCTGAATATGCGGCAGCGTAGGTGGATGGAGTTCCTGGGGGACTATACATTCAAGATCCACTACGTGCCTGGCAAAGGGAATGCGGTTGCGGACGCGTTGAGTCGCCGAGCCCCAGCTCAAGCGAATTGGCTATCAGTGCATGATGAGCGGTTGGTGCAGGAGCTGGAGGCGTTGGAGATTGTTTGTGTGGATAGACAATCTAGTGCTGAAGCAGTGCTGAATTGGACTGAAGTCCAATATGACCTGGCTGATCGGATTCGGCAGGCTTTGGATATGGATGCTCATATGAAGCAGTTCATGTTAGAGGCTCTGGATGGGTCAAATTCCCAATTCGTTGTGGAGGACGGATTGCTTTGGAAAGACGGTCGTTTGTGCGTCCCAAGTGTGGGCAATTTGCGGGTGGAGTTGTTGTACGAGGCACACCATACCAAGTACTCGATTCACCCGGGGAGCACGAAGATGTACCGCGACGTCAAGAAACTGTTTTGGTGGCCGGGTTTGAAAAAGGATGTGGCGCTATACGTAGCGAAGTGCCAAACTTGCGCCTTGGTGAAGGCGGAGTGCCAAAAGCCGGGAGGATTTCTTAAGTCCTTGCCTATTCCGGAGTGGAAATTCGACGACATCTCTATGGACTTTGTGCACGGTTTGCCAAGGTCGCAAAAAGGGAACGACGCCATTTGGGTGGTGGTCGATCGATTAACAAAGGTGTCGCATTTTATTCCGCATAGGAAGGATGATTCGGTGGAGAAGCTGGCAAAACTTTATGTGGATAACATAGTGCGGCTTCATGGTGTGCCCCGCAGCATCGTGAGTGACCGAGATGGGCGGTTCACGTCCAATGATTGGAGGCTGGTGCAGCAAATGTTGGGGACAAAGCTGAAGTTTAGCACAGCCTTCCATCCGCAAACGGATGGGCAGACCGAGAGGGTCAATAGAACCATGGAAGACATGCTTCGCATGTGTGTCTTGGACTTTGGAAAGCAATGGGAGGACCACCTTTATTTGGTGGAGTTCGCATACAACAACAGCTACCAAGCAAGTATTCAGATGGCGCCTTTCGAGGCCCTATATGGTCGAAGATGTCGCACGCCGTTGTCTTGGTTAGAAACGGGCGAGTCGAAGTTGTATAAGCGATCGGAAGTGGATGATGCTACTTCTTTGGTGAGAACCATTCGGGAGAGGTTGCTCATCGCTCAGGACCGGCAAGCAAAGTACTATAATGCCAAGCACAGGAACGTGGAGTTCGCTGTGGGTGATTATGTGTACCTAAAGATCAAGCCGTTCAAGGGTGTCTCGCGGGTGCGACGGTTGAAAAAGCTAAGCCCGAGGTACCTTGGACCGTTTGAGGTTCTGGAGCGAGTTGGAGAAGCGGCCTATAGGTTGAAGCTTTCGGTGGAGCTAAGTGGTTTACACGATATGTTCCACATTTCGGTGCTTCGGAAGGCGGTGCAAGAGCCTACGCAAGTGATCGCGGTCGATCAAGTGCCGGTGGATAGTGGGCTAACGACAAAGGTCAAGCCCGTGCGGATTGAGGACTCGGAGGTCAAGCGGCTACGCAATAAAGAGATCAGGATGGTCAAAGTCCGGTGGGACAATTGCGGTCGTGAGGAGCTCTCTTGGGAGCGAGAGCAGACTATGCTTGACGAGTATCCGGATTTGTTCCGCTCAGGTACAAATGTTGTTTTTGTATATCTTTCCTTTATGTAATTTCGTGGGCGAAATTCTTTTAAGAGGGGGAGAGTTGTAATGCCCCGAAACTCAAAAGAGCAAAGGGGGATGTTTTGGGCCAGTTTTGGTTGCTGGCTGAAGGCACACGGCCTGGGACACGGGCGTGTCCCAGGGCGTGTCAAGCGTGTGCCGACACTTAGCCGCGAAGTCGTCGAGTTATACTCGACGATTCGTCGGGAATGGGCACA
This sequence comes from Platanthera guangdongensis, assembly GCA_039583875.1. NCBI lineage: Eukaryota > Viridiplantae > Streptophyta > Magnoliopsida > Asparagales > Orchidaceae > Platanthera > Platanthera guangdongensis. Next base: position 93,785,440 of record CM077162.1, on the reverse strand, counting down.
CGGCCTGCGACACGGGCGTGTCGACCCGTGTCGACACTTAGCCGTGAAATCGTCGAGTTATACTCGACGATTCGTCGAGAATGGGTACACGGCCTGCGACACGGGCGTGTCGCAGGGCGTGTCGACCCGTGTCGACGATCGTCAAGGTGAAATCGTCGAGATTCACTCGACGATCGTCGAGTCAAGGCACACGGCCTAGGACACGGGCGTGTCCAAGGCCGTGTCATCGAGTCGTCAATCTTCCCTCGACGAAATGTCCCGTGTACACGGCCTGGGGGCCCGGCCGTGTCAAGTTGACACGGGCAAGGACACGGGCGTGTCCTAGAACCCGTGCAGTGCTCGGGTTGAAAACGGGAGAAAATCATGGTGTACACGGCCGGCTACACGGCCGTGTCAGCTGGAACACGGGCGTGTCAACTCGAACACGGGCGTGTTCGATACCCGTGTGCGAGTTCTGAAGATTCGATTTTGACGGCGAATGCGGCACACGGCCCTGGACACGGGCGTGTGCCAGGCCGTGTTCGGTCCAGTTTGAGCATTTCAGCCCCGAATCAAGCCGCTCGTTTTCTTAGGTTGAGATCCGACGGCTGGGGATGGTTCCTGAGAGGATATACCCGGGGTTTGACTTAGAAAAATCCATTCTTTCTTACCTTTTTCATCTCTCCAAACCCTTGGAGAAAGAGGAGAGCCCTTGGAGGAAGAAGAGCTAGATCCGCCATTGGAGGAGCTTCGGAGCTCCGAATCGCAAGCCGACTCCGGATCCACGGAGGCAACACAAGTGCGGTGATTTCTATCCGATTACTTTTCGATGGCGCCAAAGAGGAACGCAAGGGTAACGATCCTCATCATGAGCACTATTAGCTCTCTTTCTTAGCATAGGAAGCCCCCCTCTCGCGAGTTTGCGGAGAGTTGGAGGTGTTCCTTCGGGTAGATATGTAAAGTCCCCGTTGTTTAGAGTCCGTATGCGAGAACGGACATAGGCATTTTGGTTGAAGCCTACCCGGACATGTTAGTTCGGATCGGTGATGTTGCATTGCATAAGGCCGGAGAAGACTCCGTGCTATTGGTTGTTTTCGGGTTTTCTACGCGGTAGATTGCAGCAGGGAGCCTTGGGGACTAACCCAAAGGTGCACCCGGAAAACTGGGCGGATACGAGATCTTGCCAACTTGATGGCCTGAGAGCCATCTTGAACATAACGAGGTTATGTGACTTCTGTTAGAATGGGACTCGGTGAAAGTTTGACCCGCGCATATGGCTTAAATTGTCGTTGCGATGTGAGCACGGGTTAGATGGAGCCGTACCCGCTCTATGTCGTTCGGGTTAGAGAGACCTAAAGTTACATGGCACTCGCCATTGGCATAGATGTGAGTCTTCGGCGGTCTATGGCTTAAATTGTCGTGACCCATGCCAAGAAGACAAATTGCTCATAGGTTTGGCCGTCTGTTGGCGGTGGTGAGTCCGGAATGTTGGTGGCTTATTTTGACGCGACATGGACCGGTTCACCGAGAATGTGCCCTGAGTGCACGGGGCGTGTGGCCGTTCGAGCTAACGCCTGTGATGAAATGGCTATGGTTATATAAATTGCTCGCTTAATGAAATGCAGGGAAGGAGCATCGCCGCCCCGAGTTGGGGGCGGGATCGTTATAATTTGGTCAGCATTGCTGACCGTTGCTTTGTTTGCCACCGTGCGGTGGTTTGTTGCTTGCAGGTGCAGCTGGACCGAGCGGTCAATAGCGGGCTAAAGCCCTTTTTGCGAAGCCGGCCCTCGAAGGCCCAAGTGGAAATGTTTTCTATTTTATTCATGTATGGCCGGCCTGCGTGCCGAGGTTGGTAAATCATGTAACAGACAAGTGAAACATTTTTGTAAGGCCTTAAGGCCGATGTTTGGGTATTTTGTATACATTCCTAATTGTTGTATTAGTGGACATTCGTGCTCTTATGCTGGGTTCTTGTTTACAACTTATATAAACTGCTTCCGCTAGAATGCTCTGTGTAGGACGTTGAGATTGGTTGGATGGTTTCCATAAGTAACCACCCGGTCTGTCTGTGGTATATGGCGTCGGGCCCCGGCCGGACCTACTGCTATATGCTATGCGACGGATAGGGGGTGTTACACTTGTCCCAGGGCGTGTCGTGTTTAGTTCGACGATCTGGTCGAAAGGTCGATGAATTTTAGGTCGATGAATGTCGAGCAGAGAACACGGCCTAGGATACGGGCGTGTCCAAGGCCGTGTTGGGTGGTCGACGAACTGTGCTCGACGAAGTGTCGAGACAATGAACACGGCCTAGAGCCCATGCGTGTTCGGGTATGACACAGGCGTGCCAAATAGGATACGGGCGTGTCCAAGACCCGTGTGAGTCTCGGGTTGATGTTGGTCCTGTGTTGATGGAGGAACACGCCCGAGAACACGAGCGTGTACTGGATGACACGGGCATGTCTGGTCAAACATGGGCGTGTCGGGTGCCCGTGTGTTTTTCGAGACACATCGATTTTGATGGCGAATGGGGAACACGACCCTGGACACGGGTGTGTCACAGGCCGTGTTCGGCCTAGATTTTGCATTTCAGCTCCGGATCGTGGCCGTTTGTTTCCTTATTTTGGGATCCGACGACTGGGGGTTGTTCATACTGGGATATACCCAGGAATAGGGTTTCAAATCCCCATTTCTTTCACTTAGTCTCTTTCTAAACTCTAGAGAGAGGGGAGAGCAAGGAAGGAGAAAGGAGGCTAGATCCGGTTACCGACGGAGTTTCAGAGCTCCAAATGGCGAGCCGACTTCGGATCTGCGGAGGCAAGGAGATTGCGGTGCTTTCCATCTGCATACATTTCCATGGCACCAAGGAAAAACGCTAGGGTAAAGATTCTCTACTTGAGCATGTGAAGCTCTCATTTTCTTTGCATAGGAAGCCCGCTCTCGCGAGTTTGCGGTGAGTTGAGGCGTTCCTTCGGGTAGACATTAATAGTCCCGGTTGTGTACATGTAGAGTCCGTAATCGAGAACAGATATATGCATGATGTGTGAATCCTACCCGGACAAGTTGGCCAGGATCGGTGATGTTGCATTGCTTGAATGGCCGGAGAAGACTCCGTGTGAATGATTTTTTTTCGGGTTTTCTACGCGATATATTGCAACAGGGAGCCTAGGGGATTAACTTCAAAGTGCACCTGGAAAACTGGGCAGATGTGAGACTCTACCAACATGGTGGCCTGGGAGCCAACCTAAACATAACTGGGTTATGTATTGTGTGTAACGATTTGGGACTCGGGGAGCTAACCCGCGCATATGGCTTAAATTGACGTTGCGGTGTGAGCAACGGGTATAGCGGAACTGTGCCCGGTCTATGTCGTTCGGTACAAGCGACCTAAAGCTACGTGGGACTTGCCGTTGGCGTAGATAGGAGGTCTCGGGTTGTCTATGGCTTAAATTGACGTAACATCGGCTGAAAAGACCTAAAGGCTCACGAGATTTGGCCGTCCTTGTGGCGGTGGTGAGACCGAGGCGAAGGCTCTTGATTATCCGCAATGATTTGCGAAGGCTATTGCACTGCGTTACGCAACACCGACACGTGGAACACGTCATGCAGCCCACTCAACTCTGCCGACAGCTTCAATCTATACGCCGCCTTGCCAACACGCTCCAGGATTTCAAATGGTCCAAGGTATCTCGGACTCAACTTCTTCAAGCGTCGAACCCGCGATACGCCCTTGAACGACTTGATTTTTAGATACACCATGTCGCCAACACTGAACTCCACGTTCCTATGCTTGACATTGTAGTACTTTGCCTGCCTGTCCTGAGCGATCTTCAACCTTTCCTGAATTGTCCGTATCATTGAAGTGACGTCTTCCACCGCTTGATGTTTGTACAACTTCGATTCGCCTGCCTCCAACCAAGACAACGGCGTACGACACTTCCTCCCGTACAAGGCTTCGAAAGGCGCCATACCAATACTCGTCTGAAAGCTATTGTTATATGTAAACTCCACCATATACAGGTGATCCTCCCAATGCTTTTCGATATCTAGGACGCACATGCGAAGCATGTCCTCCATAGTCCTGTTGACCCTCTCGGTCTGACCATCCGTATGTGGATGAAAGGCTGTGCTGAAACTCAGCTTAGTTCCCAACATACTATGCACCAACCTCCAATCCTTTGACGTAAAGCTCCATTTCGATCACTAACAATAATGCAGGGCACACCATGCAATCATACAATATTCTCCACATAGAGTTTGGCTAACTTTTCCACCAGATCTTCCTTCCTGTTCGGAATAAAGTGCGACACCTTTGTCAACCTATCTACGACCACCCATATGGCGTCGTTTCCCTTCTGCGACTTCGACAAACTGTGTAAAAAATTGATGCATGTAAATCGGCAAGCGCACCGGTCGCACAAGTAATAAAGTTTTGGGAATAAATCTCCGAGTGTCGGTCTCTTGAGGAATGCAATTAGCGTAGAACGGAAACAGTACAAAGAATATCATTATGAGAGTTATAAATAGAAAAAAAAGGAAATAGAGGACTTTGGAGATTGTGGATGTTTGATCTACTGAACTAGTAAAAGCTATGCGGGTTGAAGGCACCGCTTCGCAAGGTGGAGTGGGTTTGTCGGCCGCGATGCCGAACTTCAGTTGGGCGAGTGGAAGGGAAGCTAATGTATTGCAGTGTTCTTGTGTGGAGTGCAATCAGACAGGACACGGGAATGAAGTGGATGTGGGGTGAGCGAGGAACATTCACAGACAATACTCACAAGCATAAGAAAATACTAACATTCCATTAGTTATAAAATAAACTTGATGTTCATTGATGGAAGTATTCATTACACTGCTCAAAACATTCCATACTACAGAGGAAGGGGAAGAGGAGTAAACCAAAAGAGAGTGAAGATCCACCGCGGGTCGTGGCCGGAGTAGCGAGTTGTCAATCCGCTTCAGGGCTCAGTCCAAGGAGGCTTCCGGTACCAACGAGCTGTCACCTCGAAGTCCTTTAAGTCTGTTCTCTAGGTTATCTACTTCACCAACTCCGCAGGAAAGCTTGGAGTTGAAGTCATCAATGGCTGAGGGCTTCGCCGGAGAGTTGAAAAGCTTCGGAGTAGTTGGTAATGGCCTCCCGACGAAGGTGGAGGTGATGGAGCAGCTGGAGAAGTGAAAGGGCGATTCCCGCGCACTCTCCGATCGTAGCAAATGACAGGCGTAGACCTAAATCATGGAGCAGGGCCTTAAATACAGAGGCAGCAGAAGGAGTGCGCACGATCAGTGGCGCACGACCAGTGGTCGTGCGCACTGTAGGTCGATGATCGTGCGACTTTTCCAAATAGACCTGCAACCTGGACAAGAAGCATTAGCATATATGCGCATGAGTAGTGGCGCACGACAAGTTGTCGTGCGCACTATGGCCAGTGCTCGTGCGATTACCGAGACAGGATTAGGAAAAACGGAATGTAATGCGCACGATCAGTGGCGCACGACCAGTGGTCGTGCGTAATAAGTCCAGTGGTCGTGCGCAGTATTCCTGCAACATCGGTGTCTCCCGAGCGGTTCCGAAGCACGCACACGACCACTGTACCAGCAGAAGGGGCAGATAGGGCACCAAAACGTGCACACCACATCCCCGAGATAGGGCTAAAGAATAATAACAATATAGAAACACAGAAAGCACACAAAAACGGGCATACAGTGCACTTAATCGTGAAATAGGTACATAAGCACAAATAAGAAATAAAGGCTCTCAAGTGTAGTGCTAAGACGATAAAACTAGCCCAGATGAGTCCAAAAATCAGTGTAAAATGTGGACTCATCACACCCCCAGACTTAACCATTTGCACGTCCCGAGAAAATCATTACTCCGTGGACTGGAAGATAGCTAACTGGCTCAGAAATTTCAAAAAGAAGTAAGACGAGAAATCAAATATATCATGGGTATAGAAGATATAATAAAAAAACTTTTTAATTATACAACGTAGTTTAAACTATTCGACATACGTAAATAAATATTGTAATTGCTCAAAATTAGAATTCTGGAGAATCTTGCGATCATGTGTAGGAAGAAAGTAGGCAGGCCACTAAGGTGAGCATTGCCAAAGTTCGGGACTCAGGATCACCTCCAAAGGAATCCACCAATGTCGGGGACCATACGCTTGCACGTTCACACTCTCTCCAAGGCGCGGGTTAGACTCAAGCGTGAATCAGTAGGACTTGTAGGAAAAAAATGGGGCTTAGGCGACGGCTTGGTAGTCAAAGATAAACATGAAGGCTCTATGCAACCAAAGAGAGCGAATAAAACACAAATCAAAATAGCAACTTAGAAATAAATGGGGCACACGCCACCAGAATTAGCTTGAAATCCGGGTGTGAACACGGCTGAACGCGACCAAAATCAATAAAGAGGATGGGGATCGAAATCTCGAAGCAATTCCTTCATATTTTTCTCTCTTTTGCGCGAATCGGCTTTTTATTTTCGTAAATTTTGTTTTCTTTTCTGCGCTAGCAATCCCCAAACGGAGCAATCAAAACGTGAATGAATTCAGCACCCCCCCAAAAAAATATCCACTTATCACAACCTCGACAAAACAGTAAATACAAATCAGCTCAAGCATTTGATTGCGATGGTGGGTTTAGCTTCAGGCCTTGGTGAAAGTGAGTGGAGCTGGATCAAAGGAAGGGTAGGCACAAATTTGGCATGCAACGGTTAACAGGTAGGAGCGGCTAAACAAGGCTCAAACTAGCCAAAATGAAGGTCTACGTCATGCTCACGCTTGACTAACCGTGCACCAATGCTTCGAGAGTAGCTTAGGGCAAGTTCTTAGCCACCGAGAAAGATGATCCTTCCTCCCAACTCGAGCAATACGAGTCTAGTGGTGGCTACACACATTCCTACATTATCGTTCGATTATCCCAGATTCAGATTTTGAGCAGTACAAATAATATTTACGTTTGCAGAAAAAAATAAATCTACGAGCATAAAGAAAAATTAATTCTATCCTAACTCTACACAAACCATGAGTATTCGATTAGCAGCACTGCATGAGTTTCAAACTACTCAATCCTGAAATCCTAAGCCAGTACCACTATTTTAAAGTTTACACTAAAGCAATAAATTTGACTCGGGTTGTGCGCGTGGGTAAGAGCGCACTCGTGTGAGTGATTCAGTGTGTGCAACATAAAGCAAGAAATAAGTAAACAAGAAACTGGTATGCAACAGAAAGTGTGGTGAAGTGACCACAGACATGCTCTCCCCCCCAGACTTAAAGTCAACAACTAGTAAAAATCAGCAAGTCATATTTTATAAACAGCTAGGTTAGGAAGTACTTATGCTCAAAATTGAGCATACCAGTCGTGCAATGAGATGTCCAAGTGCGGCCAAGTTGCTGCGCCTCAAATATTCCTGCACCTGCGATTAAAGGGTGCCAGCCAAACAAAATATGGATACAGTAATATATGAATATATAAAAAGAAATCAAAACACAGCATAGGACCAAACGGTCCAACTTGGGTTGTCTCCCGAAAGCCCTTTTGTTTACCGTCCTTAAGGTGGACCAAATACCTGTATTAGCAGTTCAAATAGAGAGTTCTTGGCAGTAGCAAAAGGAAACAAAATTAAAAGTAGAGCAACTAGCATTTAACAAGTAGCGAGAAAGAGGAGGGAAAGAGGAATGAGGGTGGCACAATCAGCTATAAGCAGATTTATGGTAAGTCTCCCCGGTGGGATGCGAGAGAACAACAGAGTGTCTTTTTGCATTCGGGGTAGGCATTGTCCCATTACTGCGAGTGCACTCTTTCTCGCGCCGGAAGGCAGCGCAGCGCTCTCCGCGTAAACGCTTGGCCTCTTTCAGTTTCTCCACCGTGGGAGACTTCCAATGGAGGTAGGCTGTGGGGTTTCCTGGTGTCGTGGTTTGTGGCGGCCTATCCGACACTGTGACGGCAACCAGATCTGCCCAAGCTACAGATCGCTTAATAGAATTATACAAATTAGTGTCCAGGGATTTCTCCCGAATAAAACTTGGTTCGCCATGCTCAACAATAGAGTTGGCTGGTGTTGAAGTTGGTGACCGGGCGGTCTGTCTTGGCGGGTTGGAGACCGCGCGGTCTGGCGGTTTGACTCGGCGACTTGTAAACCGGGCGGTCTAGCAATCTTCACAGGCGACCTCTCTGCTTCTCTTATTGTAGCCGTGCGGTTAGTCCTTCTGTCTAACCGCGCGGCCTGTGCGGTTTACTTTGTACAGTCCGCTTAGCTTGTAAATTTTTAGTCCCACATCTCTTATTTGTATTCTCTCTTCTCTCCTCCATTCTATATAAGGGAGGGCATACCTTTGTAATAGTTATCTTTTTTGGATAATAAAATTTCAATTATTCAAAAGTTTATTCGGCTTGTTCTCTACTTTTCGCTTCTTTTCGCTACTTTCTAACATGGTATCAGAGGACACGGTCATTTCCTCCTGATTCTGTGCGCTCTCTGTTGTTCGCGGCTTGTCTTCCGCGTTCTGCGGCTTGTTCGCGGCTTGCCTTCTCTTCTGTCCGCGCGGCTTGTTTCTATCCGCGCGGCTTGTCTCTGTCCGCTGCCTGTTCGCGCGGCTTGCTTCTTCTTGGTTCTCTTCTTCTACTGCTTTTTGTCGCAGCGACCTGTTTCCATGTCGCCGCGCTCCTTGTTCTTTCCTGCCGCTCCGACTTCCTAGTCGCTGCGGTCTGTCCCTGTCCGCGCGTGTTGTCTCTGTACTCGCGGTTTGCTGCTGTGATCTGCCTGACCGTGCAGGTTGTTCCTTTCTCCCCCGCATCTTGGTCGCGGTCACCTGCTCTTCTCCTCTCTTCTGTTCGCTCGGCCTTTTTCAGTCCGCGCGACCTCTTCCCCACTGTGCCCTTGACTGCTGTGATCTGCCTGACCGTGCGGGTTGTACCTTTCTTACCCGCATCTTGGTCGCGGTCACCTGCTCTTCTCCTCTCTTCTGTTCGCTCGGCCTTTTTCAGTCCGCGCGACTTCTTCCCCGCTGTGCCTTGATCTGCATCCTAGCCGCTCGTGTTCGCGCGGCTTCTTCCCTTTTCCCTCCGCGGTTTCACGCGATTCTTCCTTGTTTGAGCGGCCTCTCTGCCCTTCTCCTTTAGCCGCTCCTGCTTGTTAGTCGCCGCGACCTCCTGGTTTAGTCGCGCGGCTTGTGCTCTGCACCTTGGTCGTGGCCCTTCGTGCCGCTGGTGTGCTGTCACCGAGACCGCTGCAGTTTCTTCTTCCTCCCTTCATGGCTTTCATATCCTCCTCCACGCCATTCGCCTCCGTTGTCACGTCTTCTGGTCGTGCACACGTTGTTACTCAGGGCAAATGGCTGATCGACACTGGTGCTACAAATCATATGACCGGCCATCTCCCGTGTTTCTCTCTCCTAGAAAAACATGCTCGCTTGCCCCCGGTTACTCTCGCTGACGGCTCTTCATCATCAGTTCATGGAACAGGGATAGTTCATGTCACTCCGTCTCTTCACTTGGCGGATACTCTCTACGTGCCACAGTTCCCGTGCAACTTATTATCTGTTACCTCTCTTTGCAAGCAATTACAGTGTTCCGTCACATTTACTTCTACTTCTTGCTCTTTTCAGGATCCGGACTCCCAACGGACGATTGCTACTGGGACTGAGAGTGGCGGCTTATACTTCCTAGACAACATTTCTGCTTTTTCCACCTTCTCCTCCACCTCCACAGATCTTCTCCAATGGCATCTCCGCCTTGGTCATGCTCCTCCCCATCTTCTTCGTCAACTTCTGCCCCACCTTCCTCCTCAAAGTCCTCCGCTCAACTGTGAGGCCTGTCAGCTTGGCAAGCATCACCGCTCCTCCTTCCCTCCAAAGCACGTTCGTAGCTCTACCCGTCCGTTTGATCTTATCCACTCCGATATCTGGGGTCCTTCTCCTACTCTTACCATTGGTCGGGGTAGTTCCTATTTTGTCACGTTCATTGATGATTTCTCTCGCTGTACGTGGGTGTATCTGTTAAAAGATCGCTCCGAATTATTCTCTGTATGGACATCCTTCTATCTCATGATCAAAACTCAGTTTGGTGTTTCTATCCAGGTGTTTCGATCTGATAATGCCCAAGAATATCTCAGTCGTGACTTCTCTACATTCTGCATGCAAAATGGGATTCTTCATCAAACTAGTTGTGTCTATACTTCACAACAAAATGGTGTGGCCGAACGCAAAAACCGTCACCTGCTCGATGTCGCTCGCACCTTGATGACCCAGATGCATGTTCCTCGCTCCTATTGGGGCTATGCTGTTCTCCTTGCCTGCTACCTCATCAATCGCATCCCCTCCACGGTTCTCCATGGCCAAACCCCGTTCTCCATTTTGTATCCGGGAAAGGAGCCGTTTCCTCTCCCTCTCCAAATCTTTGGATGCACTGCCTTTGTGCATACCCCTTCTGCCACCCGTGATAAGCTCTCCCCTCGCTCCACCAAATGTGTCTTTCTGGGGTACTCCACCACTCAGAAAGGCTACTGTTGCTTTGATCCCATCCTTCGTAAGCAGTTCGTCTCTGCTGACGTCACCTTCTTCGAGAATACCTCCTACTTCTCGGATGACTCTTCTCCTCTTCTCCCAGCTTCTGATTCTCCTGCCGTTCCCTTCGTTCCCTCGCCTCCTCCTACTCTCTCCACCACTACACCGTCTCCACCCCATCCTCTTCCTCCACCTCTCTCTCTCCCTTCTCCACCACCCTCTCCCTCATCTCCGCTGCCGTCGCTCTCTTCTCCCGGGCCAGCTTTCTCTACCACGGATGCTCCGGATGCCGCGGGCCCGGCTGACCTGGATCTTCCTATAGCTCTTCGCAAAGGGGTGCGGACGTGTACCTTACACCCCCTTGCTGCTGTTGTTTCCTATGATCGTCTTACTCCTTCTCGCAGGGCATTTGCACTGGCTATCTCTGCCACTGCCACTCCCCGCTCCTATCAGGAGGCCCTTGCTATTCCTCACTGGAAGATGGCCATGGATGAGGAAATGGCGACCCTCACTGAGCGGGGTACCTGGACTCTTGTTCCTCCTCCCTTTGGTACTGATGTTGTTGGCTGTCGCTGGGTCTTTGTGGTCAAATTTAGTCCAGACGGCACTGTGGATCGGTATAAGGCTCGCCTTGTGGCTAAGGGCTTTACTCAGACCTATGGGGTTGATTACTTTGACACCTTCTCCCCTGTGGCTCGTCTCAGCACCATCCGGGTTCTTCTCTCTGTGGCCGTCAATCGGGATTGGCCGATTTCTCAGCTGGACGTCAAGAATGCCTTTCTTTATGGTGATCTTCACGAGGCCGTTTACATGGAGCAACCTCCTGGGTATGTTGCTCAGGGGGAGACACGAGTATGCCGGCTGCAGAAGGCAATTTATGGCCTCAAGCAGAGTCCTCGAGCTTGGTTTGACAAGTTCAGCGGTATTGTGGCGGCTGTTGGTTTTGTGCGAAGCTCTGCTGATCACTCTCTCTTTATTCGCAAAACTCCTTCTGGGCTGGTTGTTCTTGCTGTGTACGTCGATGATATTCTTCTCACTGGCGATGACCAGGAAGGGGTAGCCCTGACAAAGCGACATCTTCGCCAACATCTGATCACTAAAGATATGGGCTCTCCAAAGTACTTTCTGGGGATCGAACTCTCGCGGAAGCCCGACTCCTTAGTTCTCTCTCAGCGTAAGTATGCCCTTGATCTTTTAAAAGAGGCAGGATTGACTGGAGCTAAACCTGCCCGATGCCCCATGGCTATTGGGGAGGACAAAACCTGGACAGATGATTCGCCTCCTCTTTCAGATAGTTCGCGGTACAGGCGTCTGGTTGGTAAGCTCATATATCTCACAGTGACCAGACCCGACATTTCCTATGCTGTGGGCAAGGTGAGTAAATTCATGCAAGCGCCTAGGGAATGTCATCTACAGTCCGCCTTGCGGATCTTGGAATATGTCAAAGCAGCGCCTGGGAAAGGATTACTGTTTCAGAAGAATGGTCATCTGAGGATTGAAGCCTACTCAGATGCAAGTTATGCTGATGACAAAGGGGATCGCAAGTCTACCTCAGGTTTTTGCACCTTTGTTGGGGGAAATCTGGTGAGCTGGAAGAGCAAAAAGCAGTCTGTTGTCTCCAGGTCCAGTGCAGAAGCTGAGTATCGCAGTATGGCGTCAACCACTTGTGAGTTGAAATGGTTGCGGGCTCTCATGCTAGATTTAGGAGAGGTGTACAACCATCCTCTTCCTATGTTCTGTGATAACAAGGCCGCCATATACATCTCCAAAAACCCGGTATTCCATGAAAGAACAAAGCACATTGAGGTTGACTGCCATTTCATTCGTGAAGAGATTTTAAAAGAACAAATTTGCACTCCGTTTGTCACGTCTGATAAAGAGCTAGCTGACATCTTCACCAAGCCAGTCTCCGCCTCGTTTCTGCATGTTTGCGACAAGCTGGGCATGATTGATATATATGCTCCAGCTTGAGGGGGAGTGTTGAAGTTGGTGACCGGGCGGTCTGTCTTGGCGGGTTGGAGACCGCGCGGTCTGGCGGTTTGACTCGGCGACTTGTAAACCGGGCGGTCTAGCAATCTTCACAGGCGACCTCTCTGCTTCTCTTATTGTAGCCGTGCGGTTAGTCCTTCTGTCTAACCGCGCGGCCTGTGCGGTTTACTTTGTACAGTCCGCTTAGCTTGTAAATTTTTAGTCCCACATCTCTTATTTGTATTCTCTCTTCTCTCCTCCATTCTATATAAGGGAGGGCATACCTTTGTAATAGTTATCTTTTTTGGATAATAAAATTTCAATTATTCAAAAGTTTATTCGGCTTGTTCTCTACTTTTCGCTTCTTTTCGCTACTTTCTAACAGCTGGCAGTAGAACGGTAGCCGTGGATTTGGTACAATTGATCCCCTCATGGACCAATAGCTCTTGCTTCTCATCGACTTCCCGAGGGAATCCTTTCTTTGGCGTCTCCTCCAGATGTGCTTCCAATGCGGGGTGACCTGAATCCAGCTTGATATCTGTGACACTCATAGAATTGTTATTTTGGATGGGAGAAGAATGTATGGATGTGTTATCGAGGGTGGACTCTTCTTTTGGCCAAGTGACACAGCCTTTGGAAAAGTCGAGGGATGCGCCACTGGCTGTTAGGAATGGGAATCCTAATATAGGAATGGAGTTATTGTCCTGTGGTCCCAAAACCTGGAAGTCAGTGGTGATACTTGTGTCGTTAACCTCGATTTCAACGTCCCAAACACCGCCCTCAGTGTCAACCAAATTGTCATTAGCTAAGATAAGCGATTTCCGATTTTCAATGTCAACTTGTAAGTGCATCTTCGCAACATCTTGCAAAGTGAGTATGTTGCTGGACGCCCCGGAATCGCATAATGCTGGAGTTTTGATGTTATTGATTTTACAATTAATGACAAGTTCATTGCGGTTTCCCGAAGTGTCCTCCCTAAGGCGCTTTCCCTATTCATGGGGGTTCTTTTCGGTGTTGCTCGGTAAGGTGCCTTGGGTGCGCTCGGAAACTACTTGAGCCAATTGGCCCAATTGTGCCTCCAGTTTGCGCATCGAGGCGGCCTGATTTGTCATGTTGGTTTGGGAAATCTCAACGAACTTCTCGAACATCTCTTCCAAAGAATTTTTCTTAACGACGGGGGGCCCTTGGGAATAATTCGGTTGAGGCGGCCGCGGTTGGCTGCCGGAAGCATACACATCGTTTTGATGCTGCCCCAGTTGCCATCTTTGGCCAGATGCGTTAGGATTCCAAGAAAAGTTGGGGTGATTTCTCACCCCTGGGTTGTAAGTATTCCCGTAAGGCACTCCCCTGTTTTGATTGGCAACAAAATTAACGGACTCATTCAGAAACAAAGATTCGTCTGGTACCTCAACTCCTAAGCATTCGAAGCTGTGATGATCGGTGCTTCCGCACCCTTGACATGAGATTGCCATCACTGGGGCGGCAGGAGCAGGCTTGGAGATATCCAAGGCAAACACTCCACTGGTGCTTCGTGGGATGTTTCTTCCAGCGGTCCAGTAAGCACTGTGGGTGGCGTTGTCTTGTAAGACTTTCAGAGCATCATCTGGAGCAAGATTCATGATGGTTCCTCCGGAGGCAGCACCGTTCATGGCTCGGTGGTGGGGATCAATAGCAAAGTAGAAACTTTCAACGAGATTCCACGTTTGGAATCCATGATTAGGGCACTTCCCCAGCAGCTCGTTAAAACGCTCCCAAACTTCGGCTAAACTTTCTTGATTGGCTTGCCGGAAGTTGGCTATTGCGCGCCTCATGCTCACGATCCGATCCACCGGATGGAACTTAGCTATGAATTTTGTGGTCAAAGCCTCCCAAGTGGGTGCTGTTCCAGGTGGGAGGGAGTGAAGTCATGTCTTGGCTTTGTCCCTTAATGAAAAAGGGAAGAGGCGGAGCTTGACTGTTTCGTCTGGGATTCCAGCGTAGCGGAACGTGGCGCAGATTTCAGAGAATTCTGTAAGGTGAAGATGGGCGTCTTCAGTGGCCATTCCGGAGAGCTGAGCATTGTTCCGAATGATATTCAGAATAGCTGGTTTAATCTCGAACTGTGGATTTGTGATAGCAGGTCTGAAACCGGGGTATATGCTCCCGATAGTAGGTGTAGTATAATCCCTCATGGTGCGGACCTGGGGACGGTTCACTTCATTTTCGTCGGCATTTCTGTCGACATGAGGTATCCCTCCAAATCGGTTGCCTGCATCAATATTCAGCTGGTCTCCCATTGGGGCAAAAATGATGGCTGCGGCGCGTCTTCGTGCTAGGATAGTACGTTCGATCTCTGGGTCGTAGGCGAGAAAATCTCTTGTAGCTCGGCCTTGCATTCACTGTGGCAAACACTACACACTAGAAGGAAACAGAAGTCAAAAAGAAACAATACTAACTCTGATAACAATATTTGAAGTAATCCGAAGTCGCTATACAGTTGCATTCCCCGGCAACGGCGCCAAAAACTTGATGCGTGTAAATCGGCAAGCGCACCGGTCGCACAAGTAATAAAGTTTTGGGAATAAATACCCGAGTGTCGGTCTATTGAGAAATGCAATTAGCGTAGAACGACAACAGTACAAAGAATATCGTTATGAAAGTTACAAATAGAAAAAATAGGAAATAGAGGACTTGGGAGATTGTGGATGTTTGATCTACTGAACTAGTAAAAGCTATGCGGGTCGAAGGCACCGCTTCGCAAGGTGGAGTGGGTTTGTCGGCCGCGATGCCGAACTTCAGTTGGGCGAGTGGAAGGGAAGCTAATGGATTGCAGTGTTCTTGTGTGGAGTGCAATCAGATAGGACACGAGAATGAAGTGGATGTGGGGTGAGCGACGCACATTCACAGACAATACTCACAAGCATAAGAAGATACTAACATTCCATTAGTTATAAAATAAACTTTATGTTCATGGATGGAAGTATTCATTACACTGCTCAAAACATTCCATACTACAGATGAAGGGGAAGAGGAGTAAACAAAAAGAGAGTGAAGATCCATCGCGGGTCGTGGACGGAGTAGCGAGTTGTCAATCCGCTTCCGGGCTCAGTCCAAGGAGGCTTCCGGTACCAACGAGCTGTCACCTCGAAGGCCTTTAATTCCGTTCTCTAGGTTATCTACTTCACCAACTCTGCAGGAAAGTTTGGAGTTGAAGTCATCAATGGCCGAGGGCTTCGCAGGAGAGTTGAAAAGCTTCGGAGTAGTTGGCAATGGCCTCCCGACGAAGGTGGAGGTGATGGAGCAGCTGGAGAAGTGAAATGGCGATTCCCGCGCACTCTCCGATTGCAGCAAATGACAGGCGTTGACCTAAATCACGGAGCAGGGCCTTAAATACAGAGGCAGCAGAAGCAGTGCGCACGATTAGTGGCGCACGACCAGTGGTTCGTGCGCACTGTAGGTCGATGATCGTGCGACTTTTCCAAATAGACCTGCAACCTGGATAAGAAGCATCAACATATATGCGCACGAGCAGTGGCGCACGACCAGTGGTCGTACACACTACGGCAAGTGCTCGTGCGATTACCGAGACAGGATTAGGAAAAAGGGAATGTAATGCGCACGATCAATGGCGCACGACCAGTGGTCGTGCGCAGTAAGTCCAGTGGTCGTGCGCAGTATTCCAGCAACGCCGGTGTCTCCCGAGCGGTTCCGAAGCATGCACACGACCACTGTACCAGCAGAAGGGGCAGATAGGCCACCAGAACATGCACACCACATCCCCGAGATAGGGCTAAAGAATAACAACAATATAGAAACACAGAAAGCACACAGAAACGGGCCTACAGTGCACTTAATCGTGAAATAGGTACATAAGCACAAATAAGCAATAAAGGCTCTCAAGTGTAGTGCTAAGACGATAAAACTAGCACAGATGAGTCCAAAACTCAGTGTAAAATGTGGACTCATCAAAAATCCATAGATATGTCATCAAATTTCCATTCTGGGATAAGAAGGGACTTCAAGAATCCTCCGGGCTTCTGGCATTCCGCCTTTACCAATGCACAAGTGCGGCTCTTGGCCACATAAAGTGCTACATCCTTCTTCAAACCCGGCCACCAGAATAATTTCTTCATGTCTTTATACATCTTTGTGCTTCCCGGGTGGATTGAGTACTTGGTATGATGAGCCTCATACATCAACTCCTCCCGAAGATTATCCGCACTAGAAATGCATAGTGGACCGTCCTTCCTTAGCAACCCATCCTCAACAGCAAACTGGGAATTTGACCCATCCAATGATTCATCCAAGATCTGCTTCATGCTGTTATCCTGAACCAAAGCCCGCCGAATTTTATCAGCTAGGTCACACTGCACCTCTGTCCAAAATACTTTCGCCTCAGCACTAGATTGCTTGTCGACGCAAGATATCTCCAATGCCTCCAACTCACGGACCAATCTCTCATTATGTACCGATAACTAGTTGGCCTGCGCAGGAGTCCTGCGACTCAACGCATCCGCCACTGCATTTCCCTTGCCAGGCACATAATGAATCTTGAAGGTGTCGTCCCCTAAGAACTCCATCCACCTCCGCTGCCTCATGTTCAGATCCTTTTGGTCCAACAGGTACTTCAAGCTCTTATGATCAGTGTAAATATCGACCTTCACACCGTACAGGTAGTGCCTCCAAAGATTTAGAGCAAATATCACGGCCGCTAACTCTAAGTCGTGGACCGGATAATTTCTTTCGTGAGCTTTCAATTGTCGTGAACCATAGGCTATCACTCTCCCATGCTGTAGCAGAACACAGCCCAAACCACTACCCGAAGCATCACTATAGATCTCAAACCCTTCGGTTCCACTTGGCGAACATAAAATAGGCGCCGTGGTCAACTGCCTCTTCAACTCTTCAAAATCCTGCTCGCACTCCGGCGACCACACAAACTTCTGATCCTTCCTAGTCAACGTCATTAGTGGGAGTACTATCCGCGAAAAGTTCTCTACGAAGCATCTGTAGTAGCCAGTAAGCCCCAGAAAACTCCGAACCTCCTCCACTGTAGTCAAAGTAGGCCACTCTCGTATCTCCACTATCTTCGTCGGATCCACAGCTATCCCTTCTCCACTGACAACATGACCAAGGAATGCTATCGATGATAACCAGAATTCACACTTGGAGAACTTAGCATACAACTGATTCCTCCTTCATGCCTCCAACACAATGTGTAGATGATTGTAGTGATCCTCCTCGCACCGCGAGTACACCAGGATATCATCAATGAATACTATCACGAAATGATCCAGGTACTCTTTGAATGTCCTGTTCATCAGATCCATAAACACGGATGGCGCATTCGTCAACCCAAACGGCATGACCGTGAACTCGTAATGCCCAAACCACATACTGAATGCTGTCTTTGGGATGTCGCTCTCCCTTATCCTCAATTGGTAGTATCCGGATTTCAGATATAACTTCGAATATACCGTTGACCCAACCAACTGATCAAATAGATCGTCAATCCTCGGAATCGGATACTTATTATTTTCCGTAAGCTTGTTCAATTCCTGTTAGTCGATACAAAGCCGCAAACTCCCATCTTTCTTCTTAACAAAGAGAACTGGTGCGCTCTAAGGCGACGAACTTGGACGCACATAACCTTGCTCTAGCAATTCTTGTAGTTGCACCTTCAACTCTGCCATCTCTCTTGGCACTATCCGATAGGGGGAGCATAATACTGGTTTGGCACCCGGTACCAGCTCTATGGTAAAGTCTATCTCCCGCTGAGGAGGGGCTCCTGGGAGATCATCTGGGAACACATCAAGATACTCAGACACAACTGGGATGTTATCCAAACTAGGCTTAGGCATCAAAGTCTGCACTAATGTGACAAACAACTCTGCCCCAGACCGAACTGCCTTGATCACCTGAAGGGCCGATATCAAAACTTTCCTTGACCCCGTCATGCCCGCAAAAGTCATCTCCCGATCAGTGTTCTGACCCATCTTAACTTCCTTACGGTTGCAATCAATGCATGCACCCTGCTCCGAGAGCCAATCCATACTGAATATTACGTCGCACTCCACTAACGGCAAAAGCGACGCCCGCAAATCAAACTCCTGGTCTCCAATCCGAACCTTCACTACGCAGACCCTATCCACACGCATTGAGCACCTATTGGACAACAACACATCCAACTTGTCTTTTGCCATCGAAGACGGAACCCCGATGCGCGTATGAATTTTTCGGACAAGAAGGAATGTGATGCTCCCGTATCAAACAGGGCTCTCGCCGGAAACTCATAGATCAACACAAAGCCTAGCACCAACAAAAGTAAGCTAACAAATACGAAAGTAACAACTATTAAAGTTAAACCACTACAATTTAACTCATACCTGTCACCACGTCTGCTTGCTTTATGGCCTCTTGAAGACAAAGGTTGTAGACTCTAGGCTGGGCTGGAGCATGATGGGATGCAGTTGACTCCAACGCCTTCCCTTTCTCCTCATAAGTCGCTCCAGGTTTCCTTTCGGACTTTGAACGTCCGCTCCAACACTCACGAGCAAAATGTCCCGTCTTCCCACACTTGTAGCAAGCTCCTGGGACTCAACTTGTAGTTGCCCCCGACGCATCAGCCGAAGGGGCTGAGTTCGAATTCCTCCGCTTCTTGTTCCATCTACGGATACTTGACTTATTATTTGGAACCTTGAACTCGGACTTCTTTTCTCTTGGGTCCTTCTTCTCTTGAACTTTCTTCGCAACCTTTTCCAACGATCGGGCTGAATTGACCAAGGCTAGGAATCCCTGCGCCTTAGGCCCGGTAAGGAGTAACTGTAGGTCACCACGAAGAACCTCATAAAATCAGTTGGTCTTCCTCTCTTCTTCCGTAAACATAGCCCCGGCATAACGACCCAACCATGTGAACTCATGCAGATACTCGTCCACGCTCCTGGATCCCTGAATCAACCCAAGATACTGATTCTCCATCTCCAACTTCTGAGTAGAGGGTACAAATCTGGATAGGAACAATCTTGAAAATTCCTCCATAGGCACATCAGCAAGCTGCCTACCCACTAAGAGATGAAACTCCAACTCATCCCACCACAGCCTCGCTTCACCCACCAAAAGAAAAGTCGTTATGGTGGTCTTCTGCACTCCTCAGTTATTGTGGCTGTCAACACCCTCTTTATCGAAGAGAGCCAGTCCTCATCTTGAGCTGGCGTTCCAATCCCATCGAACCTCGGAGGATTAAAGCCCATTACATGCTTTAGTTGCCTCTCCGTAGCTCTCCTCGGCTATACCAGATCAACTGCTACGCGCTCCACCACTCTCGGCTCTGTCGCCCTAATCGGTTCTTGCTCATTCGCAGGAGGTGCGTGGTGCATTCGCCCTTCGGGTTGGGCATTAATCATTGCAAACACGGCTTCAACCACCATCCTGATGGTTTCCGCTGAAGGAGGTGTAGTAGGCATGTCTCTCGGTGCACTACTTTCCGCCGACTGCGGACGCTCTGACTGACTAGCACCGCTCCTAGCTTCCTATAAAAGCAAAGACACACGATTAAACGACAAACAAATTGCTAAAACCAATCATTGGAACACTCAGATTCCACAAAACAAGTGTATTTTCCATTCCTAAGTGGATATTCATGGGTTTTTTTTATGTTATAACAATGACGCACACATGTGCTCACCATCCCTTAAACGAATTCGCCCACGATTTAATTTAAGCCTGACCGTAACCAGAAGTCTGATACCAAATTGTAACACCCCCATCCGTCGTATGGCATATAATAGAAGGTCCAGCTGGAACCCGACGCCATATACCACAGACAGTCGGAAGGGTTACATAAGAATATACAAACTATCCAATTAAGACTACTCGTCCTACACACAGCATTCTAGCGGAAGTTTTTAAAGTTGAAAGAACCCCAAACTTAAATCCAACACATATGAATGTCCACCACCACAATCACAGGAATGAAACCCCAAATACACTGAAACGGGTACATGGCCTTATGGCCTTACAGATGTTCACTTAATAAAAAATGTCATATATACATCAGCTCGCAAGCCGGCCACACATGATAAAAGTAAAAACAACTATTCTACGACCTTCTAGGGCCAGCACAGCAACATGGGCTCCAGCCCGCTATTTGGTACTCGGCTCCGCAACACCTGCAAGCACATTCCACCGCACGGTGGCAAACAAAGCAACGGTCAGCTAAAAGCCGACGAAATTATAACGACCCCGCCCCTAACTCGGGACGGCGGTGCTCTTTCCCTGCATATCATTAGTCCAATAAAATAATAAAGTGCAATTATACTACGCCATAGATGTAGGCTCGCACGACCAAACACCCCGTGCACTCAGGGCACATTAACGGTGAATCCTGACCAATCAGCGTGTTCACCACCACCCCCAGGATGGCAACAACATGTGAGCATTTAGCCTTTCTGACCACCATCTAAGGCTCCCGATTATGCCAACGGCCAGTCCCCTTCTTCGGGTATCTCGCACCGAACCATATAGCCTAGGTCCAATTCCACTTGCCCGTTGCTCACGCCGCATATACAATCTAAGTCCCACGCGCGGGTCAAGCTTCTCTCAGATCCCAAAATTTTCCAAACAATCACATAACCTAGTTATGTTCAAGGCCGGTTCCCAGACCGCCAAGTTAGCAGAACACGTTTCCGCTCAGTTTTCCGGGTGCTCCTTGAAGCTAACCTCCAAGGATCCCTACTGCAATCTACCGCGTAGAAACCCGAAAAACCCAAAGCACGGAGTCTTCTCTGGCAAAACATACCAAATGCAATATCACCGATCCAGACAATACACGTCCGGGTAGGCTTCACACACAATGCCTATGTCCGTACTTACGATTCCGGACTCTATATGCAACACAAGGGGGACTATTCACATCAACCCCAAGGAACACCACGGACTCACCGCACACTCACGGGAGCGGGATTCCCTATGCAGAAAGAAAGAGCTTCACATGCTCAAGTTGAGAATCGTTACCCTTGTAGTCCGTTTTGGCGCCATGGAAAAACTACACGGTTGGAAGTCTTCGCAATGAACTTTCCTCCACGGATCAGCTCTCAAATTTCGAAACGGTGCTCTGATGCTCCGCCGGCGGCCGGAATCCCTTCCTTCTTCCTCCTCTTTCCAACTCATTGAGAGAGAGAATGGTTGGAGATAAATGAAGGATTAAGTCCCCTATTCCCGGCCTTAACGGAGCAGGAAGCCATCTGGGCCATTGGATTTTATTTAAAGAAAATGAACGGCTCAGATCCGCTCAAAAATCTCCAGACCTGGGCCGAACACGGCTTTGCACACGATTGTGTCCCAGGCCGTGTGCCTCAATCCAGGCACGATCGTCGAACTGAGAAACAACACACGGGCAAGGACACACCCGTGTCTCACCTAACATGCCCGTGTCGGGTTCCTCGACACGCCCGTGTTCGGGGGCGTGTCACACATAACCTCCACGACAATGGACACGACCCAACTACACACGGGTACTGACACGGGTAGGCACACGCCCGTGTCAAATGATACGCCCGTGTCATTTAGCCGTGTTCCTGGACGTGTCCTTCTCGGGACGAAAACGACCAAAAACACCAGCCAGACACGGCCTTGGACACGCCCGTGTCCTAGGCCCTGTACCCCAATAACGGCACCAAAAACCCCATTTTACGTGACCAACTCAAATACAATTTTCGGGGAGTTACAACCTGAGTGTTCCAATGATTGCTTTTAGAAATTTGTGTGTCGTCTAATCTAGGTTCTTTGCTATTATAGGTAGCTAGGAGCGGTGCTGGGCAATCAGAGCGTCCATAGTCGGCGGAAAGTAGTGCACCGAGGGATGTGCCTACAACACCTCCTTCAGCAAAAACAATCAGATTGGTGGCTGAAGCAGTTTTTTCCATGATTAATGCCCAACCTGCAGGGCAAATGCATTTCACACCTCCTGTGAATGAGCAAGAACCGGTTAGGTCGGCAGAGCTGAGGGTGTTGGAGCGCGTGGAAGTGGATCAGGTAGAGCCGAGGAGGGCTATGGAGAGACAGCTCAAGCATGTAATGAGCTTTAATCCTCCGAGGTTCGATGGGGTTGGAACGCCAGCTCAGACTGAGGACTGGATCTCTACGATAAAGAGGGTCTTGACGGTCACGTTAACTGAGGAGTGGCAGAAGACCACCATAGCGACCTTCCTTTTGTCTGGTGAGGCGAGGCTGTGGTGGGATGAGTTGGAGTTTCATCTATTAGTGCGAAGGAAGCTTGTTGATGTGCCTATTGTGGAATTCTCAAGATTGTTCTTGGCCAGATATCTACCCTCTGCTCAGAAGCTTGAGATGGAAAATCAGTATCCTGGGTTGACTCAGGGAGCCAGAAGCATGGACGAGTATCTCCACGAGTTTACACAGTTGGGTCGGTATGCTGGTGCTATGTTTACGGAAGAAGAGAGGATGTCCAATCGATTTTATGAGGGTCTACGCGGTGACCTACATTTACTCCTTGTTAGGGCCTAAGGCGCAGGGCTTCCTAGCCTTGGTCAATTTTGCCCGGTCATTGGAAAAGGTTGTGAAGAATGTCCAAGAGAAGAATGACCTAGGAGAAAGGAAGGCAAAGTTCAAAGTGCCAAATGCAAAGCCAGGATTCCGCAGATGGAACAAGAAGCAGAAGACTTCGAACTCAGCCCCTTCATCTAGTGCGTCGGGGGCAACCACAAGTCGAGTTCCAGGAGCTTGCTACAACTATGGGAAGACAGGGCACTTTGCTCGTGAGTGTTGGAGCGGACGTGCAAAGTCCGACAGGAAACCTGGAGCGACCTATGAAGAGAAAGGGAAGGCGGTGGAGTCAGCCACGTCCCATCATGCTCCAGCCCAGCCTAGAGTTTATAATCTTGGTCTATAAGTGGCCATAAAGCAAGATGACATGGTAATAGGTATGAGTTAAATTTTAGCAGTTTAACTTTATATAGTTGTTACCTCTTTTTATATGTTAGCTTGTTATTCTTGGTGCTAGGCTTCATGTTGATTTTCGATTGTCCGGCGAGAGCCCTGTTTGATACGGGGGCTTCACATTCCTTCTTGTTCGAAGGATTCATGTCGCACATCGGGGTCCCTTCCTCGATGGAAAAAGATAGGTTGGATGTGTTGTTGCCCAATGGGTGCTCAATGCGTGCAGATAAGTTCTGTGTGGTAAAGATTCAGATTGGGGACCAGGAGTTTGATTTGCGAGCATTGGTTCTACCATTAGTGGAATTAGAAGTAATCTTTGGTATAGACTGACTCTCGGAGCAGCGAGCTTACATCGATTGCAACCAAAAGGATGTTAAGTTGGGACTGCATACTGAACGGGAGACTATGTTTGCGGGCATGAAGGGGTCGGGTAAAGTTTTGATATCGGCCCTTCAAGTGATCAAAGCAGTTCAGTCTGGTGCAGAGCTGTTTGTCACCTTAGTGTAGGATTCAACGCCTAGGCCAAGTCTGGACAGTATCCCAGTTGTGTCCAAGTATCCTGATGTGTTCCCAGATGATCTCCAAGGAGCCCCTCCTTAGCGGGAGATTGATTTTACCATTGAGCAGGTACCGGGAGCCAAACCGGTGTCAAGGTCTCTATATCGGATAGTGACGCGAGAGATGATGGAATTGAAAGTGCAACTGTAGGAGTTGTTGGAGAAATGGTATGTGCGTCCAAGTTTGTCGCCTTGGAGCGCACCGATTCTTTTCGTTAAGAAGAAGGATGGGAGCTTACGACTCTGTATTGACTATCCGGAGTTGAACATGCTTACGGAGAATAACAAGTATCCGATCCCCAAGATTGACGATCTATTTGATCAATTGGTAGGGTCAACAGTATATTTGAAGTTACATCTGAAGTCCGGCTACTACCAATTAAGGGTAAGAGAAAGCAATATACCAAAGACAGCATTCTGCATGCGGTTTGGGCATTACGAGTTCACCGTCATGTCGTTTGGGTTGACCAATGTGCCATCCGTGTTTATGGATCTGATGAACATGACGTTCAGAGAATACCTGAATCATTTCGTGATAGTATTTATCAATGATATCTTGGTATACTCGCAGTGTGAGGAGGACCATTACAAGCATCTACACATGGTGTTAGAGACGTTGAGGAGGAATCAGTTGTATGCTAAGTTCTCCAAGTGTGAGTTCTGGTTATCCTCAGTAGCGTTCCTTGGTCATGTTGTTAGTGGAGAAGGGATAGCGGTGGATCCGACGAAGATAACAGCGATACGAGAGTGGCCTGTATTGTCTACAATGGTGGAAGTCCGGAGCTTTCTGGCGCTTGCCGGCTACTACAGGCGCTTCGTAGAGAACTTCTCGCGGATAGCGTTACCACTCACGACGTTAACAAGGAAAGATCAAAAGTTCGTGTGGTCGCTGGAGTGTGAGCAAGCTTTTGAAGATTTGAAGAGGCGGTTGACCACAGTGCATATTTTACGTTCATCGAGTGGAACCGAAGGGTTTGACATTCATAGTGATGCTTCGGGCAGTGGTTTGGGCTGTGTTTTACTACAGCATGGGTGTGTGATAGCCTATGGATCACGACAGTTGAAGGTTCACAAAAGAAATTATCCGGTCCATGACTTATAGTTAGTGGTCGTGATATTTGCTCTAAAGCTATGGAGGCACTATCTGTATGGGGTAAAGGTCGATATATACACTGAACATAAGAGCCTGAAGTACCTGCTAGATCAGAAGGATCTTAACATGAGACAGCGGAGGTGGATGGAGTTCTTGGGGGAATACATCTTCGACATACATTATGTACCTGGGAAAGGAAACGCGGTGGCAGATGCGTTAAGCCACAGGGCTCCTGCGCAGGCCAGTTGGTTGTCGGTACATGATGAGAGATTGGTCTGTGATTTGGAGGCAATAGAGATTTCCTGCGTCGATAAGTAGTCTAGTGTCGGGGTGATATTGTGTTGGACGGAGGTGCAGTATGACCTAGCTGATAGAGTTCGGCGGGCATTGGTTCAGGATAGTAGCATGAAGTGGATCTTAGATGAATCCTTGGATTGGTCAAATTCCTAGTTTGCTGTTGAGGATGGACTGCTATGGAAGGACGGTCATCTATGCATCCCTAGTGCGGATAATCTTTAGGAGTTGATGTACGAGGTTCATCATACCAAGTACTCGATCCACCCGGGAAGCAAGAAGATGTATAGAGACATGAAGAAATTATTCTTGTGGCCAGGATTAAAGAAGGATGTATCACTTTATGTGGTCAAGTGCCAAACTTGTGCCTTGGTGAAGGCGGGGTGCCAGAAGCCCGGAGGTTTCCTAAAGTCCTTGCCTATCCATGAATGGAAATTCGACGACATTTCTATGGATTTTGTGCACGGTTTGCCAAAGTCGCGGAGGAGAAACGACGCCATATTGGTGGTCGTAGATAGGTTGACAAAAGTGTCGCATTTCATCCCGAATAGGAAGGAAGATCTGGTTGAAAAGTTAGCCAAACTCTATGTACCCGTGTTCCCAAGAGTTGTGTCGGTTGGCGTGGCGGTTTTCTGTGACACGGTCCCAAGACACGAGCGTGTCAGATCCTAAAACGGGCGTGTCGATTGTGATACGGGTGTGTCTGAGCTCGTGTGAGTATCTGTGTTCGAAGATCGTGCCTGGATCGAGGCACACAGCCTGAGACATGGCCGTGTGCCAAGCCATGTTCGACCCAGCTTTGGGGTGTTTTGAGCGGATCTAAGCCATTCATTTTCTTTAATTAAGATCTGACGGCCCAAATGAGTTCCTACTCTGTTAAGGTCGGAAATAGAGGATCAATTCCTCATTTCTCTCTTAAGCACTCTCTTTCAAGGAGTTAGAGAGAGGAGGAAGAAGGAGGAGGATTCCGGCCGCCGGTGGAGCATCGGAGCACCGTTTAGAGAGCCGAGAGCGGATTCATGGAGGAAATCCCGATGCAAAGACTTCTATCTGGATAGTTTTCCATGGCGCAAAAGCGTACTACAAGGGTAACAATTCTCTACTTGAGCATGTGAAGATCTCTTCCTTTTTGCATAGGGAAACCCGCTCCCGCGAGTGTGCGGTGTTCCTTGGGGTTGACGGGAATAGTACCCCTTGTGTTGCATATAGAGTCCGGAATCGAAGTACGGACATAAGCATTGTGTGTGAAGCCTACCCGGACAAGTTGGTCTGGATCGGTGATGTTGCATTTGTTATGGTTTGCCGTAGAAGACTCTGTGCTTTGTGTTTTTGGGTTTCTATGCGGTAGATTGCAACAGGGATCCTTAGGGATTAACTCCAAGGCGCACCCGGAAAACTGAGGGGAATCGTTGTTCTGCGAACTTGGCGGTCAGGGAACCGTCCTTGAACATAACTGAGTTATGTGATTTTTTGGAATTATGGCGGGATCCGAGAGAAGCTTGGCTCGTGCGTACGTCTTAAGGTGTACTACGCGTTGTGAGCAACGGGCAAGTGGAATCGGACCTGGGCTATGTGGTTCGGTGCGAGAGACCCGAAAAGGGGACTTGCCGTTGGCATAGTCGGGAGCCTTAGACAGTGGTCAGAAAGGTTAAAATGCTCACGAGGTTGCCATCATGTGGGTGGTGGTGAAGTCGCTGAAGTGTCAGGATTCATCGATAATGTGCCCTGAGTGCACGGGATGTTTCGTCGTGCGAGCCTACACCTGTGGTGAAATATATTCGTACTATATTGTTTAGCTGGGCTAATGAATTGCAGGGAAGGAGCACCGCCGTCCAGAGTAAGGTTCGGGGTCGTTATAATTTGGTCATCTTTGGCTGACCGTTGCTTTGTTTGCAACCGTGCGGTGGTATGTTGCTTGCAGGTGCTGCAGAGTCAAGTACCAAATAGCGGGCTGGAGCCCATATTGCAGAGCTGGCCCTCGAAGGCCAAGCGAATAGTTCTACTTTATTTTGTCATGTGTGGCCAGCCTGCGAGCCGATGTATGGAAAACATTATATTGTTAAGTGAACCCTTGTAAGGCCATAAGGCCAAGTATCTTTCAGTGTATTTGTATTTCACTCAAGTTGTTGTGGTTGTGGACATTCATTATTATTGGATTACTTTTATGGGTTCTTTCAACTATTTTAAAAGCTTCCGCTAGAATGCTCTGTGTTAGGACGAGTAGTCTTAATTGGATAGTTTGGCTATTCATACGTAACCCTTCCGACTGTCCGTGGTATATAGCGTCGGGTTCCAGCTGGAACTTCTGTTATATGTCATACGACGGATGGGGTGTTACATTAATGGTCTCCCCGCTAAGTGGTGTAGTTTCATCTCATCCCACCATAAACGCGCCTATCCGTCCAGTAAGAATGTGGCTAAGGTGACCTTCTGATCATCATCCATCCCAATCGCCGTCATTATCTACTTGACGCGCGATAACCAGTCCTCAGCCTGCGTAGGAGATCCCACCACCGAAAATGTAGGTGGGTTAAAGCTCATGAGCTGCTTCAACTGCCTTGTAGCTGCTCGAGGATCCACAGCCGCAACAGGTTCTGACCTCGCCGCAACCTGTTCTGGCCTCAATGCTGGCTGCGCCTGCCCTTGCGCCTGCCCAATCAGCTGTGCTTGAATTATGGCAAACAAGGCCTCAGCAACTAGTCACACAGTTTCCGTAGAAGGCGGAGGTGTAGGCACCTCAGCTGGTGTCATACTTTCATCAGAACGCTGGGGCTCCGATTGCCCAGCACCACTCTGCGTCACCTTAAGGTGGACAAGACACGCACATTAGCGACCTTACACAAGCAATCACAACAAAATAGGAACGCTCAGGTTCCTTAAACACATGTATTTGCATTCCTAAAGTGGACATTCAAGAGTTCATCAGTGTTAACGCGGTTCGCACGTACACGTGCTCGCCACCCCATAAAAGAATTCGACCACGAATTCGAAAGGGAAAGACCGAGACAGCTGATACCAAAAATGTAACGACTCCATCCGTTCATATACTATATAATAGAAGGTCCGGTCGGGGCCCCACATCATATACCACAAAACTGGCGGTGAGGTCACGGAGTGATACTAGAGTTGCGCATCCTAACTCATAGCATGCTAGCGGAAGCTTATAACACGAAACTGAACTCCAAACATGAATGTACACCATAAAAATATTCACATTGATATATAAACAGGAATGTACCAAATACAAAGTCAGTTGGCCTTATGGCCTTACAAGTCCATTTACAACAGCGGCTCCCAAATATTGGTGCGCAGGCCAGCCACATATAAACAAAACACAACATTTTAAACTTTAGCCTTCAAGGGCTAGCGGCAGCAGCAACAACATTAGCAGGGACTTTAGCCTTTATGCGTCCCGCTTGGTTCTCCAGCACCTGCACAGGGACAGCCCACCCAACGGTGGCAAACAAGGCAACGATCAGCATTCAGCTGACCAAATTATAACGACCCTACCCCTTTCCCGGAGCAGTGGTATTCCTTCCCTGCAGATATAGCATTTCACAGACAGATATATATATTGATTCAATGTTTCTCTCGCGCACATCCATTCCATCACAAACGTCAGCCACGCGACCCGACGATCCGTACACTCAGGGCACATTCTTGGTGTACCGACGAACCAGGATCCCACCACCGTATCAGGGTCGCAACCCAATGGTAAAATTTAGCATTTTGCTCCATGGCGTGCAGCCGGAGACTTCAGTCTTAATGACCCGGGATTGTCCCATATCGCCCCATTATGTCATGGCGCGCAGGCCTAAGACACTTGCTATGCGCTCCAATAGATTGCACTTTCAGGTCTCACATCGGACAGACATAACGCAGGTCGGATCAGCCACCCCCCATTGCTTAAGTTGCCTCGCCATCACGGAGTATGGCGTACTCGCGGCTACATAAAAGGCGTGGGTCGGTTTCACCTTACCTGTTTCCTTTAGGTAAGCTTATCAGCTCACACATAACCAGCCCATTCATCGTTTACCTAGGAGCCACGCCTCGCGTTAGCGACAGAACTCAATTTCCATCCATAGGCTGAACTGTACATCATAGCATTCACTTGAGGGTATTTTCCTGGACTACCAAGTCAGTACTTCCTTCTAATCCCCTTCACAGGCACAACCCATCAAGCATTCCAAGCATCAATGGTATTTTCCTGGCTTATCACGCCATTACTTCCTGCTACTACCCTTCACAGGTACTACCCATAAACATCACGCATTCTAAGGGTATTTCCTGGACTACCAATCCAGTACTTCCTGCTACTACCCTTCACAAGTACAATTCATTCAGCATAAGCATTATACGGGTATTTTCCTGGACTACCACTCTAGTACTTCCTGCTACTGCCCTTCACAGGTTTAACCCGTCGACTCCTAAACTACTCGTTTATCATGGAGTCTTCTCCGTTGTGTGTATGCAATATCACAAATCCAGACCAACCTGTCTAGATGGGACTTCACACAGCATGTCTATTCCGTACTCCATTTCCGGATCTATATGATAAATGATTGGGAATTCCATGAATAAACCCAAGGGACTCCCGTCACAAGCCACCCTCTGGTGGGGGAATCAGATGCACATGCCAAAAAAGAAGCCTTAACATCGCTAAGAAGAAAAGTCATTACCCTTGAAGAACATTTTGGAGCCATGGATTCCTAGTCGCCTGGAAAGCACCACAGTAGCTTCGCCTTCCCAACGCTGGCCTCGGATTGTGAACAGGAACTCCGTAGCTCCACCGGTGACCAGCTCCTCTCCTCCTCCTCCTTCTTCCTCTCTCTCTCTAGGATTTTAGAAATACGAAGGCCATATGCAAATGAGCTTTCTCATCTCCTTTTCCGGCCTTAAGGACACAGGGATGACTCTCAGCCATTGGATCTCAGCTGAGAAAAAGGACAACCACGATTTTGCCACAAAAGGGTAAATTTTGCCTGACACGGCCTGTGACATGCCCGTGTCACAGGCCGTGTACCTTAAGCGGTACACAACTGACTCATCCAGACCAGTACACTCCTTTGTGAGACGCCTGTTTCACGCGCCGTGTCACCTGACACGCCTTCAGACACGCCTGTGTCTGTGGCCGTGTACATCAGGCTGCAAAAGACCAACTTCAACCCGAGCAGGACACGGCCAGTGACACGCCCGTGTCACAGGCCGTGTACTCTAAGACACACCCGTGTCGTGCCTGTGTTCACCAGGCCTCAATGTCTTGGCCACATGCAGAAAATGACACGGCCTGTGACACGCCCGTATTACAGGCCGTGTGCCCATATATGGTGTGCACCAGACACGCCTCAACTCAACTTCATCGAGTTGAGTTCGTCGAGTAGAGGAGGACACAGCCTCTGACACGCTCGTGTCAGATGGCGTGTTCCCTCATTTTCTTTAGAACGGATTTTCGTCTACCTCTCGCCGGCTGCTCACCCGAGCAGGACACGCACTGGGACACGCCCGTGTCCTAGGCCGTATCACCCAACTTTTCCCAATCCTAGGATTTGGGGTGTTACATCTCGAAAGGCAGGGACTCCCGAGATGAGTAGATAGGTTCGTCTCGCCCACCGACTATTTTCTCACTTGCCATATGAGAAAAAAAGGTGTTTTTACCTTCTTATCCCCAAGGGGTGATTTTACTATTTTACCCTAGGTAATTTTACCCTTTTACCCTTTGTAGTCTGCATATAACCCTTCAGAACAGTGGAGTTTGGCTGTTGGCAGACCCAGCCCAGGCTATTCTAGTAATTTCAGGTCGGTTCGGTTTGGTTATTGGAAGGTCAAATGATGAGTTGTAAATATACGCATATTTTAGTACTCTATTTAGATCGTTTTAGTTCTTATTCATAGTTTTTAGTTATTTTTATTCATAAATATATTTATTTTTGTAAATATTTACATAACATAATCATTATTTTGATTTCTGAAATTTTCAGGAAAAAAGTCAAAATTTTGCCATGTCACACCCGTGTACTTTTGGTCACGCCCGTGACCAGGGCCTGATACGTCAAACCCGTGGAAAGCTGCTGTTTTTGATGAGAAAAGTTAGTCACGCCCGGGGTCACGCCTGTGTCATTTGACACGCCCCGTGACCGTGGTCGTGACACGCAAGCTCGACGTTTTGCAATCGACGTTCGTCGAACAACGGGACAAGCCCGTGTCAGCCAACCCAACACGCCCGTGTCATTCTCGATCGATGATCAAGGCTCCCAGCTCGACGTTTCGATCTTGACAATCGTTAAGCAACCCGACACGCACCGTGTAGACAGAGACACGGGCATGACCGACACATGTCCTCCACCACCTGGATGACAAGATGCTGCCGGCTACTTTTTACGCAACCCGCGCCAGATCTATCTCCCCGACACGCCCAGAGTCACGCCCGTGACCTGGGGCATGACATCCTCGTACGAAGCCTGAAGTTAACTATGTCGTCAAATCGCCAGGATCACATCGCAAACAGTACTGACACGCCCGCCCGACATGCCCGTGTCGGAGGGTGTGTACTTTGATTTTTTTCCCTATAAATAGCCCATTTCTGTAAGGTCCAAGGGTTCAATTTTTTGAGCCAACTTTAGTGTGTTTTGTGGGCTGCATCCGTGGATTCAAGTGCTATGTAAGGAGATTTCTCCCCCTTTCCTTTCATGTTTGTTTTTACTTTAGCTTTTAGCTTAGTAATAGTTTGATTATGTTAATAAAAATGTTAGATTTTCTCTCTTTACATGGCATGAAAAAATTCATATGGGTGGCTCATCTCTTTCTCCTTTTATCCCTTTGTATCTCCTTGTTTTTCTCTTTATCAAGTGTGTGTATGAGTGTAACATGTTCATTATTCATGTTTTTAACTAGTCTTCATGTTAGTTTTTCTAGTAAATTTTATTTCCAAATCAAATATGGTATATTAAGCTTTTCTCATCCTTATGATTCATAAAAGTGATTTTAAAGTGTTTTTGTTTTCTTTTTTTTTACTTAGCTTTGTTTTAGGATTGTAAAACCTTTTTTGTTTCTTTCATTTTCTTTTCACTTTTTAATAGCTTTTATGGAATCATAAGAATGGAAAAGTTGAAATTTAAATTTTTGAAAAGCTTTAGTTTTTTATTTATTTTGAAAAACTTTTGTTCTTTTGTTTTTATTTGTTCTTTTTATTTGTTTTTGGAAAAATCTAAGTATAAAAAAGTAGGTGTTTTAATTTTTAGGTAACTTTCATTTTGTTTTTAATTTGTGTGTGTGAGTGTATGAGTTATTTTTTCACTTTGTCATTTTAACCTTCATGTTGTGTGTGTGAGTGTATGAGAATAGTTTTTGATGCTTTCTTCAATTTATGTAGAGTGTGTGAGTGTAGGGTATAGATTTTCAAGCTTTATTTTCATGCTTTCTTTTATGCTTTCTTCAATTATGTAGAGTGTGTGTGTGTGTAGGAGATAAATTTTTATGCTTTCTTTTATCGCTTTCTTCAATTATGTAGAGTGTGTGTGTGTAGGAGATAGTTTTATTGCTTTCTTTTAATTCGTGTAGAGTGTGTGTGTGTGTGCGCATTTATTTCCGCCCACTAGTTAAGAGTTAAATGGCGTGCTTTTATTTCCCGCCTACTCGTTTGAGTAGGACTTACAATTTTCCTTTTTTTCTTTTCTGCCTACTCGTTAAGAGTTAAATGGCGCGCCCTTATTTCCCGCCTACTCGTTCGAGTAGGACTTGTAATTTTTCTTTTTTTTTGTAACTTAGTTTTTTTTTGTTTATTTATAATTTGAAGTGTGTGTGAGTTGCCTTTTTAGCTAACTTTTCTGTTTTCTAAATGTTTGTTATTTTCATGTCTTGTTCTTATAATCATTTAGCGTTTAATTACGAACTCGCGCCTCATCAAATTATAAAGCCGTCCTCATACCGATGTGTAGCTAATCGCTATTAGTCTATGTATCGAAGAGCATTGGGACATTTAAAATGATTTGAAATAATTAAAGTTCTTAATTTTCACTTTAATTTTAGGACTTAAGGTTTACCACGGGTTAACGATGCGTAGGACCACAAATCGATGTGTGGGCCCTATTTCCGTTATCCATACGCTAGCTAGCCGAGAGACCGTACGTATGGACAGATCATCCCTGGGTAAAGAGAGTTGCGTGCATACCCTCGAGAGAGGACAAGAGTAATTCTTCCGGATTGGGTTCCCCACCCAATAGCGGGGTTCTTAGCGTAAAGTGGGAGTTAAGAGGAATCCTTCATCGGACTAACTTTTGGTCGAATAGTCTTAGCGTTCAGGAGAGCAATATTCCTAGAGATAAGTGCGCTCACATTTGTGGAACCTCCACGGCCAAGTTGCCTTTTATTAATTTGAAAACTAAGTTCAATAATTATTATAAATTATTTTAGTCTTAATCCGATTCGATGCCGAACGTTAACCCTTCATCGAATTTTTCTAAATCATTTTTTGCTCTTTTATTTTTCCTGTCTTTAGTTAATTAAAATCTTCACCTTACTTTCAGTAAAATAATAGTCCTCCTGGAGGAGTAAGAATAGTCAACCCGATCCCGAGAACAATACTACCTTGGTATTCTCCCGAATATCGAGTACTACTTGCGATAGGTGCACTTGCGTACCTTAGCAAGCCCACGACGATCGACTCATCGAACCAACCACAATAAGAGTCTGTTCACGGGCACATCATCAAACTCAGAGGCCTATAAATAGACGGATAAGGCGCCTTGAAAAGGTTGTTGAACCCTTTTTATCTTCTTCCTCCAAGGTACCTATCTCAGCACTGGATAGGGAGGGGAAGAACTTTGGATTCTTTCGGGTAAGAGATGAGACCTCCAAGCTGAGGCCCTTGGTCTGTTTCTGATTCTGAGACTCACGTCAAGAGGGTGGTTAGAGAAGAGTAGGTGTGAGCTTCAACTTCAAGTTCGAATTCTAGTTGAGGCCGGGTTACTGGCTTCATCATTTTTGGTGTGGTGAGGGTGGATTGCATCCTACACAGAAGAATCTTGAGCTACCTCATGGTAGGACGTCATGGATAAGGAGATGGGATGGGTCTGAGAACCCGGGAGGATTCGTAGGAAGGGAGGAATTTATGGCGTCCATCAAGGGCTTCATGGACATGTTATAGGGGATCTCGCGACAGGGTGACTGCTCACCCCTTTACCTCAGGCGCCCGCTCTCGCATAACAGGATGAGCTCATCTCAGCAAGAGTTGGAGAGGACGCCCCCAGGAGGCGACCCAGAAAGGAAGTGCTGATAGAATAAGGTGGGCGAGACCTGGCGGGAAGGGAGTTATTCCCATGCCCTGCGAGTGTCGTCTAGCCCGGGGACGTTGTCGTGTGAGTGGGAGCGGTGAGACCCGTGGCGAGAGGGTCCCCATTCTGTGAGTTGATCCTTTTAGCTCCAGTCCCAGAGGGTTCGGAGAGCCCAAGATGAACTACTATGTGGGAAAAGACGACCCTCTCCAGCACCTGTAATGGTTCGAAGATGTGGTCTCCATCAGGCCTATGACAGACGCATTCAAGTACTGTATTTTTTCCATAACCTTGAAAGACAAAGCTAGAGACTAGTTTCATCAACTCCCTACAGGCTCAATAACAACTTTAATGACCTAAGTAGAAGCTTCCAGTTGCGTTTCTCAACCTCAAAGAAAAGGAAGAAGAATCCAGAGTCGATTTTTCTGATCCGGCAGAGGGCAGATGAGTCCTTGGCCCAGTACGTAGATAGGTTCCAGGAGGAGATTTTGGATATTCAGGAGGTGCCTAGATTTGCTCTCCAGATGGCCTTCACCTTTGGACTACGGGGGGGGGGGGGGGGGGGTTTCTTTAAGACGAGCCTAACTCGGAAGGCACCACTATCGTTTTAAGGACTGATGGAGAAGGCCGCGAAAGACTTAGCGATGGAGGCGGCAAACTCAGCCTTCGCTAGAAAACTGGCAAGGTTGACGGAGGTCAAGTCAAGAGAACCAGGAGGGGGAAGGCAGCAAGAAGGGATAAGTAGGGAAGAGCCATGAGCGCCAGTGTACCAAGAGTTGGGTTGCAAGCAGCAATGAGGCCCTGCCCAAGGGCAAGGAAGAGGTTTTTCCCAGGAAGGAGGGAATCATCAAGGAGGACCAGGAAGGTTCAACCAATAGGGGTGGGGATATGGTGCTAGAACACCCCTACCCCCACCTTAGCAAGCTATGTACATCGGCCGAGGGAGAGGTAGAGGTAGAGAAAGAGGAAGAGCAGGTGTGGGAGTTGGAAGAAGGAGGAATCCTCAGGAGGGAAGACGAGGGGAGGAGGTAGCATTGCCATATTGTGACTTTTACGATGAGGAGGGTCACACAATTGCTACCTGTGCGAAATTCTTGGAGATGAAGAGAGCTAGGGGAGCCGGGGAACAACAGCTACCAGTGCGAATAGTGGAGGTGACAACCACCGAGGAGGAGGACCTGTGTGTGGACCGAGCAGATGTAGGAGATCGAGGTGGAATCAGAGTGATCCATGGGGGAGTTGGGATTGAGGCTTCCCGTATGGCGAGCCTTCATATCATGTACCGTCGGAGCGTAGCCTCGACATCACAAACCCCTCCATAGGATGAAAAGATCACCTTCCCCCGGAAAGACATGTCAGACCAAGAAGATCCCTTTTATGAAGCGCTGGTGATCCGGACTGCCATCGAAAACTTCACGGTGTCGCGGATCTTGGTCGATAATGTCAGTTCGGTGAATGTCATCTTCAAAAAGGCGTTCAATGAAATGAGGGTGGAGGCTCGAAGGGTCCTGGCAGCGGATGGGCCATTGTTCGGATTCTTGGGATAAAGGAAGGAAGTCGAGGGAGGAGTGGGACTCCAGGTGTCTCTGGGGGTGCTGTCCAGGAATTGTCATTTTATCATAGT
Organism: Platanthera guangdongensis; assembly: GCA_039583875.1. NCBI lineage: Eukaryota > Viridiplantae > Streptophyta > Magnoliopsida > Asparagales > Orchidaceae > Platanthera > Platanthera guangdongensis. The sequence goes on along the minus strand of CM077162.1, from coordinate 93,749,222 downwards.
GGACGACCCCAGTAGTTACAATGTCATTTTCGGGCGCCCCTTGATTAGTGTCTTTAGGTGTGTCCTGTCATCTTTCCACCATTGCCTGAAGCTCAATGCTGGAGGGACCCAGATTAGAGTGCGAGGAGACCCAAAGGCAGCCATCGAATGCTATGTGACGGCGGTAAATACCATTTATTGGCAGGGAGAGGCCGAGGAAATGGAGAAGAGGATGGAACAATGAGAACAAGAGTTCAGAGGTGAAGCAGAGGAGGAGAAAGGAGGAAGGGAGGTCGAATGGACATGAGACATAGAGAGGGAGAGAGGCATTGCGGTGGAGCTGGAAATGGCAGGAGAGAAAAAAGGAGAGATAGGGGTAGAGGAGGAGAAAGGGAGTTCAAAGGGGCAGGAGAAGTAGAGATGGAAAGAGGCATTGCGGTGGAGCCAGAAATGGTAGAAAAGAATGAAGGAGAGATGATGGTAGAGGAGGAGAAAGGAGAGGTGGAGTCGAAGGAAGGAGGAGGGGGTGAAAGAAAAAAAAGACAGAAGAAGTGGGGGAGTCATCTAGGGTGGAAGCCCGACTGAGGAAGAGGGGAAGTTCACTGTTGTAAGAAGGAATCCCAAGCGAGGAAGATATGGAGTAGTTTCTAAAGGAAATGGTCGTGGCCGTGGCGGAGCATGAGGCAGCAGACTGTGAAGCTAGAGAATCGAGGGGTATGCTAGGGGAATAGGAAAAGCAGGAGGAGCCGTCGAGGCTGAAGGCAGCAGTGGATGTGCTAGAGATGGAGGTCCTCACCAAGGAAGGGAGGAAAGAGAAGGTAAAACTCAGTGGAGAGCTCGGTCGCATGAACTAGGAAGAGATCAGTGCGTGCGTGCAGAGGAACATTGACATCTTTTCCTGCAGTGCAGCTGACATGCCGGGGGTTGACGCGGACTTGGCATGCCACCGTCTCAACCTTGACCGCAACACTCATCTTATACAACAAAAGAAGATAGCCATTGACACTAAGATGGCCGGACCCATCAGAGAAGAGGTAGATAAGCTGCTTAAGGCGGGGTTCATATCTGCATGTAAATTCCCGGGGTGGGTGAGTAACGTTGTAACAGTAAAAAAGGTAGAGGGGAAATGGAGGATGTCTGTGGATTTTTTTCTCATGAATAAAGCATGTCCTAAGTATTGTTATCCTCTGCCTCGAATCAATGCACTGGTTGACTTAGCCGTTGGTTTTTCACTAATGAGCATTCTAGATGCATTTTCAGGGTATCATCAAATACTCAATCACCCGCCGGAGGTCAAAGATGTAACTTTCGTCACAAAAGATGGGTGATTCTGTTTCAACATGATGCCCTTTGGATTGAAGAACATGGGGGCGACTTATCAAAGAATGATGCATCAAATCTTCCGGGAGCAGAAGGGGCGAAACCTCGAAGTTTATGTGGATGACCTGATGATCAAGAGCCGAGATCTCAGGTCTCACATCTTAGATCTAGAGGAGAGCTTTGGAACCTTGAGGAAATATAAGATGAGACTCAATCCCCTAAAATGTGTCTTCGGAGCCAACAGGAGAAAATTTTTATGGCATCTCCTTACCCCATCCGGTGTAGAACCCAATCGGATAAGGTGAAAGCAATCTTAGAATTAGAATCTCCAAAAATGCCAACGAAGGACAATGTCTCACCGGCAAGCTGGCCGGATTAAGTAGGTTTCTCTTCCGGGCTTGGGAGAAATTCTCCCCTTTCTTCCGAACACTAAGAGGGGCAAGAAATTTGAATGGACCCCTGAATGCGAAGAGGCTTTTCAGGATCTAAAACAAAAGCTCACCCGGACGCCTCTACTCTAAGGGCCAAGAGAAGGGGAGGGTTTGTTCTTGTACCTAGGAGTGGGGACCGGAGCCGTAAGTTCGGTTCTTGTACGAGTGGAAGGAAAAAAGCAGTTCCCAATCTATTACGTAAGCAGGGTCCTGAATAAGGTGGAACTTGGGTGCCCTATCCTTGAAAAGCTGTCATTTTCTCTCATCATATCAGCCTGGATGCTCAGGACATACTTACAGGCCCACTCGATTCAGGTAGTGATGGATCACCCCCTTTGCCGCATCCTGGAGGGGGTGGAGCATTGTGGGAGGTTGGCCAAATGGTCGATAGAGCTCAGTGAGTTCGACCTCACTTTTACTCCTCAGATAGCCATCAAAGCACAAGCGGTTGCCGATTTCCTAACAGATTACGTAGTCAAGGTCCGAGAGGCGGAGGCACCCCCTCAGGCTGCTTGGGAGATACTAGTATACAGAGCATCAGGAAAAAATTCTTTTGGAGGAGGGATGATCTTGGTAAGTCCGGAAGGGACCAGAATTGAGCAGGCTCAGAAGATACACTTCACAATCACTAACAACCAAGTAAAATATGAGGCGATTATCGCAGGAGTCAGGTTAGCTCCGGAGCTGGTCATACAAGACATTAAGGTCTCCACGGACTTCATGGTGGTTGCAGGTCAAATAAAAGGAGAATTTGAGGCGAGGGAACCCACCCTCCAGTTGTATCTGTTGAAGGTCAAAGACATCATCTGGCAATTCCGCAGCTTTTCAATTCAACACGTACCGACGGATGAAAGTGCTCAGGCGGACCTACTCTCCAAATACGGTCCTCGTGTCGGAGGAATGGTGACAGAACTCTTCATGCCGTCCATAGAAGAAGGAGAATTAATGGAGATAGACCAGTAAGGGTCTTGGATGGACCCCTTCATCATCTTTTTGACCTCGGAGCAACTTCTCGAGAAGGAACTTGATAAGAAGCGGGTCAAGTATAAATTGACATGCTACCTGCTGAAAGATGAGACATTATAGCGGAAGACGCTATCGGGTTTACTGGCTCGATGGGTATCTGAGGGGGAGGTCCGAAGGGTCCTCGAAGAAATTCACTCAGGAAGGTGTGGGAGTCACTCGGGGAGTCAGACCTTGGAGGGGAGAGTGTTGAGGCAAGGCTACTTCAGGCCTACCCTCAGGAAGGATGCGGAAGAATTCGTGGAAGGATGTCAAAAGTGCCAGGAGTTTGCCCCTCTCCAACTCCTTCCCGCCCAAAGATTACGTACGATCACGGCCCCCTGTCCCTTCGCGATATGGGGGCTACATTTGGTGGGTCCTTTTCCCCAAGCTAGTGGCCAAAGGAAGTTTCTGCTGGTCATGGTTGATTATTTTTCAAAGTGGGTGGAGGTGAAGGCGTTGACCAAGGTAACGTCACAAGTGGTCAAAAATTTCATATGGGGAGAGATCTGCAGACTTGGGCTTCCACTGGCCATCGCCACTGATAATGGACCACAATTCGCTAGTAGGGAATTCATGGATTTATGTATCTGGCTAGGCATAGACCTCCGTTTCGCCTTGATTCATCATCCTCGGAGCAATGGACAGGTTGAAGCGACAAACAAGATTATCGTGAAACTTATGAAGAAGAAAGTGGAGAACTTGAGTGGAAGTTTGGTACAATAGATCTCTTCAGTTCTCCGAGCCTTGAGGACAACACTAAACACCGCCATGGGGTAGACTCCAATTAAACTATCCCATGGATCGGAGGCCGTCATACCAATAGAGTTCGATGTCACATCTCCAAGAGTAGCCACTACAAAGAAGGGAGACGACGGATGGAGGGCAAAGAACGAGGAGGACCAAAAAAACTCTCTTGATCTGGTGGAGGAACTCACGGATTTAGCATTGATCCGACATGAAGATGTCAAGCGCCGGATGGAAAGACACTTTTATAAACATATAAGGGTCAAATAGTTCCAGAATGGCAACTTGGTTCTGAAAAAAGTAGACGTAGCGGGCAGAGGAACCTCGATGGGAAAACTCAATACCAACTGCGAGGGTCCCTTTGTGGTGAAGGAGGTCCTGAAATCATGAAGGTACCACCTCCATGATATGGATGGGGTACCCCTCGATCACGCCCGAAGCGGTGATGAATTAAAAAGATTCTATCTATAACCTTTTGTCATCATTCAATACTTGTAAATTTGTTATGACCTTCTGATATGATGAAACAACAGGTGTCTTCTTTTATGGCATGAGAGTGAAAAGAATGGATGGTCAAGACCCCGAGCAGACCGACTGACTAGGCTCTCATCTAGCAGACAGGGTTGTAGGCTCACTCGGTGGTTGCACGTTGTTTGGATAGGAGACCCCAAGCAGAGCTGCTGACCAGGCTCTCATCTAGATGGCAGGGTTGTAGGCTCACTCAATGGTTGGAGGTTGTTTGAAGAGGAGACCCCGAGCAGACCCGCTGATTAGGCTCTCATCTATCTGACAGGGTTGTAGGCTCACTCAATGGTTGGAGGTTGTCTAGAGAGGAGACATTGATCAAACCCGCTGACCAGGCTCTCATCTAGCTGACAGGGTTGTAGGCTCACTCGGTGGTTGGAGGATGTTTGTAGAGGTGACCCCATGCAGACCTGCTGACCAGGCTCTAATCTAGCTAGCAGGGCTATAGGCTCACTCGGTGGTTGGTGGTTGTTTGGAGAGGAGACCCCGAGCAGACCCGCTGACCAGGCTCTTATCTAGCTGGCAGGGCTATAGGATCACTCAGTGGTTGGAGGTTGTTTGGAGAGGAGACCCCGAGCAGACCTGCTGACCATACTCTCACCTAGCTGGCAAGACTGTAGGCTCACTCAATGGTTGGAGTTTGTTTGGAGGGGAGACCCCGAGTACACCTGCTCACCAGGTTCTCATCTAGCTAGCAGGGCTGTAGGCTCACTCGGTGGTTGGTGGTTATCTGGAGAGGACACCCTGAGAAGACCCGCTGACCAGGCTCTCATCTAGCTGGCAGAGTTGTAGGCTCACTCTGTGGTTAGAGGTTGTTTGGAGAGGAGACCCCAAGCAGACCCGCTGACCAGGCACTCATCTAGCTGGCAGGGTTGTAGGCTCACTCGGTGGTTGGAGGTTATTTGGAGAGGATACCCTGAGCAAACCCGCTGACTAGCCTTTCATCTAGCTGGTAGTGTTATCGGCTCACTCGGTGGTTGGTGGTTGTTTTGAGAGGAGACCCCGAGCAGACCCACTGACCAGGCTCTCATCTAGTTGGCAGGGTTGTAGGCTCACTCGATGGTTGGAGGTTGTTTGGAGAGGAGACCCCAAGCAGATCCGCTGACCAGGCTCTCACCTTGCTTGCAGGACTGTAGGCTCACTCAGTGGTTGGAGTTTGTTTGGAGAGGAGACCCCGAGTAGAACTGCTGACCAGGCTCTTACCTAGCTGGCAGGACTGTAGGCTCACTCGGTGGTTGGAGGTTGTTTGGATAGGAGACCCCGAGAAGACCCGCTGACTAGACTCTCATCTAGCTGGCAGGGCTGTAGGATCACTCGGTAGTTCGAGGTTGTTTGGAGAGGAGACCCCGAGCAGACCCGCTGACCAGGCTCTCATCTAGCTGGAAGGATTGTAGGCTCACTCGGTGTTTGGATGTTGTTTGGAGAGGAGACCCCGAGCAGACCCACTGACTAGGCTGTCATCTAGCTGGCGGGGTTGTAGGCTCACTTAGTGGTAGGAGGTTGATTGGAGAGGAGACCTCGAGCAGACCCACTAACCAGGCTCTCATCTAGCTGGCAGGGCTATAGGCTGACTCAGTAGTTGGAGGTTGTTTGGAGAGGAGACCCTGAGTAGTCTCGCTGACCAGGCTCTTATCTACTTGGCAGGGTTCTAGGCTAACTCGGTGGTTGGAGGCTGCTTGGAGAGGACATGTAACACCCCAGATTTTTTGATTGCGTACGCTTGATGGGTGTTACGTTGGCTTTGACCGTTGTGCGAGCATGGTTTTTCCCGCGGGCTTGCGAGTGGCTGTTTTGGTAGCCGAGTTGCACGATTCCCCAGCAAACCGGAGTCCAGATGGGGACTCGGTGAGGCCTCTTAGGGAATGCTTGCACTTTTTCGCGCCCGGGGAAGGTTGCTCAAAATGAGTTGCTGGTACAGGAAACAAAAAAAAGGGTAAAAGGTTCTTAAGGCAAAAATGGTCTAGGACGACACAGAAACATTTTTCACAATATGGAAAAATAGGCATTTTTTTGTGCATGACACGCACCCCGACACGGGCGTGTCGGGGCGTGACCCAGGGCGTGACCTCCTTGACTCGATGATTTCCGAGTGTCGAGTTGAGCTCGACGAATGGGGTACATGCCCCGTGACACGGGCGTGTCACGGGCCGTGTCCCGCAGTGTCGAGTGTCGAGTGTCGAGTGTTGAGTGTCGAGTGTCGGGTGTCGAGAGAGGGGACACGGCCTGTGACACGGGCATGTCACAGGTCGTGTCAAGCTGTGTCGAGTGTCGACACTTTGTGTCGACAAGGTGTCGAGACACGGGCTACACGCCCTAGGTCACGGGCGTGACCGACCCGTCACGGGCGTGTACCCGGCCGTGTACCGTGTGGATAAACTTGGAATTACCGACTTTCTGTGCCGCTTACGGTACACGCCCTGTGTCACGGGCGTGACACAGGGCGTGACCGGCCCGAAAATCGATTTTTCCAGTTTTTTTGTGCCGTTCATTTCCTTGATTCTGCATCTAACGGTCCAGCTCTGTTCTGGAGGAAATAAGGCCGAAACAGAGTTTCTTCTCCTCACTTTACCTTCTCTTCATCTTCTTCTTCCTTCTCAAAGAGGAACTCAAGGGAGCAAGGGCTAAAGCAAGGCAAGGAAAGAGAGGAGCAGCCGTCGCGACATCGTCTCGGTTCAGGCAAGCGGTGTTCTTCACCCTTGCCAATCTTTTTTCTTGTTTTTGATTGTGCAAAATAGCTAGTTTCTCTTTCAAGTTTCATGAGCTTGTTCTTCTTGTTTTGGGTTCTTCCTCACTAACCTTATTATGCTCTTAAATTTCCCTATGCTGAATGATTTTGATCTTCCATGCTTCGTTTTGTTTAGTTATCAAATCTATGCTAAGTTAATTCATGTAGTTCTTTTGTTCATGTGATTCATGTAGCTAATTTGATTCATGTTTTCAAATCTATGTGATTCTTCCTTGATCAAAAGCAAGTGATTTTTGTTCCAAACATGGGATTTATGTACTTAGCTTAATCAAACTCTTTCATGTGATGAAGTTCATCAAACTCTATGTTGACAATTTGTTGTTATGTGTGAGGATAAAGGAAGGGAAAGTGGTACTTGGGTTATGGTGAGATTTGATTGTGGGGTTACGGTTAGGTTCGTTTATGGTGAGTTTTGCGAGGCGAAATGTGACCCATGGCAGAAGCGTGTGTGTGCGGATTTGGTAAGGGGTGGTGTGGGTTAGGCCTTTGTGGCCACTGGGTTTGGATTTGTGGTGTAGAGCACCATTTTGCCCCGATTTGGGCTGGTTTTTATTGGTGCGTTCCACTTTAGGGCTGCCACCAAAAGACCCTTGCTGAATCGCATTTAACCCCTGCTTATGTTTCACTCGTTTAGTTATTTCTTGTACTAAGGATGAAGGAATGGGCATGTGTTTTGCCTTTTGCTCCTACGGGTTGAGCAGGACTTGATTAACTTGTACGCACTTGGTGCGTTTGGCATGTGTTTTGGTGCGTTTTCCACCTGTTTTATTCACTCATTTTACTTATATGAACCATTGCTACGGGGTCGGTAAGCCCCTTCATGATATTGTATAATCAAGCTGCTCTTTTCTTTTTATTGTATCTTCGAGGATTGCTGAGGTATTCTTTCTTGAATGCCTCAGGTGCAGGTTGTAGCCGGTTGAGCGGCTAGGTTTGTTGGAGGCGTTTCTTGGGAACTAGCCGAGCTTGCTTAGCGAGGTAGTTCTTTTCTTTGTTGTACAGACATACATGTGCCCCAATGGGTTCGTGTCAGCTTGTTGGAGCCCATTGGTGGCTTACTTTACTTGTGATGTATGAATAATAGACTGCTAATGTGACTCATTTGGATGATGTATTCTTGCTCTTGGGAAGAATTTATGGTAGGTTGCATTAGATATTTTGAAGCTAAACCAAACCTATTCTTGTATCCATGTATAACATATTTTGGTCACCAAACACTTATTTTCCAAATGACGTAAACAAAGATGGTTTCTTATAGTAGTATCACTATAGACTGCATATAGGAGATCGTCATAAATAAACAAAGTATTTCCACCGCGTACAAAAACAGTTTTTGATATCTAAGGCCGAGGGATACGACCACTAAATCCACAGGTTTTCTTACATTCAACTGTTGAATTTCAACTCAGAAAGTAAGCGTCAAGGGTTGCCTGAGCGTGTGCAGTTATCCCCTGCACGACGTGGCATCATAACCCGTAGTTCCTCTTGCTCTGATACGAGGTACTCGTTGAAGAAATGCGGGTTGTGACAGTTGGTATCAGAGGCAGGTTTGCTTGACAAGTGGTCGGGCAAACTTTCTTGTTTGGTCGTAAGAATCATATCATACACACACCGAGGTACCATCAGTATGTCTTGGCCGACGCACGCACACTATACTCATGGCATGACAAGAAGTATACGGTGCATATTATGTAGTATGGGATGCATAATATGTGGTTGTATATGGATCCACCATAGGGGCAACATGTGCAGGTTATGTAGTATGGGATGCATAACCTTACCACATGGATGCGACTAGCACGTTTTCTTTTCTTCGTTGCATGCAATGCTATGTAGTATGGGATGCATAACATTGTGATGCGTACGACCGCTCATGGCATGCATTAAGGCTTTTTCTAGATTGCATCGCACAGCATGCATAACATAACATTGCATGAACACAACGTGCCAAGCTAAAGATGTACATGATGACACCTGTACACTCATGGTTTTGGGTCAAATAAAGTCATGCATTCATCGGTTAGGCATAAGTTAGTGGATGACGGTGAGTCATCTTTAGGTTAGGCATACCTTCATTCTCAAACTCCCAGAGCAAGTTAGCAGTTGATATGCATATTGATATATGTAGGGTCTGTACATAGCCGTTGTGTGTTTTGTTGGGTTTGAGCTTGATAAGAGTGAACGTGTTTATAGGATGTCGAAGCGTCCAGTGACAAGGCAAACTCCCCAATCCGAGGGCGAGTCTTCGGGCACGCAGAATAATGCCCTGATGGATAGTCTACGCCAAAGTAATGAGGCTTTGACGAGGCAGGTGCAGGAAGTGCAGTCCCAGCTCCAAGCTATGTCCTCAGCGATGTCTGGACTGGCACCAAGAAGGCAAGAGACGGTCCGAGGCCCCACCATTTCTACTCCTTCCGTGGCAGTGATACCCCCAGTTGTGGTTCCTCCTGCGATGACTTTCATCTCGCAGTTTCAGCGACTTGGCCCACCGACTTATGATGGAAAAGCGGACTTTGTGCTCTTGGATGATTGGGTGATCACGTTGGAAGAAATGTTTGGTTATTCTAGCGTTACTGAGGACCAGAAGGTGATGCTTGCCGCCTATCAACTCAAAGGGTTGGCGAAAGGTTGGTGGTTGCGAGAAAAGGAAGGCCTAGGGGCGGGCTGTTCGTGGGAAGCTTTTAAAGACATGTTACGGCGCAAGTTTCTGCCGTCAGTTGAAAGGGACCGCCTGATGAATGATTTCTTGTACCTGAAGCAGAGGAAACTCATAGTTAGTGAGTATGAAATTGAGTTTAGCAAGTTAAGTCGGTTCGCTCCGAGCTTGGTGACTACGGAAGCTGACCGCGTAAAGAGATTTCTTAGCGGACTCCGCAGCGACGTGCAGCAGTTCGCAAGTGCTTATGGAGCGACGAGTTACACCACTGTGGTGGAGGCTGCGTTGAAGGTTGAAGCTATCGAAAATGCAAAACAAAGAGAACAACTGATGAGGAAGGATAAGAGGAAGCTGATGGGAGGGAAAAGCTCCCAAGACTCAGATGTAAGGAAGAAGATCAAGGAGACGTGTAGCTTCTGTGGCCGGTCAGGCCACCCATTTGAAAAATGTTTCAAGCGGTTGGGGATGCAAAAGAAGGAGCAGGTGCACGCCATTCAGAGTGCGCCAACCAGATACTTGGAGTGTACAGCTTGTGGGGGGAGAGGTCATGATATGAGCCGCTGCTGGGTCAAGGACAAGGTGTGCTTCCAGTGTGGCAAACAGGGACATCTGAAGGCAAGGTGCCCACAAAACCAACCCGTGCTGCAGCCAATGCCACTCCAGGCTTTGCCTCCGCCTTCGCGTTTGGACAAAGGAAAAGGGAAGCTAAATGTGATCTCCTCAGAGGAAGCGCAGATGTCACCCCAGGTTATCTCAGGTTCGGTTCATTCCTCTGGTTCCCGTTTTGTTTCTGCCTCTTATGCGTAGTTTTTAGCTACATATGTACCCTTATAGGAAACTGTAAGGTAAAGAATCGTTGGGCGCGTGTTCTCTTTGATTCTGGCGCGACCCATTCATTTGTGGCTCGAACATTTCTGGATCGGTATCATTTGACACCAGATCGAGTGGGGACTGCCTTTTTGGTGAAGTTCCCTTCCGGTGCTTCTGTGGTGGCAGACTGGGGTCTTCTTGATTGTCCCATTTTGTTGGGCGATTTCTTAGCAAAGGCTAATTTCAAGGTGATCGATTTGGAGGATTTTAACGTCATTCTGGGCATGGACTGGTTATCCCGCTATGACGCCGTCATCCAGTGCAAAGGGAAGCGCTTGGATTTTATCAAGGACAATGGTCAGCCGGGAGGTGTTTATGGTGATTCATGCCAGGATACTCCAGGGATTTCGGCGGTATGTGTTCGGACGTTATTTGTTTCCGACTGTTTTGCTTGTCTAGTCTCAGTTGTGGGGACTAGTATTGTTTTACCGCGTTTGGAGGAGATTCCGGTTGTGCGTGAATTCCCAGATGTTTTTCCTACTGATCTTCCTGGTCTTCCCCCTGATCGTGATGTCGAGTTCGTTATTGATTTGGAACTGGGTACGAGGCCTATTGCGAAAGCGCCGTACAGAATGGCCCCTCGTGAGCTATCAGAGTTGCGTATCCAGTTGGATGACTTATTGGCAAAAGGGTTTATCAAGCCGAGTTCATCACCTTGGGGTGCACCGGTGTTATTTGTGAAGAGGAAAGATGGGTCGATGCGGCTTTGCATCGATTACCGGGAATTGAACAAGGTGACGATTAAAAACAAGTACCCACTGCCAAGAATTGATGATTTGTTTGATCAACTGCGTGACAGTTCCGTATTTTCGAAGATTGATCTTCGTTTGGGCTATCATCAGCTTAAGGTCCGGGAGTCTGATATTCCGCGGACTGCATTTCGATCAAGGCATGGCCATTTTGAATTTCTGGTGATGTCGTTTGGTCTGACCAACGCACCATCAGCCTTCATGGATATGATGAACAGGGTGTTCAAGGACTACTTGGATAAATTTGTGGTGGTTTTTATTGATGACGTGCTCGTCTACTCCCGCAGTATTGAGGAGCATGAACATCATCTGCGATTGGTATTGGCCACTTTGCGAGACCAACGGTTATTCGCCAAACTAAGCAAATGCGAGTTTTGGTTGCCTCAAGTTGCTTTTCTGGGTCATGTTATTAATCAACATGGAATTTCAGTGGATCCCGAAAAGATTGCTGCAGTCATGGAATGGAGAAGACCGGAGACACCCAAGGAGATTCGAAGCTTCTTGGGATTGGCCGGCTATTATCGCAGATTTGTCGAAGGTTTTGCGACGTTGGCCGCACCTTTGACTCGCTTAACCCAAAATAATGTGGCGTTTGAGTGGAATGACAAGTGTGAGGCGTCCTTCCTGGAACTCAAGAACAGGTTATGTACCGCTCCTGTGTTGATCTTGCCGACAAAAGGGATAGATTATGACGTCTTTGTGGATGTGTCGCACGTTGGACTTGGATGTGTATTAATGCAAGACAAAAAGGTGATTGCGTATGGGTCTCGGCAGTTGAAAAGTCATGAAAAGAACTACCCAACGCATGATTTGGAGTTCGCAGCGGTGATATTTGCCTTGAAGTTGTGGAGACACTTACTTTATGGCGCACAGTGTAAAATCTTTACGGATCATAAAAGTTTAAAGTATGTCTTCACGCAAAAGGAATTGAATCTGCGCCAACGGCGATGGCTTGAATATGTAGCTGATTATGATGTGGACATTCAGTATCATCCGGGGAAAGCGAATGTTGTGGCCGATGCATTGAGTCGGAAGACGGGGAAATTATTTCATCTTTCAGTCGACCGTCTTGTGGAGGAATTTCTATTGATGGATATTACCGTGGGCAAGTATGACCCGCAAAGTCATTCGATGGTAGAAGAACCTTCATGGCTGGTGCTTGCAAGACAACATCAAAAGGATGATCCTGATCTTTTACATCTATTGCTTCGGACTGAAAAGGGTGAATTACCGGATTTTTCTATTGATGAGGGGGGCACGTTAAAGTATCGTGGTCGATTTTGTATTCCCGCAGTTGGAGACATTCGCGAGATGGTGTGTCGGGAAGCACATGGCTCAAGTATGGCCTACCATCCAGGCTCAACCAAAATGTACTGTGATTTGAAACAAATTGTCTGGTGGTATGGAATGAAAAGAGATATAGCGCGATTTGTATCTGAATGTCATACCTGCAAGCGGGTGAAAGCTGATCATGGGAGGCCTGGTGGGCAAGTTGACACCATTGGAGATTCCAACATGGAAGTGGGAAAGCATCTCAATGGATTTTATTATAGGCCTACCAAGATCTCTACGAGGACATGACTCCGTGTGGGTGATCGTGGATAGATTGACCAAGCGTGCTCATTTCATACCATTTAAGGTCAACTACCCGATGAAGACAATAGCGGAGCTCTATTTGAACGAGATCATCCGACTGCATGGTGTGCAAGTCAATATCATATCAGACAGGGATTCCCGATTTACTTCTCGTTTCTGGAAGAGTCTACAAGAGGGTTTGGGGACGGATTTGCGGTATTCCACTGCTTACCACCCTCAGACGAATGGCCAAACAGAACGAGTGAATCAAATTGTATAAGATATGATTCGTTGCTATATTCTTGAGTATGGCGGAGCATGGGATGAATGTTTGCGGCTTATGGAATTCGCATATAATAATAGTTATCAAGAAAGCTTGCAAATGGCTCCGTTCGAAGCTTTATATTGGCGTCGATGTCGGACTCCTCTCTTTTGGACTGAGGTTGGCGAGCGGCCTTTGTTGGGCCCAGAGGCGCTCGAGGACATGGAAGTTGCCGTACGACTTATTCGGGAGAAGCTACGAATCGCCCAAGAGCGATATGAAAAATACGCCAACCGACGAAGGTCGGAATTAGAGTTTGCGGTGGGGGATTCTGTTTTCTTGAAAGTATCCCCAATGGTTGGGATTAAAAGGTTTGGAAAAGAGCGCAAATTAGACCCAAGATTTGTGGGTCCCTTCAAGATTCTTGCGCGAGTTGGTGCATCCACGTACAAAGTAGAATTACACGTGAACTTTCCTGATGTTCACGACGTGTTTCATGTTAGCCAACTTCGCAAGTGTGTGCGACATAACACGCAAGTGTTGGATGTGCTGCCGCAATTGGCGCCAAACCTTTCTTATGTGGAGACGCCCATCCGGATATTGGACTCCCAAGATCGCGTGTTGCGGAAAAAGAAGATTCCTATGGTCAAGGTGCTATGGAAAAATCAGAATGTGGAAAGCGCGACGTGGGAGCTCGAGTCAACAATGAGGGCGGCTCACCCTCATTTGTTCCCGTAGATAAGCTGGTATGTGGATTGGTGTTTTTGTTACATTGCTTTTGATTAAGATCAAAATGATTGAAAAGTTTCGAGGCGAAACTTTTTGTTAGGGGGAGTGATTGTAACACCCCGGATTTTTTGATTGCGTACGCTTGATGGGCGTTACATTTTCTTTGACCGTTGTGCGAGCATGGTTTTTCCCGCGGGCTTGCGAGTGGCTGTTTTGGTATCCGAGTTGCACGATTCCCCAGCAAACCGGAGTCCAGATGGGGACTCGGTGAGGCCTCTTAGGGAATGCTTGCACTTTTTCGCGCCCAGGGAAGGTTGCTCAAAATGAGTTGCTGGTACAGGAAACAAAAAAAGGGTAAAAAGTTCTTAAGGCAAAAATGGTCTAGGACAACACAGAAACATTTTTCACAACATGGAAAAATAGGCATTTTTTTGTGCGTGACACGCCCCCCGACACGGGCGTGTCGGGGCGTGACCCAGGGCGTGACCTCCTTGACTCGATGATTTCCGAGTGTCGAGTTGAGCTCGACGAATGGGGTACACGCCCCGTGACACGGGCGTGTCACGGGCCATGTCCCGCAGTGTCGAGTGTCGAGTGTCGAGTGTCGAGTGTTGAGTGTCGAGTGTCGGGTGTCGAGAGAGGGGACACGACCTGTGACACAGGCGTGTCACAGGGCGTGTCAAGCTGTGTCGACAAGGTGTCGAGACACGGGCTACACGCCCTAGGTCACGGGCGTGACCGACCCGTCACGGGCGTGTACCCGACCGTGTACCGTGTGGATAAACTTGGAATTGCCGACTTTCTGCGCCGCTTACGGTACACGCCCTGTGTCACGGGCGTGACACAGGGCGTGACCGGCCCGAAAATCGATTTTTCCAGTTTTTTTTGTGCCGTTCATTTCCTTGATTCTGCATCTAACGGTCCAGCTCTGTTCTGGAGGAAATAAGGCCGAAACAGAGTTTCTTCTCCTCACTTTACCTTCTCTTCATCTTCTTCTTCCTTCTCAAAGAGGAACTCAAGGGAGCAAGGGCTAAAGCAAGGCAAGGAAAGAGAGGAGTAGCCGTCGCGACATCGTCTCGGTTCAGGCAAGCGGTGTCTTCACCCTTGCCAATCTTTTTTCTTGTTTTTGATTGTGCAAAATAGCTAGTTTCTCATTCAAGTTTCATGAGCTTGTTCTTCTTGTTTTGGGTTCTTCCTCACTAACCTTATTATGCTCTTAAATTTCCCTATGCTGAATGATTTTGATCTTCCATGCTTCGTTTTGTTTAGTTATCAAATCTATGCTAAGTTAATTCATGTAGTTCTCTTGTTCATGTGATTCATGTAGCTAATTTGATTCATGTTTTCAAATCTATGTGATTCTTCCTTGACCAAAAGCATGTGATTTTTGTTCTAAACATGGGATTTATGTACTTAGCTTAATCAAACTCTTTCATATGATGAAGTTCATCAAACTCTACGTTGGAAATTTGTTGTTATGTGTGAGGATAAAGGAAGGGAAAGTGGTACTTGGGTTATGGTGAGATTTGATTGTGGGGTTACGGTTAGGTTCGTTTATGGTGAGTTTTGCGAGGCGAAATGTGACCCATGGCAGAAGCGTGTGTGTGCGGATTTGGTAAGGGGTGGTGTGGGTTAGGCCTTTGTGGCCACCGGGTTTGGATTTGTTGTGTAGAGCACCATTTTGCCCCGATTTGGGCTGGTTTTTATTGGTGCGTTCCACTTTAGGGCTGCCACCAAAAGACCCTTGCTGAATCGCATTTAACCAATGCTTATGTTTCACTCGTTTAGTTGTTTCTTGTACTAAGGATGAAGGAATGGGCATGTGTTTTGCCTTTTGCTCCTGCGGGTTGAGCAGGACTTGATGAACTTGTACGCACTTGGTGCGTTTGGCATGTGTTTTGGTGCGTTTTCCACCTGTTTTATTCACTCATTTTACTTATATGAACCATTGCTACGGGGTCGGTAAGCCTCTTCATGATATTGTATAATCAAGCTGCTCTTTTCTTTTTATTGTATCTTCGAGGATTGCTGAGGTATTCTTTCTTAAATGCCTCAGGTGCAGGTTGTAGCCGGTTGAGCGGCTAGGTTTGTTGGAGGCGTTTCTTGGGAACTAGCCGAGCTTGCTTAGCGAGGTAGTTCTTTTCTTTGTTGTACAGACATACATGTGCCCCAATGAGTTCGTGTCAGCCTGTTGGCGCCCATTGGTGGCTTACTTTACTTGTGATGTATGAATAATAGACTGCTAATGTGACTCATTTGGATGATGTCTTCTTGCTCTTGGGAATAATTTATGGTAGGTTGCATTAGGTATTTTGAAGCTAAACCAAACCTATTCTTGTATCCATGCATAACATATTTTGGTCACCAAACACTTATTTTCCAAATGACGTAAACAAAGATGGTTTCTTATAGTAGTATCACTATAGACTGCATATAGGAGATCGTCATAAATAAACAAAGTATTTCTGCCGCGTACAAAAACAGTTTTTGATATCTAAGGCCGAGGGATACGACCACTAAATCCACAGGTTTTCTTACATTCAATTGTTGAATTTCAACTCAGAAAGTAAGCGTCAAGGGTTGCCTGAGCGTGTGAAGTTATCCCCTGCACGACATGGCATCATAACCCGTAGTTCCTCTTACTCTGATACGAGGTACTCGTTGAGGAAATGCGGGTTGTGACAGGACACCCCGAGCAGACCCATTGTCCATGCTCTCATCAAGCTGGTAGAGGCTGTAGGCTCACTCGGTGGCAAGACAAATGGTGAGATTCCCCAAAGAAAATATCAAAGCCTATCAGTGAACGAAGAATGTTTGTGGAAGACGAAAAACTCCTATGGGAGGAAGAGGTTGGTGCAATGAAAATGAGGATACACACCCCCAACCAGCACTTGGCCTAGAGGGTCTAGCCCATAGCGAGTAGGCGCTCGTTGGCAAAAGGTAGGTCTCGCATAAAAGATTAAAGAGGGGTGACTTCTCAAAAAAGTGGGTTGGTCTCCTGGGACTACTCGCGATGGGTTTTTCTCGAGGCGGGACGAGGGGAGAGGGGCATGCGGTTTCGCGCATGGAAGGAGCGAGGAGAAGTCCAAGGACTCGTGCCCTGAGTGAATTCTCAAGCGAGATGGTAAGAATCTCTACCTCGCGAGTAGAAGTAAAGTAGAGGGCCGCCCCCCGACAAATAAAGCAAAATAAAATGAAATAAAGGGAACATTGCATGAGGGGTTATAACAAAAATTTCCTTACTCATTACAAAAAAGGGGGAAGTATTCTCCCATGAAGAAATATTTCAATGTTTCAAAAAATAAGTAAAAAGTACAAGTGAAGGAGGGAAGCAAAAAAAAATCGGGTGGGGTGGGGTGGGGGGGAGTCTCAGGTCTCACTGGCACCCCTTCATTCCTCTTCACTGGAAGCTGAACCCTCATCCGTCTCGCCATAGAGTTGTGACACCAGGTCGCTGGCAGTGATCGTCTCGGCATCTTCTCTAACAACCAGCAGCTCCTTCATCATCTTCAAAACGAGCACAACCTTCTTAATGTTGGAGTCCCCACAGATCTCGTCGACCTCGTCAAAAGAATAATGAGGAGGTCAAGGTGCTTGAAGAGGATCCGAGTGAGAGGCGGACATGGCACTGTTCAGGAGATGAGCATTCTGGGCCTTTAGGATTTTATTTTCCTCCTCCAGGGCCGCTATGTGCGAACACATCCAATCTGTCATCTCGGCATCGTGCAAAGAGCCAATCATTCAACAAAAGCTTACGCGAGAGTGAAAGTAGTCAGGAATGAAATTTAAAATCTTACCATGCCACCCTGGCTCTTGGCGAGAAGATTATCAGCAATCGCAAGCCTCATCTTGAGACCATCTGACTTCTCTCGCTATGCCGATAGGCCTGCCTCGGCATCCTTCCATTTCTTGTTGTTGAAAACAAGGAGGCACGAGACTCAGTGTGAGAGCTCCAGGGTGCGATGTTGAGCTTGAGTGGTCTTCAGGACGAGGTCTCGTGACGATTCCTTGTCGAAGGGTTTCGTCCCAAGACCACCATAAATGCCATAACCAAGGGAGAAGACATGACTGGTGGGAGGGTCCTGCTCCTTCCATGAGGGGAGGAGGGTGGATACCGACACCCGGTTTGAGTCCTTTTCCCATAGAAGGATTGGGTCGCCGGCAGCATCATTTACCACAGGCCCAATTTTGTAGTTTTGATGCAAGGAGGGGGATGGGTGACTGGACGAGCTAGTCTCGCGGGATGGCAGCTCAGTGGATTGGGCCGAAGTGTTGCCGGGCCGGTCGAATAGTGCCGCCTCGCGAGACGGCGAGGCTGCTCGCAGGCCAGGCGACTGCGAATTTGCCACAGAGATGGGGCTCAGGGATCCCGACATCTCTTTCCTCTCCTTCCTGACAATCTCCTCTTTTCCCTTTGGGAACCTCACAACCTTCTTTATCTTCTTCTTGGGGCTGTGCCGAGAAGGAGCGCCATCATCTCCAGATCATTTCTTGGAGGCGGGGGCCAACGATTCCTTCGCCACCTCTGCTGCCATGCTAGCGAGTGAAAAACTTTTGGACGGCCTAGCGTTGCTCAGATTGGGGTGATGGACTGTAATATTCCTCTCCCCTGAATGAGTAAATGGTTAAAGCAAAATAAGGGGATGGAAAACATAAGACTAAGGGAGAGCGAGTGTGCCTTCACCGGGAAAGACGGAAAGGAGAGTGTCGAGGTCTCTCCTCAAGAAGTTGACCTCGACGTTTTTCCCCGCAAAAAACTCGCAGAGGTCTTTATCCGTGCCTACGACCTTGGGAGTCGCTTAGTATATCTTGGCGAGCGACATTGGGGCAAGCGGAATGTCTCCAAGACTCCCGCCAATGAATACGAAGAGGGTGAGCTAGTGATGATTTTTGTTAGGGGTCTTGCACACCTTCACCACCTGACCTGTTAAGTATGAGACCCCATCATGGTTGGCGTGGTAGATAAACAACTTGCGGAAGGCGTTGAGACTGAATTCGATGTGCTCGCGCCGCATGTAGCTGGCGACTGCAACTAAAACCGTGATGACATTCAGATTTTGTTGCGCAGGGACGGCTCCGAAGTATTTTAGAAACTGTTTTCCTCTGGCTAGAGGGGGAGCCTCAGCCCTGACTCGAAGTGCGAGACAAGGAAGGCGATTTTGCCGGGATAAAATGTGTTGATCGACTTGCCAACATTCGACGGCCGAGACTCAAAACCGTCCGCCAGGAATTCGCGGGTGAAATGATCGTAGTTGAAAGTGCAAGTTAGATCTGATATAGTCTAGAGGGGGGGGGGGGGGTGAATAGAGTACGGTGCTTGCTAAAAACGTTTTACAACAGTTGTTGTATTTGTTGGGTATTGTATCCACAATTACCTGGATTTGAGGAAGCCACCTGTCAAGCTAAGATGAATCCACAATGTATTTGATGAAACATCTTAAGTTGTACTTGCAGCTCCTCCACGCTAAGTGCACACCAATGTCAGGGTGCAGTAGGTCAATATATACGGGTCTGCAAGACGTAATCCCTCGTTGAGCAGATCAGTGTGTTGGCCTACGTGTACTCTCTCTATTGGAGTGCACTTACTTTCAAGTACAGGGCCGTTCATATGCAAGAGAAGACAAGGAGCATGGATGGGTCAAGGAGCAGCTCCTGGGTGGAAGACGAAAATTCGTCCAAGGAAAATTCGACGAGAATCACCAAGTGATTCTCGCCGATTCGGCGAGAATCACTAGTGATTCCTGCCGAATCGACGAGAATCACTAGTGATTCTCGCCGAATCGACGAGAATCATTAGTGATTCTCGCCGACCCCTTCTGGCAACCTCAAAACGGTGCCAAGTAAGATTCGGTGAGAATCACTAGTGATTCTCGCCGAACCAGTGGTTAAGCAGCTCATGAATACCAAGTGAAAATCGCTGAGAATCAATAAGTGATTCGGCGAGAATCACTAGCGATTCTCGACGAATCGTCGAGAATCACTTGGTGATTCTCGCCGATTCGTCGAGAATCACCTGTGATTCTCGCCGATTTTCACTTAGCGATTTCTCGGGATGCTGCTGGACCGGATTATGCCGCTGGACCGGATTATGCCGCTGGACTAGTTTGAACCGGATTTCGGGTTTCTACTTGTGGGACCCACAACAGTCATATTGTATGGGTCTTCAATGTATAAATACAGGGGTATTTTTGAACAGTATAACAGCGAAGAAAACCAGACATACGGGAGCACGGACTAACCCTAGATCCCCGCTTTCGCTCCGTCGCCGCCGCCACTGCTCGCGATAAGTTGGTCGCCGCTGTAGATCTCTTTCTTCCCGATCTCCGACGACAGAAGCTTAGCAAAGCTCTGAGTCTCACGTGTCTATCCGGAGATCTCTTGTCTCTCGATTTGTTGACCGGGAAAAACTCCCCCGTCCGAATCGATCGAGACGACTGATCCTAGAGTGACCGTTGGAAGACCAAGCTAGCTTCGCTACGAAGTTTGGATCTTCAAGTTCAGCAGCCGCTCATCATCATAGCCGCCGCTCGTGTTGCCGCCACCGGTTCCGGGGAGATCCTCTCCAAGAGAGACCAAGGTTGTAGACTCTTCGTTGACTTCACGAACACGTCGTTGAACGAAGAGGAACACCGTAGTCTCCAAATGAAGTTTGTATCTCGTGTACATTCTATATTTACTTTTGTTGTAAAGGAACTTTTGTTCCGTGTTGTAAGGGTTGGGTGCAACCCGATTTGTGGGAGTGTTGACTCTCACGTGTGGAAGGGTTCCTTCCGATAGTGCAGGGATTGGATTTCAATCCTGTTGGAGAAGTGACCGAGTCGTCCCTTGTTGGGAGATAGGTCGAAGGGGGAAAGTGGATGTACCCAAGTCGGGGAACCACTATAAATTGCCTGTGTATTCTGTGTGCTGTGCTTTCTATTTTTATTGTGCAGGTACCGTCGTAAATTCCGCAAAAGCGCTACTCGTCACCTATTCCCCCCCCATAGGTGCACATAGTTGATACTAGGTGGACTTTCAAGTTCGATCAGAGCCGAGGTTGCTCATCAAAAAGGTTAACACCTTGAGTAGAATCCTGCCACCAGTGTCAGAAGCATGGAGCTGGATTATGAGATACCGCCACTCAAACTTCCTGCATGCACAAATGATTATTATCCCATCTGGAGAATGAGAGTGTCATTTCACCTTGATGCTATCGATCCTCGAGCATCCTTCATCCTGGAAGAGGGTCCATTTATTCCAATGAAGACCTCCGACTCTGGGATCCAAGTGCCTATGGGCATTGATGAGATGTCAGAGACGGAACTATCACTATTTCACTTGGACGAGAGGATTCGTCAAATTATCATGGATATCTGGTCTGGAGCCTCTCGCTCTAGATTTGAAAAATGTAGAACGGCTAAATCTCTGTGGATGATGATCTCAGAGCTGATGGGGGGGGGGGGGGGGTCAGAGAAAGCTGGAATATGCTGTCAATCAGAGGATGAAGCGTATGTGGGGGTCCTCACTTCTGAAGATGAAGGCAAGGATCCCTCGGACTGCATCAGAGCTCCAGTGTCCGTGTCAGAGTCTGAAGAGGACAGTGAGGAAAACAGCTCTGATGTGGATGAAACAATAGTCACTGGATCTAATGACAATAACACAGAAGAGCAGGTAACTTCTTCATCCTACCCCGTATCTTTTGAAATTTCTGAAGACAGGAACTGCCCTCCTTCAGAAAATGCTGATTCCCTGAAGAGAGCTCTTCAGTCAAGCAACCTATTTGCTGAGGAGCAAGCTCAAGAAATTGCTCGACTGAAGATCTTGTTGGTTCTCCAATTGGCGTCCAACAAGGCCAAGGACTCTAAGATCTCAGCTCTAGAGAGTAGTCTAGAGAATGAGAAAAGAATAGTATCAAACTTCTCCAAGGTTGATTCCATTAAGAGAAAGCAAGAGAACGGGTGGATCTCCCGGATTATCAATTCGTGGAGAAATGGGGAAACGGTATTCCGACCCCCCACTCCAAGCAGGAAGGCAACTCATCATGCCTTCAGGTATGACCACAGGCATAGTCGTGGTCACTGCAAGGGTGATCTGTCCCCATGTGGAGACACCCGGAGTGCAAGGGCCGGCGTGGCCACCCACGAGAGAATACCTAAGGCTCATTCTGAGCCCTTTGTATTCACTGCCACTGCCTCAATACAGTGTGGATCTGCATGTCCCAGCTCACAGAAGACTTCTCACCACTCGAGGACACGGGATAGAGAGGATAGAAGTCATGATGTCAGGCTCCATGGGGCCTCAGTAAGGGAGATGTCTGAAAGAATGGCACCACCTTCCCGGCCTCATAACGCTCACAACATGCATTCTTTCCATCCTTCCACGTGTCATGATGGAAGAGGAATTTTTGTGACAAGATCATGCCCTATCCCGTTTAGACCTAGGACCGTGACTACATCAGTCACTAGATCAGGTCGGAAACGGCGATACAACATTCACCCATGTTGGTGCTGCGACAAAGTGGGGCACTTTGCCATCGACTGTTGGCACAACCCCTCTGTGCCCACGGCAAGGGCTTATCCACATTATCGGGACAGAGGTAGTCTTCCAGACAGGTCTTCTGAAGGAAGGAAGTTGCGTGCTTATGCTAACAGGAACCTAGGACCCCATATGATTTGGGTTCCTAAGGTAAAGTAATTCTTTCTTGCAGGATAGTCTAGGTTCCCGTGAATATGATGGGAACTAGACAGTAGGTGGCTCAAGACTAAATTGGGACAATCGTCTGCAATAACAGATGTGATATCAATTTGAGCATACTCACATTGAGCTTCTAATATGTTCTACCTGTGGGACTAAAACGATGACTCTCAAAATCCCAGGTACTCATGATCAGTTTCAAGACTTGAGTCATTTTCAATTGACAATTACACTTATATATATATATCCTCATATACTGATACATCTGGGTATATTAGTGTATGTATGCACATCTAAGGACAGGTTAACTCGATACATGCAAACCTTTATTCATCAATAAAGAGTTCACGAAGATATGTCACTGTGAATCTCGACAACTCACAATGGACATCAAGAAGTGTTTGGAGAAGCCTCGCTCAAATCCAAATGGATTGTCTTTACAATAAATATGAATTTATCATTCTTACATTGACTTGACATCAGAAGAATTCGAAAATGTTGCAATGCTTCCTAACGTGAAAATTCCCAGTAGAGAAACCTTTTTCGGATTAGACAAATCCCGCCGACCCATTATATACTCGGAATCTTGGTATCATTTTTGTACTTAGTAAAGAAAATCCTTCAATTTCATCTTTATATACTAAGAATCCCGCCGTCGATTCCCGCCGAACCTTGCAGGAAGATCATCACACGTATCCTGCTCTCCATCTTCTTCCCGTAAGATTCTCGCAAGGCTCTCGTCGAATCGCGACGTGTCACTGTGACTGCCAGGTTCTCGCAAGGCCGAACCCCGCAGGATACTCTCCCATCCTCCGAAGGTCTTCCCGATTCGTAGGAAGCTCTCCAACTCACTTCCGTCTACGCCTTTAGGTAACCTCTTCCTCACCCGTACTTGGTCGCTCTCACTAGGGACGTTTTCTTTTTGAATGTTCATTAACGCTTAGAGTAGGGCTTCTCTCTCTAGATCTACGATGGCTCCAAGGACAACTGCTGGGTTGGTCACTGGTTGCGAGCTTGTTCGGACTGGGTTCTCTCACGCCTCGGACGAATTCCGCAACATCATTCTGATGCTGGAAGAGGCTGGGCTAACATTCATCTTGGAGCACCCTTGCAAAATTTTGGACAAAGAGGTACTGGAATTCTTCGCCACCGCAAGACTCCGAAATGGCGACTCATTAATCAAAAGCAAGGTGGCTGGGGCAAAGGTCAAGATGTCTGCCAGCAAGCTGACCCGCTATCTGCAGCTTTCTAGCTCGGAGCATGAGGACTATCTGGAGGACGATGACAAAAACAGAACTCTCTTATTCTGCGGTCTCCAACGAGGAACTCGATCAATAAAGAGGAAGGATATGAATGAAGAAGGGAAGCTCCTGTCAGACATTATTGGAAAGGTGCTCATCTGCAAACCGGGCTCTCATGACTATATCTCAGGAGATATGTTCAAGATCCTGATAGCTGTTGTCTGCCGTAAGAGGTTCAACTGGGGGGAGTTGCTGTTCGAGAAGATCAAGGACACCTTGGGCACTCCGAGTTTTGGCCGCATCATAAGTCTATATCTAAACCAACTAAATGGAGACAAGTTTGACATGAGCAAAGGTGTCCCTCTCCACTACTTGAAGAAGATGGACACAAGTGTGTTTGATTGATCGGAGAGGCGTATTGGGAAGACTGCAGTGGAAGAGCAACAGGGAGTATCCCCAGCAGTAACCCCCGGTGAAATTCCTGATACCCTGACTGCAGGAATCGAGGGGGAGCCTCTACCCTCGCATACTGATGTAGTATCTGACATCTCCCAGGTGGCCAGGGATGCGGTGGCCGAAATTCAAGAAGAAAGTGACACTGTAATGGAGCCTGCTGACAAAGAATTGGAAGAGACTGCTGACAAAGAATTGGAAGAGGCTGCTGATGAAGATGAGTTCATGGATGATGACGAAGAAGATGAAGGGCACAAGGGACATGAAGTATTTGAGGCTCCGGATCCTGTTGAACCTCCATCTGACAAGCCTGCACCAGTGGAGGGGGAGACTGAAACATCTAAAGAGGCCGCCAGCATTCCTCCATTAGAGACTGTGATTGTATCCAGCTCTACAGATGCGTCTGCTGAAGAGCAAGGCCAAGCAGTGCCTCCGACTCTTCCATTACGAGATGAGCTAGCCGCTCACACAGTAAATGTCATTCAGGGAATTGTGAATGAACTCAAAGACTCCTTTGCTAACGCTCAGAATAAACTGCTGAAAAGGATTAAGACTTCTGAAAATCTGATGCTCAAGAATATGGTGGAGATCAATCATAAACTTGACATGATGGACAAGAAATTTGAAGAAAAGTATACCGCGGCCGGCGAAGCTGTCACACTCCTTATGGCCGGATTGAAAAAGAACACTGATACTCTTGCTGTCGTAAATCAGAATGCACATGTTGTCGCCAACAACATTCAAAAGTTTGACGGTAATATAGTCACTCTTAACGCCAATCAGCAGGCCTTGGTCTCTGAATTCTCCAAGACCACGAAGCATATTGATGACTCCCTACATTCCTATGCCAACTTCATCGCTGTAGAAGCCAAAAAGGGGGAGAAGGAATATCTAGCTAAGATGGCTGAGCTCCTAGAAGTCATGATCCTAAACTTCGAACAGTCAAACAAGTACGTCTATGAAAGCTGCCGGTGGATGCTCCACCAGGCGTTAGGCATCCCCTTGGCTGAAAATCCTGCAGATATTCATCCTCCTGAGACATCTATGGCCGCTGAGGGAGTAAGTGCTGCTGAGGGAATAAGTGCAAGTGCTGCAGATGTTCCCATAAGTGAAGCTGATGCTAGGGCTCTTTCCAAAGCTAAACTGAGGAGCATGTTTGATCAAGAGGCCCTAGCAAAAGCCAAGGCCAAGAGAAAAGCTCAGGAAGGGACCTCCAAGGAGACACCAGCTGAAAAGAGGATCAGAATGAGTGAGGAGGACGTACGAAACGAAAAATGGAGTCCAGTTTCAAGGAACATCATCTTAGACACCTTCTGGCTGCAAGAAAGAGGAGAGATCAATCGAAACGAAGTATATAGCCAGTATGAGTGGGAAACGCACAAAACGTTTGAAGCGAAACGCAACATCTTTTTCAGAAACAACAAGGATGCAGATAAAGTTCCACCTCCTAGGTATTACCCGAAGCCCAAAGAATACATGGAGAGGCAAAGCAAGAAGTACTTGGCTCAAAATCCTAAGGGTGACTTAGCTAAGGAAAAATAGTCAATAACTTATAGCTTGTCACTTTGTCTTAAGAACATTTAATGATTATTGTTATCATATGAACAATTCTGAGATTATATGTGTATATATATATTGGTATATATATTTGAATTTGTGAATGACTCAAGTCCTGATCTGGTTGCATATATTCTCTTGTGCTGCATGTTTAATTTCTGAATGCTATGTTTATTATTTGATAGGTGTTATTCATCTTAGCTAGTAGGGTTTTGGCTTCGTCAAATAGGGGGAGATTGTTGGGTATTGTATCCACAATTACCTGGATTTGAGGAAGCCACCTGTCAAGCTAAGATGAATCCACAATATATTTGATGAAACATCTTAAGTTGTACTTGCAGCTCCTCCATGCTAAGTGCACACCAATGTCAGGGTGCAGTAGGTCAATATACACGGGTCTGCAAGACGTAATCCCTCGTTGAGCAGATCAGTGTGTTGGCCTACGTGTACTCTCTCTATTGGAGTGCACTTACTTTCAAGTACATGTCCGTTCATATGCAAGAGAAGAAAAGGAGCATGGATGGGTCAAGGAGCAGCTCCTGGGTGGAAGACGAAAATTCGTCCAAGGAAAATTCGACGAGAATCACCAAGTGATTCTCGCCGATTCGGCGAGAATCACTAGTGATTCTCGCCGAATCGACGAGAATCATTAGTGATTCTCGCCGACCCCTTCTGGCTACCTCAAAATGGTGCCAAGTAAGATTCGGCGAGAATCACTAGTGATTCTCGCCGAACCAGTGGTTAAGCAGCTCATGAATACCAAGTGAAAATCGCTGAGAATCAATAAGTGATTCGGCGAGAATCACTAGAGATTCTCGACGAATCGTCGAGAATCACTAGAGATTCTCGACGAATCGTCGAGAATCACTTGGTGATTCTGGCCGATTCATCGAGAATCACCTACGATTCTCGCCGATTTTCACTTAGCGATTTCTCGGGATGCTGCTGGACCGGATTATGCCGCTGGACTAGTTTGAACCGGATTTCAGGTTTCTACTTGTGGGACCCACAACGGTCATATTGTATGGGTCTTCAATGTATAAATACAGGGGTATTTTTGAACAGTATAGCAGCGAAGAAAACCAGACATACGGGAGCACGGACTAACCCTAGATCCCCGCTTCCGCTCCGTCGCCGCCGCCACTGCTCGCGATAAGTTGGTCACCGTTGTAGATCTCTTTCTTCCCGATCTCCGGCGACAGAAGCTTAGCAAAGCTCTGAGTCTCACGTGTCTATCCGGAGATCTCTTGTCTCTCGATTTGTTGACCGGGAAAAACTCCGCCATCCGAATCGATCGAGACGACTGATCCTAGAGTGACCGTTGGAAGACCAAGCTAGCTTCGCTACGAAGTTTGGATCTTCAAGTTCAGCAGCCGCTCATCATCATAGGCGCCGATCCCGAAGCTAGCCGCCGCTCGTGTTGCCGCCGCCGGTTCCGGGGAGATCCTCTCCAAGAGAGACCAAGGTTGTAGACTCTTCGTTGACTTCACGAACACATCGTTGAACGAAGAGGAACACCGTAGTCTCCAAACGAAGTTTGTATCTCGTGTACATTCTATATTTACTTTTGTTATAAAGGAACTTTTGTTCCGTGTTGTAAGGGTTGGGTGCAACCCGATTTGTGGGAGTGTTGACTCTCACGTGTGGAAGGGTTCCTTCCGATAGTGCAGGGATTGGATTTCAATCCTGTTGGAGAAGTGACCGAGTCGTCCCTTGTTGGGAGATAGGTCGAAGGGGGAAAGTGGATGTACCCAAGTCGGGGAACCACTATAAATTGCCTGTGTATTCTGTGTGCTGTGCTTTCTATTTTTATTGTGCAGGTACCGTCGTAAATTCCGCAAAAGTGCTACTCGTCACCTATTCCCCCCCCATAGGTGCACATAGTTGACACTAGGTGGACTTTCAGTATTACTAAGTGAACATGGAAGCAAATGAACTACATCAACTATTTAATCAAAAAAGCAATCACAAACCACAACCAGAAAACAAAAGAAAGTAAGCAACCAGATGACACAAGGAGCTATAGTGGTTCCCCAATCAACCTGGGTACATCCACTCTTCTACCACCCGAGGTAGGAATCCACTGCAGGATGAGTTGATCAGGTGTCCTGGGCACCAATGAGCTTTTGATAAGGTGCTCAAAAACTAAACCAGATTTTTTGATCAGGTGTCTTGCCACCACTGAGTTTTGACAAGGTCTCAGAAACCAGCACAAACTTTTGAAGGGAGTTTGAAAAACCCTTTACAACAGAGAGAGAGAGAGAGAGAGAGAGAGAGAGAGAGAGAGAGAGAGAGAGAGAGAGAGAGAGAAAGGAATGAGATGATCTTCTCTGTCAACAATCAGAGAGAAGATAGTGGATGTTGTCAAAGCTCCCCCTGAGATCTTGAGTTGTTCATGAAGTGAAGCTTTGCAGTACGGTGATAGGCCTTTAGAAAATTTGATCTCCAGCAAAAGATGATTTCAGCAACAACTGAAATGTGTGGTGTCTGGAGTCTTGAATGATGATGGCCTTTGAACACTAGAATCAAAAGGGATCTAAAAGTTTTAGTATATTGATCTCCTTTTGTGATGGCGTTCTTGTAAGAGTTCTAAGACTGTGAATATCTGCAACTCTTTCTCTTTCTGTTGTTGTGATTGTTGTAAGAGTTGTTGTTGATGATGTTATTCTTTTATCTTATTCTATTTTCCAGTAGAATATGAATATCTCTTTTATTCCTTGGATCTGAATGAATTTTTCTCTGTCTAAGATAGCCGTTAGCCTATCATAAATGACTTCCTTAACTGCATTTGTCTTCTGGAGGAAAGTCCAATAAAAACATTCCTTTGAAAATCCCTTGAAATTTGCTCCAGATTAATTGAAAACGTCTAGAAGATCCTTGAAATAAATGCTCAGAATAATTCCATAACTGTCTGAATTTGAATCTTGAAAAACGTCGATCTCTCCAGAAAAACGTCGAACTGAGCTCCACTATCATTGAAATGAGCTCATAGACTGGACTTAGACTGAAGCAGAGATCGTCGATCTGAGCTCAACTATCGTCAAACTAAGCTCAGAGATAGAGAAACAAACTGGAGACAAGAACGTCGATCTGAGCTCGAAGATCGTCGAATGGAGTTCGACGAATTGTTGAAGTTGAGCTCAGAGATCGTCGAATGGAGTTCGACGATTCGTTGAAGTGAGCTCAGCGATTGTCGAAAGGAGTTTGACGATTCATCATACTGAGCTCGACGAAATGACTTGGTCTTCTGAACTGAAATATCTGGTCTTCAGGGCAGCTTTCAA
This sequence comes from Platanthera guangdongensis, assembly GCA_039583875.1. Classification (NCBI taxonomy): domain Eukaryota; kingdom Viridiplantae; phylum Streptophyta; class Magnoliopsida; order Asparagales; family Orchidaceae; genus Platanthera; species Platanthera guangdongensis. The sequence goes on along the minus strand of CM077162.1, from coordinate 93,720,423 downwards.
ACCTAAATACTAACCCTTAGACTCAATTCTAATTGACCTTTAGATCTATATAAGGAGGTCAAAATAGATTTCCTAAAAGCCATAGTGATCCTTGCCCAAATCAGTAATAGGGTGTTCCAACAATCTCCCCCTATTTGGGTTGGGATTACTATTTACAGATATTGGAAAAATAAAAACATACAAAGCAGAAATATAACAAACAAGACATTGCAGAAACATAGACATTATCTCAGATAGTTCAGAAAAAAAAATTATACTGTCATCTTACAGAATCATTCTTTTTCCTTGCTCTTTATAAGAACTATTTCTCTGTTGGGATTGAGAGCTTCCTTCTTAAATCTTCTATCATCAGCTGCACCTAGAGAGGTTTGTTGCTTTGGCCTAGGCACTACAGCTTCTGGATGCAGCTTCATATAGCTTTCTGAATCAAAAAATTTGCTGGAGGAGTACCTCTCAAGATCTTTGTTTCTTTGATCTGATAAAGTAGTGATATTTGAAGTATCCTTTCCTTGTTCTCTGGCTTTCTTGAATTGGTCCAAAGCAGCCAATTCTTTCATTCTTGCTGTCCATGAGGTGGGGTTATTTTCTGGATCTTCAAATGGAACAGGTGGCTCATATCTATTTGAAGGATTATCTGGAGGAGCTCTGGAAGAGACTAGTTCTTTCAGCTTATAAGGGAAGGGACTAGAAGTTATGTCAGATGGACCTTGTCCTTCCTTTGGATAAGGATGTTGCCTGGAATATCCTTTGGAGTACACTTTAAGTTCTCTCTTATTTCCTCTGTACTGTCCTCTTCTGGACTGGTAACCTCTAGATTGATTTCCCCTATACTGGGATCTACCTTGAGGTTGATATGAAGTTTGGCTTCTGGCAGAGGATTGGAAAGCAGAACTACCACCTACACCTGCATCAGGTGAGGGAGGAGGAGGAGGAGGAATAAAATGTAAAGATCCTTTGTCATACTTTCTTTTCTTTTTCATAGCCTTTAGTTGATTCCTGGAGTATTGCATCCAAGGTTCTGTGATAGGGCAATCATGCAGTATGTAGTATGGAATGTCATTTGTATCTTTTACTTTCTCTAAAGGAACTCTTTTCATAGTCTTGCTTCTGGCTTTCCTTTTCCTTGCAATTGTAGCAGAGGAATCATCTGAGTCAGTCCTGAACTGATCACTGTCTGAGCTTGGAGGATTATCATACACTGCATCAATCCTTTTGAGATAATCTTTTTGTTGTTGAGACTGAATAGAAGAAGTAACAGAGACAGCAATAGTAGCAACAACAGGAAGTGGAGTAGAATCAATACTGGTAGAAGGAGTTGTGACAGCAGATTCAGATACAACACTTTCAGAAACAGAGGCTACAACAGCAGTAGTAACAGATGAAACTGGAAAATCAATTATAGAAGGAGAAACAACAGCAGTAACAACAGGCTCAAAAACAAATGCCCCTATCATATGCATGTCCTCAAAAACATCAATATCAGAATTAACAGAAACATCAGTAACAGTAGGAGGAGCAGCAGCAGTAGGACTATCAACACTATTGAAGGAATATATATAAGAGCTTATTAGGCTGGGGTCACATATGGAAATAGGCACAATGGCCTTAGTCAGATCTTCAGATTGCTGGACTGGCAGACAGTTGAAGTATACAGAATCAAAAACTGACAACAGTGACCTGAGGTCCACTGTGATGAATACAACAGATGCAGTTGGAGCATGGACTGAAGATACAACAACAGGCAATCTTTCAACTTCATGAGGAATCTGCCCCTGCCTAGATGCAGTGAGAACTGGATCAAGGCACCCATAAGAATGTATTGCCTGAGAAGGAAGAAAAGAAGAAAGCCTGGCAGACAGTTCCTGAACTGTTTTGAGAAGGGGATCCAAAGAGGTCTCCAGCAAGAGGGATAGACTTGGAGCTATCATCTCATATAATTTGTCTGCAAGGGCTGGAAGATCTACTTGTTCAAGAGGGACTTGAGCAGAGGTACGGATGGATGAGGTAGCAATGAAGGGTGGAGCAGCAGGAGATGTTGTAGGAGAACCTGTGGATTGAGGGAATGATGGTTGGGAAATTGGAATTGTGGAGATGGAAGAGAGTGGAATGGAAATGGATGGTGTGAAGGATGGTTAAGCAATGATGTCTTGAAGTAGTTGTTGATAAGAGGTGGATGAGGATGGTGGATCAGGAGGGGATAAGGGAGAAACATCCATATAGGAATCATCTATAAGAGTGAAAGATGGAATATGAGAGGATGAATCAATATTTAGGTGTGGGTAGTGATGTAGAGGATGGGAGAGTTATTCAGTGAGTGGTGGAGTTGGAGAAGGAATTGAAGTTGGAGATGGGGTGGAGATTATGATGGTGGATGTGACTGTGGTAGATGAAACAAGAGGTGGAGGAGGAGGAGAAGAAGCAAGCAAGTCTTCTACAGGGGCAGAAACCTGAGGGGAAGAGACTGAAGCAGTCCTTGTGCCTGAAGTAGAAATTGCAGAGGGCATGCTGGGCTTGATAATCTGCCTGTCCCATTTTCCAAATAGGGCACATGTGAGCCTCTTGGAGGCATTGATGTGCATCCCACTAGAAACAAGCAGTGCAGGGCATCTGTGGTGAAGGAACAGCCCTAAAATTCTTCCAAAATTAACAAATTTCTTGTTAATCTTTTTCTTAATCAAATCAAAGAAAACTTCTCCACAGTTCAGTTATTTCTTGTCCACTAGGGAAACCATAAAGCAGAGCTGATACCTTGATATGGTGTCATGAGCTGAGTGTTTGGCCAACAATACCTTGCCAACAACATCAGCTAGAAATCTATACTCAACAGGCAGATTTTTCTTCAGCAATTTGCTAGGGTTTGCTTCTGAGTGACCCATCCTTTCAAGCATATTAGTAAACTCCTCTCCAGAAAGTTCAACAGAATCTTCTCCTGATTTTAATTGAAAAACCTCTGTCAAGGCAGCAGGTGTTAGAGATACCTAGGTTCCTGAGATGCTTCCAACCACTGTATTCTGATCCAGGTTATGGGCAGTATACACCCATTCCTTTATCTCATCTGCAGCTAATTTGATCCTTGTGGTCATGTGGTAACTAGCTGTTGTTCTTTGAAAATTTCCAGAATCACCTTGAAGATTTGATCACTGTTGTTGAAAGAATCCATGTCGATATCAAATCCAGCGTCAAATTTCATTGCGGCCAAGATGGCGACTGATACTGCCATTGATTCCTGCAAAAATGAACAAACAAACGACCAAGTGTAGAGAAGTTTGGAGGGAAAGAGAAAATTTGCAGAGAGTATGAAAGCGCAAAGGGAGAACGACGGCCGAAAAAATGAGTTTTATATTATGGTTCGACGCAAAAAAGGAAAGATCGTTGAACTCTGTTCTACGATCTGGGCTTCTAAAGGAAACTGAAAGGTCATCAATAGCGTCGGTCTCCGTTCGACGATGTTGGAGAGCGTCGAGCTCCGTTCGACGATAGTTCAGAAAACAAAATCGTCGAGCTCCGCACGACGATCGCTGACCTTAAGAAAGATAGTTTAGCACTATCTGAGAAGCGCTGAACTCTGGTCGATGATTTCGGAAGTCGTCGATCTCCGTTCGACGATCGGGGGGAAAATCATCGAGTGCAGTTCTGAGACCAGAAACACTCTATACACTAGAAAAAGCACTTTGATTTGCCTAGTCTTGGTCATTTTTAGATTTTTGAAAATCTTGGATATTATTTTAGGCTTTCTCCATCTAACATTCCTAACTGATTCAGGAAGAATGTATGTTTCTTTTCATCCAAGGGTTTGGTGAAAATATCTCCCCTTTGCAAATCAGTTGGGATATATTGAAGTTCAATTTTATTTTTCTCAACATTATCCCTTAGAAAGTGATGCCTAATTTCTATGTGTTTTGTCCTACTATGGACGACTGGATTTTGTGCTATAGAAATAACACTGGTATTATCACAAAATATTTTAGACTTTTCTAAGTTGTAGCCATAGTCTAGGAGTTGGTTTTGAATCCACAATATTTGTGAACAACAACTACCTGCCGCCATATATTCAGCTTCAGCAGTTGAAGTTGAGACGGATGTTTGTTTCTTGCAAAACCAGGAGACAAGTCTGTCACCAAAAAACTGACAAGTTCCACTGGTGCTTTTCCTGTCTATTCTGCATCCAGCATAATCAGCATCTAAAAATCCAGTTAAGTCAATTGCTGAGTCTTTTGGATACCAGAGACCTAGATTTGGACAACGTTTTACATACCTAAGAATCCTTTTTACTAAGGTTAGGTGTGACTCTCTAGGGCTTACTTGGAATCTAGTACATATGCATGTAGCAAACATTATATCAGGTCTACTAGCTATAAGTTACAATAAAGAGCCAATCATTTCTCTATATGTTGTCTGATCAACAGGTTTTCCATGTTCATCAACATCTAATACAACATTGGTAGGCATAGGTGTTTTCATACATGATGCTTCAGACATACCAAATTTCTTAACCAATTCTTTTGCATACTTGGTTTGAGAAATAAATATGCCTTCAGCATGTTGCTTGATTTGCAATCCTAGAAAGAAGGATAGCTCACCCATGCTACTCATTTCAAATTTAGAATGCATTAGATTGGAGAACCTTCTGCATAAATTTGAATCAGTAGAACCAAATATAATATCATCTACATAGATTTGTACTAGTAGGGTATGAGACTTATGGGTTCTAATAAAAAGAGTTTGGTCTACTCTACCCATTATAAACTCATTTTTTAGAAGAAAGTATGCTAGGGTCTCATACCATGCTCTAGGAGCTTGCTTTAGACCATATAATGCTTTATGCAATTTGAAAACATAATCAGGATGAGTTGAAGAGATAAAACCTGGGGGTTGTCTAACATAGACTTCTTCTTTGATATCTCCATTGAGAAAGGCACTCTTTACATCCATCTGGTATACATTGAATCCTTTGTGTGCTGCATATGCTAAGAAGATTCTTATGGCCTCTAACCTTGCAATTGGTGCAAAGGTCTGGTCATAATCTATCCCTTATTCTTGAGAGTACCCTTGAGCAAATAGCCTTGCCTTGTTCCTTATAATGACTCCTTGATTATCTAACTTATTTCTGAACACCCACTTTGTTCCAACAATGGAGTGATCCTTTAGCCTTGGTACTAGTTCCCAAATTTTGTTCCTTTCAAATTGATGCAACTCTTCTTGCATTGCAATGATCCAGTGTGGATCTTGCTCTACATCTTGAATGGATTGAGGTTCAATTTGAGAAAGGAAGCAAGTGTGCATCAGGTTTTTGTTGACCTGATTTCTAGTTTGCACACCAGCTGAGATGTCTCCAATCACTTGGGAGATTGGATGGTCTCTTGATGTTACTAAATCAACATGAGATGTTGATTGTTCACCAACCTGTGTTGTTGTTTCCTCTGGTGGTACAACTGGCTCTTCAAGATGTTTCTCTTCAAGATGTTGAATGTCTTCTTCATCTTCACTGCTTTCCTCTTTTTGAATAATTTGTAACCTGTCCAAGTCTTCAGAAAGAGAGTGTAACTGCAAAGGTTCTATGGTAGAAGTATTCTTCTCCTTGAAAGACATGTTAGATTCATCAAAAGATATATGAACAGATTCTTCAATTTTAAGAGTTGATTTATTATATACCCTATAAGCTTTACTGATCATGGAGTATCCCAGAAACACTCCTTCATCAGCTTTAGCTTGAAATATTGCTAAGTATTTTTTGTCATTATAGTGAATGTAATAAATACAACCAAAATTTTTAAAGTAATCTACTTTAGGTTTCTTCCCTTTGAGTAATTCATAGGGAGTCTTGCCCTTCAGTTTATCTATTAAACTTCTGTTCAACACATAGTTGGAGGTGTTCACTGCCTCTGCCCAAAAGGATAGAGGAAGGTGAGCATCTGACAATAATGTAGTGGCAGTTTCAATAAGGGTTCTATTTTTCCTTTCAGCTACCCCATTTTGTTGAGGAGTTCTAGGAGCTGAGAGAGTGTGCATGATCCCTTCACTCTGACAGAACTCTTGCATAAGAAGAGAATCAAACTCTGTCCCATGATCACTTCTGATCAGGGCAATGTGAGTATTGAACTCACTCTGTATGCATTTGAGAAACTCTGTCAAACACTTAAAGTTATCAGACTTCTTCCTTAGAAAGAACACCCATGTGAATCTAGAGAAGTCATCTACAACCACTAAAGTGTAAGATTTCCCTCCTAAGCTTTGTATTGTAATGGGTCCAAAAATATCCATGTGTAACAGATACAAAATCCTAGGTGAATCACTGTTATTAAGTGACTTGAAACTATTTTTGGTTTGCTTGCCTAATTGACAAGCTCTGCAGAGTCCTTCTTTCTTGTAGGAGCCAGAAGGTAGTCCTCTAACAAGGTTGTCCTTGGATAGCCTAGCAATGGTTCTTAGGTTTATATATCCCAATCTCTTATTCCACAGTTCATTAGGTCTACTAATAGAGTTAAACAGGCAAATATCTACTTTAGTTGAAAGAAGGTCTACTAAATAAATGTTACCTTTCCTTTTACCTGTCAACACAGTTGTGTTGTCCTCTGATTTGATCTTGCATAAGGATTTGCTGAAAGTCACTTGGTAGCCTTCATAACATAGTTGACTGATGCTGATCAAGTTGTGCTTCAGTCCTTCCACATAAGCTACTTTCTTGAATGTGACTGTGCCAATCTGAACTGCACCATATCCTTTTGTTAGTCCAAAGTTTGAATCACCAAATATTACTTTGGGTCCAAGCTTGGCTTTGAAGGATGTGAAGTTGTCCTTGTTTCCTGTCATATGCTTTGAGCACCCACTACCCAGAAACCATTGTTGGTTTGATGTTGGATAGGTCTTCACCTGCACATAAGACAATTTACTTATTTTTGACCCAGTTTACCTTGGGCCTAGGTTGATAACCTTTGAATTCAGAAATAAGAGACATCCCTGGTTGACTCTTATTGCCTTCAGGATGATATCTCCCTGGAGGTATTATCCATTCAGTATAAGGGTTAAATCTTTGGGATGAAGGACCCCTAGGTTTGGAATTTGATTTACCTTTGAGAATGATTTCAAAGCTCTGATCTCTACTCGACGATCGCTGAGCTGAGTTCGACGATCGTGGGTCAGATCGTCAAGCTCCGTTCAAAGATCGACTGTGGTAGAGTTCAGGGTTTAGAGATTGTCAACCTGAGTTCGACGATTTAGCCTGAGATCGTTGATTTGCATTCGACGATCGTCTAGCTCCGTTCGATGATTTCTGTTGAACTCTTGTTTTCTTAGGTAAGTCAGAATTCTTCCTAGCTACCTCTACAACTCCCTTACCTTTATCAGAGATAAATTTAATTGGGGTTGATAATACTATAGGTTGGCTGGATGAAGCACCCAAGCCCAGTGTACTGTTGAATCTTGAGTTCACTGTGCTTGTGATGTCCATTAGCTTGATACTTCTCCCATTGAGGGATTCTTCAAGCTTCTTGGCCTCTGATAGCTCACTTTTCAGAGAGGCTATCTGCTCCCTACAGCATTCCAACTCCTCAGAGAGTTTGAGGTTATCTGATTTTAAAGTACTGTATTCAGATAATTGATTTCTAAGAGAAATGATTTCCTTCTCAGATTTTAATAAATCTAAACATAGTGCTTTAAATTCACACTTAATGTCCTCAGAATTAAAATCAAAAGAACTTATTACCTGATCCTCTTCAGATTGAGTCTCTGATTCAGATTCTGACTCTTCTGCATCAGAATTTTGTTGTGTGGCATTGATAGCCATCATGCAGAATTCTTTTTATTCAGCATCATCCTCATCATCACTTGAGCTGGATGAAGCTTCGGATTCTTCTTCTATCTCACTCCAAGTTTCAGCAACAAATCCCTTCCTTGTATGTTTATTCTTGCTGGAGGAGGGTTTGCCATTGCTGTTCTTCTTGAAGTCTTTTTCTTTTCTCCTTTCTTTCCTGTCCTTTTTGTCCTTGTTTTTGTTTTCTGGACAGTCAGGCGCAATGTGGCATGGTTTCCTGCAACCAAAGCAAATAATTTCTTTGTTATTTGATTTGTCATACCTTGGCTTGTCATGCTCTCTGTATGATCTTTTCCTGAAATCCTTCTTGGCCATTTTGTAAAACCTTTTGGCCAGAAGGCTTAGCAGCTCTTCATTGGGTACCTTGTCTTCAGGCTGATCTTCAGTGGCTTTGAAAGCTATTGATTTCTCCTTTCTTATAGCTGGTGAGGCAGCCTTCTGCTCTTCTTCTCTATTCTTGATGAGCAACACATAGGACTTGAGCTTGCCCAAGAGAGCTTCAGTTGTGATCTCATTTAGGCTTCTGGCATCCTTGATTGGCCAGATACTTGAGTCCCAAGTGCTTGGGAAGCACATTCGGATTTTATCATTTAGCTCAATCAATGAGATCTCTTTGTCCAAGGTTTTCAACTCATTGACTATGAGACTAAGTCTATTATACATGTCTGCTACTGACTTAGCTTCTCCTTTCTTGAAATTCCCATACTGGGTTATGAGATGAGATCTTCTATCCTTTCTCTCGTCAGCAGATCCTGAGACTATCTCAGATAACTTGTCCCAGATGTCCTTTGCTGAGTTGCATTCAACTACCTTTTGGAATATCTCATCAGACATAGTCTGGGCTAGAATGTTCACAGCTTTTGCATCAGCCAATTTCCATTTCTTTATTTCTGCATCTGTTCCTGAAGGAGGTGGAACAACACTTGTTCTTGTATTCTCTGGAGGTCTTGGACACACTGTCAAAATAGAATTGAAAATGTCCTCATCAATAGAGTTCATGTACAGCCTAATCCTTGCCTTCCAAAGTGCAAACTTAGATAGATTGCACACTAGAGGTCTGGTGCTAGCATAATCTTTGTTTTGGGCCATGTTTTGTGAAGAAATAATTCTAATAACAAAATCAAAACAAGCAGATCTAACTAGAGGGATCTTTGGGTTCAGGTGTTAGCTTGTGAACCAACTAAGGTGTGGTATTTTTAACCAACCACGCTTTGATACCAATTGAAAGTGCAAGTTAGATCTGATATACTCTACAGGGGGGGGGTGAATAGAGTATGGTGCTTGCTAAAAACGTTTTACAATAGTTGTTGTATTTCTAAGTGAATAGGGAAGCAAATGAACTACAACAACTATTTAATCAAAAAAGCAATTACAAACCACAGCCAAAAAACAAAAGAAAGTAAGCAACCAGATGACACAAGGAGATATAGTGGTTTCCCAATCAACCTGGGTACATCCACTCTTCTACCACCCTAGGTAGGAATCCACTGCAGGATGAGTTGATCAGGTGTCCTGGGCACCAATGAGCTTTTGATAAGGTGCTCAAAAAGCAAACCAGATTTTTTAATCAGGTGTCTTGCCACCACTGAGTTTTGACAAGGTCTCAGAAACCAGCATAAAATTTTGAAGGGAGTTTGAAAAACCCTTTACAGCAGAGAGAGAGAGAGAGGAATGAGATGATCTTCTCTGTCAACAATCAGAGAGAAGATAGTGGATGTTGTCAAAGCTTCCCCTGAGATCTTGAGTTATTCAGGAAGTGAAGCTTTGTAGTAGGGTGATAGACCTTCAGAAAATTTGATCTCCAGCAAAAGATGATTTCAGCAACAACTGAAATGTGTGGTGTCTGGAGTCTTGAATGATGATGGCCTTTGAACACTGGAATCAAAAGGGATCTGAAAGTTTTAGTATGTTGATCTCCTTTTGTGATAGTGTTCTTGTAAGAGTTCTAAGACTGTGAATATCTGCAACTCTTTCTCTTTCTGTTATTGTGATTGTTGTAAGAGTTGTTGTTGATGATGTTATTCTTCTATCTTATTCTCTTTTCCAGCAGAATATGAATATCTCTTTTATTCCTTGGATATGAATGAATATTTCTCTGTCTAAGATAGCCGTTAGCTTACTTTCTGAAGGAGAAGAAGAAGCAGAAGTTGTGTGAAGAATAACCAAAATAAATAAATTATTTATCTTCACCAGCAAGTTCAAGGAAGGTCCTTGAGAAATAAGAAGGGGCAGAGCCATTTGGTTTCTGCAGTCAAGAATATAAAGCAGAGTTAATCTCAACTCTGGTTGCAGCAAAGGGAGAAACCCTAGCTGCAGTTACTTTATAGTTCAAGTAAATATAATCCTGGAGATATACTCTTGGGGGTTGTGAAGAAGGAGAAAAGGCTTAGCTTCTGGTTCAGTTCAGAAAGGTGTAGTGTAGCAGATCTGCAAGTTACTTCCAGCACAAGCCAAAGCATCCTGAAGATCTGCATCCTTGTTGTGGATAAGAAGTTAGGTTTGGGATTCTCTCAGCTCAGGAAGCAGCATGACAAGCTGTAGTCACTTCTCAGTTCCACCAGGAAATCTCTGGTGCTGAGAAGAAGAAGTTAGTGCTGAGTATTTCTTAGTTCAGGAAGCAGTAGGCTTTTGAATTATTTCCTTAAAGTCAAATTTGGGCTGAGTTTATCTCAGTCTAGAAAGGTTGGCACAGAGAAATATCTCCTATGTCAAAATTACTCACTAACCCACTTCCACCTGGTAGGATCCAAGTTTGGATCTGAGTTTTAGGGCAGTTTTGCCTTAGGTAGGATACTGTTGAGAATCTAAGACTAGGGCTTTCGCCTGAATAGTAGGATTCAAGTATGAATCTGAGCTGTAGGATCTAGATTAATTCTGAGGAAGGTGATATGTTGATCCCTGAGTTTTATGGCTTTTGAGCTGGAGGTCGGAGAGTAATTCTCTCTGATTTGTGGGGCACTTGTGCCTGAGTTGTAGGATCCTTTGAATTTGAGGTAGGGCCTTTGTGACTGAGTAGTAGGAGAGTCATTCTCTCTGAGGTAGGATCCCTTATGGATCTCAGGTAGGGCTGTCCTCGTAGCCTGAGTTGTAGGGCCTTTGGGCCTGAGGTAGGTAATCTTTGGATCACTGAGTTGTAGGCCCTTTTGCCCAAGCTATAGGTCTTTGAGGAGACCAAGTAGTCCTGTGGGATGGTGTTGTAAGCTCTTAGGAGCCGAGATTGGAGAAGTGCATTTTCTAACTATAAGTTAGAAAGGTGGGAGTGAAAGTCGATGTACCCATAATCTGGGGTACCACTATGTATCTTATGTGTGCTTTTGTGTTCTTTTTTTGTTTATAGGTTGTGTGTATCTTGAAAGTAGATGACTATGAAAGTGCAGGTTAGATCTGATATACTCTAGAGGGGGGTGAATAGAGTATGGTGCTTGCTAAAAACTTTTTACAACTATTGTTGTATTCCTAAGTGAATAGGGAAGCAAATGAAATAAAGTAAACACAGCAACTAACTAATCACAGAGCAATCACAGACCACAGCCAGAAAACAAAAGAAAATAAGCAATCAGAAGACACAAGGAGCTATAGTGGTTCCCCAATCAATCCGGGTACATCCACTCTTCTACCACCCTAGGTAGGAATCCAGTGAAGGATGAGTTGATCAGGTGTCCTGGTCACCAATGGGTTTTGATCAGGTCCCCAAAAACCAAACCCTCTAGTCTTTTGGAAGGAGACTTGCAACCAGAATGATTTTGAAGGGATTTAAAACCCTGTACAGGAATTAGAGAGAGGGTTATAGTGTCTTCTCTGTCAATAGTCAGAGAGAAGACTTATGGATTGATGTAGCAGCTTTTGCTCCCCCAGAGGTCTTGAATTGGTCAGGAATGCTGGAGCATTGCTTCAGGGTGATAGGCATTCAATGACCTAGAATTCCTGGACCAGAACTGCTTCAGGAACTTCTTTTGACTGATAAAGTTCTGTTGTCCTTTGAAGTTGTCCTGAGAATAGAAGGAAGAAGGCACTTGATTGAATTTAGTTGTTGTTCTTCTTCTTCTTGAGAGAGTTCTCTGGTCAAGGCTGATTGCAGTCAAGAACTTTAGATTTGAGAATGTTTTGTTCTTCTGCAGCTTCAGAGTGTCTGTCAGATTATTTTCTGTACTATGATTTTTGAACTCTGCTTGATTCTATATTCTCTTACTGTGTCTCTGTTTTTTTGTGTATCTATTGTATCTGTTTCTTACTGAGGAATATTCAAACTTTTGAATGTCGAGCAGTAATTACAGTCGGGCTTGGAAAGAATCAGCAATCAATGACTTTCCTAACTGTCCCATGGAAAAACGACATGTGATCGTCCATAGTCAATGCACGTTCTAACGGTAACATTCCGAGAAGATCTGACATTAAATGTTCAGGAATCAGCGCCAAGAAACGGGACGAGAACCTTGAAGAAAACCTAATCTGGATTCATCAAACAAAGAACACAATTCGTCGAGCTGAACTTGTGTTCGTCGAGCTGAGCTTGAGTTCGTCGAGCTGAGCTTGAGTTCGTCGAGCTGAGCTTGAGTTCGTCGAGCTGAGCTTGGGTTCGTCGAGCTGAGCTTGGGTTCGTCGAGCTGAGCTTGATAGAGTTCGTCGACCAGACAATCTTCATTCATCTAACAGACATTCTTCATTCGTCAAGCTGAGAATCAAATTCGTCGAGCTGAGAAAAGTTCTGGACTTAGACAAAATATCCTGCATCTGCTGAAATGCTGTGTCGACATAAGTTGGTGTCGACAGATTGATCTTGGTGTCGACACAAGTCCTCTGGTGTCGACATAAGCTGGTGTCGACTGAAATCCTAGTGTCGACATAAGCTAGTGTAGATTGAAGTCTTGCTGTCGACACAAGTTGACTGGTGTCGACACAAACCCTAAGTGTCGACACAGATTCTCTGAGTCCAGAAATCGTCGAGTAGAGAATAGCATTCGTCGACCTGAGAAGCTGTGAACTTGAGGTCCAAGTTCGTCGAGCTCAGAATATAATTCGCCGACCGAAGCATGAAGCTGGACTTAGAAAAATTTGAAGTCCTCCTGACTTTGGCTTGATGTAGAAACTGAGTTTTCGTCGAACAGAGAACACAGATCGTCGAGCTCAGCTCTAAGAATTGACTCACGATCGTCGAGCGCAAAACTCCTTTCGTCGATCTGAGTTCGATGAACGTCGAACTCACTTTACTTGGTCTTGAAAACTTGTGAGTATGGAGTCTCTGAGGGTCTTGTTGAAAGCTGGTCCACCTGGAGTTAAGCCTAAGGACTTAACCTAGACTCTAGGACACAAATTGACCCTGGCTATACAAGATGGGTCGCATCCTAAGTCAGTGAACCTAGCCCAAATCAACTAGGGATCCAACAATCTCCCCCTATTTGGGTGAGGTCACTAATCAAAGACTCAAGACAGAAAAACAAAGTAGAAAAGAAATATATCTAGCAGAGAATTATAACACATGCAATAGATATATATATACACAGCTTTGTTACTGATAGCACAGTTAAAAAACAAATAACAGACAAAAATGAAACAACAAGAGAATTACTTCTTTCGCTTCTTCTGCTGAGGTTTGTCTTCTGCTTTCTTTTCTCCTGGATTCTTGAAAATGATTTCTCTGTTAGGATTTTGAGCTTGAGCCACTGTCATGGTCATATCAGTTGCCCCAATAATTTTCAATGATGTTGCTTTGGGAACAACTGCTTTTGGGTGAAGTTTTATATAATCATCAACATTAAATAATTTGTTGCCTTTGTCAAATCTTTTCAGCTCTTCCTTTCTATACTGTGACATAGTTGAAAGACAAAAAATATCTTTTCTCTCTGCTTTTGGTTTTATTTATCAATGATAGACCAATCAGCTCTTGGTATCTAGCCATTCTTGCTGTATTTGCAGTCTTTGGATCTTCAAAAGGAATTGGAGGGGAGTCTGGCTTCTTTGGGCTTTTAGCTTTTTATACTACAGGACTTTGTTGCTGCTGCTGCTTATGTTGATGACTACCTGAGGAGGATGGCCTCTGCTGGCTGCTTCTAGAAGATCTCCCTGACTGTCTCTGATAAGTTTGCATTGGGGCAGATCTCTGGGAGTTAGAGCCACTGGCACCAGCTGCTGGAGGAGGAGGAGGAGGATCCTTCCTGTATCTGTGTACTGGAGGAGGGGAGTATCTCCTGCTTCTCTTTCTATCTTTCTGCTGGTTTTTGGAGAGCCACATCCATGCTGGAATTCCCATATATGGAGTCACATTGTGCATAATATAGTAGGGAGTGTCTGCAGTGGGATTTTACTTGGGAGTAGGAGCAGCCTTTCTCTTCTTTGCCAACAATCTCTTTTTCCTACTAGCTGCATCCTCATCAGAATCAATATCATCATCATCAGATTCTGAATCCTGAGGGGTATCATACAATGCATTCAAAGCTTTTAAAGCTTTATCAGAAACAACAGCCTTTGCTGGAGGAGGGGCAGAAGGTTCAGGAATAGGAGTTTCAGCAACAAGAGAAGAATTATCTGTACAAGAATCAGAAACAAAAGAGACAGAGCTATCAGCTACTGCCTTATTCTCTTCTTCAATGTCTGCCTGAATAGGCTCATCTAGAGTAGGCATTGGAGAGTCATCCATAATAAAGTCTGGTGCTGAAACTGGCACTAGAGTATCTTCTGGAATGACTTTTGAGTTGGAGGCAGATAGAGCAAAATTGTCACAGAGTTGCTTGGCAACTGCTGGACTGGCTAGAGAGGTATATGGTACCATAGCCAAATAAGGCTTAGAGAAATCTGCTGGAGGGAATTTCATATGTACAATATCAAAATTTCCCAACAAAACTGATAAAGTCACTATGGGATTTAAATAGAAATCACCAACAGGAGTTATTGGAGCAACTGACTCATCCAAATCAATGTCATTATTCATAAGTTTAATTAACTCAGACATCTCAGCATCAAAGTCTGTCAAAATTGGTGTATCCTGATCTGAATCTGAATCTACTGGAGAGGGAACTTCTGTGACTGCTGCTGCTGCTGCTGTATCTGCATCTGCTGCAACTTCATCACAAAGCATCTCCTCGTGCCTGGGTTCAGGAATACCTGGGGCCAGGCCCCTAGATGAAGAGGGGATAGAAGATAGAAGAGAGATCTAGGCAGATAAGGAATGAATGGAGGTCACAAGAGGTGTAATGGCCTCTTGGATCAAGGATTGGATAAGAGGTGTGAGCAAAGAAATGAGGGTAGATGGATCAAATGGGGAAGGGGAAGGGGATGGAATTGGAGGAGGAATAACAGATGGAGTGGGGGCATCTAGCATGATTGAGTCCGATGGTATATGATAAGATGGAATGGTGGATAAGTGTGGGGGAAGAGGAGACTGAGGAGGTGTAGGAATAGGAATGTCCTGAGGGGAATCTGGAGGAGTGGGTTGATGATCAACTTGCAAGGGGGAAGATGGAGGTGGAGATGGAATGTTTGTCAGGTCAAGTAGTGGAGATGAAGGAGGGGTAGGTACATGAGGAGGCTTCTTTGAAGGAAGAGATGCTGGAAGAGATGGTTGAGATGGAGGAACCTCTTCAATAGGGTGAGGAGCGGCCTTTACAGCCCTTGTGCTCTCTGAAGTTTGGAGGGAGGAGGAGGAAGCCTTTGAGGGCTTGGAGATGGTCCTCTCCCACCTGCCAAACAGAGCGCAAGTGAGGCGCTTGCTGGCATTTATGAAGATGGTCGGGGAGACCATACATTCAGCAGACTTCTCTTTAAGAAATATGCCCAAAATTCTGCCAAAGCAGACTTCCTTCTTGTTGTTCTTCTTTTTAATCAATTCAAAGAACACCTTACTACAATCAACCTGTCGCTTATTCACTACTGCACACATTATCAGAAATTGGTGATGGATGATATAGTCATGAGCAGAGTGCTTGGCCATCAAAATCTTTCCCGTAATATCAGCCAGAAATTGGTAGACGGCGAATAATTGCTTTTTCAACAACTTATTAGGGTTGTTCCCAGAGAAACCCATGAGTTTCAGCATATCACCGAATTCTTCAGAATCCATTTCCAGTTTGTCTTCTCCATTCACTAATCCAAATACTTCAGTGAGAACTGCGGGAGAGAGGGAAACATCAGTGTTCCATATATTGCCAGTCAAAACATATTCTTCAGAAACTGTAGATGTATATACCCATTCTCGTATTTCCGTTCCATGAAGTTTAATGCGACTGGTCATGAATTCCTTCAAACTTAGTTCTTCCAATATTTCTAAGATGTATAGAAAGATGGGGTCAGAATGTTGAAATGACTCAAAGTCCATGTCGAATCCAGTGTCAAACTTTATTGCAACCAAAGCACCTGAGGGAATCGCCATTGATGTCCTGCAAGAAAAACACAGAGAAAAACGGCGATCAAGAGCAAGGGAACTGAAAGTGCGGGACAGAGGTCGAAGAAAACCTAGATATAAGATTTTCAGAATATGAATCGACAAACTCCGTTCCACGAAAAATAAAAATTCTTCGAACTGACCTCGATGAAATAAATTATAGACAGATAATTCGTCGATCTTATCCAGAAGAATTGAAAATAGTTCGTCGAACTCCGTTCGACGAAATGTCTTCTTGAAGCAAAGTTCGTCGATCTCTGGTCGACGAAAATTGTTTCCTCACACAGAGAATTCGTCGATCTCCATTCGACGAGAATCTCTCAAACTTTCCCTAATTCGTCGATCTCCGTTCGACGAACTCTGGAAAATTCGTCGAATGCAGACAGAAACTTGGTTAACTCTTCTCCATCAATCATTCCCAGTTGATTTATAAAGAACAGATGGGTTTTCTCATCCAATGGCTTGGTGAAAATATCTGCTCTCTGTAGATCAGTAGGAATGTGGATCAAGTTAATTTTCTTTTTGTCCACATTATCTCTAATGAAATGATGTCTTATTTCAATATGTTTAGTCCTAGAATGGTGAACTGGATTCTGTGCTATAACAATAGCACTAGTATTATCACAAAATAATATTGAATTATTTAAGTTGACACCATATTCTGAGAGTTGGTTTTGTATCCATAGCATTTGTGAACAGCAACTACCAACAGCCATGTATTCCGCTTCTGCAGTTGATGTAGACACAGATGTCTGCTTTTTACAAAACCAGGAGACAAGTCTCATACCAAGGAACTGGCATATTCCAGAGGTACTTTTCCTATCCACTCTACATCCAACATAGTCAGCATCTGAGTATCCAGTTAACTCAAACTCTGACTCTGCAGGATACCAGAGTCCCAGACTAGGGCAACTCTTTATATATTTCAAAATTCTTTTTAGGAAAATAAGGTGAGATTCTTTAGTGTTAACTTGGAACCTAGCACAAAGATATGTGGCAAACATTATATCAGGTCTACTAGCTGTTAGGTATAATAGGGATCCAATAATTGCCCTATAATTTTTCTGATCCACTGGTTTCCCTGCTGCATCAGAATCCACAACAACATTTGTAGCCATAGGGGTTATCATCCCTGAAGCATCACCCATCCCAAACTTTTTGATAAGCTCTTTAGTATACTTAGCTTGGGAGAGGAAGATACCATCTGGGAGCTGCTTCACTTGGAGACCAAGGAAGTAGGAAAGCTCACCCATGCTACTCATCTCAAATTTTGAATGCATGAGGTCAGCAAACCTCTTGCACAATTTGGGATCAGTAGACCCAAAAATAATGTCATCCACATAAATTTGTACTAACAATATTTGGTTCTTATGATGTCTAGTGAAAAGTGTTTTATCTATGGTTCCTCTTGTAAATTCATGCTCTAAAAGAAAGCTTGCTAGGGTCTCATACCAAGCTCTTGGAGCTTGCTTTAAACCATAGAGAGCTTTATGCAATTTAAAGACAAAAGAGGGTTGAGTTAGAGAGATAAAACATGGGGGTTGTTCTACATAAACCTCTTCTTGAAGTATTCCATTCAGAAATGCACTTTTGACATCCATCTGGTAGACCTTGAATCTCTTGTAAGCTGCATAGGCAAGGAATATCCTAATGGCCTCTAACCTTGCAACATGGGCAAAGGTTTGGTCATATTCTATTCCTTCCTCTTATCTGTAGCCTTGAGCAACAAGCCTAGCCTTATTCCTCACTATGTTGCCTTGAGCATCCAACTTGTTCCTGTAGACCCATTTGGTTCCAATAATTGGGTAGTTATGGGGTCTTGGATCCAAATTCCAAACTCTACATCTCTCAAATTGATTGAGTTCCTCTTGCATTGCAATGATCCAGTGGGGATCTTGCTCTGCCTCATGTATGGTGAGAGGTTCAATTTGAGAGAGAAAACAGTCATGCATCAAGTCTTGGTTGAGTTGATGCCTTGTCTGTACACCTACTGAGATGTCTCCAATCACCTGAGATCTGGGGTGATCTCTAAGTATGACAAGATCAGTTAGTGGAGTTGGTTGAGCAACAGCTTCAATATTTAATTCCTCTTGTGGAATGATACTAACTGTTGGGGGAAGTTCAGCCACTTCCTCTTGACTTTCCTCATCACTATCTTCAGCATCATGTGGAGTGGGATGGTTTGATACCTCTTGGGTAAGGTTCAGTCCATCCATAAACTCACACAGTGGTGGAACCTGCAAAGAGCTTATGGTAGAAATTTCTTTCTCCTTGTATGACATGTTAGTCTCATCAAAAGGTACATGAACAGATTCTTCAATTTTAAGAGTTGATTTATTATACACCCTATAAGCTTTACTGAGCATGGAGTATCCCAGAAACACTCCTTCATCAGCTTTAGCTTGAAATTTTGCTATGTATCTCTTGTCATTATTATGAATGTAACATATACAACCAAAGATTTTGAAGTAATCTACTTTAGGTTTCTTCCCTTTGAGTAATTCATAGGGAGTCTTGCCCTTCAGCTTATGTATCAAACTTCTATTCAACACATAGTTGGAGGTGTTCACTGCCTCTGCCCAAAAGGATAGAGGAAGGTGAACATCTGACAACAATGTAGTAGCA
This sequence comes from Platanthera guangdongensis, assembly GCA_039583875.1. Lineage (NCBI taxonomy): Eukaryota > Viridiplantae > Streptophyta > Magnoliopsida > Asparagales > Orchidaceae > Platanthera > Platanthera guangdongensis. The sequence goes on along the minus strand of CM077162.1, from coordinate 93,701,614 downwards.
GATTCAATAAGGGTTCTATTTTTCCTTTCAGCTACCCCATTTTGTTGAGGAGTTCAAGGAGCTGAGAAAGTATGCCTGATCCTTTCACTTTGACAGAACTCTTGCATAATAAGAGAATCAAACACTGTCCCATGATCACTTCTGATCAGGGAAATGTGAGTGTTGAACTCAATCTGTATGCATTTGAGAAACTCTGTCAAACACTTAAAGTTATCAGACTTCTTCCTCATAAAGAACACCCATGTGAATCTAGAGAAGTCATCTACAACTACTAAAGTATAAAATTTCCCTCCTAATCTTTGTACTGTAATGGGTCCAAAGAGATCCATGTGTAACAGATACAAAATCCTAGGTGAATCACTCTTATTAAGTGACTTGAAACTATTTTTGGTTTGCTTGCCTAATTGACAAGCCCTGCAAAGTCCTTCCTTCTTGTAGGGGCCAAAAGGTAGTCCTCTAACAAGGTTGTCCTTTGATAGCCTAGCAATGGTTCTAAGGTTTATATGTCCTAATCTCTTATGCCACAATTCATTAGGTCTACAAATCGAATTAAACAGGCATATATCTACCTTAGTTGAAAGGAAATCTACAAGATAGATATTGCCTTTACTTTTACCTGTCAACACAGTTGTGTTGTTCTCTGATTTGATCTTGCATAAGGATTTGCTGAAAGTCACTTGGTAGCATTCATCACACAGTTGACTGATGCTGATTAAGTTGTGCTTCAGTCCTTCCACATAGGATACCTTCTTGAATGTGACTGTGTCAATCTGGACTGCACCATATCCTTTTGTTAGTCCAAAGTTTAAGTCACCAAATATTACTTTGGGTCCAAGCTTGGCTTTGAAGGATGTGAGGTTGTCCTTGTTTCCTGTCATGTGCTTTGAGCACCCAATATCCAGATACCATTGCTGGTTTGATGTTGGATAGGTCTTCACCTGCACATAAAGCAATTTACTTGTTTTTGACCCAGTTTACCTTGGCCTAGGTTGATAACCTTTGAATTCAGAAATAGAAGACATCTCTGGTTGACTCTTATATCCTTCAGGATGATATCTCCTAGGAGGTATTATCCATTCAGTATAGGGGTTAAACCATTGAGATGTAGAACCTCTAGGATTGAACTTTGATTTGCCTTTGAAAGAGTTTTCAAAACTCCGAGCTCTATTCGACGATCGCTGAGCTGAGTTCGATGATCTTGGGTCAGATCATCGAGCTCCGTTCGAGGATCGACTGTGCCAGAGTTCAGGGTTCAGAGATCGTCGACCTGAGTTCGACGATTTAGCCAGAGATCGTTGATCTTCATTCGACGATCGTCTAGCTCCGTTCGACGATTTATGTTGAACTCTTATTTTCTTAGGTAAGTCAGAATAATTCCTAGCTACCTCTACAAATCCCTTACCTTTATCAAAGATAAATTTGATTGGGGTTGTTAATACTACAGGTTGGCTAGATGAAGCACCCAAGCCCAGTGTACTATTGAATCTTGAGTTCACTGTTCTTGTGATGTCCATTAGTTTGATACTTCTCCCATTAAGAGATTCATCAAACTTCTTGTCCTTTGATAGTTCACTTTTCAGTGAGGCTATCTGCTCCCTACAACATTCCAACTCCTCAGAGAGTTTGTGGTTTTCTGATTTTAAAGTACTGTGTTTAGATAACTGATTTCTGAGAGAAATGATTTCCTTCTCAGATTTTAATAAATCTAAACACAGTGCTTTAAACTCACACTTGAAGTCCTCAGAATTGAAATCAAAAGAACTTATTACCTGGTCCTCTTCAGATTGAGTCTCTGACTCTGACTCTTCTGCATCAGAATTTTGTTGTGAGGCATTGATAGCCATCATGCAGAATTCTTTTTCTTCAGCATCATCTTCATCATCACTTGAGCTGGATGAAGCTTCAGATTCTTCTTCTGTCTCACTCCAAGTTTCAGCTACAAACCCCTTCCTGTTGTGTTTGTTCTTACTGGAGGAGGGTTTGTCATTGCTGTTCTTCCCGAAGTCTTTGTCTTTTCTTCTTTCGTTCCTGTCCTTTTTGTCCTTATATTGATTTTCTGGACAGTCAGACACCATGTGGCCTGGTTTCCTGCATCCAAAACAAATAATCTCTTTGTTATTTGATTTGTCATACCTTGGCTTGTCATGCCCTCTAGCATACTTTTTCCTGAAATCTTTCCTGGCCATTTTGTAAAATCGTTCGGCCAGTAGGCTTAGCAGCTCTTCATTGCCTATGACTTTGTCTTCAGGCTGATCTTCAATGGCTTTGAAAGCTATTGACTTCTCTTTTCTGACTGCTGGTGAAGCAGCCTTCTGCTCTTCTTCTCTATTCCTGATGAGCAGCTCATAAGACTTGAGCTTGCCCAAGAGAGCTTCAGTTGTGATCTCATTTAGGCTTCTGGCATCCTTGATTGGCCAGATCCTTGAGTCCCAAGTGCTTGGGAAGCACATTAGGATTTTATCATTGAGCTCAGTCAATGAGATCTCTTTATCCAAAGTCTTTAGTTCATTGACTATAAGGCTGAGTCTATTATACATATCTGCTACTGACTCAGCTTCTCCTTTCTTGAAGTTCTCATACTGGGTTATGAGATGAGATCTTCTATCTTTTCTCTCATTAGCAGATCCTGAGACTATCTCAGATAACTTGTCCCAGATGTCCTTTGCTGAGTTGCATTCAGCTACCTTTTGGAATATTTCATCAGATATAGTCTGGGCTAGAATGTTCATAGCCTTTGCATCTGCAACTTTCCATTTCTTGATTTCTGCATCTGTTCCTGATGGAGGTGGAACAACACTTGTACTTGTATTTTCTGGAGGTCTTGGACACACTGTCAAAACAAAATTAAAAATGTCTTCATCAATAGAGTTCATGTACAATCTAATCCTTGCCTTCCAAAGTGCAAACTTATATAGATTGCACACTGGAGGTCTGGTGCTAGCATAATCTTTGTTTTGGGTCATGTTCTGTGAAGAAATAAATCTAACAACAAACTTGAAATAAGCAGATCTAACTAGAGGGATCTTTAGGGATCTTTGGGTTCAGGTGTTAGCCTGTGCAACCACTATGGTGTGGTATATTTAACCAACCTCCCTCTGATACGAATTGAAAGTGCAGGTTAGATCTGATATACTCTAGATGGGGGTGAATAGAGTATGGTGCTTGCTAAAAACTTTTTACAACTCTTGTTGTATTCCTAAGTGAACAGGGAAGCAAATGAAATAAAGTAAACACAGCAACTAACTAATCACAGAGCAATCACAGACCACGGCCAGAAAACAAAAGAAAATAAGCAATCAGAAGACACAAGGAGCTATAGTGGTTCTCCAATCAATCTGGGTAGATCCACTCTTCTACCACCCTAGGTAGGAATCCACTGCATGATGAGTTGATCAGGTGTCCTGGGCACCAATGGCTTTTGATCAGGTCCCCAAAAACCAAACCCTCAAGTCTTTTGTAAGGAGACTTGCAACCAGAATAATTTTGAAGGGATTTAAAACCCTGTACAGGAATTAGAGAGAGGGTGATAGTGTCTTCTTTATCAACAGTCAGAGAGAAGACTTGTGGATTGATGTAGCTGTAACGTCCTGAAACTCAAAAGAGCGACGGGGAACGTTTTGGGCCAGTTTTGGGTTCTAGCAGGAGGCACACGGCCTGGGACATGGGCGAGTCCCAGGGCGTGTCAGGCTTGTGTCGACACTCAGCCGGCGAAGTCGACATTTTGCTCGACATTGTGTCGAGACAGGGCACACGGCCTGAGCCACAGGCGTGTCTCAGGGCGTGTCGAGCCCGTGTTGACACTCAGCCCGCGAAGTCGACATTTTACGCTCGACGAAGTGTCGAGACATGGCACACAGCCTGTGACACGGGCGTATCGCAGGGCGTGTCGACCCGTCTCGACACTCGTCCCGGGGAGTCGACGAATTTTGCTCGACGATATGTCGAGACAAGGCACACGGCCTAGGACACGGGCGTGTCCAAGGCCGTGTCGTGAGGTCGACGAGCTTTGCTCGATGAAGTGTCGAGTGTCGAGACCGTGTACACGGCCTGGAGCCCAGGCGTGTTGAGGTAGACGCGGGCAAGGACACGGGCGTGTCCTAGAACCCGTGCAGTTCTCGGGTTGTTTTCGGGATAAATCGATGAGGGTACACGGCCGCCCACACGGCCGTGTTAGGTGGAACACGGGGGTGTCAGGTCGAACACAGGCGTGTTCGATGCCCGTGTGTTGTTCCAGGCGCGTCGATTTTGACGGTGAATGAGGCACACGGCCCTGGACACGGGCGTGTGCCAGGCCGTGTTCGGTCCAGATTGGACATTTCAGGCCCGAATCAAAGCCGTTCGTTTCTTTAAGTTGGGATCCAACGGCTGGGGGTTGTTCCTGATGGGATATACCCAGGATTGGACCCGTGAAACCCTCACTTTTACTTGAGTGGTTTTCTTTCTAAAGCTTAGAGAGAGAGGAGAGTCAAGGAAGGAAGAAGAAGCTAGATCCGGCCATTGGAGGAGCTTCGGAGCTCCAAACCTCGAGCCGACTCCGGATCCACAGAGGCGAAGAGAGTGCGGTGCTTTTCATCCGCTTACTTTTTCATGGCTCCAAAGAAGAACGCAAGTGTAACAATCCTCCTCTTCAGCATGCTAAGCTCTACTTCTCTTGCAAAAGGGAAGCCCGCTCTCCCGAGTTTGCGGTGAGTTGGAGGCGTTCCTTCGGGTAGACATGAATAGTCCCCGTTGTTAGAGTCCGTAAGCGAGAACGGACATAGGCATGTTGTGTGAAGCCTACCCGGACATGTTGGTCTGGATCGGTGATGTTGCATTACATAAATGCCGGAGAAGACTCCGTGCGATTGTTTGTTTTTCGGTTTTCTACACGGTAGATTGCAACAGGGAGCCTTGGGGACAAACCTTAAGGTGCACCCGGAAAACTCGGCGGATGCGTGATCTTGCCAACATGGAGGCCTGAGAGCCAACTTGAACATAACCAAGTTATGTGAAATGTGTGACGAAAATGGGAATCGGGAGAAGTTTGACCTGCGCACATGGCTGAAATTGTCGTTGCTACATGAGCACGGGTTAGATGGAACCATACCCATTTCTATGTCGTTCGGTTAGAGCCGTTGGCATAGATGAGGGTCTTCAGTGGTCTATGGCTTAAATTGTCGTGACCCATGCCGGGAAGACAAATTGCTCATATGTTTGGCCGTCAAAGTGGCGGTGGTTGGTCCGGAATGTCTATGGCTTTAACTGACGTGACATCGACCGGTTCACTGAGAATGTGCCCTAAGTGCACGGGGTGTGTGGCCGTGTGAGCCTACGCCTGTGATGAAATGAATATTATTATATTGCTCGCTTGTGCTAATAAAATTGCAGGGAAGGAGCATCGCCGCCCGGAGTTGGGGGCGGGATCGTTATAATTTGGTCAGCATTGTTGACCGTTGCCTTTTTGTTTGCCACCGTACTGTGGTTATGTTGCTTGCAGGTGCTGCTGGACCAAGCGGCCAATAGCGGGCTTAAGCCCAAATTGTGAAGCCTTCCCTTGAAGGCCTATTTAGAGTGTTTACTGCTTTATTCATGTATGACCGGCCTGCGTGCCGTGATTTGTAAATCATGTAACATTAAGTAAACCATTTTGTAAGGTCTTAAGGCCAGAACTGGTGTATGTACTTCATTCTTGGTTGGCTATTTTAGTGGACATTAATGCTTTATTGATGGGTTCTTTATTGCAACTTATATAAACTGCTTCCGCTAGAATGCTCCGTGTAGGACATTATAATTAGTTGGATGGTTTCCATTGAGTAACCACCCGGTCTGTCTGTAGTATATGGCGTCGGGCCCCGGCCGGACCTACTGCTATATGCTATACGACGGATAGGGGGTGTTACAATTTGGTATCAGACTACTGGTTTTGGTCGAGCTTAAATTGAATTCGTGGACGAATTCTTTTTAAGGGGTGGTGAGCACATGTGTGTGCGTCATCGTTATAACAGTAAAAGAACCCATGAATGTCCACTTAGGAATGAAATACACGTGTTTGAGGAACCTGTGTGTTTCTATAATTGTTGTTTGCAATTTTATTTGGTCACTTAACGGTGTTATGTACCACTATAGGTGACCAGAAGCGGTGCTGGACCGCCAGAATGTTCGGTTTCTGAGGGGTTTAGTGCTCCCGTTGAGGTGTTTGAGACCCCTCCTTTGTATGAAACCGTTAGAAGGATCGTTGAAGCAGTGTTCGCTGTGACGGGTGCACATCTTGGAGGAAATATACAACCATGTGCCCCTGTTGTGGCTTCAACGCCGGTTGGCGTAATGGAGCAGATGACCTTGGGTAGACCATCGGGGTAGCGGCTGAATATGCATTTAATGCAGGGAGCGCACATAGTTGAGGAATATTTGCAAGAATTTCTTATGATAAACCGCTACCCATGCTTCGAGCTGGATAATGAGAAAGCTACAGTCGATAGATTTTATAATGACCTGCGCGCCGAGTTACGAGTTCTACTGCTAGGACCAAAGTTATTGGGATTCCGAGCCTAGGTGGAATCAACCAGATCTTTGGAGGCCGATTTGAGGAAGACCCTCCCGATGCCAACGACCATGATATCGAACTATGCAAGCCCCATAAGAGTTGCATCCGTTGGAATGCTGGAGAAAGGGGCAATGACATCGACTAGCAAAGCTACTTACACATGTTTTACTTGTGGAAAGAAAGGGCACTTTGCCCGAGATTGTTGGAAAGGTGCTCAGAAGGACAAGAAAGCTATGTCAGGAGCAGTCAAGGACTTTAGTGCAAAGGAGACGGCGTTCAAAGTGTCAAACACATCAAAGTCTGTATATCGAAAATGGTATAAGAAGCATAGGACTTCGGGTCCAGCTCCTTCTGGTGCTTCTGGGACGACTACGGGTCGGACCCCGGGCACATGTTTTAACTATGGGGAGCCGGGAATTATGCCCGTGAGTGCCTAAAGCCCTGGAGGAAGCACGCCGTCGTAAGGTCAGGTATGGTTTAAATATAGTTTTGTCTTAAATACTTGTCGCCCTTGTGCATGTTAGCTTAGAACTACTTGTACTAAGCTTTGTTACGACTTTACTTTATCTGCGAGAGCACCGTTCATTTAGGGAGCTTCGCATTCCTTTATTAGGAATTTAATTGTGCATCGGAGTACCTCCTCGATGGTAAGAGACAAATTGGATGCGTTATAGTCCAATGGTGCTCATTGTGCGCGAGTAGAATTTGTTGCACTTAGTTTTGGATTGGGAATCAGGAGTTCGATCTGCATGCGTCGTTACTTCCGTTGGTGGAGTTCGACGTTATATTTGGCATGGACTGGCTCTCGGAGCAGCAAGCCTATATATATTGTGGTAGCAAGGAAGTCAAGCTGGGAGCAAGTCGTGAGACGACCTTTACGGGCTCGAAGAGGTCGAGCAAGACGTTGGTGTCTGCTCTTCAGGTGGTGAAGGCGGTTCATGCTGGTGCAGAGCTGTTTTGTACACTAGTGGAGGTTGCAAAGCCGAAGCCCGCGTTGCTTAATATTTCAGTGGTATCGGAGTACCCTGATGTGTTCCCTAGAGATCTTCCTGGAGCCCCCGCCTCAACGGGAGATAGATTTCATGATTGAGCTAGTACCAGGTGCAAAGCCTGTGTCACGCTCTCCTTATCGGCCAGCGCCTAAGGAAATGGCGGAGCTGAAGGTGCAACTTTTAAAAGTTGTTAGAGCAAGGGTATGTGCGTCCAAGTCCTTCGCCTTGGAGCGCACCGACCCTCTTTATTAAGAAGAAGGACAGAAGCTTGAGGCTATGTATTGATTATCGGGAGCTCAACAAATTAACGAAAAAGAACAAGTACCTAATCCCAAGGATCGATGATCTTTGTGATCAGTTGGTCGGGTCAACAACGTACTCTAAATTAGATAAGGGAGAGTGATATCCCTAAGATAACGTTCAGTACAGGATACGGGCGTTATGAGTTTACGGTCATGCCGTTTGGGCTGACTAATGCGCCGTCAGTGTTCATGGATTTGATGAACAGGACCTTCCGGGAGTACTTGTACCATTTTGTGATCGTCTTCATCGACGATATTTTGGTGTACTCGCAGAGTAAGGAAGATCACTTCAAGCATCTTCTTTTGGTTTTGGAGACGGTAAGGAGGAATTAGTTGTATGCCAAGTTCTCGAAGTGCGAGTTTTGGTCATCCTCAGTGGCGTCCTCGGTCTTATAGTGAGTGAGGAAGGTATTGTAGTGGATCCGGCGAAGATTGTTGCGATGTGGGAGTGGCCTGAGGTTTCTACGGTAGCGGCAGTCCGGAGCTTTCTGGGGCTTGCCGGCTATTACAGGCGCTTCGTAGAGAACTTCTCGCGGATAGCGTTACCCCTCACTACTTTGACGAGGAAGGAGCAGAAGTTCTTTTGGACGCCGGAGTGCGCACGAGCTTTTGAGGAGTTGAAATGTTGGTTGACCACGGCGCCTGTGCTGACTTCACCGAGTGGGACCGAAGGCTATGAGATTTAATAGCAATGCTTTGGGCAGCGGTTTGGGTTGCGTGCTACTGCAACACGGATGTGTAATAGCTTATGGCGCGAGACAGCCAAAAGTGCACGAGAGGAACTATCTGGTACATGACTTGTTGTTAGCGGCCGTGAGTTTTGCCTTGAAGCTGTGGAGGCATAATTTTGTACGGTGTGAAGATGGATATCTACGCCGGTCACAAGAGCATGAAGTATCTGATTGATCAGAAGGATCTGAATTTGCGGCAGCATAGATGGATGGAGTTCTTGGGAGACTATACATTCAAGATCCACTACGTGCCTGGTAAAGGTAATGAGGTTGCGGACGCGTTGAGTCGCCGGACCCCAGCTCAAGCCAATTGGCTGTCGACCTATGACGAGCTGTTGGTTCGAGAGTTGGAAGTGTTGGAGATTGTTTGTGTGGATAAGCAATCAAGTGCTGAAGCAGTACTGAATTGGACTGAAGTTCAATATGGCCTGGCTGATCGGATTCGGCAGGCTTTGGATATGGATGTCCATATGAAGCAGTTCATTGTAGAGGCTCTGGATGGGTCAAATTCCCAATTCATTGTGGAGGACGGATTGCTTTGGAAAGACGGTCGTTTGTGCGTCCCAAGTGTGGGTAATTTGCGGGTGGAATTGTTGTATGAGGCACACCATACCAAGTACTCGATTCACCCGGGAGCACGAAGATGTACCGTGATGTGAAGAAACTGCTTTGGTGGCCGGGTTTGAAGAAAGATGGGGCGCTCTACGTAGCGAAGTGCCAAACTTGCGCCTTGGTGAAGGCGGAGTGCCAAAAGCCGGGAGGATTTCTTAAGTCCTTGCCTATTCCGGAGTGGAAATTCGACGACATCTCTATGGACTTTGTGCACGGTTTGCCAAGGTCTCAAAAGCGGAAACGACGCCATTTGGGTGGTCATGGATCGGTTAACGAAGGTGTCGCATTTCATTCCGCATAGGAAGGATGATCCGGTGGAGAAGTTGGCAAAACTGTATGTGGATAACATAGTACGGCTTCACGGTGTGCCCCGCAGCATCGTGAGTGACCGCGATGGGCGGTTCACGTCCAATGATTGGAGGCTTGTGCAGCAAATGTTGGGAACAAAGTTTAAATTCAGCACAACCTTCCATCTGCAAACGGATGGGCAGACCTAGAGGGTCTATAGAACCATGTAAGACATGCTCCACATGTGTGTCTTGGATTTTGGAAAGCAATGGGAAGACCACCTTTATTTGGTGGAGTTCGCATACAACAATAGCTACCAAGCGAGTATTCAAATGACGCCCTTCGAGGCCCTATATGGTAGAAAATGTCGCACGTCGTTGTCTTGGCTAGAAACGGTGAGTCAAAGTTGTATAAGCGATTAGAAGTGGAGGATACTACTTCTTTGGTGAGAACCATTCGGAGAGGTTGCTTATCGCTCAGGACCGGCAAGCGAAGTACTATAATGCCAAGCACAGGAACGTGGAGTTCGCTGTGGGCGACTATGTGTACTCAAAGATCAAGCCATTCAAGGGTGTCTCGCGGGTGAGGCGATTGAAAAAGCTAAGCCCGAGGTACCTTGGGCCGTTTGAGGTTCTGGAGCGGCTTGGTGAAGCAGCCTATCAATTGAAGCTTTCAGTGGAGCTTAGTGGTCTACATGATGTACTCCATATTTCGGTGCTACAGAAGGCGGTGCAAGAGCCTACGCAAGTGATCGCGGTCGATCAAGCGCCGGTTGATAGTGGGTTGACGACAAAAGTAAAGCCCGTGCGGATTGAGGACTCGGAGGTCTAGCGGCTACGCTATAAAGAGATCAGGATGGTCAAGGTCCGGGGGGACAATTGCGGTTGTGAGGAGCCCTCCTGGGAGCGAGTGCAGACTATGCTTGACGAGTATCCGGGGTTGTTCCGCTCAGGTAAAAATTTTTGTTTTGTACATGTCTTTCCTTTATATAATTTCGTGGACGAAATTCTTTTAAGAGGGGGAGAGTTGTAACGCCCTGAAACTCAAAAGAGCGACGGGGGACATTTTGGCCAGTTTGGGTTCTGGCAAGAGGCACACGGCCTGGGACATGGGGGTGTCCCAGGGCGTGTCAGGCTTGTTTCGACACTCAGCCGGCGAAGTCGACATTTTGCTCGACATTGTGTCGAGACAGGGCACACGGCCTGAGACACGGGCGTGTCTCAGGGCGTGTCGAGCCCGTATCGACACTCAGCCCGCAAAGTCAACATTTTACGCTCGACGAAGTGTCGAGATATGGCACACAGCCTGCGACACGGGTGTGTCGCAGGGCGTGTCGACCCGTGTCGACACTCGTCCCAGGGAGTCGACGAATTTGGCTCGACGATGTGTCGATACAAGGCACACGACCTAGGATACGGGCGTGTCCAAGGCCGTGTCGTGAGGTCGACGAGCTTCGATTGACGAAGTGTCAAGTGTCGAGACTGTGTACACGGCCTGGAGCCCAGGCGTGTGTGAGGTATACACGGGCAAGGACACGAGCGTGTCCTAGAACCCGTGTAGTTCTCGGGTTATTTTCGGGATAAATCGATGGGGGTACACGGCCGGCCACACGATCGTGTTAGGTGGAACACGGGCATGTCAGGTCGAACACGGGCATGTTCGATGCCCGTGTGTTGTTCCAGGCGCATCGATTTTGACGGCGAATGAGGCACACGACCCTAGACACGGGCATGTGCCAGGCCGTGTTCGGTCCAGATTGGACATTTCAGGCCCGAATCAAAGCCGTTCGTTTCTTTAAGTTGGGATCCAACGGCTGGGGGTTGTTCCTGATGGGATATACCCGAGATTGGACCCTTGAAACCCTCACTTTTACTTGAGTTATTTTCTTTCTAAAGCTTAGAGAGAGAGGAGAGCCAAGGAAGGAAGAAGAAGCTAGATCCGGCCATTGGAGGAGCTTCGAAGCTCCAAACCTCGAGCCGACTCCGGATCCACGGAGGTGAAGAGAGTGTGGTGCTTTTCATCCGCTTACTTTTCCATGGCGCCAAAGAAGAACGCAAGTGTAATGATCCTCTTCTTGAGCATGTTAAGCTCTACTTCTTTTGCAAAAGGGAAGCCCGCTCTCGCGAGTTTGCGGTGAGTTGGAGGTGTTCCTTCGGGTAGACATGAATAGTCCCCGTTGTTAGAGTCCGTAAGCGAGAACGGACATAGGCATGTTGTGTGAAGCCAACCCGGACATGTTGGTCTGGATCGGTGATGTTGCATTGCATAAATGCCGGAGAAGACTCCGTGCAATTGTTTGTTTTTCGGGTTTTCTACACGGTACATTGCAACAGGGAGCCTTGGGGACTAACCTTAAGGTGCACCCGGAAACTGGGCGGATGCGTGATCTTGCCAAATGGAGTCCTGAGAGCCAACTTGAACATAACCGAGTTATGTGAAATGTGTCACAAAATGGGACTCGAGAGAAGTTTGACCCGCGCACATGGCTTAAATTGTCGTTGCGACGTGAGCACGGGTTAGATGGAACCGTACCCACCTCTATGTCGTTCGGTTAGAGTCGTTGGCATAGATGAGGGTCTTCGGCAGTCTATGGCTTAAATTGTCGTGACCTATGCCGGGAAGACAAATTGCTCATATGTTTGGCCGTCAAAGTGGCGGTGGTGGGTCCGGAATGTCTATGGCTTTAACTGACGTGACATCGACCGTTCACCGAGAATGTGCCCTGAGTGCACGGGGTGTGTGGCCGTGTGAGCCTACGCCTGTGATGAAATGAATATTATTATATTGCTCGCTTGTGCTAATAAAATTGCAGGGAAGGAGCATCGCCGCCCCGAGTTGGGGGCGGAATCATTATAATTTGGTCAGCATTGCTGACCGTTGCCTTTTTGTTTGCCACCGTGCGGTGCTTATGTTGCTTGCTGGTGCTGTTGGACTAAGCGGTCAATAGCGGGCTAAAGCCCAAATTGCGAAGACGGCCCTTGAAGGCCTATTTAGAGTGTTTACTGCTTTATTCATGTATGACCGGCCTGCGTGCCGTGATTTGTAAATCATGTTACATTAAGTAAACCATTTTGTAAGGCCTTAAGGCCAAAACTGGTGTTGTACTTCATTCCTGGTTGGCTATTTTAGTGGACATTCATGCTTTAGTGCTGGATTCTTTATTGCAACTTATATAAACTGCTTCCGCTAGAATGCTCTGTGTAGGACGTTATGATTAGTTGGATGGTTTCCATTGAGTAACCACCCGGTCTGTCTGTAGTATATGGCGTTGGGCCCCGCCGGACCTACTGCTATATGCTATGGGACGGATAGGGGGTGTTACAATTGCAGCTTTTGCTCCCCCTGAGGTCTTGAATTGGTCAGGAATGCTGGAGCACTGCTTCAGGGTGATAGGCCTTCAATGACCTAGAATGCCTGGACCAGAACTACTTCAGGAACTTCTTTTGACTGATAAAGTTCTGTTGTCCTTTGAAGTTATCCTGAGAATAGAAGGAAGACGACTCTTGATTGAATTTAGTTATTCTTCTTGAGAGAGTTCTCTGGTCAAGGCTGATTGCAGTCAAGAACTTTAGATTTGGGAATGTTTTGTTCTTCTGCAGCTTCAGAGTGTCTGTCAGATTGTTTTCTGTACTATGATTCTTGAACTCTGCTTGATTCTGTATTCTCTTATCGTGTCTCTATTTTTTTGTGTATCTATTGTATCTGTTTCTGACTGAGGAATATTCAAATTTTTGAATGTCAAGCAGTAATTACAGTCGGCCTTGGAAAGAATCAGCAATCAATGACTTTCCTAACTGTCCCATGGAAAAATGGCATGTGATCGTCCATAGTCAATGCACGTTCTAACGGTAACATTCCGAGAAGATCTGGCATTAAATGTTCAGGAATCAGTGCCAAGAAACGGGACGAGAACCTTGAATAAAACCTAATCTGGATTCGTCGAAAAAGAACACAATTCGTCGAGCTGAACTTGTGTTCGTCGAGCTGAGCTTGAGTTCATCGAGCTGATTTGAGTTCGTCGAGCTGAGCTTGAGTTCGTCGAGCTGAGCTTGATAGAGTTCGTCGACCAGACAATCTTCATTCATCTAATAGACATTCTTCATTCGTCGAGCTGAGAATCAAATTCATCGAGATGAGAAAAGTTCTGGACTTAGACAAAATATCGTGCATCTGCTGAAATGCTGTGTCGACATAAGTTGGTGTCGACAGATTGATCTTGGTGTCAACACAAATCCTCTGGTGTCGACATAGGTTGGTGTCGACTGAAATCCTGGTGTCGTATAAGCTGGTGTCGACTGAAGTCCTGGTGTCGACATAAGTTGACTGGTGTCGACACAAACCCTAAGTGTTGACACAGATTCTCTGAGTCCAGAAATCGTCGAGTATTGAATAGCATCATTCGTCGACCTGAGAAGCTGTGAACTTGAAGTCCAAGTTCATCGAGCTCAGAATATAATTCGTCGATCGAAGCATGATGCTGGACTTAGAAAAATTCAAAGTCCTCCTGACTTTGGCTTGATGTAGAAACTGAGTTTTCGTCGAACAGAGAACATAGATCGTCGAGCCCAGCCCTACGAATTGTCTCACGATCGTCGAGCGCAAAACTCCTTTCGTCGATCTGAGTTCGACGAACGTCGAACTCACTTTACTTGGTCTTGAAAACTTGTGAGTCTGGAGTCTCTGAGGGTCTTGTTGAAAGCTGGTCCATCTGGAGTTAAGCCTAAGGACTTAACCTAGACTCTAGGACACAAATTGACCCTGGTTATACAAGATGGGTCACATCATAAGTCAGTGAACCTAGCCCAAATCAACTAGGGATCCAACAGACTACTCACTCACATAGCACTTAAAGAAAGAAAATTAAAGATAGTCAAAAGAGACTAAGAAACCTATTCACACCCCCACAGGTGATTTAGATATTCTTGAAACTAAAGACTTTCACTTTCTTCTTCATTGCTGAAGACTTGGGCTCAAGAGATGACTTAGATCTTACCTTCATCTTCTTGAAGCCCTTGGCCTTACCATTGCCATTATGCACCCTTAGTTTTGGGCTAGCATGCTTGGACTTCTTCATATTGATTTTGACAATTCTGAATATGCCTAGGAGCTCGGGCAGTGTCTTGTATATTCTGTTCATGTTATAGTTCAAGATAAACTGCTCATAACTGTCTAACAATTATTGCAGAATCAGGTCTATTGCCACACTTGGCCTAGAGGAAAGCCTAATCTTTCAAATTTCTCTATATACCCAATCATCTTATATATGTGAGTCCATACTAGGTCTCGAGCTCCATCATTACACTGAAACAACGCATTGGTGATGTCAAACATAACTTGGTGAGCCTGCCCTCGAAACGTTTTCTTGAGATGCTCATCAATTTCTTTGCAACACATGTTCTCATGTTGCTTATGAAGCTCAGAGTTAAAGGTTGTCAACATGAGGCATTTGACATCCAAGGAGTCGTCTTAATACTTCTTGTAATCATCTTTATCAGATCAGGACGCATTCCTGACTGGCTCATCAGGGGATTCCTCTTCCAAATCATAGAGCTTATGCTCTTACCTGAGAACAACTCTCAAGTTTCTATACCAGTCCAAATAGTTCGTCCCACTCAATTACTCCTTCTCAAGGATGACTCTGAGGGATAGGGTGGAATGAGATCCATTTGCCATGGAAATTATACAAGATTTTATGCAAAGTAAAATTCAGTACTACATTTCAAATATATATTTTTTCAATTAGGACTTTAATTAAAATATACCCCCACTATTTTTATCAATCTTATAACCCTCGATATCAATTCAGAGTTTAAGCAAGCTGCTCTCTTGGTGGACAAGATCCGTATTTCACTAACACTATGAGTCAGATTTGGATTTTCTCTCTCACAATGCAGTTATTTAGGTAGGGAACGCTTACCGATTGCATCATTATGAAACTCTTGTATGGCTGGTGAATAACTCTTTATTTGCAAACATCATATAGTGCATGACAACCCTATGCCTCTAGTTACTTAATCTTTGAGGTCATCCAGTTAAGTTTGACCCGATGTCGACAGTCAGATATCACAATTATTTGCTCGCACCCTTACCAAGATAGATTAATGCACATTGCTTTGCAAACCGCACACTTCATTGATCGAGACAGGAAGAGTGTCATCCATCGAAAGGCATCCAAATACTTAATATTACTTAAGGGATTTAAGATACTTGATTAACTCTTAATCATGGTTAACAATTAACCAATGTGCACATCCACAAAATGAAATTAGCAGAAATCATAGTCCAAATGCGTCCCAAATATGCACAATAAAATCATCAACACTTGACGAACTAGGCTAACTCTGAACATCTAGAACCTTTCTTAATCTTCAGATTTACATGCACTAGACATGAGCAACACAAACTCCACTTACATAGTACACAAGCTCGTCTCTCTATTTGAGATTCAAAATCTAACACACTTGGTCTCACAAACCAACAAGAGGGATGGTTACTGTTAAGGAGTAACAAAGATATCAACTAAGATATCACAACGAAATCACATGCGTTCTTGGCGGGTTCCAAGAATTGATTTGGGTATTTAGAACACTTCTAAAATTTCCAAATCTATATGCAATGGATTTAGCAACTTTTGATATAATGATCATCGCATGAACCTCGCTCTAATACCATTATTGAGTTTTACAATACATCACAACACTTGTGTGTAGTGAAAATGGAACAAGAAAACTCAAAATAGTTCGAATCTAGCGATGAACATTGATCAAGAAGTAAAGTGTTGTAAATCAAAATTTATCTTTGTGGGATTGAGTCTTTACTTAACCAAGATTCTCCAATAAAGCTAGCAGACACTTGTGGTAGGAGTTCCGAGCGCAGAATAATGTTTACCCCTCTACAGGTGATCCACACGAATGGGAGAACACATAGACTCTTGTCACACAAGATCTAGGCTGGAGGAAAGTACTTTGCGTCTTCATAGACTAATAGGTTTGCTCCAGAAGAGGCCACGACGATAAATACGACTCCTTGGAAACACTTTTAGGCGACGTACAAGGGAGGCAGATGGTCAACGACGAGATTGGAGTTCACCCTTGGCAGAACTATTCTGTCGGGAGGAAGTGGAAGCCGACTCGCGATTAGGTCAAAACATATTGTCTCTCATCTCTCGTTTTTGGTTTACTGTACATAACATTTATAAACTAAAAAAAGAAGAAAACCAATTGCAGGCAGAGCCAAATCGGGCTTAAAGGAATTAAACCGAATGAAACGGGATTCGTCGAGTATTCACGTCGATATTTGACAAATGAACATTTGATTCGACGAAGCATCGAGTGCACTCAATGCCTAACTCAACGAATCAACATTTGACTCGATGAAGCACCGAGTGGACTCAACACACTCAGCTCCATACTCGTCGAATCAACACTTAACTCATCATTGAATCGTCGAGTGAACTTGACGTTCTCAACACCTCGACGAATCAA
This sequence comes from Platanthera guangdongensis, assembly GCA_039583875.1. NCBI lineage: Eukaryota > Viridiplantae > Streptophyta > Magnoliopsida > Asparagales > Orchidaceae > Platanthera > Platanthera guangdongensis. The sequence goes on along the minus strand of CM077162.1, from coordinate 93,684,682 downwards.
CACTTGGTTCGACGAAGCGTCGACCAGTATTGATGCACTGAACGCCTCGACGAATCAAGACTTTTTTCGATGAAGCATCAAGTAGTCTCGTCGCACTCAATGCCTAATTTGACAAGTCAATATTTTACTCGATGAATGTGTCGAGTGGTCTCGATGTACTCAACCCCATCATTCGATGAATCAATAATTGACTAGACGAAACGTCGAGTGCTATCGACGCACTCGATGCCAACTCGACAAATCAATACTTGACTCGACGAATCGTCGAATGGTCTCAACACACTAGACGCCAAGCTGAGTGAACTCAACACACTCAATGTATGCCATACTTAGTCCTTCACTCATCACATAAGTAAGACCAACATAATCCAATCTTCCAAATTCTCCAAATGCTCTTATGTGCGACACTGATAGGCTCATACTTCATTGGCAGCGAGACTACATGCTTGATCACTTCCAGATCACAATGTAACACCAACAAATTCCACACTATTAAGACATTACAAGCTTACTACAAGAAATAGCATGAAAAGTAAAACAAAAATAACTTGAAAAGAGAACGAAATTAAGAACAAATATACGAAGGAAAACAAGTAGCCGCACTCCAAAAACTCAACTAAACTCAATTATCCTGCTTATAAATTTCTATAAGCTGCTCTCATCTGGTCTGGGAACACTTGGAGCTTATTGGTATTTATAGAATTTTTTTAGGAAGTACAAGCCCCCTTACACGCCCGTGTAGGGGGGAGTGTAAGCATTGTTGACTTTGGTGAATGTAATTTCGACTAGATAGTGACTAGTGTGGAAGTTGGGTTGCACGCCTCCAGTACACTCCCATATAGATGTGGCGTGTAAGTTGTGGTGTGACGGTGGCTTGGCAAAGTCGTGTTGCTCTGCGCTGAAATATGGACTTTGTGGTACACGCCTTAGTATATGCCCATGTTAGGTGGGTGTGTAAGTTACGACGTGACAGTGGTGTGGTGAAAGGTGTGTTGCGGCGCATCTTCGGAACTTGGCGGGACAGCCCCAAGTACATGCCCTTGTAGATAGTACACAGGCCAATAGCTGGGGCATGTAAGCTGAATTTTTTCTTGAACTTGGACCGAGCTGAATCAGCGTCAGGATTTGCCTACATTCC